>CM076584.1:1226459631-1227167802 GCA_034641835.2 Pinus albicaulis | reverse complement strand
CAGGTTTCCAAACTTCATCACTAATTATCATGATATTTACAAGAGGTGTTCTTTGGGAAAGTACACCAAGACACCTTTCTAGAGCAGTGACAACAGAGTTACAGGTGTCCTTGATTTGATTCATTCTGATGTATTTGGTCCTATGTCCCATGTCTCATTGCGCAGATATGAGTACTACGAATTTCATTGATGACCACTCCAGGAGGACCTGGATTTACTTTCTGAAGACCAAGGATGAGGTCTTCCAGTGATTCCAAGAGTTAAAGGCTCTTGTGGAGAATTAAACATGGAGGAAGATCAGAGTGTTGAGATCAGATAATGGGGGTGAGTACACTTCAACAAAGATGAGAGACTTTTGTGGGAGTGTCAGCATAAAGAGGGATCTCATTGTGCCTTATAACCCTCAACATAATGGGGTGGAAGATAGGAAGAATAGGACCATTGTGGGTGAAACTAGAGTGATGTTGCATGATAAGAGTTGACTTTTCTTCTTGTGGGTCAAGGAAGTTAACACTACTATTTATTTGCAAAACAGGAGCCCACATAGAGTCTTGGGGAGTAAGACTCCTCAGGAGATATATACCGGCAACAAGCCAGAAGTTGGGCACATCAGGATATTTAGGTGCCTTACATATTCACATGTCCCTGAGGAGAAGAGGACGAATTTGGAACCCACAACAGAGAGAGGTATATTGATGGGTTACAGTAAGAAAAAAAAAGAGCCCACTGCATATACCTTCCTACAAAAAGGAATATTGTCTTGAGGAGGGATGTGAGATTCGAGGAGGATATGGCTTTGAGGAGGTCCAGAAAGGTTGATTAGGTAGATTAGTAGGCTCCTCAGCAGGGGGCCACACCATAGGTTTCAGACGCATCAGGTGGTGCGTTAGGATCAGGAGGTTCACCTTCTTCAAGGGTGACAGGATCACCTGGTGCGGGATCATCAGACACAATATCTCAGAGTTTAATATCTCCTTTGGTTATTTCAAATCCTTCCTCGCCAATAGGAGAGGCACTAAATGAGGATTTTCCCATACCTCCATAGGAGACTACTACAGGGAAGAGGGTGCCAAGATGGCTTTGGGAGACCCTGAAGGAGGATCAAGAGGCAGTGGGGAGACCCAATTGGTCAGTGAGGGAGAGCATACCACCAGAGAGGTTGGGTGGCTTTGTGGCAGATGTTGTAGAGACAAAGCCAACTAGTTTTGAGGAGGTCTCCACACAACAAATCTGGAGGGATGCCATGGTGGAGGAGTATGCCTCTATCATGAAGAATGATTTCTAGGAGGTAGTGCCACGTCCTGATGGGAAGTTATTTGTGATTTCCAGGTGGCTCTACAATATCAAGCATGTTGTAGACAGCAGCATTGAGAAGTTCAAAGCTTGGTTTGTGGCATGGGGGTTCTCACAGGTAGAGGGAGTTGACTATGAGGAGACCTTTGCACCGGTTTTTCGTTATACTTCCATTAGAGAAGTGATATATATAACAACTGAGATGGGATGGATGATTCACCAGATGGATTTGAAGACCACCTTTCTCAATGGTGTTATACATGAGGGGGTGTACATTGGGAAACATGAGGACTTTGAGTTGCATGGGAGTGAGTCTCATGTGTGTAGGCTAGAGAAATCCTTTTATGGACCGAAAAATGCATCGAGGGCAAGGTACGAGAGGATAGATGCTTACTTGCAGTAACTGGGTTTCCAGAAGAATGATGCAGATATGAACCTATACTTTATTTTGGTAGGTGATGATCTGCTCATTTTTGTACTGTATGTGGATGAATTTTTTATTACAAGGGAGGAAAGTCTCATCAAGTATTGCAAGAAATATCTTGCTTCGGAGTTTGATATGACTGATATGGGGTTTATGCATTACTTCTTGGGGATGGAGGTTTGGCAAGAGGATGGGCACATACTTGTGGTTCAGGGAAGGTATGCAGGAGATATGTTGAGGAGATTTCATATGGATAGTTGATTGCCTATGGCTACTCCTATGATCACCAATTGGAAGAAGTTGCATGATGTTGATTCCGAGTTGGTGGATCCCACTTTGTATCGTTAGCTGATCGGTTCATTGATGCATCTGGTCAACACTAGGCTGGATATTTGTTTTTTAGTCAATACATTGATTCATTTTATGATGGAGCCCAAGAGAGTACATTGGGTGGTTGCAAAACATGTGTTGAAATACTTGCATGGTACAATGGATTGTGGGTTGGACTCTGTCAGATGTGATGGGGTCATATTGATTAGCTTCCCATACTCAGATTGGGTTGGCAGTGTCAACAACCAGAAGTGCACTTCCGGATGTTTTTTCTCATTGGGTTGGCATTGTCAGTGACTGGAAGCACACTTCTGGATGTTGTTTCTCATTGGGCTTGGCAGTTGTGTCATGGTTCAGCAGGAAACATAAGTCAGTGTCATTGAGCAGCACAAAGGAAAAGTACATGGTAGTTAGTCAAGCATGATGTGAGGCATTATGGCTTTGCAAGATGCTTCATGGAATATTTGGTTAGATGCTAATACCAACTACGATTTACTGTGACAATCAAATTTTTATGAAACTCTCTTAGAATCCAGTATTTCATGATCGGTCAAAGCATATCGAGATCAGATACCACTTCATCAGAGACTGGGTTTAGCGAGGGATAGTGCAGCTTAAGTATATATCCACTGATGAGAAAGTAGCAGACATTCTCACCAAGTCTTTGCCAAGAGGCAAGCATGTCATTTTTAGAGACAGGATGGGAGTGGTGAGCAACACCTTCCTCGGTAAGAGGGAGTGTTGAAAATAATACCAAAGAGAGGTGTTACTAGGAATTTACCCCTTTTAGCCTAGTGGACACATTAATGATTTTTGCCTTGGTGACATTTATGATTTATATTAATGTTATGGGTGGAAGAGATACTTAAAAGTGGTGTACGATGTACTTTATCCAATATTAAAGTCACTTCTACTTTATAAAGCGACTTTATGTGTAAAGTACATAGTTCACTTTTCTAATATTAAAGTGAGTTGAGAAAATCACTTTATGAGAAAAATAGAAAAGGTACATAACTCGAAAAAAGGTACTAGGAGGCTTTTAAGTAATGGGGCCAATGTATGAGGGGGGTCATTTGGGAGAAATTATCTCAACCACTCATCTTGAGATTTATAGATTAAATGTCAAACATTGAATCCTAGGATTAGGGATTCAATCTTTTCTAAAAGACAAAAGGAGAAAAGAGAGGCTCGTTATTTACTTCACACTTGAGAGAGGAAGAGGATAAGAGGAGAGGAGAACTTCAAGGACAGTTTGCAACTAGAGGAGGGCTCGAATTCCTATGAAAAGGAGGCAACTACAACAACTCAAAAATCGAGGAGCAAGGAAGCCATATGAGGCATGAAACTTGAGGTAGAGAGAGGCACGAGTTTCAAGGCAGAGGTCTGCACAATTTTTTAGGAACACAACAACACAAATTATAAGATTTTTTGACATGAAATTCAAGGGGATTCAATTGTTTCTTGGCCCGAAATTCTAGGCATGAGTTTCGAGGCAACTGATAAGTGGTAACGCAGAAATCGAGGCTCAGACTAGCATAGATTTCAAGGCACTGCATGTTGTTTCCTTCATAGATTTTGAGGCATCTACAACACATAAATCAAGTTTGATTTTGCACAGAAAATGAGGTATATTTGGCACTGATATCAAGGTATAAATTTATGGGCATGAAATTTATGAAATCAAAATATTATTTCAATGGGCACAAATTTCTAGAAATTGAATTTAATGCTTCACCTGAAGGGAGATAAGTGTTTTGTTTAATTTTATGTACTTAGACTACTTTCTCAAGAAATATAATCCTCTTTTTAAGATCGGTTTTCCCCAAAAGGTTGTGGGGTTTTTCCGAGGTCAACTTGACCAAAAATAAGTGTCTCTCATGCTTGAATTCTTGCCTAAATTTAGCATTAATTTAAGCGGATAGGAAATGTGAAAAATAGTAGAAGTACTCTTTGAATGTTTACAATTAATGTGTCCTTGAAATTTATATCAGCATGACAAAATGTGTGGGTTGGGTCAAATGAACACATGCAAACCTGTAAAATGGGGTTAGGGTGCAGATCATTAATTTTCTACAGCATGACCAATAAATAAATGCATCAACCATGCATCAAAAATGAAACCTATTGCCTACAAAATCCTCTTATTGGTTGCCCTTTCTTTGCTTGATTTCTGCCCTTGCTTATTGTTGTCCAGTCTTCTTCTTGCACTCCCTTGCTTTCCTTGTTTTTTTGCTTGTGTCTTCCTTGTTTCCAAGTGCTCTCTCTCTTGCTCTCCTCTCCTTGTCCAAGTGAATGCTAGAATGCCCCACAGTGTATTAGAATTTTCTCTCTCTTTTATTTTTCTTTTTCTTTTCATTTCCTTTTTGTTCATTTTCCCTTGCACGCATTTTCTGGTCTCTTAATCTTCCTTTTCTCTTATTTTCCTTTTTTCTAGAATTAATTGTCATTTATTGCCTTTTTCCCTTTTCTAATGCCAATGCCAATTTTTGTAGCCAATAAATAAATAATTAACCACAAGTGGAACCCAATATAATGTTGTTCCCTCATTGAGTTTGCAGTATGTGTCCCATGACCTTGGTTTTATTTTGCCTTTATAATGCCCATTTATTACAAGGAAACTTAACTCGGGGTTGTTACAACCCCCTCCCCCTTGGGGGAACACCATTTTCAGTCTTCTTCTTTTTTTAGGGTGGTTCATGGAAATTGAGTGGCCGCTACATCCACGCGAAAATATAGGTAGATCACCTTGAAGGTATCTACCCTCTGGCCAAACTAGCAAGGCCTATCCCCAATGGCGCCGAGGAGATTTAATGTCATGACCTACCGATAAGCAAGGTACTTATCAACAGGAACTTCACCAACTGAGTTATCCCTTGGGGCTACCGTTCTCAGTGTTCTATGACACTTATAACCAGACAAAATTGTTGAAAATCATATCAAAATATTGCTTATTGGATCTTTATCAACACAACTTAATGCAATATTTACAAACATACTGCTTATTAGAAATTTATAGACACAACTCGATACCATATTTAAATGATATATATATAAACCAAGACACAATTGCTTTAACTAGTAAATAAATAAGGATATAACGCCCACATGTAATCATCCATCTCCCAAGTAGCTTCCTCGAGCCCAAAGTGCTTCCATTGCACTTTAACCTACTCTATTACTCGGTTCCAGGGCATTAGTTTCTTTCGTTTTAGGTTGCATTGAGGCTCTGGCTGGAACTTTCCTTCTGGTTCCACCTACAATACAAACCAATCAATCACATGATCAACATCTTGTACATCTATTTTAAGCATAGAAACATGAAAAAAATCATGGATTTGCACTAATTGAGGGAAATCAAGTTTGTATGCCACTGGTCTAATCCTCTCAAGGATCTCAAAAATCCCACAATATCGAAGTGCCGACTTGGCACATGACCCAATATTCAAGGAGCTCTTCTTGGGCTTGATATGCAAGTACACATGCTCCCCAACCTGAAACTCCTTAAATACCCTATGTTGATTTGCATGGATCTTCTTCCTATCCTATGCTTCCTTCAAATTATTTCTGATAACCTGCATCTCCTACTCCATCTCTCTCAACATATTTGGTCCAATCAACACCCTACTCACTAGATAACTCATGTTGTTAGTGTTTATTTTTGTAGCTTGGGAGGTACTCCAAGCCCTGGTGTTCGAGGGTTGGATGTAAAATTCCCACAAATGGGCTTGTGGGGTTGAGAACCAAACTTGGGGGTTTTTCACCCGTCGTGATTTGGGCCAAAATCGTGATAGAATTACGACATGTGATGGATGAGGATGATAGTGCTCGATGATACGATTCCAACGCATTGAGAATCATCTGAATCTCAGTTTTCGTTAGAGAGAAATGAATTTTTGAAGTTGACAAGGTAATTATTAGTTACCAAGTCATGTAGGCTTGGTGTAAAAGTGGTCCAATAGATGTGTCACTTCAAGAAAATTCATGGAGCCTTAAATTATATAAATTAAGTTTTATTTGAGGTCATTTGAATCATCCATTTGTGTGGCATACATCCAAGGGTACCTATAAAATTTCATGGAGAATAAGTTGTAGCAAAGGAGCACAAGACAACGTGGAGGATCCTGAAGATCAGCATGGGTATATTCTATGATTGGGCCGTAGTGTTGTAGGTGACAGGGTGGCATTTTTAGGGTTGTTTGGGCTTGAGTTAAGGGTTGTTTTTGGTTTAGATTGCAGGGAAGGAAGGTAGCGGCAAGGAAGAGAGGATTGTTGGTGTTTAAGGGCAAATTGTGGACTTTTTTTGGGAGGACAACAACCGCAGTCCATTGTTGGGCTAGGCCGCAGGCCATAGCCAGCAAGTGGAGCCTATAGGAGTTGTATTCAGGCTAGATATCAGCCCTATAAGGTAGCATGAGTCTCCCTAAGGTGGACCGCAACCAATTGGAGGCTAGATTGTTGAGTTATGTGAAGGTTAAGGGTAGTGTGGTGGGCCCTAACCAGGGGTGTAGCGTTTAACATTATAGCAAGGAGAGACAGAACCACTTGGAGGTGTATTATGTCAATTTAATGACCAGTTTTGGATCAATTTGAGAAGGAATCTTGTGGAAGTCAAGGAAGAGGGGTAGATCTAGTGATTAGATGCCCTACACTAGTGACAGGTTCCACAGTGATTGAGCAGCAGACTTGCAGCAAAAGATTGTTGTGCATTGGGCCAAATTGTTGACCATTGCTTGGGTCAATTTGTGGGCTGCTTGTAGGAGGCCTTAGGAGTTGTTTAGAGTAGCCCATGTGGATTGTTGGGAGTTCTACCAAGCAATCGAGGTGAAAACAAGTACATTATATCAGAAGGCAAGAGGAAAACATCAATGTGTGTTGCATATGGACCCGTGTATGATGGTTTTATTGTGTCCTAGGTGAGGACACATTGAGGTGCCTAGATTTTCACAATAAATCCTCTATTGTAGGGCAAAGGGTGGATTGGTGGAGTCTGTGGGCATCCATGTGCAAGGTTCTCCCAAGTGTGGGGATGCCCAAAGTAGGAGGAGATGCTACAACGTGGACTTGGTCTATCGTATTTTTGGAGGGCAGCATGAGAGAGTACCAAGTGTGGACAAGATTAGGTACTTATGGTCTATTGGAGGACAACGTGATAGTGTCCATGTAGGAGCTAAATTGCAACACCTTGATGAAAAAAGGTGACTGCTAACCTGGCAGTTGTTGGAGCTCAAGGGTCTGATCAACCAGGAGCAGGATTGTGTAGCTCAATACTTGCGCGTGGAGAAGGAATTATGCAGTAGATGATGGGCAGTCCTCCTAGCATGTGTTCACTGTTGGAGATGGACATCTTATAGTGATAGGTGGAAACCCTTCATGCCCTATGTTGGTCTTCATCGTTGCAGTGCAGGAAGACCATAGTGAATTTAAGTCCCAGAGTAACTGAGGAGCAACAGTGGGAAGGTTGAGAGTTGTTCATAAGTGGATATGTGAACAACTCGAAAATATTCTCGATGTGTTGTTCCCTTGATGGATGAAGGCACAACTAGAGATCAGATTGGACAGCCGAGATTCAGTTGCTAGATGGACTTGGAGCATTGATAGAGGCAGGAGATGTAGATTAGGAGTCAAGGGACCGGGAAGGTATATGATATGAATGAGAGGAGCTATTAGATACTATAGCCATATGGTCAAAGTATCTTGTCTTGCACTAGTGGATGCATGAGGGTCATTATCCCTGGGACGGGAGCCTTAGTCTATTGTTAATATAACGAAGTTGGGTTGAAAATTTTAAAAGTTGTGTATATGTGTGTATATGTGATTTATTATGTTATATTTCTATTGTGTAAAGTAGTTCAATGGTTGAGACTCTTGGTTTGGTAGCGTCAGAGATTTAAGATTCTAACCTAGACCCAAGGTCGTGGAAATTGAACATGGTATCAGAGCATATCTGAGCTACTTTGGAGAACAGTGAATCATAGTGTGCACAATAAAAGCAACTCAGAGGGAGTTGAAGGTGTCTAGATCATGGAGCAAAGGGTTCAGCTGAATATATGGAGATGTGGTCTTGACAGGTTACATTATGAGACGGGCTGGGAATTCTAGTGGATTGGTTGTGAGCCTGGTGAACAACAGTTTGTTGTAGGGAAGATTGTTCATTGTTGACTTCCGTTAATATGCCATGGATGGATGGGACAACTCGATGGTTTATTTTGCATGGACAAGATTAGGTTGATCGAGATGGATTCTTGTGATGGACGGGATATTTGTAGACTAGACTCTTCATCGAATCGTGAAGTTGCATATCCGAGATTGGTGGGATTTTCACGAGTGGTATTTGATCCAGGAGGATGAGTGCTTGTAGGACTGATCCAGTGGATATTTTGTAGGCTTAAAGGGAGTCTAGCCTCATAGGGATCAGTCCTATGGATGTTTGGGATATTCAGGTTTGTATGTGATGAGGTAGAGGCACTATCGATATTGTCGGATTCATCTACAGGGTATGTTGTATTGATGGATGCCAGATGGGCTAGTGTCGTCGTCGGAGATGATGATTTCTTCCTAGATTTGGAAGTGCCTCCCATGCTAAGAGGGAGTATTGATATTTTTAGCTTAGGAGGTACTCCAAGCCCTGGTGTTTGAGCGTTGGAGGGAAAATTCCCACAAATGGGCTTGTGGGCTTAAGAACCAAGCTTGAGGGTTTTTCACCCATCATGAGGATGAGGATGATAGTGCTCGGCGATACGATTCTAATGCATCAAGAATCGTCTGAATCCGAGTTGTCGTTAGAGAGAAATGAATTTTTGAATTTGACAAGGTAATTATTGGTTACCAACTCATGTAGGCTTGGTGTAAAAGTGGTTCAATAGATGTGTCACTTCAAGAAAATTCGTGGAGCCTTAAAGTCTATAAATTAAGGTTGATTTGAGGTCATTTTAAGCATCCATTTTTGTGTCAATACATCCAAGAGTAGCTCTAAAATTTCGTGGAGAATAAGCCGCAACAAAGGAGTACAAGACAGTGTCGAGGAGCCTGAAGATCAGCGTGGGTATATTATGTGATTGGGCCGCAGTGTTGTAGGTGAAAGCATGGAATTTTGAAGGATGTTTGGGCTTGAGTTAAGGGTTGTTTTGGGTTTATATTGCAGGGCGGGGAGGCTGCAAAAATGAGGAGAGGATTGTTGTTGTTTAAGGGAAAATTGCGGACTGGTTTGTGGAGGACAGAAACTGGCGTCCACTGTTGGGATAGGCCGCAGGCCATAGCCAGCAAGTGGAGCCTATAGGAGTTGTGTTCAAGGTGGATATTAGCCCTATAAGCCAGCATGAGTCTCCCTAAGGTGGACTGCAACCAATTGCAAGCTATATTTCTAGTTGTGTGAAGGTTAAGGGCAATGTGGTGTGCCCTAACCAGGGGTGCAGCATTCATCATTGCAGCAAGGAGGGACAACAACACTTGGAGGTGTATTGGGTCAATTTAATGACCAGTTTTTTATCAATTTGAGAAGGCAGCCTGTGGAAGTCAAGGAGGAGGGGCAGATCTGGTAATTATATGCCCTACACTAGTGACAGGTTCCACAATGATTGACTCGTAGCAGATTTGCAGCAGAAGATTATTGTGCATTGGATCAAACTGTTGACCATTGCTTGGGTCAGTTTCTGGGCTACTTGTAAGAGGCCTTAGAAGTTGTTTGGAGGATCCCAAATGGATTGGTGGGAGGCCTACCAAGCAACCAAGGTGACAACAAGTACATTAGATCAAAAGGCAAGTGGAAAGCAACAATGTATGTTGCACATGGAACCATGTATGATGGTTTTATGGTGTCCTAGGCGAGGACACATTAAGGTGCCTAGATTTGCGCAATAGCTCCTCTATTGCAAGGAAAAGGGCAGATTGGTGTGTAGGAATCTATAGGATAAGATCCTTAAATCAAACACCAAAGGTCACCGATCAAAAATAGATCGCAAATCAGTACACCAATATATCACGTAGTTAAAACCCTCGAAGAGGGAAACAGTCCACGGCCTGAGCCAACGCGGCCACTTCAAATAATTTATTAATATAAAAAGAAAATTTACATAAGCTTCTCTCATAAATAGTTACCAGACAAATGACCCTCCATGCTCTTTAAATAGAAATCATGGACCAATCAGGTGTTAAGCCACAGATCAAGTGTCGTTAATACCGAGGAGAGAGTGAACCTTCGGATCACTACATATCATGACCGTCGGATTATAAGTTACAAATGTACATAGTAAAGAAACACACTTTACCTAACTCTACACTAGACCAAGTTATACTTAACTATTTCCTATGTGTCAGAATATCCTAACATGGTGGAGTTTGTGGGCAACCTTAACTAGGAGCAGATGCTACAACGTGGACTTGGTCTCTCGTATTATTGGAGGGCAGCGTGAGAGAGGAACAAGTGTGAACGAGATTGGGCACTTATGGTTTGCTGGAGGACAGTGTCATAGTGTCCATGTAGGAGCTGAAGTGCATCACCTTGATGGAAAAAGGTAATTGCTAGCCTAGAAGTTTTTGAAGCTCAAGGGTCTGATTAACAAGGAGCAAGATTGTGCAGCCTGAGACTTGCGTGTGGAGAAGTACATATGCAGTAGATGATGGGAATTCCTATTAGCACGTCTTCACTATCAAAGATGGGCATATTTCAGTGATATTTTGTTGTCCTTCGTGCCCTATGTTGGTCTTCATCGTTGCAGTGCAGGAAGACCATAGTGGGCTGAAGTCCAAGAGTAGCCGAGCAGTAGCAGTGGGAAGGTTGAGAGTTGTTCACAAGTGGAGCCGTGAACAACTCGGTAGGAGTCTTGATGTTCTGTGTCGTTGATGGACGAAGGGAAAACTAGAGAGAAGATTGGAAAACTGAGATCCAATGGCCATATGGACTTGGAGCACTGATAGAGGCAGAAGCTACAAATCGGGAACTAAGGGACTGAGCAGGTGCAGGATACGATCGAGAGGAGCTGTTAGATGCTACACCCATATGGTCAAATAATCTTTTCTTGTACTAGTGGATGTATGAGGGCCATTATCCCTGGTACAGGAGCTCTAGATTGTTGTATTATATGTTGTTAATAAAACGAAGTTGGGTTGAAAATTGATAAAGTTGTGTATATTTATGTATATGTGATTTACTCCTTTATATTTCCGCTGTGTAAATTAGTTTAGTGGTCAAGACTCTTGTTTTGGTAGCGTCGAATATTTAACACTCTAACCTAGATCCAAGGTCATGGAAATTCAATAGTTAGGAGTATTACAACTCTTTACATAGAGAGTAAAATGGAATAATCTTCAAGGATTCATGATATCCATTATTATAACAAAAATCCACCAGTGGAATATAGTCCTCCCATTTCCTTTGCTAATGCATGACATACATCCTCAAGAATCATGTTAATCCTCTTTGTGTACCCATTTTTCTAGAAATGATAAGTTGTATTGAAGTTTAGCTCTATCCCCAAGCCTACAAACAACTCCTTCCAAAACCAGGAAGTGAACTTGCCATCTCTATCTGATATAATCCTCTTGGGAACTGCATGCAACCTCACTATCTCCTTAATGAATACTTGAGGCACTTTGCTAGCTAAATTAGTAGACTTGATTTCAATGAAGTGAGCTTCCTTGATCAACCTATCAACCACAACCCTGATGGAGTCATGTTTTCTTGATGTCCTTGGAAATCCTGTAATGAAATCCATGGAAATGACCTTCCAATTCCATTTTGGAATCGAAATAGGATGCAAAAAAATAGCTAGATGCTTGTATTCAGCTTTAACCTACTAATAGTCCAAGCACTTACCAACAAACTCAACCACCTCTTTCTTCAAATTAGACCAATAATGGAACTTCTTGATAGTTATCAAATTCTTTCGGTACCTTGGGCAGCCTGAATACAGGTTGGCATGAAACTCTCTCAAAATAAATTTTTCAATTCACCATTGTCAAGCACATAGATATTTCTCCTGAATCTAACCAAACCATATGTTGTGAGGTGATACTCCTCATCCTTACCACCTTCACCTTGTTGCTGCAATATTTGCTTCATTTTTTGGTACCTCTCATCATGTTTCCCTGCATGTAATATCTTCTCATGTAAATTTGTCCCATAAGATCTCACAGTTGAAATATGATTCACCTGTACTCTTCTACTCGGAGTATCTGCAACCACTTTCTCTTTGCCTTTGATGTACTTGATTTCAAATTCAAACTCAGTGGGAGTAGCCAACCATCTAGCTTTCCTGCCATTCAAATTAGGTTGGTCAAACAAGTACCTCAGTCCATTGTGATCACTCATCAAGATGAACCTCCTGCCAAAGATATAATGTTTCCACATCTTTAATGCATGAATGATAGCTTCCAACTCAAGATCAAGAGTCTAATTCTAATCATGCTCATTCAGCTTCCTTTATTCATAGCAAACCACCGACCCTTCTTGCATCAGGACTCCAGCAAGTCCTTCCTTGTAAGCATTTGTACAAACCACAAACTCCTTATTAGGATATGTGATCTTCAAAATCGATGCATTGGTAAACAATTGCTTCAACTAATCAAATATAGTTGCACACTCATCAGTCCATTCAAACTTCTTTCCTTTCCTCTACAAAGATGTGATAGGATATCCAATCTTCAAGAAGTTCCTGAAGAACCTCCTGTAATAACATGCTAGTCCCATGAATGATATAACCTCATCCACATTCTTCAAAGTTGGCCACTCCGTGATAGCCTTAATATTTTTTTAATCCATTGTTATCCCCTCCTTGGAAACAACATGTCTCAAGTAATTAATTTGATACTAAAAGAAACTACACTTGTTGAGCTTGGCATACAACTTATGCTCTCTCAACAATCTCAACACTGCTACCAAGTGCTTTGCATGTTCCTCCTCATTTTTTGAATAAACCAATATATCATCAAAAAATAATATCACAAACTTATCCAAATAAGGGTGCAACACACTATTCATCAAACACATGAAGGTGGTTGGTGCATTGGTAATACCAAAAGGAACCACCACAAACTCATAGCGTCCATACCTTGTAGGAAATGTAGTCTTGTAGATGTATTCTTCTTTGATGTGCCCTTGATGATATCTTGATATCATATCAATATTCAAAAATATTTATGATCCCTTTAACTGATCAAACAAATCATCGATATGAGGCAATGGATACATGTTCTTTATATTCACCTTGTTCAGTTGCTTATAATCAATGAAAAATTTGAGACTACCATCATTTTTCTTTACAAACAACACTGGTGCACCCCAAGGATATACACTTTGCCTTATGTATCACTTATCAAGCATCTCTTTAAGTTGAAACTTAAATTCCACCAACTCGAGAGTGTTCATCCTATATGGTATCTTATATGTTCATGTAGCTCCTAGTATCAACTCAATAGAGAAATCCACCTCTCTATGAGGAGGCAGATTTGGAATCTTTGTAGGAAACACATCCTGAAACTCCAAAATGTCATCCAAAAAATATCAAAAGTATTGTTACACAAGAACCAATACTCATAAAATTTCAGTTTTCATACAATAACCAACCATAAAAAAAAAATATTTGTTGCAATCAAACGTATTTCAAAGTACACTTTTCAAAAAGAATAAAATTGTCAAATGATATGATTATGCAAAGTTAAAAGAGAATCAATCATATAGAAGCAAAATATTTCAAGAAGATCTACTTATGATTAAGGGAATTAATGCAATATTTGCATGAGAACATGCAATATCTTCATATGGAGGGTATTTTGGGCCTCAAAAATTTCATCCACTTTCACCTTCATTTCCATCATTTTACCCTCATTATGTAACTCTATAGCCCCATAACCTTACATTAAGTAGCCATTTTCATTATCATATGGGTATAACATTAATATTTTCCAAGTCATTAATTTTAAGTATTTTAATTTAATTTGTGATTAAATATTAGGAAATTAACATGTTTTCATATATCTCTAAAATTGTTATGGGTTTTGTGATATTGTGGGCCTACTTGGAGATTCTAAAAGGGTCTTACTTGGCCACCCAACCACAAATTATAATTTTAAATTCCAACTCATGAATATTTGTGGAGTAATTGTAGAAGATGTGGATCATTAACTATGCACATTCAAAGGATTAGAATCATGGATAAGAGAATTTTGAGAGGATATATATCTTACGTTTTTAGGAGATTGGTTGTAACCATAATAGACAGATGTGGATTTAGGAGAGATCTAAGGATCTATATTTATTGTATAGTTATCCTCAATTTTTGTATAAATAGGAGTGCACCCTTCATACAAAGGGTTGTAAAAAAATGCAGGTTTTCAATTGTAAGTTGTGAGCTAGTGGTTAGAGGTTAGAGGTAGCTAGTTGTTAATTGCTAGTTGGAGGTTTCAAGTTCTATCCAAGATGTGATTTGTAAAGTGGGGAGAGAGAATTCTTTTAATATATTGTAACTTCATCTTTATGAAATACATACTGCTATTTTTATCTCCAAGATGTGATAGTTGATTTAGTGCGCTTTCTGAGGAATGGAGGGCCCCCATCAACCACAGTTTGCACATCTTTGTGCATATTGGTAACATAGTATAGTTTTTTAATTTAATTTCTTTTATTCAAGTGTTCATTTTCCATTTAGTAAGTGTGATTTACTTTCCAGCATGTGTGATTTCATTTATGCAAGTGTGGTGTGATTTCATTTCAGCAAGTGTGATTTCAATTCTCCAAGTGCGGTTTCAATTTCAAGAAAGTGTGATTTCAATTTCTTTATGTTTGGTTTGATTTGGTTTGAATTGGATTAATTTATTATGTTTTTTAATTAGTTTTAATTGCATTATATTAATCTAATCTGAAAGATAACCACCTAGTACATATAGTACATGTATACCTCGTCAGTTTACGAAACCCCAGGTTGACAAATTAAATGACAGGGATTTAACTCGCAATTAAATCACCCAACAATAGGATACCTCCTTAATACTTCACCATACTCATCCTCCTTCCCTTGTTCACAAGAAACATGTACTGCAAACAATAAACATCATTTCCTACAAATATGCTTAGCTTGCATGGATGTGACCATCCTCAGTGAGGTAGGATTCTTCTTTCCCTAAAATACTCTCTTTTCTCTATCATCATCTAGAAACTCAATGACATTTTCATAGAATTCCACCTTGGTCCTATGAATAAATAACCAATCCATACCAAAAATCATGCTATATGATGAGCCCCAGTATTGCAACAAGAATGTTGCATCTCCAAAGGCTACCAACTTAAATTATCAACCTAGGGTTCGTACAAACTTAAGAGTTGTTGGCACTATTTGTGCATCATATAATGCATCCTTCTTTCGTTGATCTCGCATAATAGAGAGAATTTCATGAAATCAAAGCCTAAACTAATTGCAAAAATGGAAATGTTTCTCTATTTGCAAGAAATGGAAATGCTACTTGCTCAAATGTAAACACTAATCCTAATTGCAAGAAGGTAAAGGTTATGTCATTTGCACGAATGAAAATTACTTGTCTATTTTCATAATAAAAACCTTGTGCTACTTGCAACAATGTGAATCATTAGTCTAGTTACAGAATGTGAAAATTTTCCTTGAAAATAAACTAATCCTATTCAGGAACAACAATTTGTAATTGAAATCCTAAGAGCATGAAATCAAAGAAATAGGCCTAATCTACTTTGTAAAAAGGAAAGTCCTAAGCAGTGTTTATTCTTCCCTAATTATGCATTTAGAGCCTAGGGGTCATTATTCAAGCCTAAGAGAAAAATGAAGCTTTTGTAGCAAATTTAGTCAAGTTTACTCGTGCCACAAGAGGTGTTACAGGAGGCCCTGTTTTGCTACAGGAGTGATATAACTTGTTGAATGCCCAAGTAAATCAAATGAAAATTAGATGAGAATTTTTTTTAATATAAATTAGGATTTCTTAGGACTCCATTACAAGTTGAATCACTCCAAAATACCCTTGTCAACACGTATTAAAAATAGCATAAAATTACTACTCTAAAAATTGGAAATTCAAGAACTAGTGAGCTAGTTAACCTACCAAATTCCTAACCTAATCAAGTGAAAATTCTACAGGGTAAATTTTTTATTAACCTGAATTTTTTATGACCCAATACAAGTGGAACCAACTCAAATTAATCTCATTAATATGCTCTAAAAAATAACATAAAATTACTACTATTTTGCTACAAGGGATTTCTAGAAATTCTAGATTTGTGAACTAGTAGAACAATCCAAGTAGCTAAATGATGAATACGGATTTTCAAAGTTGTTCTAAGGATGCATAATGCTTTTGAATTTGTAAATAACCTGAAAAATAACTCACTTATGTCATTTAAACAATGTAACCTACAATAAAAGAGGCAAGAATAGTAAATATGGAAATAAGAGATGTAAGTGAAAAAGACATTCAAATGAAATAAAGAAATTGTACAAGAGGGCTATGAGGCTACTGGGATGACCAAGCCCAAGGAAAATCAGAGTATTATGAAGGAAACCAAGCTTTAGAAGCTAAAAATGGTACCAAACTTCAGTATTTGAATCAATCCAAGCACATCACTGCTAGAAATGAAAGTGGAGTTTCTAAATATCAAGTTTTCTCCACAAGAAGACTAAAAAATACATGCCCCTAGAGGAAAATTCAAATTGGTACTTATAAAAAATGATGATGAATAATTCTCCTAGAAAGAAGGAAAATTTCACCTCCAAAATCCCTCAAATAGTGGATCTAGTTTTCAACACTATGAATCTGCATTAAATGACAAGGAGCACATTCCTAGATTTTCTCAATCATTGGAGATCCATAATTTGTGCAGTAATTTCATAATATTTTGTTCATTTATTATCCAATCTTGATCCTCCTGTGGTAGGGATCAGGTCCCTATATTATCTCATTCAGAATTTACTCCATATTCTCTCATTATTCTGCAAAAATAAAAAATATTAGGCACATAATATGCATTTATATCTAAACCTTCCTAAGAACATATTAAGTGTAGAAGGAGAGATTTAATATAGATTTTATGTCCCTAGGAAAGGTTAGATGGGCCTTAATTTATACCTAATTTGTAGGCTCATCATACCACCTTACTAAAACGTTTTCTCATCCTCTAAGCAACCTATCCAACTTCTTGCCCTGTTGTTCTTATTTTATGTCTCAGATGTCTTTTCCTATAATTCCCCTCCTTAGATCAATGGAATATGATTTGGATGGCCTTCATGAAAAAATTTTCTATGGTGGCAAGTTGTGCCTCCTTTTCCCATAGTTTCTCTCTAAACCTCTACAATTGCTCCTTCATGACTAATTCTTTTATCCCCAAGTCGGCTAATTCCTTACCCATTTATTGCATTTTTTCTTTCATGAGGCCCACATCCTCCACCTTCTTGGATTTTGCAATTTGTACCCATATGTGATTTCTGCCTCTTTCCCTTTCTAGCTCAAAGAAGAGTGGTATTGCAAATTTTTTGGGTATAATTCTCCCACCCTCGACAAATTTGTAGTAGGATCTAAGTTCAGGTTGTGGATTCGGCTCCTGCAGTTCTTGGAGGTATTTTTATTCCCCTTTTAATGTGGTCACCCCTTCCTGTAGCATTCTTTGTTGCTCCTGTTATAGGATTGTGTGTCTTCCTGTAGCAGTCACATAGACCCTCCTAGGATTATTATTTCCTTAAGGTGATACCTTTAAAAATATTGATAATTCATGAGTAATTTGTTGACAAGCATCAGAGGCCTTTTTTGTGGTGGAAGGGATGGAAGAAGGGGTGAAAATGAGTTCTTTTCATGGAAAAAGATGAAAATGAGAGTGGATAAGAGGTTTAGTGGTGTGGAAAATGAATGATAATGCTATGGTGGGTCTCTCCTCTTTTTCCTAGAAGAAAAACAAAAGATATGAACCATTTTTCCGTGCCAATCACGCTCCTGTAGAAATTTTGGTCACTCACGTAGCAATTCTGGAATACTGTTGTAGCATAATTGTTTTATCCATATCTCTCAAATGGTAGATTGGATTGACCTGAAATTTTGGTGACCATGTTTCCATCGTCCTTATGCATCTCTCCACAAAAACTATTGGCCAATGGATGCATGAATATCGAGAAAAATAAAAATGGTTGTAGGTGATGGAGGCCAATTTCTTGAAAAAGTGTGTACTAGAATTTTCTAAAATTACTCGAGCATGTTACCATTATCGATATTCATCTCCCCATGAAACAACTCAGCCAATGGATGCACGATTTTTTAGATATGGTAAAAACATTTTTTTTCCTGTGTATTTTGGCTTCATGTAGCAAAACAGAACCTTCCTGTAGAATTTCAAGACAGCGAGAGAAATGAATGGGAAAAGCTTGAAAATTATGGGTGGATGTTGGAAATGGATGAGGGTGATGGATTGACATGACCTTGATCTTTGTGTATCATCTGGGCAAAGGAGGAGGAAGCCCAAGTTTAACTTCCTTTGACTAGGTTTTTTATCACGTTTTCCCTTGTTGGTGCTAAATTGTTCTTGTTGCTTGCAAAGGTTGGAGAGCACCTGCATTCATTAGAGAGAGATACATGGAGAAAATAATTTATTTATTTTTAAGGCCTACTAGTTTTCTCAATGAGGTTTTCAACTAGTAGGTATGTCTGGGCGCCTCAAAGGAGGTTTTTTTAGAAATTATATACAAGATGCATGTATATATCCAGATTCTCCTGATCTAACAATATTTTATCTTCTTGCTAAATACAGAATCCTTCCACTATTAATATTTTGCAGAAATTAAACATTCAATTGCAAACACATGAAGAAATAAAAACAATCGCACATAACATAGTTGTTTAACGGGAAAGCCTGAAGTTGAAAACCATAACTATCATATATTATGTATCATGGAGATCATGTAACAATCTCATACAAAGATTAGTACATCAAGCTCTCAGTATAATTAATGGTCACACACTAACAAGAAGAAATTTGCGAATCCATGCACCGATTTCTTGCCACCTGGTAGCCTACCTCCACTGCGCAATCCTTGCTGAAGAATAGCTCTGAATGAAATTGAATTACCCTTGCCTTGACTGTGCAATCCTCATTGGCAACTCTAATGTGTGTGTGGTGCAATCAATGCATCACTATAGTCACAACAGATAGTCCATCTTGCCCTTTCACCTATCTCTCCACTGGGTCTCCACTGGAACTGACATGCACTATAGTTAACTACTGTATTTGTTCAGTTGATTAATGAGTTATTATTTTTGAATTAATTAACTAATTAATTCACTCCACCCTCACTAGTGTATCATTTAGTTAGACTAGATATAACTAGCTCAACTGAGTTTAAATCCAATGATTGAGTTAAATTGAAAAACAACTCCATGAACTACTCTTCCAACTCTGTCATAACTTTGCCACTTCAGTTCTAACTGAGTCCTCCATGCATGAACCACCAGTCAACCCTAGGAATTGATTAATTCCTTCAGCCCACTGATTTGCCAAATCTTGCACTGAAATTAAGTACTCCAAGAGAATAAGTTGATGTTTATTGTTGGATTATTATTAAGAGCTAATAATAATTGACACTTCTATTTTTAGATCGACGACCTATAAATAGAATTCGCCCAATATTCTAAAAATAGAATTTCATCTATTTTTCCTACTTGACCAACCATCCACAAATGGCATCCTGCAACTTCTGAAATATGATCACCATGTCTAAAAATAGACTTGCGCCAAAAATAGCCTGTGGGCCCACTTAGTGAAGGCGACTCTTTTCACTAAGCTCATCATCTTGTTGAATCTCAACACTCCCTCTCAACAAGATAGGGATTATCCTTCACCCCGATCTTGCCTCTATGGTATTCGAATTTTCTCCTAGTGAGTGCCTTCGTCAGAATATCTGCATCTTGATCCTTTGTAGGAATGTACTGAAGCAACATGATCTTCCGCTGCACACAATATGTGATATGATGATACCGGATATCAATATGTTTAGATCTATCATGAAACACAGGATTAATCGAGATTTTAATGCAACTTTGATTATCACAATGTATCACTGTAGGATCTAAATGTGAACCGAACATACCAACCAGGATCTTCCTCATCGAGATAGCCTCACATGCAGCTTGACTTCCTGCCATGTATTATGCTTCCGCTGAACTGAGTGCCACGAATCTTTGTTTCCTGATGTACCAAGAAACTGTCGTAGATCTGATACTAAAAATCCCTCTTGATGTGCTCTTTTTGTCTATTGGGTTGCCTGCCCAATCTGCATCCGTAAATCCATGCAACTTCATCTCATCCATCTGTCTGTACCATAAGCCATACTCAGATGTGCCCCTGAGATACCTCAGGACATGCATGCCTGCCTTCCAAAAGAGCTTGGTAGGCTAAATCATCGCTTGTGAAAGTTGGTTCACCGCATAGCATATGTCCGGTCTTGTATTAACTAAATACATGAGCGAACCCACCAACTGTCGATAAATAGTGGCATCCACTACCTCTGCCGATGTAGCATCCTCTTTCGTCCAATTTCCTGGAAGAGGAGTGTCAATAGGCTTGCAGCCTTTCATGTGAAACTTCTCAAGTATCTCCCGAGCATACTTGCCTTGAGACACAAATAGTTCACCTTCTCGCTGCCATATTTCCAATCCAAGGAAATAATGAAGGAGGCCCAAATCCTTCATCTAAAACTTCTTTGCAAGATCTGCCTTGCATGAGTGTATCAACTACTCATCACCCGTTAGTATTAAATCATAAACATAAAGAACAAGGATTAAAAGCTTACCCTCCACCACAATTTGGTACAGGTTTGCATCCACCTCACTCTTGGTGAAGCCAAGTCCAGTGAAATAGTTGTCGATCTGTGTGTACCAAGTACAAGGTGCTTGCTTCAGCCCATACAACGCTCTTTTGAGCCTGCACACATGCGACTCACTGCTAAAGATCTCAAATCCTTCAGGCTTCTCAATGTACACCTCTTCCTCAATGATCCCATTAAGGAACAAAATATTCACATCCATTTGATGAATGTGCCAACCCATCTACGCTAAGAGAGAAAGGATGGTCCTTATGGAAGAATACCGTGCGACAGGTGCAAATTTTTCTTCATAATCAATCCCCTCGATCTGTGAGAAGCCCCGGACAACAAATATTTCCTTATACTTCTCGAATCTCCCATCAGGAGCTTGCTTTACCTTGTAGATCCATATTGATGCTACAACTGATTTTCCCACCGGCCTTGGAACAATCTCCCAAGCACTGTTTCTGACAATGGAGTCATACTCCTCCACCATGGCATCTACCCATGTGGGCTCCTACACTTGCTTCTTCAAAATAAGATGTCTCTGTCACGATACACTTGCTCATCAGAGCCATGTATCTAGTAAATCAGTGAGGTGATTGTCTTTGTCTGCGCTGTGATGTAGGGAATCCTACATTCTGTGCTGCATCAAGCTTCAATCTCTCAGCTTCTATGGTACGCTTTCTGCCTTGTCTGATGTTTGGTTCTGCAGGAGTGGACTCCTCCACTCCATGAATCTCCTCCTGTGGTTGATCCACATTTGGAGGCTCATCTTTCGAAACAGGAAGTTCCTCCACTGCATGCAAGTATAGCTCCCTCTCAAGCATAGTTTGTGTAGCACCCACAATCGTTCTGTTCTTCCTCTCCATGATCCCATTCTGCTGTGGGTTATGAGGCGCTATGAGTTCTATTCGAATTCCTTCTTTGCTACAGAATTCTTTGAATTCGCCCGAGATGTATTCACCACCATTATCGCTCTATAGAGTTTTCACTTGCTTCCCTGACTCCTTCTCCACCAATGCTTTAAACTCATTGCAACTGAGAATGTTTCGCTCTTCTTCTCGCATGAAGAAGATCCTAAAGATCTACGAGAATAGTCATCAACAAATATAACTAAATACTCCGTGTTTTGTTGTGAGGCATGTTGAAACAACCGAGAAGGTCCACACATCTCCGTGAATTCTCTCTAGGATCACCGAAGCACGGTTCTCCTTCTCATGAAAGGTGGTCTTCACAAACTTACCCATAGTACATCCCTTGCACTGATCTGACTGTGCAAGAGTACCCTTGGGAATTCCAGTAGAAATCTGCTGCAAAATATTCAAGGCACCATGGTGAAGATGGCCCAATCTCCTGTGCCATAATTTTCCCTCATCCCGGCTCACCACTTCTTCTGCTTTGCCCACCATTGCAATGCAGCCATCTACCTCCAACTTGTAGAGATTATTAACTCGAATCTGTATCCTCCTCATTTGACCCGTTTTTTTGTGTCACAGGAAAGCTCTTCCATCGCTAAAAACAACATCATAACCTTTGTCTTCCAACATTGCTACCGAGACCAAGTTCTTCTTCAGACCTGGAACATGCATAGCATCTTTCAACAAGAATGGATTACTGGACTCCCTCTCAAAGGTAATGGTCCCAATGCCGGTTGCACTGTATCGACCATCATCTCCCATCTCTATATGCATTTGAAGGTCCTTCTCCTCCAAGTCACTAAACAACTCCTTGTCTCCCGTCATATGGAAAGACACACCACTATCAATATACCACACCGATCCCATATAGCTTGAAAACAAGAATGCGATCAAAGAGAAAACAAGTTCAAATTGCAAGGCTAAGGCCCCTCCATCTGTAGCTCTAGAAGCCTTCTTATTCTTCTTCTTCTATGGGCAGTTAGTGGCAAAATGCCCATGTTCGTGACAGTGAAAACACTTCACTTTGGACAAATCCTACTTCTTGCCTTTAGCATCGGATTTTGAAGGAAATTTCTTCCCCTTTCCTTTCCTTGATTTGGCAGCCAAAGCACAATTTTCTTCATCTTCATTCTTCGATGAAGAGCCATCCCTGGTACCTCGCCTTATCTCCTCCTGCACAAGATCTGACCAAATTCGTTCCCATCTCGACAGTTTCTCCCGTCCATTGACAAAGTCTTTATAGCTATGCCAACTCTTCGGAAGCCCAAGGAGAGCGAAGCTCACCAAGTCTTCATCATTAAAAATAATCCCCACACTTCCCAGTTCATCCCTACAGTGGACAAACTTCATAAGATATTTTGGAATATTGTCGCCCTTCTCCATTTTTATTTTTCTGAGCTTATCTTTTAGCGCCAAATTCCTCTGGTCATTGTTGCTTTGGAACAAATCTGTCAAAGCCTTCGACATTAGAAATGGAGTGGCTTTCTCGTGAAGGCTGGATACAATATGGTCCTTCACACCTTCTAACAGAATTCTTCTTGTCTTTGCTATCTTCTTTTGCCATGCATCAAGTAATGCAACATTGCTAGATCCTGGCTTAGGAACATCACTATCGATGAACTCCTTTAGCCCATTATCCTCTAACACCACCTCCATCCTATCCTTCCAGGCTATGTAATTTGAGCTTCCATCAAGGGCATACTCCAATCTCAACTCGTTGAAATACGTTTCAATGTATACTCAATTGTCGCACCAAGAATTTTATGCAGCAAATTCGAATTGTCCACTAGCACAAACTCAGCAATTCTTCACAATTGCAATCTTCAAGAACTAACACTGCTCTGATATCATGTATGAATTATATACACGATGCATGTATATATCCAGATTCTCCTGATCTAACAATATTTTATCTTCTTGCTAAATACAGAATCCTTCCACTATTAATATTTTGCGGAAATTAAACATTCAATTGCAAACACATGAAGCAATAAAAACAATCACACATAACAGAGTTGTTTAACGGGAAAGCCTGAAGCTGAAAACCCCAACTATCATATATTATGTATCATGGAGATCATGTAACAATCTCATACAAATCTTAGTACATCAAGCTCTTAGTACAATCAATCGTCACACACTAACAAGAAGAAATCTGCAAATCCATGCACCGATTTCTTGCCACCTGATAGCCTGCCTCCACTGTGCAATCCCTGTTGAAGAATAGCTCTGAATGAATTTGAATTACCCTTGCCTTGATTGTGCAATCCTCATTGGCAACTCCAATGTGTGTGTGGTGCAATCAATGCATCACTATAGTCACAACAGATAGTCCATCTTGCCCTTTCACCTATCTCTCCACTGGATCTCCACTGGAACTGACATGCACTGTAGTTAACTGTTGTATTTTTTCAGTTGATTAATGAGTTATTATTTGTAAATTTATTAACTAATTAATTCACTCCACTCTCACTAGTGTATCATTCAGTTAGACTAGATACAATTAGCTCAACTTAGTTTAACTCTAATGATTGAGTTAAACTAATTAGCAACTCCATGAACTACTCTTCCAACTCTGTCATAACTTTGCCACTTCAGTTCTAACTGAGTCCTCTATGCCATTTTTTGGTCATCTAACCCATTATCATTAGATAAACCCAAGTACACCATGGAAGACTAATTTTACCCCAAGTAAAATCGCTTTCACCACATTTGTTTACATTTCTTGGTCATATTTAACCCAAAACAAGGTAATCAATTAAATAAATCATTATTTATTTAATTATTTCCTAAGAATAAGTTATTTAAATCACTATTTAAATACTATTCCTAGTTAAATTTGACTAAATCATTTTTAAATAATTAAAGAAACCATTATTTATTTAATTATATTCCCCTCATTTCCCTTAAATAATAAATAAATCATTTATTTATTTGTTATTTATAAATAAAGGAATTGACCCAAGTCAAAAATCCTTTTCCCTCCAACAAATATAATAAAATATTCTTAAAGGGTGATTCTAGAATTTGATTAATAATATTTTATTCATGCACCGAGTTCTAGAACACCCCAATATTTTGTTATAAATAGAAGGGTTTTCCCCATTCATTAGTCACCTCCATTGCATTAGATCACTCTGGATCTTCTCTTGGTCACCATTTTTCTATTTTGTTTTGTGAACTCCCATTGAGTTCCATGTTTGCTTTTCCACATCCATAAGAGAGAGAAATGTTAGATCTGAAACACTGAGGACTTCCAAGAACCCATCCCACTGAGGAGAACCGGAAAACACCTTTCTTGTTTTCCTCTCAGGTGCCCCATTCTTTAATATAATATAAGATTCTTTTTAAATATATTGTTCTTGTCTTGTCCATTGGATGCATGGAGCCATTCTACATTTTATCTGTTTAATGTCTTTTATGCTTAGATCTAACTTTATGCAGCAAACTTAAAGATATTTTGCATCCATTATTGATGTTAGGGCTATTTGGTATGCGTAGCTAAAGTGATCTTTTACGACGAAAGATTCATACTAACATTCAGCCCACTGATTTTCCAAATCTGTGCACTGAAATTAAGTGCTCCAAGAGAATAAGTTTTTGTTTATTGTCGGATTATTATTAAGAGCTAATAATAATCGACACTTCTATTTTTAGATCGACAATCTATAAATAAACTTCGCCCAATATTCTAAAAATAGAATTTCATCTATTTTTCCAACTTGACCAACCATCCACAAATAGCATCCTGCAACTTCTGAAATATTATCACCATGTATAAAAATAGACATAGTCTTTAAATAGACTTGCGCAAAAATAGCCTGCGGGCCCACTTAGTGAAGGCGACTCTTTTCACTAAGCTCATCATCTTGTTGAATCTCAACAGTTTTCACCTAGGATCTTTTATTTTCTTTTTTCTCCTTTTTCCAACCCATTGACCACGTCATGGAGGTTTTTAATCAATGAGCCAATCTCAAGCACCTCAAAGAAGGTTTTCACCTGAGATTTTATTATTTTCCTCTTATTTTTTCTTTTTCCATTTTTTATTTCTTTTTTCTATCCTACTCTACTTGAAAAAACTAAAATCTCTTTGAAGTATAGGAATACTTCCAATGGATCCATGTGCACATCAAGATGACAGATAAACTCATGTGCGGGCTCATAATATATGCTTTGACATATACCTAAATATGAAAGACCAATTGCTTTGACTGAGATGAGATCAGAAATTGTTAAAAAAGAGTGTGTTTTTGCAACTTAATGATTGCATAGAACCATATTTCGATAAGTTGTGATGCCCATGGTTCACTTGCTGATTTAGAGCATCCTGTATGTCTTGTTCTTCCATTCAATTCATATCTTCTTCTTTTTTTCGGTTATTCTCTTGAGTACATAG
Source organism: Pinus albicaulis (assembly GCA_034641835.2). Lineage (NCBI taxonomy): Eukaryota > Viridiplantae > Streptophyta > Pinopsida > Pinales > Pinaceae > Pinus > Pinus albicaulis. The sequence continues at coordinate 1,227,141,645 of CM076584.1, read as the reverse complement.
AGGATCTGATGGTGAACATGATGGAACTTCCTCAATCTCTGATTTTGATGTCTTCTCTCCATCAAGTGCAAGCCATGATTCTTTGGTCTCCTCATTTCAATCTTCTTCTTCTATATTTTGTCCTTCAATGACATCAAGAGAATATTTTTTTCGCAATACCTTCCTTGAGCTAAAATGAATACCATTTAGATCAAGAGGAGATGCTTGGAAATGTTGTACCTCAACATTGTAAGCGAGTTAAGCTACCTCGTTGTTTGGGTTTGGAGATGGTGGTACATGTAGTTGAGTGGGAGTGGGTATTTGAGATGGATGTGGTTGGGGTTGTGGTTGTGGTGGAGGTGGATGGTAGGCATAACATGGATTTGGGTATGGATGATATTGAGGAAAATATTGTGTATTTTTCCCATAAGGCCATTGCCAAACATTGTTGCAATATTTTTTTGGGGGTAATATGGCCAAGGTTTCCAAGGAAAGAGTGTGTTCCAATTACTTTGAGAGGGATGTACATAGCCTTGAAATTTTGAATTAGGTTCTTGCATCATATCAATTTGACTAGGTTTCCATGTTCTTCTTGGAGCGACATAACATAGTTGCTTTGGTAATTGACTTGCTCCACTGTCCTCTTTGTAAACTTCCTTCAACCTTGGTAATAATGGGAAATATTTAGTAGCATGTGATTTTTTATGTATAACACAAATATCAACATCTTATTTTTTCTCATTTTGTATTCTTAACATTTCTACTTGTTCACTTAGATTGCTAAGAATTTATGTTTTAAAGTTATCAAGCAAATTTCCAAGTTCAGCTTGACTTACGGGTCTTGATGTTGATTTACTTAATCTTGCCCTTCCTCTTGATATAGGCTTGCATGTTTCACAAATTTCTTTAAATGATAATTGGTATACATCACATCTACTCATGAGATCAAGGAGATCAATCCACTCATTCTTAATTGTTCTAAATAAGAGATTTTTTAGTGTGTCGAATCCTAAATGATGTAATTTTTCCCTCTTAACATTATACATGAATCTCTCTATTAGATCCCCAAGGCTCTCATCTTTTTTTTGATTCATTCTAAATATTTATTCTTTAAGATCATGATCTTTATATATTTCTAGAAATATATTTTGCATATCATTCAGTGATCATATTGAATTAGTCCTTAAACTCATGAACCATTTAAGAGCTCTATCCTTCAATGTTGTTAGAAAAAATCTCAATTTTTGAGTGTTTAATAAGGAACCATAATATATAAAAAGTATTTCAAATTAAAATAGAAATGTTTTTGGATCCTTTCACCTCGTACCATGGAAGTTAGGAAGGAAATATGGGGGGATTTTCTTCATATGAACACTAATATCAGTATCTTGAATGGGAAATCCAAGAGGATCTTCCTCAGTATCATCATCTCCATCCATTTATTCTACCTTATTTGCCACCTCCTCTTATTATACTTGAAAAATTAGATGTTGATGTGGTTCTTACTGTACCAAGTGGTCAAATATGGGGTTTGGTGTTGGAGAAATATTTTTTTTTTTATTAAAAACTTTGAATAAGAATGCTAATGCAATGCAATTTTTTTGTCTTTGAAATAAAATATGCCTAATGAATTTTTTTGTTCTTACAGAAAGTAAAAGAAATGAATCAACTATGGAAGAAAACAATGCATACTTTGACACCTCCCCAGCAACGGCGCCAAAAAGTGACGAGCCCCGGTATTGCAACAAGAATGTTGCAACTCCCAAGGCTACCGACTTAAATTATCAACCCGAGGTTTGTACAACCTTAGGAGGTGTCAACACTATATGTGCAACATAAAATGTGTCATTATTTTTTTGATGTGATGTAATGGAGTGAATGTCATGAAATCAAATACTAAACTAATTGCAGAAATGGAATTGTTGCTCTATTTTCAAAAAATGGAAATGTTACTTGCTCAAATGTAAACATCGATCCTAATTGCAAGAAGGTAAAGGTTATGCCATTTGCATGAATGAAAAGTACTTGTCTATTAGCATAATGTAAACCTTGTGCTACTTGTAACATTTTGATTCATTATCCTAATTGAAAAATGTGAAAAGTTGCATTGAAAAGAAACTAATCCTATTCAAAAACAACAATTTCTAATTGAAATCCTAAGAGCATGAACCCAAAGAAATATGCCTAATCTACTTTGTAAAAAGGAAAGTCCTATATGGTGTTTATTCTTCCCCAATCATGGATTTATAGCTTAGGGGTAATTATTCAAGCCTAATATAAAAATTGACATTTTTTGGAGCAAATCTAGTTAATTTTACACATGCTACAGGAGTTCTACAGGAGGTGTTACAAGAGGCCTTGTTTTGCTAGAAGAGCGAGATAACTTACCGAATGCCAAAGTAAATCAAATTAAAATGAGATGGGAATTTTTTTTTATTAATTAGGATTTCCTAGGACTCCATTCCAAGTCAAATCACTCCAAAATACCTCTGTTAACATGTGCTAAAAAATAGCATAAAATTACAATAAAAACTAGAAATTCAAGAACTAGCGAGCTAGTTAACCTACCAAATGCCTAACCTAATCAAGTGAAAATGCTATGAGGTAAATTTTTTTATTAACTTGAAATTTTTTATGACCCAATAGAAGTGGAATAAACTCAAATGAATCTCATTAACACGTTCTAAAAAATATCATAATAGGGTGAAAATGTGAAGTTGGGTTACACTTTTGTGAGAATTGGGGGCGGAAAAATTTTTTCGGCAATAGTTTGGTCGAACTTTTGAGAAAGTTTGGCCGAACTATTGGATAGTTCGGCCGAACTGTATGAGAAAGTTCGGTCAAACTCGTTCTGTCGTTTAGATTGACGTCACACTGACGGCGTGGGCAAACAGAATTTTTGCCGGAGATGGGAAAACTGGCAATAACAATTCGGCCAAACTTTTAGTTCGGTCGGACTATTAGTTCGGCCAAACTTTAAAAAAAGTTCGGCCGAACTCATATTTTATAAATATATCACCCGCGAACTATTTTCGTTTTCGTATGTCTCTGTTCACATATTATGTTCGCAGGTTCGCATAGTCTGTTCGCATTGTCTATTCGCACATCTCTGTTCGCATAGTCTGTTCGCATAGTTTGTTTGAGTTTCTGTGGCGCCTCTTTGTTCGCATAGTCTGTTCGCACTCTGCTGCTCTGTTGCTGATTTAGCGCCCGCGCCCGCGAATTGCTGCTCAGGAGTTGCGCCGTTGCTCAGTAGTTTTTCCAGATGAGTAATTGCTCCATATTAGAGCAGTTCTTTGATTTATTTGGCAATTGAATGGTGAAAAAAACGTTGCTTTAAATTTCAAAGTCATATCGCTGCAACAATATCATATTACTTTTACTATCTGTCTAAATTATTTTCAACAGGTATTAACTTGTTATGGGAAGTGTATACATTCTCCTATTTTAATATTATTGTTACGATCTGGGTTCTGTGTATACAATTGTTTGAATGTAAAATACCATTATAGACCAGAGTAAGTAAAACATAGTAGAGGAGGATGCATTGTTTAAGTTTGGAGATAATTTTAGACAGAGTGATATTCAGTCTATTTGGGTGTTATTTGTCGATGTAAATCAGTCCACCATACCTCGAGGTACACATGAAATGTATGATTACGAGATTGATGTTTGGTTTTTTCATTTCTGCAGAGGCAATTGTTGCAATTTCATATTACTTGAAATTCCATGTCGCTTAGCTGCTGTATTTTTTCTCCATGTCGATTGGCCACTTGTAGCCTTGTAGTGTTCGCCTCCATACCCTCCAAAGACTCCTCAAAGGGAATTTCTTATGGTGTAACTACGTGGTGGTGAATTGTGTTTTATTTTGTAAAGCAAGGGCTTTTTCTTTATTTTCAGGCAAGTAAAAAACATAGTTTTATAATAAATAAAATATTTACATGATTATAGGTTACAAGTGAGAAGTGTTGCTCAAATGATATACTACAAATCACAATATAGATAGGCAAGTGGTTCGGAGAGCTTGAAGGAACTAGAAAAAGTTCAAAAACTGATCTATGAGAGGCATATAAACCGAAACCAGCTAAATAGAACACAGTCCCAAGATATAAACACGTAGAAGAAGAAAGCAAGGCACCGCATGTGCAAAAGATAACATATCAGAAATCCTACGCAAAAATCTAAGTAGGAATAGTCAATGTAAACAAAGAGCCAATCATCTAGATCTACAGAGAATACTAAAAACTGAAGAAACATAAGAATAGAGGGGAATGTTCCCATAACCCAAGTAAATATCATTCCTGTAAACCTAAAAATATATCATGCCCCCCAGCATGGTGAGGCCCTCCTTTGATACTCTGTCCGTCGTGGAGTTCTGGACTCTTTGGATGTGAGTGAATGTGAGCTCCTCAAAACGATGTGTGAGTTCCCATATGCGTTGTAACCAATTTGATACATGTGGAGGGTTGAAGCATGTCCTGCGGTTTGGCCAGTCAATAGAAACTTTAGAGTCACCAAATACTGTTAAGGATTTAACATATATCCACATAGCACAATAAAAGAGTCCCCATAAATCCAATATCTCCATTTTGGAATTGGTACTAGGACCACCATTTCAACGAAAATAATAAAAGATACTAGGAGCAGTGGAGATGTGTGCTCCACCACCACAAGTCATATTCTGAGTTGCACGGTCAAAGAATCCTACTAGGAATTTACACTAGTAATCAGTGGGTAGGATGTCTTTTTTAATCCCACTATCAGTCTTCTAATGGTATTCCAAGTAGTGAGATATGATTCTATTACAAACTCTGTCAATGGGGAAATGATATGATGATATGATATGATATATTTTAATAACGTCCACGAGACCCACCGGTCTAAGGGACCCACATTCCACCTAAAACAAGACATCACATTCTCAATTTTCCCTCTAGAGCAGTTCTTTCGCTGTGAATAGAGAAAAAACCTTTTATATTCAATTTATGTAAAACACAAATTAGCCATATCTCTAGAATAGATCTAAATAGAATTTTTTCATTTTCATATCCATGGTCTCAAACAATGAGAGAGAAAAAAAACCTTTTATATTCAACATGTATATAGTATTTAGAAACAAAAAGTAATTTGATACAAAACATAGGTTTTAACCAATTATATAGTTTTCCATTTTCATATCCATGGTCTCAAACAATGAGAGAGAAAAAAACCTTTTATATTCAACATGTAAAACACAAATTAGCCATAAAAGTTTCCCATTGAAACTATAAGTGATTTGATACAAAACATAGGTTTTAACCTAAGAGTAAATGCCCCTACAAGTCAATCAATCTCTCGAATAGTTTTAAATATAGAATTTTTTCATTTTCATATCCATGGTCTCAAACAATGAGAGAAAAAAACTTTTATATTCAATGTATGTAAAACATAAATTAGCCATATCTCTAGAATAGATCTAAATAGAAGTTTTTCATTTTCATATCCATGGTCTCAAACAATGAGAGAGAAAAAAACCTTTTATATTCAACATGTGAAACACAAATTAGCCATAAACGTTTCTCATTGAAACCATAAGTGATTTGATACAAAGCATAGGTTTTAACCTAAGAGTAAATGCCCCTACAGTCAATCTCTGGAATAGTTTTAAATGGAAGTTTTTCATTTTCATATCCATGGTCTCAAATAATGAGAGAAAAAACCTTTTATATTCAATGTATGTAAACCACAAATTAGCCATATCTCTAGAATAGATCTAAATAGAAGTTTTTCATTTTCATATTCATGGTCTAAAACAATGAGAGAGAAAAAAACCTTTTATATTCAACATGTAAAACACAAATTAGCCGTAAAATTTTCTCATTGAAACCATAAGTGATTTGATAAAAAAGATAGGTTTTAACCTAAGAGTAAATGCACCTATAGTCAATCTCTGGAATAGTTTTAAATAGAATTTTTTCATTTTCATATCCATGGTCTCAAATAGTGAGAGAAAAAACCTTTTATATTCAATGTATGTAAAACGCAAATTATCCATATCTCTAGTATAGATCTAAATAGAAGTTTTTCATTTTCATATCCATGGTCTCAAACAATGAGAGAGAAAAAAACCTTTTATATTCAACATGTGTAAAACACAAATTAGCCATAAAAGTTTCCCATTGAAACCATAAGTGATTTGATACAAAACATAGGTTTTAACCTAAGAGTAAATGCCCCTACAAGTCAATGATCGGAAAGACAGAATTTTTTCATTTTGATATCCATGGTCTCCAAACAATGAGAGAAAAACCTTTTATATTCAGTAATAGCAAACACAAATTAGCCATATCCTCTAGAATAGATCTAAATAGAAGTTTTCATTTTCATATCCATGGTCTCGAACAATGAGAAAAAAACTTTATTTTCTGACATGTATATAGTATATAGAAACAAAAGTAATTTGATACAAAACACAAGTTTTAACCAATTATATATTTTTTCATTTTCATATCCATGGTCTCAAACAATGAAAGAGAAAAAACCTTTTATATTCAACATGTAAAACACAAATTAGCCATAAAAGTTTCCCATTGAAACCAAAAGTGATTTGATATGAAACATATATGTTTTAAAAGCTAATCTAGTAAATGCCTCTACATTCAATCTTTAGAATATCTATCTAATTAGAAGTTTTTCATTTTCATATCCATGGTAGTTCTATACACATAGTTTGTAAAGGGCCAGGTAGCCTCTATATCTCATTTTTTATGAAAGGTGACATATCTAGTAAAAGACCCTACAGTCAATCTCTAGAATAGATCTAAATGCCCCTACAGTCAACATGTATATAGTATTTAGAAACAAAAAGTAATTTGATACAAAACATAGGTTTTAACCAAGTATATAGTTTTTCATTTTCATATCCATGGTCTCAAACAATGAGAGAGAAAAAACCTTTTATATTCAATGTATGTAAAACACAAATTAGCCATATCTCTAGAATAGATTTAAATAGAAGGTTTTCATTTTCATATCCACGGTCTAAAACAAAGAGAGAGAAAAAAACTTTTATATTCAACATGTAAAACACAAATTAGCCATAAAATTTTCCCATTGAAATCTTAAGTGATTTGATACAAAACATAGGTTTTAACCCAAGAGTAAATGCCCCTACAAGTCAATCAATCTCTCGAATAGTTTTAAATATAGAATTTTTTCCTTTTCATATCCATGGTCTCAAACAATGAGAGAAAAAACATTTTATATTCAATGTATGTAAAACACAAATTAGCCATATCTCTAGAATAGATCTAAATAGAAGTTTTTCATTTTCATATCCATGGTCTCAAACAATGAGAGAGAAAAAAACCTTTTCTATTCAACATGTAAAACACAAATTAGCCATAAACGTTTCTCATTGAAACCATAAGTGATTTGATACAAAACATAGGTTTTAACCTAAGAGTAAATGCTCCTGCAGTCAATCTCTAGAATAGTTCTAAATAGAATTTTTTCATTTTCATATCCATAGTCTCAAATAATGAGAGAAAAAACCTTTTATATTCAATGTATGTAAAACACAAATTAGCCATATCTCTAGAATAGATCTAAATAGAAGTTTTTCATTTTCATATCCATGGTCTCAAACAATGAGAGAAAAAAACCTTTTACATTCAACATGTAAACCACAAATTCGCCATAAAAGTTTTCCATTGAAACCATAAGTGATTTGATACAAAACATAGGTTTTAACCTAAGAGTAAATGCCCCTACAAGTCAATCAATCTCTCGAATAGTTTTAAATATAGAAGTTTTTCATTTTCGTATCCATGGTCTCAAACAATGAGAGAAAAAACATTTTATATTCAATGTATGTAAAAAAAAAATTAGCCATATCTCTAGAATAGATCTAAATAGAAGTTTTTCATTTTCATATCCATGGTCTCAAACAATGAGAGAGAAAAAAACATTTTATATTCAACATGTAAAACACAAATTAGCCATAAAAGTTTCTCATTGAAACCATAAGTGATTTGATACAAAACATAGGTTTTAACCTAAGAGTAAATGCCCCTACAGTCAATCTATGGAATAGTTTTAAATAGAAGTTTTTCATTTTCATATCCATAGTCTCAAATAATGAGAGAAAAAACCTTTTATATTCAATGTATGTAAAACACAAATTAGCCATATCTCTAGAATAGATCTAAATAGAAGTTTTTCATTTTCATATCCATGGTCTCAAACAATGAGAGAGAAAAAAACCTTTTATATTCAACATGTAAAACACAAATTATCCATAAAAGTTTCCCATTGAAACCAAAAGTGATTTGATACAAAACATAGGTTTTAACCTTAGAGTAAATGCCCCTACAGTCAATCTCTAGAATAGTTTTAAATATAAGTTTTTCATTTTCATATCCATGGTCTCAAACAATGAGAGAAAAACATTTTATATTCAATGTATGTAAAACACAAATTAGCCATATCTCTAGAATAGATCTAAATAGAAGTTTTTCATTTTCATATCCATGGTCTCAAACAATGAGAGAGAAAAAGACCTTTATATTCAACGTGTGTAAAACACAAATTAGCCATAAAAGTTTCCCATTGAAACCATAAGTGATTTGATACAAAACACAGGTTTTAACCTAAGAGTAAATGCCCCTACAAGTCAATCAATCTCTCGAATAGTTTTAAATATAGAATTTTTTCATTTTCATATCCGTGGTCTCAAATAATGAGAGAAAAAACCTTTTATATTCAGTGTATGTTAGCCATATCTCTAGAATAGATCTAAATAGAATTTTTTCATTTTCATATCCATGGTCTCAAACAATGAGAGAAAAAACCTTTTATATTCAATGTATGTTAGTCATATCTCTAGAATAGATCTAAATAGAAGTTTTTCATTTTCATATATCCATGGTCTCAAACAATGAGAGAGAAAAAAACCTTTTATATTCAACATGTATATAGTATTTAGAAACAAAAAGTAATTTGATACAAAACATAGGTTTTAACCAATTATATAGTTTTTCATTTTCATATCCATGGTCTTAAACAATGAGAGAGAAAAAACTTTTTATATTCAACATGTAAAACACAAATTAGCCATAAAAGTTTCCCATTGAAACCAAAAGTGATTTGATACAAAAAATAGGTTTTAACCTAATCTAGTAAATGCCCCTACATTCAATTTCTAGAATATATCTAATTAGAAGTTTTTCATTTTCATATCCATGGTAGTTCTATAGGCAGAGTCTGTAAAGGGCCAGGTAGCCTCTAGATCTCATCTTTTATGAAAAGTGACATATCTAGTAAATGCCCCTACAGTCAATCTCTGGAATAGATCTAAATGCCCCTATAGTAAATGTCCCTATAGTCAACATGTATATAGTATTTAGAAACAAAAATTAATTTGATACAAAACATAGGTTTTAACCAATTATATAGTTTTTCATTTTCATATCCATGGTCTCAAACAATGAGAGAGAAAAAACCTTTTATATTCAACATGTAAAACACAAATTAGCCATAAAAGTTTCCCATTGAAACCAAAAGCGATTTGATACAAAACATAGGTTTTAACCTAATCTAGTAAATGCCCCTACATTCAATCTTTAGAATATATCTAATTAGAAGTTTTTCATTTTCATATCCATGGTAGTTCTATAGGCAGAGTTTGTAAAGGGCCAGGTATCCTCTGGATCTCATCTTTTATGAAAGGTGACATATCTAGTAAATGCCCCTACAGTCAATCTCTGGAATAGATCTAAATGCCCCTACAGTAAATGCCCCTACAGTCAACATGTATATAGTATTTAGAAACAAAAAGTAATTTGATACGAAACATAGGTTTTAACCAAGTATAGAGTTTTTCATTTTCATATCCATGGTCTCAAACAATGAGAGAGAAAAAACCTTTTATATTCAACATGTAAAACACAAATTAGCCATAAAAGTTTCCCATTGAAACCAAAATTGATTTGATACAAAACATAGGTTTTAACCTAATATAGTAAATGCCCTTATATTCAATCTTTAGAATAGATCTAATTAGAAGTTTTTCATTTTCATATCCATGGTAGTTCTATAGGCAGAGTCTGTAAAGGGCCAGGTAGCCTCTGGATCTCATCTTTTATGAAAGGTAACATATCTAGTAAATGCCCCTACAGTCAATCTCTGGAATAGATCTAAATGCCCCTACAGTAAATGCCCCTACATTCAAATTGTATATAGTATTTAGAAACAAAAAGTAATTTGATACAAAACATAGGTTTTAACCAAGTATATAGTTTTTCATTTTCATATCCATGGTCTCAAACAATGAGAGAGAAAAAATATTTTATATTCAACATGTAAAACACAAATTAGCCATAAAAGTTTCCCATTGAAACCAAAAATTATTTGATACAAAACATAGGTTTTAACCTAAGAGTAAATGCCCCTACATTCAATCTCTAGAATAGATCTAATTAGAAGTTTTTCATTTTCATATCCATGGTAGTTCTATAGGCAGAGTCTGTAAAGGGCCAGGTAGCCTCTGGATCTCATCTTTTATGAAAGGTGACATATCTAGTAAATGTCCCTACGGTCAATCTCTGGAATAGATCTAAATATAAGTTTTTCATTTCTCCCATGCATTTGCAATAAATGTCAATTTAATATATATATATATATATATTGAATTTTTTTTTTTTTAGGGATAAGAAAACCATTAAATATGGTTGAAAAATGGAAATTATGCATAGAAGTTTCTTTCTATCCAAATCCAGGGAATGCAGTGATTACATATGTGCTTTCCAATATTGTGACTAGCAAAGTCGTCCAAAGGAAAATGAATATATCGGGAAGAAAAAAAAACAACGAGGCATATTATTTTGGATTGATAGAAGGCTTAGGAACAACGATGGAGTATGGATCAAATGGAATTGTAGTTTTCACCAATTCTGAACTTGTGTGCAACCAGATGAATGGTGTATACCAAGTTAAGAATGAGAGGTAAAAGAACTGAATGGAATAGCAAACAATATTGTTAGCCAATTTCAATTTTTTAGTATAAGACATTGTACAAATGTGAATAAGATGCCTGCTGATTTATTGCGTGGGGCAATGCAAATTTAGGATTCATCTATCAAAGATGAATTAATAGATGAATTATAATTATACGGGGCATGCCAATGCAAGATTCATCTCTCAAAGACGATTTAGTTTTGATACACTCTTCTTCAAAAATTCAAGATTCATCTCTCAAAGATGAATTAGTTTTGAGACACTCTTCTTCAAAAATTCAAGATTCATCTCTCAAAGATGAATTAGTGTTGAGACGCTCTCCTTCAAAATTTATTGATGGACATTGTAACATATCTTGGATATGTGTGTGTTGTGTACATATAAATGTGTCTTTTTTAATGGCCATGTGATTTTTTCAATTATATACCAAGTGTGCTCCCACCACACCATGTAAAGCCAACTTGGTGAACTTCACATTTGCAACAAGTGGTGAAATTCACATTTTTATGAAATTAAAATGCGGGGACTTCAACAAATTTTTGTTTAAATGGAGTTTCACTTATTTTTTAATGACAATGTGTTTTTTCCAATTTTATACCAAGTGTGCTCCCACCATGTAAAACACAATTCGGTGAACTTATCTTTTTCATAACTTTTTTTTTGCATAAATTGAGTTTCACACATCAATTAGTGCTTTGAAAGTTGTGTTTTACATAATTTGTTTACACTAAATTACATTAATTTTCATGTAAAACACAATTTGGTGAACTTATGATTTTTATAACTTTTTTTTGCTTAAATTGAGTTTCACACATCAATTAGTGCTTTGAAAGTTGTGTTTTACATAATTTGTTTACACAAAATTACATTAATTTTCTGAAATTTATTTTGAATTTAATTTAAATTAGTTATTTAAAAAAATAATTGTAAATGTCCACCATAGATATATATATCATGGAGGATGAATGACGAAGATCAACGGAATCCCATATCTCTACGAGAGGGGGGGATCAGGGATCGGGATCGAGAGTTGTTCATGGTAAATTTAAATATAATCTTAAATCTCCATACATGGGTGTACATGTGGAATTGATTTTTTATCAACTTTGTGAGTTAAATTAGTTGTTAATAAGTTTCATTTTTTATTTTTTAGGAGCTAATAAGAAGAGAAGGGTCTCTACTCCAGCCATGGATGCCCATGTTTCACCTAGTTGTGGTATGGTTTTAACACAATTTAATCAATGAATATGTACACGTGTATTTATATGTATGCATGTATTTTTCAATTGATTATAAATTCGTATTTGTTTATGAAGCTTCTCTCTCCTCTCGAGAGGTTGGTGGTGGTTCAAATATCCTTAGAGGGCCATCAATAAATGGTAGCAGGTTGCGTGAAGGTGGTGATATTTATTCTCCCGAAGGCCAATCAATGCCTGGAGGTACTAGTTCTGAACATGATCATTCTGGTTCTCAACGGTTTCAAGGTGGAGAAGATGCTAGCCAACCACGTCGAGGTTGCCATCAATTTCAATATTTTTTTCATTGAATTTGTACAAATTTGTTTACATGTGTTTTTTCTAATATACAAAATTTTATATATATATTGATGCAGAGACTGAAAATGTTCAAATATTGGTCAAAATAGATGCAGCGCAGAACGCTCCATTCGAGAAGAAGGTTGTCTGCCCACCACAACTTATCCGGCCGACATTTCTGATATAGCATGCGAAAGAAACATGGCGCAGTGCACCTTAGAAAGGTGTCAACAACTTCATGCAAAATGGCGGAGAGATCTCGTGGCTTTGACTCTACCTGTTGAGAGTTGACAAAGCCTCGAAATAGCAAATGTGTACAAAAATCTTGGGCCAACGACTGATACATTTGTAAAATTCATGAGAAAGAGAAAGGAAACAGTAATGGGTCCCGATAAATGGGAGGATGTAAAACAAAGAGTTACAAAAGATATGGTGAATTCAATGTTTAATTTCAAGGAAGGGCCAAAAAGAAAAATGCCAAAGGTGCAATATTTCAAGCACCCCGATATAGCTCACTATTTGTATGATAGGCACCTTGCGGCCTATGGAAGGCTCCCATGGAACGACGAGGTTCCTGTTTATTTTGCACAATTGTTTTACGCATAATTTTTTTTGAAAATGAAACCCAATTATAATGACCTTCCGTCAGAATTTTTTGGTCCGAGGAAAGGTCGATTGTGTGACCATAGGGGCGCTAGGCGAGATGTGGAGTTGCCTCACCCTGAGCTGCCATTGGTGAGTCGACCTTTTCGAGTCGAAACTCTACAGTCAGAGATGGATGCAACTTCTCAAATAAGTCAAGAAGCAAGGGATGTCATGATCAACAATGTTTAAAGCAAATTGGGTGGAGTCGATGTTTGTCTAAATCAACAAAGAGCACTTGAGAATGCACGTGCCAATTTTGTGTATTGTACAGATGAAGAGATTGACAACATGAATGTTGAAGATCTCTGAATATATGCAAAGAATTTTCGCAATGGTTGGCAAGACCTAATTCTTCATGAGGAAGAGAGCACGGGAACGGTATGTGTTAATGACCATAGGGTTCAATTATTTTAACACATACATGTGTACAATTTGTAATAAATACATGTGTATGTACATGTATACATTTATTTGTATGTACATTAATCTAACAAAAATATATCATTATATGTTAAAACACCATTTGCAGTTGTCACACATGATGAATGACGAAAATGTTAATATCACGTTCGGGGCCTCTGGTTCAAATAATGAAGACGGGTCTCACCATCAAGATATGTTGACAAATGTTAGTGTTTTAAGTGATATTTTTAAAATAAATAATTGTGCACACATGTACATGTACATATATAATAATAAAATGTTTTAACAGATTCTGATTCCGTCCGATGTTTTTGGGATGGCAGTACCTTCTTCTTCCTTGGGATATGTACCTTCTACTTCCTTAGGATATGTGCCACATCCACAACAAGTATGGACAATTTTTCACTTTAAAATTTATGTTTAAGTTATATATATATTCCACCTCAAAAAGTTCCAATAAAAATTGAGATATATATATCTATATCTTGAGTTATTTTAAATTTTTTGAATTTTAGGTTTTTGGAGATTTTCTTTTGGAGCCTCTCTTAGGAGATGTCCCAAATTCACCTGCAGAAGTATTCAATTTTTCACTTCTAAATATATATATGTTTTTTTAAAAGTTATAATTTATAAATTTAAGTTTATTTAAGTTTTATTATAAATTGAGATCTTGATCTTGAGTTATTTTATATTTTTAAAATTTTGAATTTTAGGTTTCTATAGAAGATTTCTTTAATCCACGGACTCTAGCGACAGAGATAGGAACATCCACACCATTTCAACTATTTAAACAAGTTGTCTAACTTTTTTTTTAATATTATTGAAAATAAGTTTATATATGTACACATGTGCATTTTCATCTGAAATATATATATATATATATATATATATATATATATAACTGTACATGTATATTGTACAGTTTATTGTTGGATATGTTCGCATGGGGGAACTTGCAGCAGGCGAACAAATGGAGAGGGAACCTCATGAGGTATTGCATGATTTTATATATATATATATATATATATACATGAAGTTCTATATATTCTCACTCATTTTTAAAACATCAAATTTTAATGTTTGTATGTGCATTATGTACAGGTTCCCCATGCTTTGCAAGATAGCGCGCGGATTGAGACTCTGATAGGAAAGACACTACATCCATATGGATTTGATGGACATGATTTGTAGATTTGATTTCAAGATTTCATAGGCTATATGTTCTGCGTCGTTCCCATATAAATCCCTTTAATTTTGATTGGAAATATAAGAAGTAGATATATGTTTGTTGAATTGGGGTCAATGTCATTAATGCACTCAACTAGGTAGCCTTGTTGATTTATAAATTGGTAAATTGATGGTCCATTCAGTTTTAATTTCATTCTAGAATATATATATTCAGTACGTGAAACATTTTTCATCAATGCACATGGGAAAACTACTTGAACAATTAATTGCATTATAGAACATATATATATATCCAATACGTGCACAACATTTTTCATCAATGCACATAGAACATATTCGACCATTGGACAGACAAATTTTGTACTAGATTTTCAATCAGGAATAGAGATGTGGGTCAAATCCCACCAAAATTCGAAGAAGCGCTCCGAGTCTCTTGTCTGAAAGGAATCTTCGTACAAAATTATACTGCGAATAATTTATTTACATTGTGGATACTTTTTACCAAAAAAGCTCACAAGAAAAACTGTGTGCATTGAGTTCATGTATATATCCAGTACATGCAACATTTTTCATCAATGCACATAGAAAAACCAATTTCAGTTAATTGCATTCTAGAACATATATATTGAGTATGTGAAACATTTTTCATCAATGCACATAGTAAAACTACTTGAACAGTTAATTGCATTCTATAACATATACATATATATCCAATATGTATGCAACATTTTTCATCAATGCATGTATAAAAGCTACTTTCAGTTGATACTAGAGTGTGCATGTACCAAAAAAATTTGTACATGTGCAAACACTTGCACAGATAACATAACAAGGCAGCTCAATTTTTAATTGAGTACTGGAAGTTCTAGAACATATAATCCAAAGAGAATAAATTGTTGGGCAGTTCAATCAAAAAAATTCCAATGGAATGCCATCTTCAATAATCCGTTCATGATTGGATTTTGACATTTTCCATTTCTTAATTTTTCGTTTTTTTCTTTGATTGAACCTCGATCAACTTTATGCGTGCTGTACACACCAAGTGACTATATTGACAACTATAAAATCAGTTTCATAGTCTTCAAAGTAAACAAAATTCCCACTTTGATTAGTTTGTCTGAAAAAATAACCTTTCAGTATAATAGATCCTCTTTCATATGGAAATCCGTGATCATTATAGTCTTCTAATAATTTCATTTTTCATTTAGTGAAATGCATCAAATAATATTTCACATTTTCATCATTGTCGGTAGGTGTAATTACATCAAAAATATCCCCTGCACAATAAAACAAACTTAACAAAATTATACATATTCAAATTTATTTCTAGATCTTTATCATTAGAAAGCAATTCAAATGTTACCTTCTCTAACAAGATCAGAAACTCGATCACCATCAGATGATATTGTAGTCTCCTCTGATTGCATTTCTTCAAACATTGCAACGAACATTTTCCCCTTTGTATTTAGCTCTGTATGTTTCCAATCTTTTACATACATTTTGTTTTCACAAACGTCATTGGATTTTGTGTTGTCTATGCAAACATGACAAAAACAAGAATATTTTCTTTTATCCAATGCAAACACATTTTTGGACAACTTTGTTTTAATTGAATGCAATTTTCGAGTTTGTTTTATTGTTTCAACGTCATTTTCAATTGATCTATCTACGTCTTTGATTCCAATATGCCAAAAAAACCTTTATATGGAAAATTTAAAGAAGAATGTAAATATGATATCAAAATACAATCAAAGATAATCATTCTGATAAATGTACACTGTTTAAAATTAGATATCCAATAAAAATTAAATTGAATGTACCTTCACACTTCCCTTGATCGGTTAGTCTCATGGCTTAGAGCAGCGATGCACCATTGAACAAATTCTTTCGTGTCCACAAGTCAGCTTGCATAGGGGTTCATTTGATATCTTCAAAGTGCTCATTTTATGCATGCCCCTGCACCGTCATGTTCTCCTTTTCCATGGCCAGTCTCAAAGAAATTTCAATAATGTTTAATGCAGGTTTTCTTATGAAGACAACACAACCAAAAGAATGATCATGCTGATTTGAATTGTCCTGCACATCCGTCTGACCATATCCAATGTTCATTGAATGTTATTCCATGATTTTTCAAGGAATCATAAATTTTTCCAAAACAATGTTGTACAAAATATGTATCATGTGTACGATCGTCACTGATATAAAAGTGATATTCTTTAATAATATGTCGATTTTCACTGGTGCTTTCTATATGATCGACGTTTTGTTTAGCATGTCTATATAGAATATGGACGAGCATGGAGACTTGGTCGGAATGATAATATTCACTCTGAATTTATTTTTGTGGAACAAATGTGTAGTTTTCTACAAAATCAATTACTAACAAAATGGTCCCTGGTGGAAAAACTTCACAGGATTTTTTGAATTGCAAGTCTTGCCATCGAGCTCTATGGGAATGCTTGGTGTATTTGTAAATTTCTTCCTCAAACTTTCTTAAAAAGTCTATCACAAAAAATTCTTCTTCTCGTAATTCAATTCTTTTAACACTATTTTTACCTTGAATCGATGTATGGATATATTCATATCTCTTCCATTTCACTTTCATGTTGGAAAATGATTGATCATTTATATCAGTACAATATTTGTTTTGAAATTTAGTCAAATTTCCACAGTCATCGCATTTTTTACCACCAACACATTTATTTTCGTAAAATAGTTCATCGCTTTCTCTTTCACATAGAATTTGAGATATGAAATCACGAATAGTGGAAGGAGGAGGTGAATCCTTCCAAAATGTTCTACCAAAATCAAGGAATGTGTCATAATAACTCAAATTCCACATGATAACGACAACAACAAGTGTCGCGTACGGTGATAGGTTTTACATACCATGGTTTTTGTTGAACAAAAGCATTGATTGAAACATGAATTTCACGATTCTCTTCTTTGAACTTGTTGAACAACTCTATCTGAGTGGTTTCCAAGAAATGTTTTTCATGTTCTTCGTACTGATTTTGTGCTATTATTATTCGCATCACATGCCTTGCAGTTGGTGAGACATGAAAATTGTTCTTCCAATATTCATATATTATTTTTTTAACATTTTCTCCAAGTATATCTTTATATGGTTGCCTAAAAATAACTCTCCAACAAGCAAGTTCATCATTTACATCTATTTGCAACCGAAATTTCTGATGTTTGTGCAAAGTTTTTCGTGAGGTTCCTAATGCTCGTGCCATAGATTTTACGAAGTGATTCTCTTTAGTATTTGATGAAACCACTGCCATATGTATTTCTCTACGTACAACTGAAACATTTTTCTGTCTAGATCTTTTAATTTAATTTATAACACTATTTATATTTTGTATCACATTTTCATTCATTTTTTTATCTTTGGTTGATTTTTGAATACCCAATAAAGTCGTAGCTTCTTTTAAATTCCTTAATGATAGGAGACCTTTCAACATTTGGGCTTGAACTATCATATTTTCCTTTATGAAATACTTCTCAAAAATGTGGTTAACATGATATTGTATATAATGGTTAGCTCTTTTATCTTCATCTGTGTGAGTGTCAACATTTTCTAACATCTCGCATCGACATTGATTTCATATGTACATATTCGAATGAATAGTACATAATAATTTTCATATTCAATAAATAACTAAATTAATAAATATATGTATAATTTCAATAATATGTGCATGTGTTCAACATATATATATATATATATATACCTTGTGATTCAATTTCTTCACTTGAATTTCTTTCATCATTTTCACCATCTTCAATCATTGGTTCAATATCTCTTTCACTTTCTCTTTCAAAATTTTGTATCTCATCATCAATGTTTTGAGGAATATCTCTTTCTGTTTACATTGCAAAATATTTTTCAAATTAGTTCATCAAATAAAAATTAAGCTTCACATTTTACACTAGGAAAATTTTAAATATATCAAAATCATAATATTTACATTTACATACCTGTTTCAACTTCTAGTTGAGGTTGATTTTCCCCTTCAATATTTGAGAGTGCTTCTATCTTTATTTTGCTAGATTGTCTCATCTCCTCTCTATGTTCCTCGGGGTCTCTTTTTCGATCATATTTTCTCGTACAATTTCTTCGATTCCCCATGATAATAGAGTATGAAGTTCAAAAAATGTCCTTCAAAAGTTTAGACAAAAACTCAATTAAAAAAAACATCACAAAAGATTTAATTTAAAAAGAAAAACACTCATTTTAAAAATTTTGCAAAAAATACATACTTCAATCCAAAACACTTACTATAAAAAATTCAAGAAAAAAATGTTTTATAAAAATGAAATGAACTTCAAAATATTTCCTTCCAAGTCCTACAAAAAAAATTCATTTAAAAAGTTACACAAAAACTCATTAAGATTTACTTCAACCCAAAACCCAAAAATGTCCTTTCGAAATTAAGCCCAAATCCATACTTTAAAAAAAAATGAAGCCCAAAAAACTGTATCACATACCTCCAAGAAATGTCCTTTGAATGTACCTCCAAGAAAATTCTTTAAAACAAAAAAAATTTCTTGTCAAAATTGAATTATTATTATTTTGCTACAAGGGATTTCCAGAAATTCTAGATTTGTGAACTAGTAGACCAATCCAAGTAGCTTAATGATGAATATGACTTTTGAAATTTGTTCTAAAGACGCATAATTCTTTTGATTGTGTCAATAACCTGAAAAACAACTCAATTCAATCATTTAACCAATGTAACCTATAGAAAAACGGGCATCAATAGTAAATGCAAAAATAAGAGATGTAGGTGAAAAAGACATTCAAAGGAAATAAAGAAATTGTACAAGAGGGCTCCGAGGCTCCTGGGATAGCCAAGCCCAAGGAAACGCATATTCCTGTGAAGGAAACCAAGTTTTATAAGCTAAAAATGGCACCGAACTTCATTATTTGAATCAATCCAAGTGCGTCCATGCTAGAAATGAAAGTGGAGTTGCTAAATAACAAGTTTTCTCCACAAGAAGACTAAAAAATACATGCCCCTAGAGGAAAATTCGAATTGGTACTTATACAAAAAGATGAGGAATCATTCTCCTTAAAATGGGGAAGCTTTCCCCTCCAAAATCTCTCAAATAGTGGATCTAGTTCTCAACACTAGGAATCTGCATTAAATGACAGGGAGCACATTTCTATATTTTCTTAATCACTGAAGCTCCAGAATTTGTGCAATAATTTCATAATATCTTGTTCATTTATTATTCAATATTTATCCTCCTGTAGTAGGGAGAAATTCCCTATATTATCTCATTCATAATTTACTCCATATTCTCTCAATATTCTGCAAAAATAAATAATATTAGGCACATAATATGCAATTATCTCTAAACCTTCTTAAGAACATATTAAAGCAAAAAATAAAAAATAAATAAATTATTAAGTGTAGAAGGAGAGATTTAATGCAACCTTATGTGCCTAGGAAAGGTTAGATGAGACTTAATTTATGTCTAATTTGGAGGCTCATTACTATATGCAGCCAAGGGAAGCAAATTTAGGTATGTTGTTGTAAGCATACCATTAAGCTCGAATGCATAAGATCTCACCTAATGATGAACTCTTCTCTTGGTCCATGTAGTCAACTACACCAACCAAGATTTTACGTGCACTTCCTTATTAAAAAGGCACTAATCCACCAGTTCAACACTAATATAGCTATAATTTGATCCAGTATCAATGAAAATAGAAAGAACTAGATCACAAAACTCACCTTCCATCTTGATAATGGACGCTTGGTATCTTGTCTGTCTGTTATCAACTGTTGCATAAATCTGGGGAATGTTATGACCTACATCCCAACTTGTATGTGCCTCCTGAGCATTGTAGATATGAGGCATGCCACCCTAATACAATGGACAATCCTTCTTGCGGTGATCTCTACCACAAATCCAACATTTCAAAGGTTCTCTGCCACTGCCTTTATTTTTTTGCTCCATGGGATGAGACCCATGTCCTTTCTCAGTTGAATTAGACTTCTTATGAAGGGCCAAATTTTCCTTGTCACCAACAGCTTGAGATCTCCCTCACTTCTTAGTCCATTTTCCTTTAGTCTTCTCATTACCCTTCTAGTCACACTTGAACTCGGGCTTGTGCTTTGACTACTCATAAAAATGCTTCAACTTCCTAATGGATTCTTCCAATGACTAAGGCTCATCAAACTTAATTTCATATTTTAATGATAATGTAAATCCATTGATGAACCTTTGGATCTTCGCTTGCTCATCCTTGAGATATAGCACATATCTCAACAACATTAGAAATATTGTTGTATATTCTTCACTTGACATGGAACCATATTGAGCTCACAGAATTCATTGGCCTTTCCATCATAATACCTCTCAGGCAAGTTGTTTATTCAATTCAGTGTCCTGAATTGATAGCATAAATTATCAACCAAGGCTTGTAAACTAATGAGGTATACTTGCACTATATGTGCCTAAATATCCTTATTCTTATTTCATTGTTTTCAATATTTTGTTGATGTTTTTGAGTTTTGTTATGTTTGAGTTGTAGTATGATATTCTATGTTCTATGTCAAAAAGAAAAGAAAAGGAACCTTAGACTCAAAACAGAGTGTAGTTGTAAATTCTATCCTTAATTAGGAAAATGATGAAAAAAAATAGAGCATTCTAATCCATGGATGTCCTATCTTGCAACTGAACATGAAATGTAACTCAAGACATTATATTTCAACCTCATCCTTTTAGTTAGAGGTTTTTTGGAATAGTTTGTGAAAGAGATTGAACTCCAATGTGATGAGGATCTTCCTAAAAACAGACAACAACTTAGAATATTATAGTGCAATCTTATTCATATGATAGAGATATTTTGGAATAGCTGGAGAAGAAAATTGCTATAATATGCTAAGGATCTCCTATGAATATTTGAAACTGCTTATGACATTACAACTAGATCTCGTTCATCAGCTAGAGATTTATTGGAAGAGTTTATTGAAGGAGATTAGATATAATGTAATAAGGATCTTCTAGTCAACAAGTAACCCACAGTATTACAATTAGGTATTATTTGTGATTTAGAGATTTATTGGAACAGTTTTGAGAAAAAGACTGTTTGTAATAATATGAGGATCTTCTATCTAATTTCAAAACAAGAAATGCTAATAACTCAACATAGTACAACCAAATCTCATTCACATAATAGTGATATGTTGGAAAATCTTTTAAGAAAAAGAATGGTTGTAGGATACTGAGGATCTTTTAATCTAAATGACAAAAACTAAAGTGCTGGTAACTCAAGATGTCACAATTAAATCCATTCATTGAATAGAAATATGTTGGAAAACTTTTGAGAAAAGACTAACTATAACATCATGTGGATCTGTTAGTTAAACAAACAATGTAAGACATAATGCTAAAAGATATGAACTCAGAAAATTGTCTAAGTGAGAAATATAAAAAAACAGTACTGAAAGCTACTTATCTAGAAAGCATGTAGAAGCCTCCTTGGATAGCAGGGGCCCTCTGTTATCATTTTTTCATAAAAATATTTAACTCCTCAAGTTTGTACTCAATACAACATCAAAGTTATGCTTCTTCTTATTATCAAAAATACTTCGAAACAGAGTATCACAATCTTGACAAAATAAGAGTTAACTGTCTTTCTCGGTCTCACCGAGCTAAATTTATAGGCAATTACATAACTGATATTGAATGAAAGTAGGCGCAGGTGTATTCTAAAGTCAAAATCAAACTAAAACTCCTTTTTAGGACTCATGATTTTTTGAAAGCAAATCAAGAGTCCTTATCCTTATAGAAATCAGCTTCTTGGACTTTTTGGTTTGACCACATGCATAAGCATCTCCAGTTATTGACTCAGCCTTCGTGGATGACAAGGAATGATGTAGGAAAGATTTAGAATCTAACCATATATTTATTTTCTTCAGATAACACCTGTAATATGTTCAAACACCAAAATGGCTACGGAACATGTGACTGGTTATAGAATGACTGCATTCTGTAGCTAAAACTGCTCAGAAATCATTAAGACAACAAATCACAAAAGTATAAAAAGTTAGTCATTGCATGTATTCCTTAAGTGATTTTAATCATTCTTATTGATCTTTAGGTCTATAAAATGACAAAAGGAATGATGAGATGAAGTGGAATTTAGCAAAGGAGAAGACACTTTTAGGGCTCAACACAGGTACTTCTTCTTAAAGAGCCTTTCAAAATCTTCCCAAGTCGACTACTCTTCCCTGATGCCTCTGACATGCTTGAAATCTTTCCACCATATATCTATTTTTCCTTTGAGACTAAAAGTAGTTATTTTTCCTTTCATGTTCTCTGAGTAATCATGAAGTTTGAACATTTTCTTCATCCCAAGTAACCATGATTCTACATCTTTTGATTTAATCATCTCTCCATCAAATGTAAGAGGCTTGGCTTTATTGAAATCTTCTATCAAATACCCCTTCTCACTCCTCCTATAATGAAGTTGGCAATGATGGCGATGATGTCTCCTTGAATTAAAGTTATAATAAAATCCATACATACCAGCATTGTTATCAGGTGTATCCAAGAGTCTGCCACTCTTCATTGTATCATCTTTGTCCATCTTGTACCTTTTCTGAGACCTGCTTCCATCTACACCATTGGTAATTTCTTCATGTCTGTCTCCATGAATAATCCCCATCTGTCCCTTCTTCTGAAAATATGAAAGGCTCTAGAGGATAACCGCATTAACCTTGGCTTGATTTTCTTAAGATTTCGCAAGAATTTACTATGCTTCAATCAACATCTCGTTATCATATTTACAACTTATGATCTCTACCTGAAGACTTATTAATGTATATGCTATATCAGGATAATCTATCTCTCCATGTTGCTCAACTGATTTCTCCCATGTCGCTAGTTTCTCTTCTAGCATGTACCAAGAGTCATATGAATTATATTCAACTATTCTTCTCTTCATCTCTTGATCTTCCATTTTCCTGCAACATATCATCGTTATATCAAATAAAGGCATAATCAAAAGTGTTACCTCAACTTACTTCTAGTGAGGTTATTTCATCTGCATAAGTCAATCCAGATTAGCAGGACACATAAACATATCACTACATGCATGAATCAAGAAACTATATCAACCTTCACAATAAAATAATTGACATGCATGCATGATAATCATATAGACATGTGTAGATCTATATGAATAGCAATATATTTTTACCCTGAGGTCCAGTGTTATGAACCTGCTCTGATACCACTTTGTAACACCCCACCCCACATTTAACCTCTTTTACAAGCTCATCATGGTAACTATGAGTTGATAGTTAATATGCATGATCCAACCTCCAAAATTCAGTCATGGAAATGGGTCATAACTTGCCAACTTGTACAAAACTTACTACAATCTTCCAAGGACACATGACCATCCAGATGTCAAACAACTTCCACTAGTGACCTTTCCCTAAGTTGGAACTACCCTTTTGACCCACTTTACCTTGTAGAAATTATATACAATATGCATGTATATATCCGAACTCTCCTGATCTAACAATATTTATCTTCTTGCTAGATATAGAATCCTTCCACTATAATTCTTGCGGAAATTTAATCAACAATTGCAAAACACGTGAAGCAATAAAAACACACATAACACAGTTGTTTAACGGGAAAGCCTGAAGCTGAAACCCCAACTATCATATATTATGTATCATGGAGATCATATGACAATCCTCGTAAAAATCTTATCAAGCTCTCAGTACAATACAATCATCATACACTAATCAGGAACAATCTTGCAAATCCATGCACCGATTTTTCCCTCCTGCTAGCCTGTCTCCACTGCGCAATCCAAGCTGATTACAAAGACCAATTCGATGCAATCCCACTCTCCTTGACTGTGTGATTATCATTAGCAAATCCAATGTATATATAAATGCAATTCATGCATCACTATGGTCACAAAAAATATTCCATCTTGCCCTTTCACCTATCTCTCCACTGGGTCTCCACTGGAACTGTCATGCACTGTATTTAACTATTGTATTTTTCAGTTGATTAATGAGTTATTATTTGTGAATTAATTAACTAATTAATTCACTCCATTCTCACCAGTGTATAATTTAGTTAGATTAGATACAACTAGCTCAACTGAGTTAAACTGAATACAACTCCATGAACTACTCTTCCAACTCTGTCATAATTTTTCCACTTCAGTTCTAATCGAGTCCTCCATGCATGAACTCCAGTAAACCCTTAGGAATTGTGTAATTCCTTCAGCCCACTGATTTGACAAATCTGTATACTGAAATTAAGTGCTCCAAGAGAATAAGTTGTTGTTTAGAGTTTGATTATTATTAAGAGCTAATAATAATCGACATGCATCTATTTTTAGATCGTGATGCGCTAGCTAAACTTAGCCCGTTCTTCCTAAAAGCAGAATCTCATCTATTTTTCACATTTGACCAACCATCTACAAATAGCCTCCTTCTACATATAGAATATGCTCACCATGTCTAAAAATAGACATACACCTAAAAATAGCCTGTGTGGGCCCCACCTAGTGTAGGTGATTATTTTCCAACTAGGATCAAGGATGATGTTTCAGGATGCCTCCTTCATTGTTTCTTGTTGCAAACTTCAACATACCTCCCATTCGCATGCATGCAAAATTGTGAGTGTGGCTAGAGACTTTCAGCCGCATGCACAAGCCATCATCTACATAGCTATAACCGATTTTTTATAGTTAAGAGAGTGTGACCAGAAGCTATGTTCTGGATTTATAGGGATAGCCTATAGGAAAATTGCCTATGACTTTATCAAGAATATATATAAGGCTTCAGACTTTGTTCTTGGCTTTGTTCTTTCTCAATTTTGTACATGATAATCATTTATGAAAAAACTTTGTAAACATAAAACTTGTAGGTCATGAAATCATATATGTTCATTGTTTTATTAATTTCATCAAAGAATCTTCAATAAGGCTTACTACCCTCTCTTACTAGCTGCAATAAACACATATTATCCCATGAAATCATATAAAATAACTAGGAGCTCTTCAAACCATGGAATAGAACCATAACAAGAGCACATTATATAATGAGAAATGTACCACACATGTAACCAACATTTAACCATAATGAAACCATGACAAACCCGTCATAAAATCTCACATTAAACCAGAACTTGTGCTCATAGATCATCATTAAATAATAACACATAATAACATATGCATAATTCCAACCAAGTCAAGGACTTCCATGTACCACTCGACCATAGATTGGGACTGAACCAAGTCTTTATTTCAACCCAATCACCCCCATTCCATAGTCCAAGCATGAATGTGGGATCACATGGGATAAACCAAACATAACCAAATATCGGATCCAAAGATTAAACCACCTCCACCTACGCCCACAGTGATTTCACCTAAATCGATCCAAAAATCACCAAAACCAATACAAGCTTATATTCCTCAAGATTTCTTCACCATACCCAGAGGAATTTTTCTGACTCCACCCAACTGTCAAGAGCTTCGCAGAGAAAACCATCTCCGCCCTTAACCCTTGGTATTTTCCTAATACCACTTCAACCTTATCCAAATCCACTAGCAATCCAAATCTCAACCAAAATGAAAACCCACTACACAATTTCTATCCAGAAAATGGAAAATGAAAGGATGTACATCATTTTCAATCCAGCAAAATACCATGTCAATGACAACAAAAATTACCAATAAACCAATGCATAAACCATACATCAAACATGCAACCTATTACCTACAAAATCCTCGTGTTGGCTTCCCTTTCTTACTGTTGTCTAGTTTTCTTCTTGTGCTCCCTTTTTTTCCTTGCTTGCTTGCTTATGTCTTCCTTGTTACCGAGTGCTCTCTCTCTTTCTCTCCTCTCCTTTTCCAAGTGAATCCTAGAATGTCCTAGAGTGTGTTATAATGTTCTCTCTCTCTCTTATTTTTCTTTTCCTTTCATTTTTCTTAATTTTACCTTGCATGCATATTCTTATCTCTTTGTCTTCCTTTTCTCTTTATTTCCTTTATTTCTAGAATTAATTGCCATTTATTTCCTTTTGCCTTTTTCCAATGCCAATGCAAATTTCCACAGCCAATAAATAAATAATTAACCACAAGTGGATCCCAATATAATTTTTATCCCTTCATTCAGCTTGGAATACGTGTCCCATGATCCCCCTCTAGATGCTACCATGGCTATGGCCCTATTCCTTGAAGTATTGCCCACTTTATTACCATCATGATCTCATGCACATATGGATTGATGGGTCTACCTATGACATGCCTTCCCCTTGGGGGCTGGAAGCACCTAATAGGGTTGAAAGCATAATCATCCCTAACACAAGTGTGGTAACTTGATTATAAATCTTGAGGTAGAAAGACATGGCAAGGGAAGGTTTATGTGAAATATTTTTGTGCCCTAACATTCAATATGGCTCACAATGATTCTTTAATGGTTTTTTTCCCTGGTGATATTGATCTCAATTGATAATGAGGTTATGTTTCAGGTGGTTAATCACTCATGCAGTAGATATCCTTTGGAGGGGGGCTTTACACATATCCAACACCTTTAAGAGGACATTTTTCCCATTATTGAGAGCATAAATGACCTTGTAGCCCTAGAAATTCCCTCATGAGATGGACGTTGGAACTTAATGAGACTCCACTTTGTTGTATGCCCCTTTTTACACATCCAGATGTTGAAACAATGTTCCAGGAAGCCAAGGCATTGGCTTATTTAATGGTGTGCCCAAATGGTCATAAAATGCCCTCAGCGTGGTGTTGTCCATGTTGATGGGAATTGCCTTGTTCCAGAGCCCATATGAGGATGGTTATCACTAAAATGACTTGGGAGAGCTAGTAAATCATGCTCATGTGCCAATGCTTGCCTTAGAGCATGTCATGTCACCCCCATGTGCCTTAGAAGGGTGAGATGATCCTTTTTGGATATGACATCACGGTGGAGTTATTTGGCATGCACTATGATAACTTCTTGGAGTGTGGAGCACTCATGAGCCTCTTTATCACTTGATTGATGAATATTGACCATTTTAAGAGGATGATGACATCATGGATAGCCTTTATTCCCATGCATGTGGGTGATTTTGATTTATTTATCATGTTTTAAAGCTATCTTAAGGTCGATTTGTGACCTTTAGGCTTAGTTGAATTCTTAAGTAAACTTTGAGGGCTTTAACTTGTAAATTAATGAAAAGTGACTCAGTTTCCCTCATATAAATAGAGGGGAGTCACTTTAATTTTGAATCATCACATTGCACAAAAATTATCTCTCTTAAGAAGTGCACATTGGCTATCTTGTTCTTTTCTCTTGGATACAAAGTGATTTTGGTGTAGAAAATTGTCTTGGGAAAGTTATTTTTACATGAGAACACTTGTAGACTATTTTCTAGAGCAGCTATATGATAATGTTGCCCTAAATTTGCATATATTACAAACCCTAACATATAGAAACCTTCTAAATTATAAATGCATTAGAAAATTGTATTCAAACTCTAGGAAACTCTTATCTCAGCCTTTCAAGGATTGGCTAATACCTTACATCATTGTTGAACCCTCATTAATTAAACATATTTTTGGTGGTTTTTTAGGGAATCCTCCCTTGTGGATATTATATCCACCACCAAACAACTAGAGAGAATCCACTAAGGGAACAATCGTCATTGATTTCTTGTTTCCATAAGACCTAGGCTTCCTAGTGAGGCTTTGTATTGGGCCTGCTAGATTCTGTGTTCACAACAATAATGACTAGAGTGGAATTTAGCATGAGTGAGTTGGTCATTTGAATTTATGAAGTATGAAATTAGGATGAAGTTTAATATGGTTAATGGATTACCTAGGGTTTCTTTGTTAAGTTGAAATCCTACAAGTGTTTTGATATAGTCAAACATGTAGCTATTTTTAGGAGAGATGTTGCCTTTGATGAGTAGGCTTTATGTGTTGCTTCATTGAACTCTTCTTTTGGGATTTATTATGTAGTGATCTAGTGAAATTGTGATAAATTTTAGAGCAACTAATTATTATACAACATTGATCAGTGCATTGAGTCATCTTGTCAATAATATTTAGCCTTCTACAATAGAGTCAACTACAAGCAATGGCTTGATTGATCATTCGATTATGAAATCTCATGGTGAATTTGATGTAAGAAGTCCATCTACAAGAGACATTATCCATCTTGATAGGTCACTAAGATAATTGATGTTGCTATTATTGATGTAAGAAATGTAAATGAATTTGAAGAAGACTAAAGGGTAAATATAGTCGGTTACAAGTCTTGCTTTAATGACATGCAGGCTAGAGGTATGTGATCTTGATACATATGCACATGCATACGGTAGTACTGGATGGGAGAAGGCATGGCTAAAGAGTACAATTCTTGATGAAGAATGGAACTTGGAACTTAGCCCCCTGATTGCAAGAAAAAAATGTGGTAAATGCAATGGGTTGACAAGACTAAATTCACATTTGATGTTGTTTTTTAAGGGCATAAAGCTTGACTTGTAGCAAAAGTTTGTTTCTTAGCAGTAAGGTATTGACTACACCAAGAACTTTTCCCTTGTCGAAATGGAGAATTTTGTTAGGGTTGTCCTTTCCTTTATTGATTTTTTTGGATGGGAAGTACATTTGATGGATGTCAACAGAGCTCTCTTACATGGAGATCTCATTAAGGAGATTTATCTGCAGAAATACTCAAGATTTGAGAAGGATGGTAGTCTTGTGTTTTGACCAAATAAATAGGTGTTGTGGATCATAACACAACACTTACATTTTACATGTGAATGACGACTATTTTGTTACTTTATCTAGCTCAGACAAGGGTTCTAGTATCAGCTGGTGTCCAAGAGGCTAAGAAACACAATGGATTAATTTTTTCCAATACTCAAAAAGGTTTCTAAGGAAATTTTGATGAGAATTAATTAGCCAATTTATTAATTTTCCTAAGTCTAACTTAGGTAAATGACTTAATTAATCAGGATTAATTGAGTTAAATTGGTTTTCCTCTAATTACTTTTAGAAAATTCTTTTTTAGAATTCAATATGATCTTAGCCATTGATTGGAGTTAGATCGTGGTTGTTGGTTGCTCAATGAGATATTATAAGAGGCAATCGATGGGAATTTGGAGAACACATTTGAGACACAGATTCACAGTGAGAGAAAGGGCACAATGATAGCGTGGAGGACAACAAGAAACGAGGAATCAACACTAATAGAGTATAAGATTTTAAGAGAGAAATTATTCATAATTTTCTTCCAGTTTCTAAGATACCAAGGGAGAAAAATTGCCAGTTTCATTTATCTGTAGGAGGTCGATATTTTTCTGGTTCACAATGGTTTCTGGAAGCCAAGTTTGTATTTGAATGTGTGGGAGAAAGAGGCGGTTTCTGAGCATGATTTCTTCTAGGGAAGATTGAGATGTCAAGCCGAGTTTTGTTGTTGAAGAAGGTTGACTTTTTTTGAGGCTGTGAGGCCAAATTTTCTTCATCCAGTGCTACATGTGTGAGGTCATACACACTTGTAGAGGTAAGTTGAATTATCTCAGAAGGGCCAAATTTTCTTGCAGATGGAGGTCACATTCCTTCTAGGTATTTTTATGTGCTTGTAGCTGGATAAAATAAATTACCAGAGCTTTGCCAATTTATGACAAGCAGTTGTAAAATTTTAATCATAGATTTTTCTGAAGGAGAATAATAAAAATCCTCATCTACTGCATTGGTTTTACCTTCAAGGTTTTTCTAGGGACATTTGTCCAAAATTATCAGTGTTCATTATTTTGTGTGTATGCAATATTTTATATTTTCTTGTGATTTAAATTATGTGAATTTGCAATAGTTTTTATTCATTATGTGTTGGATATAAATTGCATAAGACAAAAAAAAATTCAAATAGGTGAATGATAACCAGTAAGTGCAACAATATTAAAAATTTCACTTGGTATTAGAGCATATCAAAGGACATATGCAGGCTTTGTACAGGCACAGGAAGAGAAAAGTTGAGGATTTAAAACCTAGCTCATATTCTTCGGTTTATTTGGGTTTCACTATATTTATGACTCATGAGGGTTCGTAAAATAGCCTCAACAGGTTTAAGAGATCATGTTAGATTGGATGTAGACTCAAGTTTTGGTATCTGGAAAGCCAAAATTACCTTGTTGTTAGAAGAAAATGGTCTCAAGGAGTATGCAACCAGTGTGATAGTTGTACAAACGGATCCAACACAATTTACGACATACAAGAAGGAAGACGTCAAAACAAGGAGTATAATCCTTGATAGATGCAAGGAACATATAGTTCTGTATATTGCTGAGTTCGATACAACAAATAAAATGTGGGACGTAATTTTGAAATTGTTCCAAGATGCTACCACTAATAGGAAGCTACTTCTCAGAGAAAAATTGAAGAATACCAACATGAACAAGGTTGAATATGTTACAATTTACCTCACCATACTTATATTGGTAAATGATAAGTTAGTTATAGTGGGAGATAAACTAGATGATGATGAGATGGTGCGTATACCCTTGAATGGCTTTACGAAGTAGTGGAATGTCTTCATTAAAGTCATTAATAGGCATGACACATTACCGAGTTGGGATCGATTATGGAGAAATTTCACTTAGGAGGTGCTTAGGCTTAGTCTTGTCAGTGGCAGCATCAGTAGGACTCAAAAGAGTAAGGAGTAGTAGAAGAACGTGGCCCTAGTAGGAAAAATAAAAGTGAAGAAGGGGTCTAGTAAGCTATTGAACCCAAAAGGTGAGTATAAGAAGAAGTACCTTTCCAAGGTAAAATGCTATGGTTGTCATGAGTTTGACTGCTATGTCAGCAATTTTCCATAGAGAAAAAATACTAAGAATAAGGGCAAGAAGTAGACAACATCTTCAACAAGTGCAGATGAGCTCTCTAGCATAATGGATCAGGGATTCGCACTTATATCTCACATATATAGCTCAACCTCACAGGGTGTTTGGAATATAGAAAGTGGGGCATAATTTCACATGAAAATATTTAGAGAGTATTTTTCCATCTATAAGGAGGAGGAAATCAAATTCCATATTCATATGGGGAACAATTATAAGTACAATTCAGTTGCAAGAGGGATTGTTTTGTTCCAGAGGGAGAATTGCAATAAAATTCATATTCGTGATGGGTTGCATGTGTTATGATTGGGTATGAACTTGAATTCCATTTCCATCCCTTAGGATAAAGGCTACAATGTACTCTTTAGAGGGATGTAGGCGCTAATTAGGCACAAGGATTGAAAATCACCCATAGCGATTAGGGTTAGGAGCGACCAATTATATAGGTTGCAGATGGATGCTCCTAATCCACTGGTTATAAATAGTAATCATAGATATTAGGGGGAGATATGGCATAGGAGGATGGTCCATATACATCATGTAGCACTTAGATTACTCTGTGAGATAGTGATAGGTGTTTTTGAAGTGAACACAGAGCATGATGATGTTTGCAAAGGATGTGCCTTGGGGAAGTTTGTGAAAGCAAATTTTCCAAGGAGAATTAGAGAATTTTTTAGGTCTAAAATGGGCCTCCTAAGGAATATTATAAAATAATAATGGAAATAATAAAATAACATTAGATTACATCATGAAATTTTAAAGGGAAAAAGGAAAAAACTACTTTTTCAACTCGTATTTTCAACTTATATCCTTATGATTTTACTCAAATTTCAAGCGGAAGCACTCGTTGGATGCATAATTTAATTCATCATATAAGGGTTACCCAAGTTGCATAATTTTGATGGACCCTGCTACATGAAAAATACATGAAAAAATGTGATTGTAATTGTGTTTTTCATGTATTTCTCATTTTTTGTCTAGCAAGGTCCATCAAAAGTATGCAACATGGGTACTCCTTGGATGAAGAATTAAATTTTGCATCCAGTGAGTGATACTGAGTAAAACCATAAGGAGATAAGTTGAAAATATGAGTTGAAAAAGTAGTTTTTTTACTTTTTAATCTTTTTAATTTTTTAAATAGTGAATCATCCTCCATGGTTGACATCATCACCTTGAATCATATTGGTTCTTATAAGTTGATGTTGGTTGTACTTTTTTGTTCTGAGATCTATTTTAGGCCTCAAAACTTCTTTAATGCTGTTAAAATTCTTGGAGAAATAATAAATTTACCGAGAGGAATAATAATCATGAAAAACAACCAACAACAAATCATAAACATTAACACAAATATTTTACCGGGAAAACCCCAAACTCCGGGGAAAAACCCAACCAATGAAATTTCATTAAACATTAGCCAAAACCCTGGCCAATATAGCCAAGTGAGCCTTCACCACTCACCTCCAGGCCTACCTTACAATGAAGTATTCCCAGCCTCTTATAGGCTCCATTACATGTAATACCATGGGCCAAAACCATGGGTGCACAAAACCATGTGCCCCAAAAACCACTACTATTTACCCTAGTCAACATTGACTTTATCCCGAGTCAATTTTACCTAACAATTCCCCCCTTAAACTTGACTTGGGGATTATTGACTAAATCTAGCCAAACCTGCTAGATGAGACAACCCCGCTCACTCTAGCTCTTCCCCCCTCAAATCTTTACCCAGGGTAATTGTTAACTTGACATCCCCCCTATCACCTAGGTCTAACCCAGACTTTACCAGTGATTACCTAGGGGTACGCATGCCATACCAGGTCTTACAACAGTATGCCCATTTACATGTAAAATTAACTCCATTATAATATATATTTTTGTTTCATTGTTGTTGTCTTTGTACATATGAAATCAATGTCCATATAAAAAGAACCCATCTATCGGATTACATGGGTCACCAACTTCTGTAACGGCCAGTCTTCTAGGAGTTCTCTTCAAATACATGGTTCATCAATTAATTAATCCACGTGCAAACATCCTCTCATCTTTGAATTTCTCGGACCAACTTCTTATCACTGCTAGTAGCGAGATCTGAGCTGGCAGCACCATTGTTCTCTTTATCCATTGAGAAACCCTCCATGTAATTCCCCATGGAATCAATCAATTGGATATTTCCTATTTCCTAGAAATACCATGCTCCCTATGGCCAGATATGCAAAAGGGTGCATTTATTTCTCCATTCACAGGCCAATAAAACCCTTGGCTACAAAAGCGTCCCTCTGAAGCCAAATATGGCTCACGTGCAATTGTAGTAATTTTGCACAGGAAAGGTATTGATTTTGATGAAATATTTTCTCTGTTGTTAAAATGAATTCAATCGAAACGTTCTAGAATCTTGGCGGAAGATTTACATCTTGAATAGTTAGATGTAAAGACAACATTTCTCCATGGAGATTTGGAGGAAGAGATATACATACAGCAACCAGAAGGATATGAGGTAAAAGGGAAAGAAAAATTGGTGTGCGGGTTAAAGAAGAGCTTGTATGGCTTAAAACAGGCTCCAAGGCAGTGGTATCTAAAATTTGACAAGTTTATGTCTGAACAAGGTTATACTAGATGTCACTCTGATCATTGTGTTTATCTAAAAAGGAAAAATGATGGCGGCTATATTATATTGTTATTGTATGTAGATGACATGCTTGTTGCAGGGTCTAACATGCAGGAAATAAATGTGCTCAAAAGAAAATTGGCAAATTCATTTGCAATGAAGGATTTGGGAGCTGCAAAACAAATCCTTGGTATGAGGATAACTAGAGGCAGGAAAAATCGCAAATTAACACTGTCTCAGAATGAGTACATAGAAAAGGTGTTGAAAAGATTTAATATGCAGAATGCAAAACCAGTTAGTACACCTTTTGCTAGCCATTTCAAACTTAGTAAGGAGATGTGCCAAAAGACCCAAGAAGACATGGATTATATGTCTAAAGTTCCATATGCATCAGCAGTTGGAAGCTTAATGTATGCAATGGTCTGCACAAGGCCTGATATTGCACATGCAGTGGGAGTTGTAAGTAGGTATATGAACAATCCAGGAAAAGAACATTGGATGGCAGTAAAATGGATTCTCGGATATTTGAGAGGTACCACAAATCAAGCATTATGCTTTGGTGGTTCAAACATTGCTCTACAGGGATATGTTGATGCAGATATGGCAGGTGACAGAGATAACAGGAGGAGCACTACAGGATATGTATTTATTGTAGGTGGAACAACTGTCAGTTGAGTTTCAAAAATCCAAAGTGTTGTTGCACTTTCAACAACAGAAGCAGAGTATGTTGCTGCTACAGAGGCTAGTAAAGAAATGATTTGGTTACAAAGGTTTATGGATGAATTGGGTAGAAGCATGATATGGGCACACTATACAGAGATAGCCAAAGTGTTATTCATCTTGCAAAAGAACTTCATTTTCATTCCCGGGCCTAACACTTACACATCTGTTCCATTTTATACGGTCGGTATTGGAAGATGGAGGAGGAAGCGGAGAAAAAGATACAGAGTAGCCGAATCCTGCAGGATATGCTAACAAAAGTTGTAACCGGGGCGAAACTGGAATATGCTCGGTTTCAATTGGTATTCAAGGATGACGATGAAGATGAGAAACAACCAGGTCCGAATAGGAGTCATTGTCCAGCAAATGAAGCAGCACTGGAGTTGCTACAATCACTCTCCAAGTGGGAGATTGTTGGGTGTGGAGCACAGTTATCTTGTTTACTTTTGTATCACGACTTTGGACCCCTATTACACAGAGTAACAGCACTTTTAAGTGTCATTGCACTAGAGGTCCGAGGGGCGACGGCGCTTTTGGGCCCACCTGTCGAGGTTCGGGGCGGCGCCCCGGCTTAAAAATAGATGTAAAATTGCCTTGTAAAAGTATATTAATTTCTAGTCAATCTGGGCCGTTCATTAGGCGGATGATCTGACGGTAGAATTTATGTTTAGTTTAGGGTTTTATGCTGAAGGCAACCCCTTGTGTATATGATATATCTGGGCATTGTGTTACGAGTGTGTATTATGTCGTATTCTCGGGCAGAAAGCAGAGGGAGAGACTGTAAGAGAGAACAGAGGATATTACAGCAGATCTGCTGTAGTTTTTGTCTCTTCATTTTTCTGGATAATAGAAAGGAAGGACTGGCTGTTCGGGGTGGACGTAGCCCAAACTAGGTGAACCACGTATATCTGTGTCTCTCTGGTTTTATTTGTTTTGTGTGCTTGTATTTTCCGCATATTTTATGTGTTTCATCGCTCTGTAATATTTAATTTTCTAACAACTGGTATGTCTAGACTTTGTTTAAATTTCTTGGAGAGATAATAAATTTACCGAGAGGAATAATAATCATGAAAAAGAACCAGCAACAAATCATAAACATTAACACAAATATTTTACCGGGAAAACCCCAAACTCCGGGGAAAAACCCAACCAATGAAATTTCATTAAACATTGGCCAAAACCCTTGCCAATCCGGCCAAGTGAGCCTTCACCACTCACCTCCAGGCCTACCTTACAATGAAGTATTCCCAGCCTTTTATAGGTTCCATTACATGCAATACCATGGGCTGAAAACCATGGGTGCACAATACCATGTGCCCCAAAGCCACTACTATTTACCCTGAGTCAACATTGACTTTATCGTCAATTTCTAACAATTTCTTGTTGGGTATACGACCAAAGTCCCACATTGACTAGAAGTGGGGAGGATCATGGGTACATAAGGATGGACAAATATCTCCATTGGTATGAGGCCTTTTGGGGTAAAGCCCATAAGCAAAGCCATGAGGGCTTAGGCCCAAAGTGGACAATATCATACCATTGTGGAGATATGTGGTGTCCAGAATCCTAACAAGTGGTATCGGAGCCATGCCCCGAAGTTAGCGAAGTGGATGAATCCTCGAATGCCGAACGAAGGTGGTGGGCCCCGGTAATATCACGATGGGATTCATGGATGAGCTCGGTTAGACAGGTGGTATGCTCCGGATTCTTCATGGACGTGTCCTGGTCCCAACACGGTGAAGAGGAGTTGACCTGGGATAGAGCAAGCTCTCGAGGCAGGTGGTGCTCCATGTAAGGCGTGTGCTTCCAACGCATTGGAGCAGAGAATCCTGGTTGGTAGAGAGTGGACGGATGGATAATCGTTTGAGGGGAGGCTCGACGGTCCTTTGTTCGAGGGGAGGATTGTTGGGTATACGACCAAAGTCCCACATTGACTAGAAGTGGGGAGGATCATGGGTATATAAGGATGGACAAATATCTCCATTGGTATGAGGCCTTTTGGGGTAAAGCCCAAAAGCAAAGCCATGAGGGCTTAGGCCCAAAGTGGACAATATCATACCATTGTGGAGATATGTGGTGTCCAGAATCCTAACAATGCGCGCTAGATCAAGGGTGTTCTTGATGTATTCGAGATATATGTGGTGATGTCGAGCTGAAGTCTCTCGGAGATTAAATTACTTCTACTTTTTATCTGGCAATGATTTCTCAAGGAATTCTGGATATAGCCTCACAAAGGCCCAAAAATGAGGTTTTTAGTCACTTTCAAGAGTTCAAAGCTCTAGTAGAGAATGTGATAGGCAGGAAGGTCAAGGTTCTTCGGTTGGAAAATGGAGGTGGTTACATGGAAAGAAGTTCAGGGTTCTTTGAGGCAGGAGTAGAAGAGAAAATGGCGGTTCCTTACCCACAATAGAATGGGGTTTTTGAGAGGAATAATCATTCTAAATCAGAGGTAGCGAGATTTATGTTGTATTACCAGGATTTTCCACACTACTTATGTGCAGAGGCATGCAATACGATAGTCTACATTCAGAATCAGGTTCCACATAGATCATTGGGAAAGATGACACTAGAAGAAGCATTCACATGGAAGAGGCTAGATGTCTGTCATTTTAGGATATTTAGTAGCCTAGCATATTGTCACATTCTAGGAGATATACGGTTTAAGCTAGATCAGACTACAAAGAGGAGGTAATTTGTGGGGTACAATGAGACCCCTAAGGCATATCATATTTTCATTCCAAAGGCGAGGAGTATTATAGTCAGACAAGATTTCAATTTCATGGAGGACAAGGCATATATAGGTCTAGAGATTTACCAACAATGTATAATCTGAGTGAGCACCGAGTAGAAGCTCCCAGAGTTGAGAAACAGGATTAGGGACAGCAGAGCACGAGTACAGTCACAAATACGAGCACAAGGTCAAATGCAAGGGTTCCTAAGATTTTTTAATGGAGAAACAAATGCAACAGATCAAGGAGATGCATTAAGAGGACATGGAGGTGGATATTCCATCATCTACACTTGGTAGGAGGATCCATGAGTTCAACAGACACTCTGAGATATGGAAGTTGATCCAGAGCCCATATGAGGATGTTCTCACCTTCTAAGACATGGGAGAGCTAGTAGTACCTGAAAATCCCTCAACGTTCAAGAAGAGATGGAAATTTTGAGTAGTTGGAGACACAAGAGACCACCTTTAGTGCCCCAAACTTGATTTTGGGGCCCAAAGAGGGATATTTACAGTGATTTAAGGGCCAACTACCCTCACATAATGATTTCTAGAAGCTTCTACACCACTCATGGCACCCTAGAGCCTCCAATCATGCCACATGGAGCTCACTTGATGGATGATTCAGCCTTTTAAGGCCTTATGACTCACACGTGTGGGAATTCACTTGAGTTTGTCTAATCTAGTTGGGTTGGATTTTAACCCAATGTTCTATTTTGATTTTACTTTTCTTTTAGGGGATTTATTGTAAATTAGAACTTGTCCTCCTCTCATAAACAGACAAGAGGAATAATTCAGTTTTAAACATCATCACTTGTGAATTTGGCCTCTCTACTTGAGAATTTTGGCCTCTTGTACCTATTGGAGAGATGTGACCTATGGAGCATATTTTGTCTTGGAGCTATATTCTTGTGTTTGGATAAGTTTCCTTGGATCCATGATTGGATTTTACATGCATATTGTTGTAAGTTTGAAGCAACAAAATTGTAGGTTTGTTGACTTAAATGTAAAAATACACAAGAGGTATTTTGTAATAATAATTTATATTATATAAAAAATGTATATGTGATGAGAATGTTACAATGAGGCCCTACTTATATACCTAGACAGGTGGCCCTTTCATGATTGGGCATGTATTTTAGACATGCATTTTTAGTGAACTAATAACTACTTAACATTAACTATTTAGTATTTACATTTATTTTTATTTATTTGTTTGTTATGAAAAAAGGGTCAATTGTGTTAGGAAATTAATCAGGACAGCAAAGAGATGTCTGTGACTCATCCGATCTCAAGCCATGAAACCCCACCATAGGTTTTCACCCTATTAAGAGGAATCTCACCCAGCTGGCAAAACGATGGTCAACGGGATGGCATCGTGTGAGACGAGGCACCGTCTAAATAGTTGACCAGGGTTGTAGGGAGGTGATACGGGCAGCAACGACAATGGTCCAAAATATTTTTCGGGTCTATGTTTGTCATACCTGTACCTTCGCCTGCCCTTTTCCACCATCCACGCTTCGAGTTCCTCGTTCTGGGCAGGCGACAGAATTAGAAGCACCGCCTTCTGAGAAGCGTTGGTAGTGTCGGAAGAACGAAGGTGTTTCAAGGAGACAAGGCCGAGAGCGGGTGTGGAGACAGAGCAGTAGTGTGCAGTATATCGGCTAGACGGTAGAATGGTCGACGGTCTGTTGTGGGACAGAGGTACCGGTGTAATTAACATCAGAAGGTTTGGAATGAGACAGAAGGGTTGTGTAGTGGAAGGGGGTATGGTAAGTCGAGCAGGTGGTAGTGAATTCTAGCGAGGAATACCTGGCAGATCACAACACGTGTGGAGGCATGCAGCAGGGGTGACAACAGTGCAGAGGAGGCAGCGGACGTCAGCACAGGAAGGAAGGCGGAGATGGAATATGTGGAAACGTATTGCAATCACCTTGGGAGGAGTGACAATATGGATTTGAATAGGATTTAGATTCATTGAGAAACATAAGTCTGACTCTACTGACAAACTCCAGATTTTGCATTCAAATATTGTGTAGAACTTGACGATAACATTTCTTGCAAGTTTTTGTGCTTTCAAGCTGCTAGAATCCTTCTCCCCCTTACCGTTGGTATCATTGTCTTCCTATCTGGAAGGATCCTCTACAACATCATTGATTTTCTTACCACAAGGTTTTTTCCAATCCATTCTACTCCAAGCAGAACCCATGTTCTGAGTAGACTTAATTGAACCAATAACAACATTGGCCCGTGAGGATGTTATGTCACTTGATTGCAATGCAGAACTTTTTGAAGGTGATTGAAAAGGCCCTTTCAAGGGAACCAAAATCTGAGAGCCACCAACCTTTAGTATATTATTAACTCCTCGTTTCAATGCTTGCTCATTGTTCTATAACCCAGAATCAATGCCAAACACTTTAAGGTTTTTGGCACACTTTTTTCTGCAAAATTGTATATTTTTGGTGACTCCTTTTCTTTATGAATCTGATCTTCATGGACGTTGTTGTTGGTGAAGGTGACCTAATCTTCTTTCTTTTTCTCCAATACTTTCCCACTACTCTTAATTTTTTGTGAGATCTGAGAGATTGGTTCTTTCAACTTGAGGAGTTTTGGTTGCTTCTAATCAAGTTCAGATTTTTGCCTTGTTGTCATATTTTTAGAAAGAAATATCTCCTTTAGATATGTAGCCTTCTCTTTTTTATTATTCTTGATTTGAAGTTCAAATTTATTTAGTGATTTTGACACATTGTCGAGGTTTTCTCTCTCCACTTCATGCTCTCTTTCATTACTCTCGATGTCCTTCTCTATGTTAAAATTTTGCCACAGAAGATACTTGGTTTACAAATATTTCAGTGATTTTCACCGAAAGATTTTATACACAGTCTTCCTCATTGTTATGATATTGTTCATCTTCTTGTTTCTCAAGATAGTCCTCATCCACATCATCTTCATTTGGATCATCATCTTGATCTATATCATTCTCATCCACATCAAGACCAGTTTCATCTATATCCTCATCTTGATCTATATCAGTTTTATCTTGTTCTGTTTCTTTACTGTTGCTATCATATTCCTTACTATCGATTTCCGCATAACTTTTCT
Source organism: Pinus albicaulis (assembly GCA_034641835.2). NCBI lineage: Eukaryota > Viridiplantae > Streptophyta > Pinopsida > Pinales > Pinaceae > Pinus > Pinus albicaulis. Next base: position 1,227,100,826 of record CM076584.1, on the reverse strand, counting down.
TAAAACATGTTGTAACGTCTGCACATGAATTTTCTGATTGTTGAAGCTTTTCTTGATTTTTTCTAATCTGCTCAATTCCTTAAAGGTCTACACGTAATGGCATATTGTGTGGTAAACAACATTAAAAGGCTCGTAATATTATGTTGTGTGACATGGCTCTGATACCACTGAAGCAATAAAACTATAGGTTTGTTGACTTAAATGTAAAAATACACGAGGTATTTTGTAATAATAATTTATTATATATATAAAAAATTATATGTGATGAGAATGTTATAAGGAGGCCCTGCTTATATACCTAGGCAGGCGGCCTTTCATGACTGGGCATGTCTTTTAGACATGCCTTTTCGCTCAACTAGTGACTACTTAACATTGACTATTTAGTATTTACATTTTTTTATTTTTTATTTTTGTTATGAATTATATTCATAACAAAGTTCCTTTTATTGAAAATCCTTGATCATGTCTAATGTATGGAATAAATTTGTGATCTAGGTTAAATAGTGTTCCCTAATTTTATTGAATATCAATTTTATGGAAACTAGGTCTTATTATAGCATGCATTTCTCATTTTATGATATGTGAATTAAAAACTCCTTGGTGATCTTACATTATTTCTCCCAAGTTGACTGTGATCCCTCAATAGACTCAAGAATCAATAGACTCCATCAACCCTAGGACTAGGTATTGGCCATAAATTGGTTGGTGATCACTCAATTTTATCCATAAACTTTTCCTCTTTCTCTCTCTTACCTAATTTGGCCCTCTTAAGGCCAAGCAACCATCTAGGGCTTAGTGTGAATTGACTAGGAAGGGATATTTTGACTGTTGGAAATTCTAAACATCAATGGTTGTGTTGGTTGCCTCAAAATCATTCCCTTTGGTGAGAATTCATTCCATTTTCCTCCATAATTTATCTTTCCCTAGTTGTTTGCCCTAGGATAAAACCCTAATTTTGTTTTAGCTTCAACTTGATGGATTCTTGAGGGTTTCATGTGCCATAATCTAGTCAAAACATATTTTGGGAAACCCTTTCTTGAAACCTTGACCTTATTCCATCCCATCTCACAAAATATCAATCAAACCTTAGGTCCTGTGTTGCCCTAATTTGGCCTCACTAAGGAAAGTGAATTGCCTCCTCTTCATAATTGGAGCCTTGAATCTAAATTGTGTTTTTCCCTAAAAAGCCTTTTATTGAATCTATTAGGTGGTCTTTATATCGAAAATCCTCCCATTAGTGAAGAGAATAAAGAGCACGCGGTAGTAAATGTGGTGGCAATCGCTACTACCTCATTGTTTTCACTTGGTCTAGTGATAGCCTTATAAGATACTGATCCCCAAGGCCTATGATATTTTGCAGAAAGAGTCTCTAAACTCATGCAAGATTCAAGAGAGAGATACTAGAAGGCCACAAAGAGTATTTCTTACTATATCAAGGATACATGTTAGTTTGGCATCAAGTATTGTAGTAATAATATCAACTTTTCGGTTCATCAAATCGACATAGGTTGGTTGGAGACGCAAATGATAGGAATTCAAATTCGGGCTATGTGTTTCATCTTTAATTTGGAGATTTTGACCCATACTATGGTCTTGTAAGAAATGAAAAAAAAATATTTCTCTATCGAACGCTAATGCTAAATATAGAGGTGCAATTAATGTTTCATAGAAGTGGTGTGGATTTGAAACCTAATGGGTGAGCTCAAATTCGCTTCAAGAATTCCATTGTACTCTATTGTGACAACCAAAGTGCAATAAAGGAGTTGAAAACCCTTTTGTTCATAGTAAAATGAAGCATGTAGAGATTCATGCTCATTATTTGAGACAATAGCTACAAAAGAAAGTTGTGTCTCTTGTTTATTGCAGGATAGATGATTAGATTGCTAATATTTTTACAAAGCCATTGATAGAAGCTCGATATTCAAAACTTTGAGTTATGCTTGGGATTCAATAAGTTGTAGTTATAGGGGGTGATATATAGAGATAATTTCAATTTTGAATATCTTGATAATTGTGTTGACAAGGGGTTGTTGAAACAATTGAGTTCATCTCATATTTGGATATTTTGGAGATAGTTAGTCGATAGTCAAATATTGACTAGGGAAGTTGATTAGTTCGTTGAATTAACTTAAGGTGGTTTTGAATCAACTAAATGGGGTATAGGTCAACGAAACAAATTAGTGATCAAGGTTTCCTAGTAACTATCTCTTCCTTATTTTGTAGGAGTAGATTCTATTCTGGGTTATATATGGATGATCATATGGATCAATTTATCATGGTGATAAATAATAGTATATGGTGTTTTCTTTCTTATGTTGAGAAATTTGCACTCGTGCTTTAGTGACCTAATGGTGTCTATTGACAACATCTCTTCTTGTAATTCATTGTTCAATTTTATTCACTTCCACAATTCCTTACTTATCCAGCATTACGTTGTGCATGAAAAAGATCAATTTTGGGCACTATGGAAAATGAATCTTGCTAACTAATGGGCTCTTACGATGTACTTATAGATAACCTACTATATATATATCAATTTGGGATCCTAAGCTTTCAAAATTCTTAGCAGTATATATGCATTTATGGGCAATTCCCTATGTATTATTAATCTTAAGAAAAATTACAAATATTTAACAAGAAATTAACAGGTAATTAAAAGGAATAATTTAATATCACTCCATGGTTGGATTCAATTTAAACTAACTAACAACTAATTTGTACAACAATTCAAAACCAATATATCAATTAATAACTAAAACTACTTCTATTTCGACATCAATTCATTTCAACAATTATACTATTTGCATAAAATAAACCTACTTCTATTTCTACATAAATGTAGTACAACTACTATTCTGGAATAATTAAAATTGTTATTGGAAGAAAACAATGTAAACTATTGTACAAAAAATACAATAAAATATAGACATGCTACATTGAATAAAACACAATATGGTTATTCTATATAAAATAATTTACAATTGTGGAAAGATGAAATATGTCCTTAGAGAATAAGGAATAATGAAACATAATACATTATATATGTGTGTGTGTGTTTGTGTACAATTTTAACCCACAGGGTACCTAAATTGGAAATCGTTGTGTTAAGAAGTATTTTGTAAACAATAGAATTCAAGGTTCAAATCCCTGTGGGTTAAATTAAAAAACAAAAAAATTCCACCACTGTAGAGTGGCCCTTGCTCTATAGCATAGCTAATAATTAAATCACACACTAATAAACCAAGATTTGAAACAATGAGACTCGCATATTTCGGAAATAGTGCTTTCATATCCAAAATAGTTGAACCTCTCTAATTCGATTCTCTTATTTTTTAAACAGAAAGAAACTTTCTAACTATCATAATTGTTTCACTCTGAGGAATCATTGGTTTGAAAGATTATCTCCAACTAGTTAGCTTCCTATGAGGTCTGCGGCTAATCTGATGCGAAAGATCTAGGGTTTTGAGGATCGATCTCTGATCCAGGGCCAGAACGCTGGCAAAAAGCCGAGATCGCCTCCAAGATCTGCGGCAACAAGGTCTGAAACTGGCGCAGAAGATGGGACGGCCGGGGGCCCCTGGAGCCCCCACTTTCAAACAAGTAATTATAGACAAAGGCAAGAAGATGGCCAAGGGTTCAAAGATCTCGGGCTCCTCAGCAACTCGTAATCACGCCGGCCACACTGAGATACTCTCAGATAGCCTCACTGCGGAAACGGTGAAGGGATCTACCAGCAAAGAAGGAATCCGTCTCGATCAACCCTCGCAAGAGGCAGATCCACGGGGAAAAGCTGCAGATCTGAGTGATAATGCCGACCAAAACGCTCATCTTGGTCGATCTGAAAATTCTGGAGGAAACGGAGCACAACCAAAATTGCAAGGGCGATGCAAACCAAAGGCTCTGGATAGCCTTAGGGTAAACATCACTGACCCGGATCTACAAGAATACCGGGATCACATGTCAATCTACGCGGTAATATGAAAATTCATGGGGTTCTGGCCCAGTGAAAAAGCTCTCTGTCAATGGATCAAGCAAGTATGGAAACCGCGAGGGGATGTACAACTTCACCTAGGAGCCAAGGGCTTTTTCACGGTGGTGTTTACCAATCTGGACGACAAGGACCGGATCTTTGAAGGAGGCCCCTACTTCTATGCTTCTGCGGGCCTCTATATGCGGCCATGGAAACCTAACTTCGCACCCGAGCAGGAGACCTTCACTCAAGTACCAGTCTGGATCAGACTCTTCTCCTTGCCAATTGACTATTGGAGACTAGCAGCGCTGGAACAAATCGGCAACACTCTAGGCACTTTTGTCCGGGCTTCTGAAGCCACTCTTCAACAAAGGTACACAACTTATGCTCGCATCTGTGTTGAAATGGATGTTTCTGGACCTCTGCACGAAGGGCTTTGGTTAGACTATAGAGATGAAACCTACTTTCAAACTATAGACTATGAGCAAATACCTTTCAGATGCCGGAAATGCCATGAGCATGGGCATCTAATCAGAGAATGCCCTCAAAACAAAACGGAGGAACTCCCCAAAGGGAAACCCTCTTCGTCCTCGGATGGATTCACTCGACCCACAGGAAGGCACAGAGCCAATCGCAGAAATCATCCTAAAACAACAGATCCAAACACTGGCACTACAAATCCTTTTGAGATACTGGGCGAAGATTCTCAAAAGAATAAGGTAGATCCAAATCCAGAAGCTCAGACATTAACGAAAATTAACGATCAGACTAAGGACAGCTTCGATTCGGGGGATCTCAATGCAGCAAATTCAGAAGACAAGAACCAAGAAGGAGATGAAGACATGGTCCTCAGTGAACAGGGCACGGAAGACCTAGAATTGGATGAGATTTTGGAAAAAGAAGGGCTAGATCTTAACTCAATAGTGGAACAATGGAAACAAAAAGGGATAGAAAAAGTACCAGAAGAAGAAATCAACAGAATCAACTATCTATTCTTAGCCAAACAGGATGCAATATCAAAAGGTATGAAACGGGGTCGTGGTGCTACCAAGAGCCTGGGCATCAAATCACAAACCCTACACCTTACGCAAGCTAGCAGCCAATACAAAAAGAAACGAGGGAGAAGATCAAACAAAGATGCTCTCCTCAAATTAGGTCAGCTGTTGATAAACTTGGGAAAGATGAAATCCCTTGAGGCTTTCTCCTTCTTATCCTAATCCCAGTTAACTATGAAAGTCCTCTCATGGAATGCAAGAGGACTGGGAAGCCTCAGGAAACAGAGGCTCCTGAAAAAGAAAATAACACAAGAAAAACCGGATATGGTCTTCCTTCAGGAAACCAAATGTACTATTCAGAAGCAGGATGAGCTAACTAAACGTCTGAGCAGACATCTCGAGCATCTGGCTGTGGAAGGAACAGGAATGAGCGGAGGCTTAGCCATCCTCTGGAACCCAAATGTGTACCATCTCATTAATGCTGAAGCTTCAAAGCACTTCCTAGCCCTGCAAATGAAAATTATCGGAGAAAGAGGATCCTTCTTATTTGTCAACATCTACAGCCCCCAACATCTGGAGGACAAATTACTGCTGCTCCGTCAATTAACCAGCCTGTATCACAGGCACAACACCTCTCAGGCCATTTATGGTGGGGATTTCAACATGATAACCTCACTAGAGGAAAAGAAAGGAGGCACCAGGGCTCTCAGCAATGATGCCCGAGCTTTTAATGCCTTTATTCAAGACCTAAGCCTGGTAGACATAAAGCCTAGCAATGGTATGTTCACTTGGACCAATAGACAAGGCGGAGACAGGCTAATAGCTTCCCGATTGGATCGCTTTCTAGTCTCTGAAAGCCTTCTCCTTGAAGGGAACATTATAAGTTCTGAAATCCTTCCTTCCGGGGGATCATACCATTGGCCCATCTCTCTGCAAATGTCGATTTCAGGCACCCCCAAAAACAGGCCTTTTCGCTTCGAAAGATTTTGGCTTACCCATAAAGATTTCTTCAGCCGCATCAAAACTTGGTGGAAGACTCCTCTGCCTATAAAGGGCACAAAAATGTTCAACTTACAAGCAAGGCTCAAATATATCAAAGCACAACTGAAAACCTGGAATCGAGAGGTCTTTGGAGACATATTTGCAGACAAATGCCATCTGGAGCAGCAATTGGAGGAAATCCACAATGAATGGATTCAAGGTAATACATCACGGGAATCCATCAAGATGGAAAAGCAGCTCATGAAGAAATGGAATGAAAGGTGCGAGCAGGAAGAAATATTATGGAAGCAAAAGTCGCGCAATCAATGGCTGAAGGAGGGAGAAAGAAACACTAAGTTCTTCCACAGGTATGTTATTGACTATAGATGCAGCAATAGAATCACCAGATTACAAGGAGAGCATGGAGAGATTCTCAGCTCACATCAGGACATCACCAATCAACTTCGCAGACATTTTCAATCCATTGCCACTGAACCAGAATGCAATCGAAGGGAGGCCATCGCCAGGGTTACCTCAACCATACCCAAACTCATCACCGATGAGCAGAACAGTGCCCTGGAACGACCAGTTTCTCTCCAGGAGGTGGAGGTGGCAGTCAGAGAGATGGCCAACGGGAAGGCTCCAGGACCTGATGGATTTACAGTGGACTTCTTCAAAGCATGCTGAGACATTGTGAAAGAAGAAATTTGGGAAGTGGTGGAAGATTCAAGACTATCTTCTTCCATCTTAAAGTCACTAAACTCCACTTTCATTGCTTTGATCCCCAAGGAAAAAGATGCCTGCACTCCGTCCAAATTTAGGCCCATTGCCCTCTGCAATGTGGTTTATAAGATTATTTCGAAGGTCATAGCTAATAGACTTAAACCCATCCTACCTAAAATCATTTCAGAAGAACAATCAGGGTACGTGGAGGGTCGACAGATCATGGATAACGTTCTGTTAGCCCATGAAATGGTTCATACTCTAAAGACGCTAAGAAAGGCAGGCATGATAATTCAATTGGACCTCTCAAAAGCGTATGATAAAGTGAGTTGGGCCTATCTCGAGGCTGTCCTCAAAGCTTTTGGCTTCAGCACCAGATGGATAACTTGGATCTCAGCTCTGATCAAAACGCCTAACCATTCAATTCTAATCAATGGAGCCCCCTCTCAACCTTTCTACCCAACCAGGGGTATCAGGCAGGGAGACCCAATCTCCCCTTTCCTTTTTGTTATTCTAATGGAAGGGCTCAGCCGTCTCATTAAATCTGCTCAGGAGAACAATCTGATAAAGGGTTTGCAGCCATTAACCAATTTTCCGGCCACAACGCACCAGCAGTTCATGGATGACACTATGTTGCATGGCACGCCCACTGTAAAAGAAGCAAAAGGCTTTAAGAAAATTCTCACCGTGTTCAGTCAGGCTTCTGGAATGGATTTCAACTTTGACAAATCCATGGTCTTCTTTTTTAATACCCATCTGGCGGTTCAAAGACATTTAACTGCAATCCTCGGTTTCAAGCGAAGCTCTCTCCCTTCCAAGTATTTAGGGATTCCCCTCACTGACAAGCCATGGCATAAGTCTCATTGGGAAAATCTGACAAACAAGCTTGCTGACAAATGCAACCACTGGACCAACAGAGTCCTCAATCTGGCAGGGCGTATGGTTATGACCAAAGCGGTTCTTCAAGCAATTCCTCACTACATGCTTTCGATTCTCCCAGCACCACAAGGAATCCTTCAGAAAATTAGAACTATCCAACGAAACTTCCTATGGTCGAGCAACTCTGGCAAGAAAAAATGGGCTTTGGTGGCTTGGGATAAACTATGCAGACCCAAAACCTTCGGAGGGATTGGTTTGCAGGATCCTGGAACTAGCAATAAGGCCAATGGGGCCAAGCTATGGTGGAGATGGTTAACAGAGCCGCATACTCCGTGGGCAAAATTGTGGAAGGCCAAATACGCAGCTCACTGGCAGCACGAAGAGCTTATCAGAATCACCGAGGTCCCGATGGGCTCCCCCATTTGGAACTTAGCGCGAGCCAATCGACATATAATTCAGAATCATTGCTTCTGGGAAATAAGAAACGGGCAGTCGGCTCTCTTCTGGGAAGATGCTTGGCAACAGCTCCCGATTTTGGAAAGCCCTAATTTTCATCCTTTGCAGCAATGGTATCAGGAAAAAGGAAAAATAAAAGTCCATCATTACTGGGCGCAAAGCAGTGAACCGCAGCAATGGAGGAGCTGGCAACTGACTCCCCCTCCCCCGGAGGAACTACTGCAGAATTTAAACAACACCCTCAATGACACTCTCAGCAAAAGAGTTCTCAGAGAAATGCACGGTCCAGACAAACTCCGTTGGGGCATGCTGGCTGGTGGCTCCTTCTACCTGAAAGAAGCCAGGCATTACTTGGATAACAGGGAGGAGCAGAACAAGGTGGCTTGGTATGAAAATGTCTGGGCCGGGATTCTATGGCCCAAAATTAAACTGTTCCTGTGGCTCGTGCAAAACAAGAAAGTCCTGACATGGGAAAATCTAACCAAAAGAGGGTTTATAGGACCTTCTCGCTGCCCATTATGTGAGCAGCAGGAGGAAACTACCAACCATCTCTTCAACAGTTGTGACTGGACCAACAAGCTCTGGGAAGGGCTTCAAGATATCTTCCGGCAGACAGACAGACAACACAATTCAATTCAAGAGACCATAACCAATTGGCGAACACAATACTCCAACAGCGTTATGGTAAATTCACTGTGGAAGAACAGTCCCGGTTTTCTTATATGGAATGTATGGAAGGAAAGAAATAACCACATTTTCCAAAAGCGAGGCATTCGGCAACTTGATGATTTAAAAATAATCATCATGCAAGGGCTAACGGAAACTACTCGTACCTGGTGCACAGAGGAAAAGGTTGAAACAATCTCTCCCAATGACAGAAGAATTATGGGCATCTTCGGGCTCATCGATTCAGCAGAACATCTCCTGACGAAAACGGCTCTCCGACCAATTCCTCCTCCTGTTATCTGGCAGCGTCCGCCCCATGGTTTCTGCAAGTTGAACTTCGACGGTGCAGCAAAGGGCAACCCTGGCCCAGCTGGGGCAGGCGGGGTTCTACGTGATGAAAATGGAAGCATCATTCATATCCTAAGCAAAAATCTGGGAGAAACCACAAACAACTACGCCGAATTCACAGCTCTTGAACAGGGTCTCCGACTCTTAGTTCAGCTGGGCAAAAGGAAAGCTATCGTGGAAGGCGACTCTCAGGTGGCCATAACCACAGTTAAGAAAATCCAACATGGAACGCAACCAGCCAAAGCAATCAAGCATTGGAGGTTAGCCGCGGTCACGGAAAGGATAGCACAGCATCTGTCATCTCTCAGCGGAATAATCTTGCAATATGTGCGAAGGCAAGCAAACTCGCTCGCGGACCACCTTGCTAACTACGCGGTTGACAACCCGACTCTTGCCTGGGACACGTGTTGGCATGAGCTCACGGATGATAAGCTTCGGGATCAATGCAGCGCAATATCAAGGAAGGACTTGAATGCAGGTGATTCCGTAGGACGAACGGCAGGCCAGTCGTCATCAGAAAATCAAGCTTAACGGTATGATGATTGCGCCAGACGAGCGGCACACGCAGGAGAGGTTAACGAGAAGCCATCGGAATCAGCCGTCCTTAATGAGAAGGAATTATGGCAGAGGAAAAAGCTCCACCAAGCGCCTTAAGCGCAGGATAACAGCGTGTGAAGGATTACATGGCAGAACGGACAACTCCGATCATTCACCCAGCCTTAGTGGCAGTACGTTTAGGAAACTTGCCCTCAATTATGGCCTTAAATGGCTTCCCCGAAGCACGCTTCAACCCTTCTCCATTCTCTTTATCAGCTCATCCCCGCAACCTTTCTGTATCATTCCTGCGTTGGATTTTCAATCTGCAGGCTCCTCTTCTAATCTAGATTTCAGCTCACACAAAGTGATAGGTGCAAGAACAGTCTCAAGGGCCATGGCGGAAATGAATCCAAGAAGCATAAAATCCTCACAAGCCCTCAAAAGGGCCATGGACTGTTATGAGGCTTCGGTCTCCAAACGCGGCAAGCAGACTATCGAGGTGCTGGAGGAAGAAGTAGAACTGGCTCGAGCACACACGGACGACACCAACATCAGTGAAGAGGTTGATTGGCTCGTGGACCCCGGAACTCCATCCACACGTCAGACCCAATTTCTGCAAACACAAGTCGTCGCTTGGCAAGTGAAAACGATGTTGGCCAAAGCCATAGCCATGCAAGGGGCAGTAGTAAAGGAAACGTTTGCGGCGACTTCCATGGCGTCGGCTCAAAACACTGCCCGCCTCGACAAACTGGAGATTGCATTTAACTCGCTAACTGCGGAATTAAAACAGCATGGCACAGCCCTGGAAAAGTTCGTCCGCCGCTTTGAAATCTATCTCCGCCACGTTCACCATGTCTCCATTGAGCTTCCTTCGGATGATGCGCAGGCCACCGTGATCAGACGGTTCAAGCCACGGGCTCCAACCACAGGCGGTGAAGGCGTCACTTCGGTCGAAGGGGGTCACTCGGGTGCTTCTACTCCAACTATCTAATGGCTCAGCTTTTCCTATGTTTTTCTGTCAACTGGTTAATCTCTGTTTCGTGTCCTAGGTTTCTTCACAGTCTTTTTATTGTCAATTCTCGGCTTGTAAAAGGCCTCTATGGCCTACAGCAATATTTTGGTCTAGTTTTGCAATCAAAGTGTGTCCCTGCGTGGCAGCCCTGTAATTTTGTTTTAAGGACTAAGATGGCCAATGTTCAAGCCACCGCTCAGCTATGTCAAAACTCAGTCCTTTGAAAGATCGAAGCGAAGCAGGCCTATCTGTTATCAAAGCCATAAGTCTTCGCGCACCAAAGCTGTAACCTCTGTTCATATCATAATATAAAGATACTACTTACTTACAAAAAAAAAACTATCATAATTGTTTGCTAACCTTCAATGGTTATTGCTTAACATGTAGGAAGGTAACCACTTTTCAGTTAAAAATAGATAAGTACCTATTATTATCACTCAATCAAAACTAATTAACTCTTATATCATGCTCCCCTTTTCAACTTATAATTAACTTGGATGGCCTAAGTATTTGAAATGATGGAAAAAAATAAAATATTTTACAAGAATAGTTAGAGTAAAAAATAAATAATTACAACAAATACAAAATTAGAATCATATTGTTGCTAATAAAAAAATTTACAGCAGCAGTACCATTTCATTCAAATTCTTTAGCTGTAGAAGTCTTGGTTGAAGGGATTTTTATGATTGTATGACTTGTGTTGGAGGATAATTCTACAACATTGGTATTTTTATAAAAGCCATCCATAGCTCATGACTGCTCTCAGAGAATTCAACACCTATTATTTCATCATAAAATTAAAAGTGTGTCAGGTTGAGTCCTGCAAAACACACATTATCCAACCAAAACACACCAAGACATGCAAATTTGTTAACTTACTATAAGTACTCATTTTCTAACACATGATCCAATCATACTAAATGTGATGGATAATGAGGATAAAATGGAAATAAAATGGATAAAACGAGTTTCTTTTGAGGGAAATAAAAATGATGAAATATGTGATTGGAAAGGAAAATTGCAAGACCCAACACTAACCATAAGATCAAACATATCTTGTTGATGGGAAACATAGAAATTGTAAAGATTCCAATAAAAATGGAAGGAGTGCCCAATAATGAGTTTGCAACTACTTAACTGAAATAATATTAGATTTGAGTTGATTTTTTATCATCTTTAGTGCTAATGTTTTCAAGGCATGTCATTTAATAAGAAAACTGATGTTTATTGTATGGAAACTAATTATATCCTTTTTGTTTTTTATTTTGTTGGAATAGGTCTGACACAAAGATAGAATGCCCTATTTTCCTGTGAAGTTCTTAGAACTTAAGAAAACATGTATAGTTAAGGATTTCTATGTAGCATTGGATGTGGTGCCTAAAGGAGCTCTCTTGTGCTTGGCAACTGTCATCCATGAGGTATACCATTGTCTTTGTTGCTATTTTGGTAATTTTCCTTCCTTTTTTATTACAAAAGGCCTTCTAAGGCTACTATTTAGTCTCCATGCAATGTATTTCCAATGTCAATGCAAGGTAATAAAAAGTGATATGCAATTAGAAAACTTTGCAATCCCATAATTAACATGCATATGTCTCACAAACAAGTATTGATGTGTTACAAGCCAGCAGATTATCATGGAAAAATCAATATTAGATTATATATCCATCCTGATTCTATGATAGCACTTAAGAAATTGAAATTTTTGTTTATTGGTAAATGTTTTCTATAATTTTCTCTTTCACACCAATCAATGACTAGAACATAATTATGTTTCTTCAAATTTAATTATTGAACTCAAAATATAAATTGATGAATTCTTCTTTTTTCCATGATTATCTTAGCACGAAGACTTGTATATGTGCATGTAATAGTTGTGAATATGAGCATATTTAAACCTTTAGTGGTACAAATAAATTTTACAAATACAAAATGTGGATCTACAGGTACATGTTAGTTTCCTAATGGGAAATACTCACCACCATCATGTTGCATTTTTTGTCATATATCTATTCAGATGTGTTGAATTGACTTCAGGAGATTCATCATCCTCGATTGACTTGTATCATGTAATCATAGGGGTACTGACTGGTGAACATTATTACATAGAATCACTTGAGCATATCCTTGAGGTATTTGGTTTGGATGATGAATATTCATTCTTTTTTTGAGAAATTTGTAGTCCAAGGAAGAAGGATAATTGTACAATCATTGACATTTCCTTGGAAAATCCGTGACTCATATCATCGTTATTACCTCCAAAAATGAGATCATCCAAATATACAAGTGTAATTAGAAACTTTTCATTTTCCATATTGATCTAGATATTATTGTTAGTTACCCATACTTTGAAGCCTTCTTGTTGAATATAGTGGTCTATCCTAGCAGACCAAGCTCTTGGAGCTTGTTTTAATTCATAAAGAGATTTCTTCAATTTCTAAACATAGTCTTTATTTTTTTTAAAGTCAAATTCTTTTGGTTGTTCAATGTATATCCCTTCCTTTAAATATCCATTAGAAAGGTTGATTTAACATCCATATGATAAACTTTGAATCCTTTTGAACATGTAAATCCCAAGGATATTCTTATTGCTTCTAATCTATCCATTGGAGAAAAAATTTATTCAAAGTCAATTCCTTCAATTTGTGCATATCCCTTACAAAAAAACCTTGCCTTATTTTCTTATAATTTGTCATTTTTTATTCTTCTTATTATTGAATACCCGCATAGTCCCAATCACGCTTTTATCTTTTTTTCATGGCACAATTTCCTAAGTTTAATTTTTCTCAATATGATTCAATTCTTATTCCATAGCACTCACCCAATTTTGGTCCATACTGGCTTGTGAAAAATCCTTTGGATCTATTTTTCCATAGCAAAGAAAAATTTCCTTTTCCAGGTGCATTGGTCATTATTTTTTAGGTTTTTATATTTGCATCAACATCTCCAATGATTTGGTTCTTTGTGTTATTTTTTTTCACAAATTTGAAAATTGTTTTGGATGGAGATTGTGCTTCTTCTTATTGTTCTTCCATTATAGTAATATCTTCTTGGGCTACATAGATGATATCTTCTGAATTCTCACTTGTAATTTCTGATTCTTTCTTTGGCCATGCTATTTTTTTTCCTACATCAATGCTTTACACAACTTTGCACAATCTTCTATTGTTGCTTTTGTAAGATTTAATTATTTTTTAGTATCCGAGGAAGATTTCCTTGTTTAGTCTACAGTCATATTTTCCCATTTTATCATCATTTATCTTCGTGTAACATTTTCTTCCAAAAAATTTTAAATATTTGGCTGAAGTTGGCCTGCCTTTCCATAGCTCATATGGTGTCCTCACATTGTTAACTCGAAGCTGTGATATGTTCATGATGTACATTTTTGCAACAACTACTTCTTTCTGAAACTTATCTGGTAATTTGACCTCTAACAACATCATTCTTATTGTTGCTTGCACTGGTCTATTATTTCTTTCTACAATTCCATTTTCTTGTGGATTTCTTGCAATTTAAATTTGTATCTTGATTCCAAACTTGTCACATGATACATTAAAATCATTTGAGGTAAATTCACCTCTTGTACATGATCTTAGATATTTAATTCTTAGATCAGTTTCGTTTTCAACAAAGTATTTAAATGATCTGAAGGTATCTAGTGCTTCTAATATTCTCTAAGAAATGAGAACCAAACCATTCTAGTATAATCCTCAATAAACATTATCAAGTACCTTTCACTTTGCAAGGTTGGTGTTCTTGTTGTTCCACATAGATCCGTGTGAAAAAACCCTAGTGGTGTTGATGTCGAGCACTCCTTTGACTTAAAGATCACTCTTGTATGTTTTCCATGTTAGAAAAATTAGTAAATGTTGCTTGTTGGTTTCGAGATTTTGGGCATATCTTTCACTACTTGTGTTTTGTTTATTTTTACCAAACTATCAAATTAACCCTCTTTTATTTTTCCTATGTAGCATTTTTCTCCTTGAATTTCATCAAGAATATATACATTTCCTAGAGTGATTATTTCTCATCCCACAAATCTTCCTAAATTAGTCTTCCTTATTTCACAGTATTTAGCACAAAAAATGAGATCATAAACTTGATCACACATCTAGCTAACACTTAAAATATTATGTTTGAGTCCTTCAATGTAAAAACATTTTATGATTTATTCCTACCATTTTCAAGGCCTATGGTACCTTTTTCAGTGATTCTTGCACATCCATTGTCTCCAAAAGACACATTTCCTCCTTTTTCTTCCTTTAGAGTAATAAATTTATTTTCAAACTCTGGTCATGTGTTTAGAACACTCACTATCAACGTACCAATAACTATTATTGTTACAAGTACACATAAATAATTCACATTCTTATGTTGGTGATGCTTCCTATTTTTTCTTCCAAAACCATTCTCTTGACTTTATAGGACAATCTCGTGTCATGTGTTCAAATTTGTTGCATCTGTAACACTCTATAGTATACTTGGTTAATGGGGAAACTGAACTATGATTTATATTACTGAAGCCATAAATATCTCTAATTATATTGTTTAGAAGCTTATTATTAGAGGTTTAGTGAGAACCTCTATCATAATCATAAGTGATCCGAATGGAAAGTGGAAATTACCCATGGTATTCATTCACCCATGGTATTTATCCACCCATGGTATTCATCCACCCATGGTATTCATCCACTCATGGTATTTATCTACCCATGGTATCGTAAGTGGCATCTACCCATGGTATTCATTCACCCATGGTATTTACCCACCCATGTTGGTATTTTAACTAAAAACACTATATGTAACAAGTCACATCTTGTAAAATGACAGATTTTCCACCACAATGTAGTTTTTACAATTATTCTTTGTTTTAATAAAAAAGTTATTTGTGGTTTTATTTACTATGTGTTCTCTCATTTTTATCGCATTCTAATTTTTCAGATCTTGGGGGCATCCCTCCCAAAGATCCATTTCATTATTTTATATCTTTGGGGCCTCTCCCCAGGATATGGATCAATAGTATCATATTCAGGTTATAACTCCATGGGAATGAAGGTTTGAAGCATGTTTCAGATTCAAATTTTTGCTGCAAACTTCATGCAAGTGCCACGACCACCATAGAGCACTTTCTTGGGCCAAGCGGGAAGAATTTTTTATTTTTTTTTCATTTTTTTGCAGGAAATGTTTTTGGGAGGAGAGTTTGCAGATCAAATCTGAAACTTTTGGTGCAAAATTTATAAAAACAAATAATATATCTGGATTCCTTGTGAGAAAATACCCAAATTCAAAAAACAAATTGGCTGAATCGGAGTACGACTAAGGGAGATATCACTGAATTAAAATAAGCTATGTTGCAAAAATTGTTCTAACGACAATTCGTGGATGACAACTCTCTTATCCTTTTTTGCAGTTTTTGCGTATAATTTCAGAAAAAATAATTGCAGATCTGAGCTCCTCTTGAAAATCACCAATTTCAAAAAAAAATGGTCGAATTAGAGTTTGGATGAGGGATATATTGTTGATTTAAAATCAGCTATTTTTTTCAGAAATTTTGTGACGGCGGGACAGTTGCAACGCGAATATGAGTTTCCAGATTGTACAGATAGGGATTTCAATCACATTGGAAGATGAAAAAGGATCATTATATTTCCAAAAATAGGTTATAATAACGATTCTTAGTTATATTGACCAATTTATTCCCATTTTAAATTAGTTTTTTATATTTGGAGCAGCATTCGGAGCGAGTTCCCTTTTGGAGACGTGACCTCCCACCCCGCTTTAGTAGGCACTTGCTTCACATTCATCAGTTTCAGCATAGCATCATTCGTCTTGGGTTCTTTGGAGACGTGCCCTCCCACCCCAATATATGTAGGCACTTGCTACTTCATCAATAGTCAATGTCATGGCTATGGGTCAACCGCACAAAATTTGTCATCGAAACCCATTTCCTAGGCCGCACACTATTAGTATCACAGTTGGTCACAAGAATTACAGGTTATCTCTATCCTCGGATCTTCGCTTTTCATGGTTATGGGTCATTCACAAACCCACATTTAATCGAAGTCCACTTTCTAGGTCGCACACTGTAAGTATCGCAGTTGGTCACAAGCATTATAGGGTATCTCTATCATCAGATCTTCGTTCATCATGGTTATGGGTTAACCAAACAAAACCCTTCACTTCAATGACTCTTCATATTCAACACAGGATTCTCAGGAGGGAACTTCATGCAATGGGGACCATTGCTTCTTAATGAGGGAAGAATGATCCAAATGGAAAGTGGAATTTACCCATGGTATTCATTCACCCATGGTATTTATCAACCCATGGTATTCATCCACCCATGGTATTGTAAGTGGCATCTACCCATGGTATTCATTCACCCATGGTATTTACCCACCCATAGAATTTACTCATGATATTGTAACTAAAAAAGACTATAAGTAACAAGTCACATATTGTAAAATGCAGATTGTCCACAACGATGTAGCTTTTACAGTTATTCTTTGTTTTAATAAAAAAATTTCTTTGTGGTTTTATTTACGGTGTGTTCTCTCATTTTTTGGCATTCAAATTTTTTAGATATTGGAGACCTCCCCCCCAAATAACCTTTTCATTTTTTTAGATCTCGGGGGCATCCCCCGAAGATCCGGATCAATAAAATTTAAGCTCTCTTTCTTGATGTCCAATTTTTTTGCACAAGAAACAATGACCAAGAATAATAGTTTGACAACCTTGTTGTATATAATTGTAGTAATGGAGAAATTCTTCTAGAGTTGATTTACTTGGGAGTATATTGTTGGTTCTTACCCCGTATTGTATATCTACCTATAATGTGAATGGAATTTTTGAGAGAATTATCATAGCTTTTTAGTGTAGAAATGTTTCGAGACTCTTCTTGTCTCCTATCCTTACTCTTGTTGAGATTGGAGCTTTCATGTTTTTCTTAAAATTGCTTACTTAGTGACTTGTTGTTTACATATTATTTGTATGAAGTATCACCCATATAAAAAAAACTAATTTTTTCATAAGGTGGTCTTTGAATATTGAAAATAGCATCTGGAGTTTAAGATCTTTTCATGTTTTTTTTTATCTTATCTAGCTCTTTCCTTAATGAGAAAATTTACACTTCAATCTTTTCACAATTTTCTTCCTTTTATCTTAGTTAACTATTCAACACTTCTTCCACTATTTTTTCTTCCTCTATTTTAGTCTTGATGAACATGTTTTCCCTAGATAGTCTCTTGTTCGTCTTCTTATGGTTATCAATTTCTTCTAACGCACTACTAAGTTTTGATTCAATATCATCTATGCCTTCAACACTTTCTCCTTCTACTTTTTCGTGTTTCTCCTTTGATTTTTCTAATGGTTGGATTCCTCATTTGTGGCTAAAAATAGAATCTCTCTTCTTTCATCATCATAATCATATTCTTCTTCTTCAAAAAGATAATTATACCCTTTGGAATAGAAATTTTCTTTTCAAATGTTTTCCTATGAAGACCCTTTTTTGGATTCTTCTTTATCATCACTATATTTGTTGTAAGGAAACTTAGTAAGAAAGCGTCATATCTTATGTAACCGTCCTCCTCCCACACTTACCCATGTTAACCAGTCCAGTGGGGTAAATATGTGTTGAGGAGTTACTATGATATGAATCAACCTCCTAATTAAAATTAAGGAAGTGGAATCAACAAATTAAAACCTTATTGACCTTCCTCAAGAGCTACAAGACCCACAGGAGCTAAACCACCCGTCCATTTTCCCAAACCCTGAGTCAGATTGCTTTTTCATTGACCTGGACTCCCAGTCGCATGCATAAGCCTGCATCCATGTGACTGTAGGCCTCTAATCGCATGCATAAGCCTGCAATCCAATTATTGCAGTCCCATTTTCCTAGTTTTGTGCCTGCAACCATGAAATTCGTACCAACTTTTCAGGGCTAGACTACAGATCGTTGCCCAGAACTTGATCAAACTTTCCAAAACCATAATGAAAAAAATACAAAGTCTTTAAGACAAAAATTGATCAAGGACTTTACCTAACCAAGCCTAATCATGACAGTAATTTCGTCAAACACATGGTGAACATGTAAGCTATAGGTCATGAATGCATATTTAAACATAGGGGTCTGATACTTATCTGAGAATCAGCAAGAAGGTAAATACCCTCTCATAATAGTTGCAATAACATTTTTTATTGCATGCATTCATCAAACATTCATATATTCATCCACCATGTCAAGATCCATAGACAATATACATCATATAATTAGCATATAACCAACATATAAACCATGGAAACTCATCCATAATATCACCAACATAATCAATACATATGCCCATAGATATAAATAAAAAATACCTCTTATTAAAATATGAAAGTTCCAACCAAGTCAGGGACTTCCATGTACCACCCGACCATAGATTGTGTTGAACCAAATATTTCTTTCATCCAATCGCCCTTGTGCCATATTCCAAGCATGAATGTGGCATATCCTAGAACAAACCAACCAATACCAAACCAAGGCTTCCAGAGGCCAAACCACCTCAACCCTCAACCAGGTATTCCACCTCATGGTCAGAAATCACTAACCATCACCAGATCAGTCTCTAGCCAATTTGTCTAGGTCTCTAGAGTGTTTGTTCCAACATGACTCTGGGACTAGTAACTCAACCCACAGCTTCTGAAGGGCTCCAAAGCATTTGTCCAAAAAAGGCACCTATACTAGTAACTCAACCCACCAAGGCCTCCAGAGTATTTGTCTAACCAAGGCTCCAGGACTAGTAACTCAACCCAAGTTGTTACAGGGCTTCTAGGGTATTTTTCCAACCACAGCTCCAAGAACTAGTAACTCAAACCACAACCATGAGGAACATGAGCACCAATAAATAAATAAATGGGAAAACCCACAACACCATGTCTATCCAGGAAATGGAAATGCATGCAAAACCACTGTCAATCCAAGCAATCCTCCATGTCAATGAAAACGCATAACCAAGAAACCACATGCATGTACCACACATGCCAAAACTAGCAAGGAAACCATACATGCAAATCGATACCTGAATTTTCTAATCCAATTGGGACTAGAATTCTCCAGTCATGCTCCAAGAATTCTCTAAGTGTGAGAGAATGAGAGAATAGAGAGAGAGCTCCAAAACTGAACTGAAAAAATCTTGTGAGCTATTCCGTAGAAGCCTTTTTATTATTGAGGCCTCTATTTTCTTCAATTTCCTTCAGTTTTTCTTCAATTTCCTTCTCATGCAAATTTGTGACCTTTCACCTTCCTTTTCTCCTATATTCTTGTATTTTCATAAATAAAATATCAATTAATGCATATTTTCCTTTTCCAATTTCCTTGGTCATAATAAACCAAATGAGCACCCACTAGGATGTTTTTCCCAACGTTTAACTTGGAATACGTGTCCTGTGACCTTGGTCTTATATTTTTTACATGTAAAATCAACCAGGGTTGTTACAGAACCCTCCCCCTTGGGGGAACACCATCCTCAATGTTCTATGACACCTATGACAAAAAAACTGCTAAAACAAAACATACTTCCCATGGAGCTTTACAACACAGCTCATTGTAGTATTTACAATGACATCCTGTTTAAAACATGACAATAATACCGTTTATTAGAGCTTTATAACACAACTCATTACGGTATTTAAAATCACAACCACATATAATTATGCACATTTGCTTCAAGCAACATATAGCCATATTTTCTATGGAGCTTTATAACCACAAATCGATACAATATCTACAATAATATACACATGCACATTTGCTCTAACCAAAAAATAAAATGATTTGGTGCCTACATCAGCAACAAGGGAATCCATAGGCTCACACCTCCACCCTCAAAAGTAGTACCAGGATTCACCTCCTTCCCAGGAAGTCTCGAATCCACTACCAAATTCAAAAATGCATCCAATTTCTAGTGCTATAATCCTGCGCCTATTTTCCTCTCAATGAACAATTATCGGCTCATTGTTCTATGGCACAACCTCAATGTGCTTTTGATTCCATCTAGAAATTCTAATGACCAAAATAAATGTATTCCTTGACCTTACCCTCTCTGCTACACAGTCTGTTGAGATATCTGGTCACCCCCTTCTGTGCAATCACACACCTTCCAAGTTCCATGGGAATCCCCTTCTTTGCTACAGATTCCCTTAGGAGACCCCTCCCTTGGAAATATATCCTCGCATAGGAAGGTCCAAAAACCAAGGCATATCCCTGCCTCAAAACCATCATATCGTTCATAGCATGCTCATGGAAATAAATTGATATTATTAGGTACCAGTGTCCCACAATGGTCCTACTCTTGAAGTGCTTTACCAACATACTACTACCTGTTCCAATTCATTTCTCTACTGCTACTAATTCTTGCAATCATTTTCAACCACCCAAACTAGGCACTTTCATGATTTCCTATATCAAGCACATAATTTCCATTAGATTCAAAATAGATTGAAATAAATTCACATCATACCTCATAAGTGGCCCGTCAATAAGGTGCACTTGCAATTTTTTTCACTTCCTTTCATGGCAAGTCAAACTAGTTGTTTGATCAAATCAGCATGAATAAACACATCACAACTTGTTAGCTCAAAACACAACCATCATAAATCATAATCATAAATCACATGTAACCATCATAAATCAAAATCATAGATCGCATGTAACTGTCATAAATCAAAATCATAGATCACGTGCATAATTAATACATAAATAAAATTGATATTTATTGTTCAAATAATTCTTTGCTTCTGCCTTTGTTCTTTGTCCTTTCTATACTCACACTGGATCGGTTTCCAAACCCTACAAGAAACTAGTACCTTATCTTCTCTTTGATCACGTACACATACATACAATGTACATCACATGCATACTCCCACACATGATGTATTACACAACACATACACCTACACTCAGTGTACACCACAACATAATACATACACCTACACATTGTGTACAACACAATACATATACGTACATAGAGTACAACACAATGAATACACAGGTCACGATACAATGACTACACAACACACATAACATAGTAGCACATTTATACAACACACTAAGTATGATATGTGCACAATACCACATGTACACAACACTTTTTGCACAACGTGTACACAGCACCACATGTACACAACACCACCTGCACAACATCTAAACAACACCACATGTACATTGCACCACCTACACAATGTGTACACAACACGACCTACACAATGTGTACACAATACCACACACGACGTGTACACGACGCCACATGTACACAGAACCACCTGCACGAAGTTTACACAACACCACCTACACAACATGTACATAGCACCACATGCACACAACACCACATGTACCACATGTACATAGCACCACATGTAAATAACACCACATGTACAACATGCAAACTTCACCATATGTACACAACACCACATATACAACATGCACACAGCACTATATGTACACAACACCACATATCCAACGTGCACACAACTCTATATGTACACAGTACCGCATATGCAACATGCACACAACACTATATGTACACAGTACCGCACATTCAACATGCACACAACACCATATGTAAACAACATTGCACATACAATATGCACACAACACCGCACATCCAACATGTGCAACAGATACACAACAATAGTATTGCACATCCAAATACCACACACTAACTCTACCAAGCACCCTTGCTTCTAGTGTATTTCCACTATTCATGTTTGTTCCAACCTACCGCAGATTACACTACTTTCATTCCGATGATGTATCCTTCAGCATTACCTATCCATAACATAAACATAGACATAGTATAATCACATAATATCAATTTGTACCCACATTATATTAACCTCATAGATCTGCCAGGGCTACTCTTCCCACTTGATTCCTCATAAACCAGTAACCCCTTCATGCCATTCACCTGCATAAGCAATCATTCCTCCACAAGAATGATTCATGATGAACATGTCATACAATGACATACATAAATACATATATACATATAATCATTAGCATAAAACAATCATGATCCCTGACGACTTTGTCAGACAATGGCATACATACATACATATATATAATCATTATCATAAATCAATCATGATCCCTGAAAACCCTATCAGACAATAGGATATGTAAATACATGTATAAATATATAGACATCAGCATAATCATAATCACAACAAAAACACCAGATATCATAAGGTCAAGGTTGGGAGAACTTCCTTTATATGTTCACAACTTGCACAACATTGAGAACAAAAGTTCCCAACATACCCAAGGCATTTGATGCCTCACATCTACTTAATTTACCTTTATTGTTACATTTCTCATGATTGTTCTTCTACCGTCCATTTATCCCGATGACCCAACCAATCCAACATTTTGTCACACTCTTGCCTTCAGCTTCCCTTATACATGCACCGGGCTTTATTTGGGTCTTACATTACTTGTTGGGTTCCATTCAACTCTTCCCAAGCTCCACTAACTTTTCTCTTTCCCCAACCAATTCCCAAGTCCCTTAGATCATACAAAGCAATAACAAGAATAAAACTATGAAAAAACCAATAGCAATACGACACCACAAACAAAGTGGCATGGTGATGCACCAAACACAAAAAATTGCAAATCAAGCGCAACAAATAACAAAATATCGAAGGCACGGAACTAGAAACAAACACCATGACTCAATGACCATGGATTCCCAATGCTTCCAAGGGAAAATTCAACCTGAACCTTCTTCAAGATTTCATGGAAGTCCCTTTTTCCATGTGATCCCTGCATCATACTACCATAAACACATAAATCTTAGTGCATAAATGAACATAGCAATATACCAGTTACCTTACCTTGTTGTGCCAAGCATATTTCGTTGTAACTGAACATGTACACATTTCATTTCTCAAGGGATTCCAATTCCTTGATGAATCCAGCTATAAATAGACACCAATTATTATACCTTTCAAATACATTTTCATGAATATAACATGTATCCCCATAATTTCAAACAAAATCAAGGTTAAGAAGACTTCTTGTATTCATGCAAAGTAATCGTTCATTTTGAATTGTGGTTCCCAAACATAGCCAAAGAAATTTTCACCTGATTCCTTTATTTTACCTTTTTCCTTGTTGTAATTGAGTCTTATCATGTGCTATCACATCACCCAACTATTAGTTATATAAACAAATCAATTGTTGCCTTATCATGCTAATACAAAGCATGTTTCCCTGCAACTACTCACACATGTCAATCACATGTTCTAAAGATCAAGACATCATATTTATTAATTTGAAATCAGCCTTTACGAAGATGAACAACCTGCTGAAACATTTCTTGTTTTGATAAGTTAGACATTTTAGAAGAAAATGAAAAATTTTAAAATGTTAGGTTTGGATATGAATAGATCAAAAAACCAATATGTGAGGATTCATGACAAAATAAAATAATCATATCAGAAAACGATACGATTAAATGCTTTAAAAAATGAAGGAAAAAAAATGAAAAAATACTACGCATTGATTGAAGCAATAAAAGAAATAAAATTGCATAGTTTCAATAAAAAGAAAATAAGTTGTGTGCAGTTTGTTAAGATGCCACAACCCAAAATATATTTTTTATCATATTGCTTAAACATGATCAAAAATATTTAAATTTATGCATTAGACTTAGGAAAGTTAATGGAAACTTGTTCAAATGCGCCAAAAATAATATTAAGATTTAAATTAAGTTTTACTAATGTTAATCGCTTCATCAGTGGTTAAATATTATTGTAATAAAGTGCATGAAATGGTTTTATTCTAAAGTTGCAACGCGACAAAGTTCTTTGTCATTTTGTGATTATCGCTGATCAAATCTCAATGGTGGATCTCTTCCCCGCCCAAATCAACAGTAGGGAAATCATTTCGCACCCCCCTTCACCACTTCTCGCTAACAGCAGAGGGGTCCAAAAAGTGGTTTCTCTTTGGCAGGCCCCTAGTATACGTGTCGCTCCCTCGACATTTCGCACCCCCCTCCTCCCCCCACTCAATACCGCTTACCGTCGCCTACCCCTTCTGAAATATGTTTTCTTCCCAACGGTTGTTTTGACTCCTACGAACGGTTGTTTGAATTCCCTCCAATAACCCTTTCCCGACTTCAAATCACCTCCCGACACCTGTACTATCCCATTACACCACGCTCCCATACCGTTGCAATCTTCCATCCCGTTACACCTGCCCCTATACCATTATCCACTGCTTTCACTGCCACCCACCACATTACTATTATCCTTTAAACCTCCACGGTCATTTCTCCAACAACCATCCACATAACAGTAATCCAAACTTTCTATAAATAAATGAATCCCATTCCTTGCACCACCCTTTGATTCATTTCTCATTATGTCGAAT
This sequence comes from Pinus albicaulis, assembly GCA_034641835.2. Classification (NCBI taxonomy): domain Eukaryota; kingdom Viridiplantae; phylum Streptophyta; class Pinopsida; order Pinales; family Pinaceae; genus Pinus; species Pinus albicaulis. The sequence continues at coordinate 1,227,075,849 of CM076584.1, read as the reverse complement.
TGCAGGTTTACAGAGACATAATTTCAGTTTACAGCTCCACTATCTATCGCCCTTGTCAACATAATTGTTTCTTGCAGAGATTTCCTTTTCATCTACTATCAATTTAACATATACATTTTCCTTTTTCTTCTCCTCTACGGATCGATTTCTCCCAAAGGAAAAGGTTGAAAACCATTCACTGAAGAAACTCCTAGTGTGTCTGCCTCGGTTGATCTTGACCATGTCCCATTAGTTGATCAATTCTTCAAGATTATAGACACAAAGTGAAAATTCGAGCTCTATGAATTACTTATGTGGCTAAAACATAAATATTTGGACATACAGGATGAAGTCAAGCTCTGGGAAACTTTATTGCCTCTATGCACATTTCCTCAAACCCATGAATTCCTTGACATAGTCACCTGGTGTCAAGATAGGTATGATCCCTCAAAATAACTGTAGCAGCTCATAATGGAAACATTCTGATTTCTATTACTCCTGAGACCATAAACCAAATGCTGCTTATCCCATAGAGTGATTCCCTTAGCCATTTTTCCCAAGCTTCCCTCATTGATTTATATCACAAATTGACCTTTCCTCAGAGAGCACAAGTATTTGAAACCTTTCTTCCAGATGATGCTGAGCTTCCAAAGAATAACCCTCCTTACCCATCCTCCATGTTCCCTGAAGCCACCAGACACATTATTTCCTTAATTTCCTATTTTTTATGCTATCCAAACGATAGAACAGTAGATGAGTCAACCCTAGGTTATTTTTCCATTTTCTCTAAGGACAGTAAGTGAACATTCATGTACAATTACAACCAGTTCTTAGTTGATAACATGCATGAACAAATAATGAATTTGATAACTCAAGGGATGTTCAAGTACACTTCTATACTAGTTCACATGTTTATTTTTTAGCAAGGGGATTCATTACCAATTACATTGCATAAGCAAGATGATTAGGGTGTTAATTAGTCACTTACTCATTGGACTCAGTTGGTTAGGTCCATTTCAATTGAGTTTTCATTTGCAGATTTCATTGATTCCTTCATTCATCTAGTTTTCCAGCTTTTAAGCAGCCACAATGAGCCTAGGATTGGCTCATACATAAAAATAATACTCCATCTAAGTGATCAAGTTAAAATTGGAGACTGGTATCTTTACCAGAATGACATAGAGATCAGAGTGCATGGTTTTGAATTGGCACCTTACAAGATGCCAAAATATGTTCCAATGAGACTTTTCTCTTTAGAATATATTAGACAGATGATTAACATGGATGAATTTTTCTTTGTTTCAGGTAAAATAAAATCTCAATTCAAGATAAAAAATAAAGTAGAATTTTTCATATGCAATACTAGATTAGCAGGAGTTGAAGCAGATGCAATCTTCAAGAGGATGAACTTCTATCCAAGCTTGACTTGGTCCTATGATCCATTCAACATTACTTCAAACTTAAGGGTCGAGGTGAAGAAAACTCCCTACAACCACACTCATAGGCCTAAAATTGAGAAATTCATGAACCATGATCAATGGGCAAAGAACACATTGCAAGAAGCAGAGGAGAAGATTCTTTCTACATCCACTCTGCAGAGTCCTATCTCCCAAGACAAGCAACATAAAATTCCTAAAGAAGAACTATCATCTTCTGCAAACATTTGCAAGGAATTCATAATCCAACACATGAAGCAAAAGACTAAGTTCACCATTTCTACTGAGCAAACCCAAAAAGAGCTAGAGATCATTGACTTGGGTGATGCAGAAGTATCTACAGCATCAAAGGGAAGTGTTCCTAATATTCCATCATCTTCTTCAGCTTCACAAGAGCCCAAGGAGATTATTCATTCAGTTGGAACCAGTGAACAAGGTGATCAAAACATTTTCTCCAATTTCTTAGAGATTAAACAAAAGAATGAATCTCTAAAATCCAATGTTTACAGTCAGTTTTGGAAGTAGGCCTCCACATCACAACATAGGTTTTTGACATATTTTTACATTGAAAAGGGAAGGATGTAGATGGATTTTATACAAGCCCAAGTCCCTTTTTTGAAATCTCCTTTTGATTACAAGAAAACTATATTATCATTTGATGCAAATCATATTCATCCCATCGACCAGATGGACATCCACAAACAGCCAGGAGAGATGATTTTCTCTACTAACATAGCCATGAGATTTTCCAAATTGAGAACAACTTTGTCAAATGTACAATAATATTTGAAGATTGAAAACCTTTCCTCTTTATCCAAAGACAATAAGCTAAAGTAATTATAATATATTGTAATTAAGATTGGGTATGACACTAAGGATGTTAAATCTGTGTAAGATATTCTTAATATGAAGAATGCATATGTTGTAGCTCTTTGAAAGAAACTAAAATTTCCTTCTACAGAAGATCCCTGGACCAAGGAGATAGAGGAAATTGAACAGAATAGAGTGGAGATGCTCAAAATCATCAGTAAGTAGAACATTCAGATAAATAAGATGGAGGAAAAAATTGAAGGTTTACTCAAGGAGAAGGAACAGTCATCTCAGCTTGCCATGATTCCAATTCACCAGTACATATTGCAGTTGCAGGTACAGAGCCGAGCTCTTCATCAACAATAGCAGAATCTACATCAAAAACATGTGACCCAAGAAAATTTTTCCAGTATTTGACTTTACAAAAGCAGGAGAATGAAAATTTTCTAGAGAAATTTAGAAATATAGAATCTTAGAAGATAAAGAATGACACCTTGTACATGGAAGAGATGCAGAAATCTCATAGATTAAAACAAAAATTTCAGAAGTTGGAGATTGAACTATTAATTGAAGACACTGAAGTATGGCCCTCCATACAGATCATTTTCTAACAAGATAACTCATCAATAAATGCAAATCAGTCATTGAGCAGGAAAAGGAAACACTTAAGAAGAAACCAGCTGAAGCCTCAGACATGATTAAGGTGATGAATTCAAAGAGTACGGAATAAATAGAACAGATTAAAATCATAGATAGAATAGAGACCATTTTGGAGATCAAGAAATTTTTTCAGAAGAAGAATCTGTTAAATCCGTTGGAAACGAAGTGTCAAACTTTGGACACTGATGTCCAAATATTTCACATTAAGTTCAACCTGCTAAATCCGAGAGGATTGCCTAGATTAGTAGCTCCCAATTATAGATTAATCAGCTTAGAGGAGTACTGCAATGGATGGTTGGAACCATAAATGGACCGAATTACCGAAGGGAAACGGAAGGATAGATTCGATCCAAGCTCTACACAACTTCCATTTAAAAATCCAAATTTGTAGGGATTAAAGGTCATATGACAGGAAAAAAAAAATTGGAGGCTCTAAATTTTGATTTAATAATCAAACATGAAATCAAACATCTCTTCATCAATACGCCTAATTTTGAGTGATATATTGAAGTAGATGAAGTTTTTATAAGATTAGTTAATCTTGATATTCCAATTCAGGAAATATGGGATCACCTGTGTGAAACTATCGAGTAAATTTCATCTCCAACAACATGCCAGTAAAGCAACACATTTTGGGGCCACATCATCAACCACTTCCTCAAAGACAGTGATAGATTAACTCAACAGTTTTTATATTCCTATATTTTGATACTATTTTTGTAATCTCTTTAGGTGCTTCTAATAGATAGAAATTAGTATAAATAGCTCTCCATTCTAGTTATTAAGGGTTGCACCCTTGGATGAGCACTTGTAAGCATAATTTATGAGCTTTTGATCATTGTTGATTTATAAAAGGATTCTGCATCTGTTTCACTCAGTTTTTCTCCTTGTAAGTTTTACAGTATTCATTTCATTTTGTTTTCTGCATATATTTAAGTTTTATGAGGATAAGTAGGTAAAAGAAAACTATGTTTCAGACTATCTTATATCCTCTAAAGTTATAATCCATTTTACAGATTGAATTATTTGATTAGTTGTCTATATAAATCCGCCTACATAAATTAATTGGCAATAATATTCATAATGTTAAATATATTTTGTTAAGTTGTAAACATTGTTTTTCATCCTTTCATACTTATGATAAACTAAACATTCAATCTGGATAATTACCTAATCATATTTTCTTATAGTTTTCATGTTCACATATGTGAAATCAAATCACTATTTTGAAGTAAAGAAACAACCCTTTTCTTAATACTTAATACTATCAAAATTTTAGAACATTTGCCTATTATTTTCTCAATACATTGGTCATCCAAAAACCCCTCTTTAAACAAACAAAATATTTAAATTCTCTGTCATAATTAATTAACCTAGAATTATATCAAAGGACAACATCATACTGGCGTCGTTGCTGGGGATACGAAATTTTATCCATTTTACCTGGTACAACGATATACCTATTCTTTTAAGGGTGAATAAAGGACTAGTAAGGTCAAAATCTTTCACTTGGAGACTTCACAGAACCCAAAGTTGGCTCCTTCAAGACATACCAGGTTTCACTTTGATTCTGAGATTGTTTTACCTTTGTTAGATCGAGAGAGACTGGTAATACAAGCCTCTTTAAGAATAAGACTTCAAACCCCTTCTTCTTTTATTCCTCCTCAACCGGAGGATACCTCAGTTCCCAATCCTTTTAGATCTGGACCCATTCCTTTAAATTCATAATATATACTACATAGGTTACATGAATTGATCTCTAAAGGAGTTGATTTCCAATCTGATCTTTTGGTTCATTCATTAGAATCATATCAAATACCTAAAGTAACTTATGAATCTCCCAAATCAGAACAGGAATTGGATTTGAACTTACCTAAATTCAAACCTACTAATTTCATTTCTCCAACCTCTTATTCTTCTCCGTCTACTTCTGCTCAACCAGAATATATTTTCTCCTTATATTCAAATCCTTTATTTGAATCTAAATAAGGAGAAAAAAAGGTCTAGAAATTGGTCATTCATACACCTTTGAAATATTTAAGAAGATCTACAAATTTACGTCTTCCACCACCTTCTTTTACCCCTCCATCTTCTACAACATCATCTTCGACTTCTACCTCATCATCTTCTACAACAACCACCACAAATTCCTCTTCATCTTCATCACAAGGTATGACTGGTTTTCAGCCTATTTTTCAAGAAAGATATGTTACTTTAGAACTTCCAAACATACTAAACAATTTTCCTGATGGATAATTGAAACATATTCCAAGGTTTAATGGGGAAACTGGTTTATATGCTAAAGATCATTTAGCAGCATTCTTAGACTTTGCTGACAATATAAATATTGAATATGAAAATGTATATATGAGATTGTTTTTTCAATCCTTAGAAGGAAATGTTAGGATCTGGTTTAAACAATTGAGGACACACTCTATTCGAAGTTGGGAAGAATTAACCACTATATTTAAGAATAAATGGGGTGTTCAAAAGGATATTTTCTATTTTCTGATAGAATTTGAAGAACTCAAAAGAAACTTTGGTGAACCTGTGTCTAACTTCATTAAGATATTTAACAAACTCTATCACAAAATTCTTGTTGATTGTAAACCACCAATAGTAGTAGCAAAGGTTAGGTTTTCCAAAGCTTTTGAAGATTGCTTTGCAATCATGCTTAGGGAAATAACATCTCGTACTTTAGAAGACATGCAAACTAATGCCCTTGAAGTTGAAGCTAATAGATCTGTTTCAGCTAAACTTAAAGCCAAAGCTGAAAAGGCTCAAAGGAAAATGAAAGCTAATAAAGAATATTATTCTTCTTCCAAGTCTAAAAATGAAAATCAAAATATATATGAGATAAATTCACTTCTTAGGAACCCTTATAATAGGATTTCTAAAATTGAAATAAACCTAGAACAATTTAGCAAACTGTTGCTAGACCTCAAACTCAAACTCAAGCTTAATTTAAGAAATCTATGCAGCCTCAAATTCCTCAAAGACCTAATAATGATCAGAAAATTCCACCTCCTCTGTTGATTAATGATCAACATCTTGATGATAGTACACTTATGATCAATGAAGACATCAACAACCTTGACAATACATCTGGTCAAAATGGTATTTTCCCTCTTTCTCAAAATCAAACATCCCAAGAGGATCAAGAAAATTCTCAGGTGTCTAAATATCAAGCCTTCTCTAAATTCTTATTTGCTAAACTAAATATGAGGTATGATTTAAAACCAATGGAAATCCCTAGATGGCCTCCTAAAAATATTGTTTAATTGAACCATAGATAAAATTTGCTGAAACCCAAGAAACAACAATCCAACCTTTAAATCAATCAATTGTTACTACTTCAATTGATAAAAATGTTTTAAAAACTTTTAATGTTTAAAGGGAATTAGAGAGAGTCAAAATTCCCATCCCATTATTAGAAATTTCAAAGAACCCTCGATACAAAAATCAAGTTACAAAATGGATTCAAAATTCAAGTGTGGATGTTGAAGGGGATGTGATTATTCTACAATATGAAAAACCGTCAGTAGTATTTGGTCCAAGCTCAGACATGATTGATGAAAAAATGCCACCTTTCTATGTTACTTTGAAAGCACATGATTTCTTACTATATAACTACATGCTAGATTCTGGAGCCTCACATAATCTTATGCCAAAGGTTATTATGGATCAATTAAATTTGGAAATTACTCGATCTTACAATGATCTATATACCTTTTATTCCAAAAGGGTACCTTATCTAGAGGCTAGGACTCATAAAAGTCTTAGTGGCAACTTTAGCCCAAATACTTGTAAAAGTGTAGTTTTGGAAATTGTAGTCACTGATATACCTCCCAAGTTTGGAATTATTTTATCACGATATTGTTGTGCCAAGCTAGGAGGAAGCCTTAAAATGGACATGTATTTTGCTACAATTATTGTTTATGGGGGTGAAAACCTTAGGTTATATAGGGAGGTCAGATTCATTCATACTATTTGCAAAGAATATCAAGATAGAAACCATCCTATATATGCATTTGACCAAGATTTTGGTTGTTTTCAAATATCTTCAAATAATTTGCAAAATTATCAACTTAAAATTGAAGATGTTGTAGAAAACCCAAAAAATGTCAAAACTGATATTTGGAAACTTTATTTTTATGGGTCTTGTTCAAAAGATGGAGTTGGATCAGGTGTTGTTTTAATTTCAGCAAAAAAATAAAATGTAACTCAATCCTGTGAACTTTATTTTGATGTTACTAATAATGTAGAAGAGCATGAAGCCTTTCTTCTAGGATTAGAGTTAGCTAGAATTCTTAAAGTGCAGAATTTAAGTGTTTTCAGTGAATCTGAACTCATAGTCAAACAAGTTAGGAATATTTTCCAAGAAAATAATCCTAGACTTAGATCTTACAGAAATGAGGTCTGGGATTCAGCGGAAAACTTCTTTCATGCATTTAATCCCTAGAAATGAGAATATTCATGCAGACTCCATGGTTGCTTCAATTAGTTCATTAAAAATTCTAGATCAAGTGCAATTGAAATATCAAATTCAAGTCAAATATAAGCCATCTATTATGACAATCTTAAAATACTGGCAAATATTTGAAGATGATGAACAATTAAAATATTTTCTACAAGTTATTGACGAATTCTCTATTTTGCAAAATGAAGAAGATCAGTAAGATATAAATGAATTCAATAAATAAAATGAAACTCTTGATTTAAATTCAAAAATGGTTGACCATAATATCATCCAATTTTCAAACAACTTTATTCCCAAAGTTCTAGTCCCTCTAGAAAAGTTATTTGACCAAAATGATTTTCCCAAGAATCCACTATCAAATTCACCTGATGAGGATATTGAAGAATCTAAAATTTGGTTAACACCTGAAGATATCATGAACATCAAAATATATGCATCTATACCTCAGGAAGTAAAAATTGAATATTTGAATCTTCTTAAAGCTTACAAGGATGTTTTTTCTTGGTCTTATGTTGAATTAAAAACCTATGATATATCTCTCGTTGAGCATAGAATTCCTTTAAAACCCGGAGTAAAGCCCTATAAACAAAAATTAAGAAGAATCAATCCAGTCTTTCTCCCTACCATAGAGAAAGAACTTAAGAAGTTACTTGATGCTCAATGATAATTCCATTAAGATACTCAGATTGAGTAGGTAATTTAGTTCTTGTTAGACAAAATAATGGGGAAATCAGACTTTGTGTAGATTTCCGGAACTTAAACAAATCATCCTTAAAAGACAACTACCCATTACCCAAAATGGATCAGTTGCTTCAAAAAGTTTCAAGTGCAAATAGACTTTCAATGCTTGATGGTTTCTATGGATACAACTGGATAATGATGATTCCATAGGACAAAGAGAAGATTGCTTTTACTACTCCTTGGGGTACATGTATGTATGCTAGGATGCCCTTTGTATTAACAAATGTTGGAGCAATATTTTAGAGAGCTATGGACTTAGATTTTGTGGGTAAAACAAACAAATTTGTTGTTATATATATCAATGACCTTACTATGTTTTCTAACTTATATCAGAAACATTTAATCACTTGATGAAATTTTTTGACAAGTGTAGAAAATTCAGGATATCACTCAATCCCAAGAAGTCTTTGTTTGCTATCAGAGAAGGGAAATTTCTTGGCCACATAATTTCTAAGGAAGGAGTGGTAACTGATCATAAAAGGGTTTTAGCTATCCAAGCACTTTCATTTCCAAGGAACAAGAAGAAGATCCAAGATTTTCTTGGAAATATTAACTGAGGAGATCGATTCCTAACTATGCTGAAATAGTTAAGGATATCACTTATATGTTAAAGAATAATCATGAAGTTAAGTGGAAAATACCAACTAGATATGCTTTTGAACAGATTAAAAAGGCCATTTCTGAATCCACAAATTTATCCAACCCTAGTTATTCTGAACCCTTTAGCATATTTCCATTTGCCTCTGAAACCACTTTAGTTTATGTCCTTTCGAAAAATAATGAATATGGAGATGATCATGTAATATCCAAAAAGGGAAATCAAGAAATGAATGAACACAATAACAAATTTTCAATGATAAATAGACTCATATGATGTGTTAAAAACACATAGCCATTAATTAAAGCTACAACAACAAACTATACTTCATTTCATGATCCAAAAATTGGGTAAAAGCAGCATTTTAGGCCCTAAAAACGTTATTCCCAGAAAATTGCGTAATAATAGGGGAAAATGATGATTGGATCCCTTATATTATATTATAGGGGACTCAAACCCAGAAAATATTCAGAAAAAAATCTCTTCTTCTTGCTTAGACAGGTCTCCCGGTCCCGGTATGGCTCAAAAAGGCCCAAACCCCATGACTTAGATTATGCATAATTTACTGAAGCATACACATGTAATTTTATGAGGGTTTATGATGCAATATATTGGAAATAACGAATATGGATTGTATTACATCAGATCATGGAGAAAAATGGAGAACAAGCCTCTTTTACACATTATAGAAATTGTTATTGCCTAAATCTACCTCAGGCTGAAAGAAGGCAGAGTTCAGGGTAACATCAAACCACGCGCAATCTGGTAGCTAGCCCTACCAGATCAGGAGAGGGCTCTCTCCAGGTCAATCTCAGCAAAAATAATCAATAGGGCTTGAGATGACTTTAAATAAAGGCTAATTTTAGGCTAGGTATATAAGTAAAGGAGTTTGATTTTGATTTTGGGGGTTTTGTTGGAAACAAAAGGAAAGGCAGTTTTGGGTTTGGGGATGAGGCCTAGTTTTTCAGAGTTCTGAATGGGGAAAGAAAGGCAATTGTTTTGATGCTTTGGATTGAATGAATGGATAGTTTCAGACTGGTGAGGAGCTGAAGAGGGAAAGAGGCTTTCAAGAATCCTCTTCAAACAGATGAAAACATGGAAAATTAAAAACTGAAGGCAGAGCAAAGCAATCTAATGAATTCCACCTTTATAACTCATTTGTTTAATTTAAGAAGAAAGGATAAGGGAAATGATATACATAAACATCAATGAACTTACAGTCACATAGAAAAAAACACCATCAAAACACAGAGCCACATGGATCCCAAAGAGTGCTGTAAACCCTGGTCTATTCCTTTGCCAAAATTGCAGAGATGAAATGTATAATGAAGTGCCAAGCAATCCCAAGTGTCCAACCTATGCTAATGACTAAAAAAATACATGATATAGAAAATCCTAACTCATTCCCATGCCTCTAGGGGCCTATCTCATCATTCTAGGAGCTGTTTCAACCATATCTAAACTAAGAACTGAAAAATAGGCAATGAAACAACTTGCCTCTATATGATAGGAAACTGATTCATTCACTTACATTTCACTTTTTGGTGAATGAATCTACTAACATAAGTAAAAATGTGCCAAAATTATATCATGGTCATGAAATTACATCGAGGTGCATTAAGAGTTACATGAAAAATCCAAACTGGCCAAAACTAGGCGAAATTCTGAGCTGCTGAGTGAAAAATAGGCCAAATTTCTCTATGCGCCGCGCCTGAAATCTCTATGCATAGCACACGTTTGAGGCTGATTTTGAGGGCCTTCCCGAAGTCCAAATTGAGTGAAGGATAGCTCGTTGGAAAGCTCTACCTGTCAAATTTCCAACCCAAGTGGAATTTCTAAATTTGGTTTCCATTTTCCCCTCCAAAAATCCAATCCCCCAACACTGCTTCCTGTGTGTACAAAAAGTGGCAGAAAGGTCATTTTTAGGGTGTTTTTGACCCTTTAGGAAACCAAAAACTTGTCAAAATCCTTAGGTAATCCATAGGCATGCATAAATTTTGATGAAAAATAAAAAAATCAAAGTTTTCCTCCAGAAGAGCTGCCAATTATAAGCGCGCGCTAAGTGGCGCTACGAGTCGGGCAGGAAAATCTGTGTTTAGGCCCAAAAATTCAAAATTGACAAAATTTTTCCCAAATTTCTTGAAATTTGGGCTGAATGCCCACCATCAAGTGCTATGCTGGACCAAAGAAGCTTCGGCCAAAATTTGGAGTCTATCATGCCTTTTACGACGCTTTAGTGCCCTCCTTAGCCTTGCTTTCAGGATCTTGATCCTCGCTTTGCAAACATGATTTCGTGCCCAATAATGGTTCTTCATGTGCCTCAACATGTTCTTTTCCTTTTTTCTTTCTCCAACGGCTTTTTGTCTCCTTGGTGCATGCAATTCAGTTCTAGAGTCACTGTGTTTCCTTCATCTTGGTCACAAGAGGTATCTGTCTCCATGATTTCCAAAGTTTATGTTGTCTTGTATGATAATGAGAATTTTGGTGTTTTTATTTATTGCCAAATATATGTCAAATGGGAGGGGGTATGGAGGAATGGGGCAGTAGGAACAATGAATTTTTTTCAAGTGCAACTTGCCATTTGAAATCTGTGATTTAGGGACAACCACTTAAGTTTGGAGAAATTTCACAATTGGGATGGGGAGGGAATGGAAATGGGTAGACTGTAAATGACTTTAAAATTGATTTTGATGAACAGGCACGGACCAGTAGGTACACGACATGAGGGACATGAGTGAAAATACCCTTCCATCATATGATCCATGCTCCTAATGAAATGCAGCTAACTGAACTGAATGAGACACCTAAAATGAAATGCAACAAAATAGATTTTGATCTCTGACGGAGGGATGAAGATACCGACTCTAACAGAAATGACCCGGCAAGGGTTTCATGAAGGTACAAGTTCAAAATGTCAGATCTGCAGATATGGATCTGAAAAATGTAGTCTAACTGAATTTCTAAATACATACAGCTGAAAAATATAGAAAATGAAGAAGAATCCTTCTTACAAGTTTTCCAAGAGAAGGGTTGGCCCATTCCCTGAGAAATAAGCTCAAGATTGAGGGGATTGACCCTAACACTACAACACTGCAAGAAATGATGCATTTCCTACAAGGGACTGTGCTGTAGATGTTGGGAGTACTTTGGCCAAGTTCCAAGGTGTGCAATACTACTCCGGAATGCTTCCTCACTGATCTCTCAAAGGAAAGAGAGCCTCCTCCTCTGAAAAACAAGTGTTGGAAGTGGTGTTGTGAACCCTCACTACAACACCCTGCAACACAACATTATACTGTTGTAGAAATAAAGATGTAGCTGAAGGAGGATGCTTGGCCTCAAGCTTGGATGTGAGGCAAATTAGTAAACTCCTTTAAGAGGCCTCTCAAGAAAGGAGAAGGATTCCTAAATAGGAAATCCTTGTGCTAAGCAGCATAGCAATCTCAACTAAACAGTTGCAGTAAGAAAAATATTCTCCTAGACCAAAATCAAATCATAAGCATCCACTTGTTATGGCTACCTTGCCCTCCTTTTAAACATGTTTTAGCCTTCTTGCCTTGGGCCCCACTCATTAGGGTTTCCTTCACCAAGGAATCTTCCTCCCACTTGCACTGCACTGTCTCTATGGATGATCTCCTCCTCTCACACCCGCACTGTTGACTTGGTCAAACTTGACCTTGTCCACATGAATTTATCCTTGTTCACACATGAGAGTGTAAGATACAGCTGCTACCTTGATCCCTTTTCACACCATGAGGGATTTCATTCATATTTTTATTATGCATGGGCCTCCTTACCCTTTTATTCATCTCCTAAGTGAAATCAGCAAAATTTAATATTCCAATTTGCTGCATGAAAATATTGTTATATTACAGTCCTCCCCTCCCAAATGTTGCTTGTCCTCAAGAAACTACAAGGATGGAACTGAAGAGTGTCCTCCCCTCCTACTATAGCATCCACATATGATGAACTCCTCCAAGGAATGGGATGTTGTTTCAACAATGAATCTCCATATTGCCTCTCCCAGGCATGCAAGTTAGCTAAATAGCTATCATCATGGACAAGTAGAGTACTCAAGAAGGAAATAAGGTGTTTTCTAGAGGTTCCCTTGAGGTATGGAATCTGAAATGTATTGGGAAACATCATTCCCAGGTGGATCCTCCATCCCTAAGCAATCATCCATACAAAATGAGTCACCTCCCAACATGGCAACTCCTGAAAATGTTCCTCCACCTTGAGTTCCTGCAAAGTAGGTGGGCTAAAAATCTGAACGTAGCCTACCCCACACTGTCTTCCTCTCCACTTATGATAAGTGTAGAGTATATGTTGATCTTGGGCTGCAATAATGTTGCCCTCAAGTGGCAAGATGAAGACTAGATCTCCAAAGATCTCTCCTCCAATGTTGTGAATCAAGCTGGCCCAAACCGTTCCATATGTGATGGATAGGAAATCATCACCATATGGCATCCCATCAAACTCATGGCCTACACTATAAAAAAACAAGTGTTTGGATGTGGTGGCCATATCTCCTCCCATGCTCCCATTAGAACATGCAATGCAGAAAATGTTGGAATCCTCTCCCCAAAAGGACACATCCATCCCATGTGTCTCTCTCCCCATCACGCTCTCAATAGAAATAAGAACAATATCAGCAAAATAGATCATGATCAGCATCAAGATAAGGGAAATACTGAAGGTTTCATGTGGTTCAGGAAATTACCAACAATTTCCCATGCAGTTACAGCGCAGTTTCCCAAGCTGCTGCTTCAGAAAATAGTATGGCAAGTTGTTTTTTAATACATGGATAGTTATGTATGTCATCATGTCTGCTAATGAATAGTAACTGGTTATGTAAAATAGCTGATCATACATGTAAGAAAAACACACTTGCCCAAGGTCATATAAGAGATGGTTGTCTCCATCATATATATTGGCCCAAAATTGACCATGAAGCCAAATGAAAATCTTGCCCTCTTGTGGAGCAATGCACTGCAGAGAAATGGTAAGAGTATGCAAATATTGTATTGGACAATCAATAAATGCAAAAACAAATTTCTCATCTTTTCCTTGTTTACCAAGTGCATCAAATTTGAAATGATCCTGGGGACACTCCATCAATAAGTCCAACCTCCAGGGTGACAACGATGTTGGCCCATGCAAATAGGCTCTTACGAACTCATAACTCCATTCTTTGACATGCACAATGTCAAAGGCATCTCTCATAATGCTGCTACACATAATAAATTCCTTCCAAGGTGGAAGTACCTCTTGAACATCTAAGGCCAAGGAGTAGCCCCTTTGCACCATGATAGTGCCATCTCCTACTCCTGCAACATCATGCAAAATATGAGAGCAAATTTGCCCTTACTCTCCCAAGAATAACCCAAGCAACAAAAGTTCTTGCTGCCTCCTCATACCTCCATCATACAAATCATGTAGGGAAAACATGGTGAAGAATGTCATATCAACACAATGTGTCCATACTCCTTGCTACTCCATGATGCAAGTATCCTACCACATACCCTTAGAAAGAGGATGATGACCAAAATCTTTCAAGAGTAGCCAATGCAACCAAGCTTCCTGCTGCCTAGTATCATAGATTTGCAAATATATTTCCAGCTTCTTGCTCATCATCCACACCCATCCATCCACATGTGGGTGCCTTCCATCATGTTATTACTTAGCATTCTCCCAAGGAAGACTATCATCCTCCCAAATAAGACTTCTTCTCTTGCATTTCATGGGATGTTGAAATGCAACTCCTTGGAGATCTTCTAGAGAAGACCTCTCATCAATGTCCTTCTTGAATCCATAAGGATCCAAGTGTGATGAGGGAAAAACCTCCTCAAGGTGTTGAATAACCTTGCACTCCATGACATGTTGAAGTGCACCTCTAATGGGAACTCTCCATGAGATCTTCTTCTCATCAATGACCCTCCAAAACCCATGAGGTCTTGGATCTGTTGTAGGTAGAAGTTTCCCTTTGAGCTGGGGAGTGCTCATTGAGAAAGGGTCATCTAGAAAGGAGAAAGGGTTTCTCACTTCAAGATGTCTACCATCTATCATTTCTTCCTCCATTTCTTCATGAAGGAAGCTTCCATTTGAATGCTCCCATAAGGAATGGGTCCTCTTTTCTTCATCACTGCTCTTATACAGTGCAATGCAACTCTATTGCTCTAAATAAGAAGTATACAATAATGTAGATCCCTCCATAAGATTTTCTGAAATGACAAGGGATGGAAACTTAAGCATACCTTGGTGAAATGTGGAAGCAAGAGCTCCTTCCTCAAATATATTGGCTTCCTCCACTGCTGAACATGAAGGCTTCTCCTCCAAGGTTGTGATAGCGCTAGTACATGCTTCCTCAAGTGGTGGTGAGGGCTTCTCTTTCTCTGATTTTTCTTCACCAAATCTCCTGATCACCCTTTGAGTGAAATCTGCAAAAGTTGATACTCTTGCATGTCCCATATGGCTGAACCACCAAGTGCTTGCCTTACCGTCCAAGTGCAATGCTGATATCTCCACAGCCTCTCTTTCCACTACTGGATGTAGTAGGAAGAATGCTTCTAGTCTCATCACCCAAGCCTTTGTTGTACATGTGAGTGATCCATCAAAAGTGGACAATAGAAATCTATTGTCTCTCATCATCCCATAGTTGTAGGGTCTCCTTTATTCTTCTAGTTGAATGAAATGTGGTAAAGCTAGAGTATCCTTGAAGGCTCTAGATTTATATTTGTATTCAGCAAGGTATTCAATTAGAATCCCAGATTCCAAATGTCCTTCATGCTTCATGTCTTCTCCTCTTTGAGAATAGGAAGTGCATGGCTCTTCCTCTTCTCTGAATTTCTTCTCCTTTATCTGCTTAACCTCCTTAGAGAGGCTCTTCTTAGATCTAAAAAATGATGAGACAAAGCTCATATTCTCCCTCATTCTTATCTCTGCTCTTCTGATAGCTGGAACTCATAGGATGAGCCAAAGATCATGCTTTGATACCACTGTAATATCCGCAAATTGGGATTGCTAGCAAGACATGCCTGAAAAACACATTTTTCAGGAATGTGTGCTACAGAAAACAAGATCAGCCCTTGGATCCCTTAAATCAGATAATCTAAGACCCAAATCCAAGAGGAAATCAGAAACCAATCAAACTAGGTAAGGTAAACAGGCCTCTCACACCTATTATGGCTGGAAAATTCCCAATAATGGGACTGAAGCAATATATAAACACAATGTTGGAATAGCAGCAATCTATCAACACATAAAATGTGTTAAGTAACACTCAGCCATCAATTATATGTATAGCAGCAATAAATATGATCCATCCCGTCAGCCAAAAGTGGGGAAAGCAACATTTCAGGCCCTAAAAACGTTATTCCCAACAAATTGCATAATAATAGGGGAAAATGATGGTTTTATCCCTTATATTATGTTATAGGGGACTCGCACCCAGAAAATATTCAGAAAAAAAAAATAAATAAATAAAAAATAAAAGTAAAAATAAAAATAAAAATAAAAATCTCTTCTGCTTGCTTAAATAGGTCTCCCAGTGCCGGTATGGCTCAAAAAGGCCCAAACCCCATGACTTAGCTTATGAAAAATTTACTGAAGCATACACAACATGATTTTATGAGGGTTTATGATGAAATATAATGGAAATAACAAAAATGGAGTGTATTACATCAGATCATGGAGAAAAATGGAGAACAAGCCTCCTTTACACATTATAGAAATGTTCCGGAAAGGGTTTCATGAAGGTACAAGTGCAAAATCTCAGATCTATAGATCTGGATCTGAAAAATGAAGTCTGACTGAAGCTTTGAATACATATAGCTGAAAAATATAGAAAATTAAGGAGAATCCTTCTTACAAGGTTTCCGAGAGAAGGGTTGGCCCTTTCCCTGAGAAACAAGCTCAAGATTGAGGGGATTGACCCTCACACTACAACACTACAAGAAATGACATAGTTACTGCAAGGGACTGTGCTGTAGATGTTGCAAGTACTTTGGCCAAGTGCCAATATGTGCAATACTGCTTCGGAATGCTTCCTCACTGATCTCTCAAAGGAAAGAGAGCCTTCTCCTCTGAAAAAAAGTGCTGGAAGTGGTGTTGTGAACCGTCAATGCAACACCCTACAACACAACATTATACTGCTACAGAAATAACACTATAGTTGAAGGAGGATGCTTGGACTCAAGCCTGGATGTGAGGCAAATCAGTACACTCCTTCAAGAGGCCTCTCAAGAAAGGAGAAGGATTCCTAAACAGGAAATGCTTGTGCTAAGCAACACAGCAATCTCAACTAAACAGTTGCAGAAAGAAAAATAGTCTCCTAGACCAAAATAAAATCATAAGAATCCACTTGTTATGGCTACCTTTCCCTCCTTTTAAACATGTTTGAGCCTTCTTGTTTTGGGCCCCACTCATTAGGGTTTCCTTCACCAAGGAATCTTCCTCCCACTTGCACTGTGTTGTCTGTATGGATGATCTCCTCCTCTCAAACCTGCGTTGTTGACTTGGTCAAACTTGACCTTGTCCACATGCATTTATCCTTGTTCACACATGAGAGTGTAAGATCCAGCTGCTATCTTGATCCCTTTTCACACCATGAGGGACTTCATTCATATTTTTATTATGCATGGGCATCCTTACCCTTTTATTCATCTCCTAAGTGAAATCAGCAAAATTTAATATTCCAATTTGCTGCATGCAAATTTTGGAATATTACAGATCAACCTATAGCATTTTTCAATAAATTCATGAGAGACACAAAAATTAAGTATGACATCATTGAAAAATAGGCTTATTCCTTAGTCCAAACTTTAAAGTTCTTCAGAATTTATGTCCTTCACTCAACCATTACTGCTTATGTTCCCAACAGTGCTGTGAAAATTGTCCTAACTCAACCAGACACTGATGGGAGAAGAGGAATATGGATTACCCAAATAATTGAATTTGATCTTAGTATCAAAACTACAAAGTTGGTAAAATTTCAAGTTTTGGAAAAAAATTTAGCTAAATCCAATTGTAAAGGTTTGGGAATAAATTTTTCTTTTGAAATTTAAGTAGAGAAGAATCCACAAAAACCTTCTCCAAACTCACAAGGGGAGAATCCAAAAGGACCTTCTCTAAATGCAGAAGGGGAGAATACACAAGAAAATTTCCAAGGTTGAGAAGGGAAGGATACACAAGAACCTTCATCTTCAATTCAATCAGTTCCTGTTTATATTGATGAGAAATTCTTGCTGTCAGAATGGTATTCTAGTATTGTACATTTTCTTCTTAACTTTGAGTGTCCTTCTCAATTTTCAAAGAATCAGTGTAAGACACTAAAGTTAAAATCCATAAAGTAATGTATCATCAATGAAAATTTATACTGGAAGGATCCACTCAATATCCTTTTTCTTTTCTTGACCGAAAGTGAAACATAAGGGATTATTCAACAGTTTCATGCAGGTATATGTGGTGGACACTATGCCTGGAGAGATACAACATATAAAATATTGAGGGCGGGATTCTATTGGCCTACTATGTTTGCACAAGTAGGAGCAAAGGTTAGGATCTGTACTCCATGTCAAATGTTTACTAGAAATATAAAACTAGCAGCACTTCCATTGGTTCAAGTATTAGTTTCAACACCTTTATTATAGTGGGGATTTGATTTCATAAGAGAAATTCATCGAGAATCAATCAACCAACATAGATGGATACTAACTACAACAGATTATTTCACCAAATGGGTAGAGGCAATTCTATTTAGAAATGCCACATACACTGTAGTCATCAAGTTTATTGAAGAAAACATTTTGTGTTCAAATTCAACAATAAAATGCACCACATACTAGTGTGGGATTCTAGTCACACATGAGTGAGGAATTCAAGTGACACATTAGTGCTAATGTGGGCATCCAATTTTTAAATTGGAAAATAAATTTTAATCTTATCTCATAACAACTTGTAATAGTTAAATAAGTGTGATAAACTTATTTAGCTCAATAATTTTGAGTTGAGGGTCAAAGAGTAGGCATGTAGAGTGATTCTATTATTTACAGGGTCTAGTTGTAGTTGTAGCACTAGTGTGGTTTGAGTGCAATCAGTTAACTCAAATTAATTGAGTTAAAATGAGTTTAACTAGTTCTAACTAATTAATGAGCTAATGGAAGATCAAGTGAATTAAAATAGATTTAATTCACAAGTAGTGATCTACCAAGTAACTGATGATTCACTATTAATAGTTACATGCATGTCAATTCTGATGATGACCCAGTTGAGACAAAGGCTAAAGGCAAGTAAATTATCACTTGTATTATTAGAGAACTCCCCAGGTGCGATTATAAATCCGCATGAAGCCCATGATGGATTGCACATTCAAGTAAGGTTGGAATTCTTATTTAATAGGAATTATTTTTCCTATGGATTGCATGAGCAAGGCAGGCTAAAGGTGGGTTGAAATTTGGCTATGTATTGGTCCAATTTTTCCTAGATTAGTGTGAGACAATTGGTAGAGTGTATGAGGTTTTTGTGAGCACACATGCATTGTAATGTTTCATGATTCCTTGGTTGATTATACACTAAATATGGACGGGTTTAAGCAGTTTGTTTCCCCAGGAAAAAATTTTGTTGTGTCATTGATTTACTTCTTTCTCTTACTTGCATGTGATTGAGCGATCGTGATTTATATTCCGCAAATATTGTGGAAGGATTCAATATCTTGTTTTAGTACATTGCAAGATTGGATTGAATCCATTGGTGTAATTTCTATATGGTATCAGGATTGTGTTAGAGATTTTACACATGGTATCAGAGCACCAGGATGAATAATGAGGAAAGCATTGCCAGTTTCTTTTGACATCTAGATGATATTGTAAATCGTATGAGAAATCTGGGTGAAACCATAACTGACACTACTCTGGTAGAAAAGGTTTTAAGATCTCTAACTCCCAAATTCGAGTCAAAAGTGTCTGCTATTGAAGAGAAGCAGGATCTACAAACTCTTACGATTGTTCAACTTCATGGTATCTTGAATGCTTGTGAAATGAGAAAAGGAGGTCCATCTGAAGTCAAAGAATCTGTCTTTAGAGATGTTGCAAAAGGAAAAGAAGTAGAAGAACAAGAAGGATCAGGGTATGTTTAAGAAGAAGAAGAGATAATTTTTGTAAAGAAGCTATAACTTGGCACTGGAAGGTTAAGAGGTAAGCTTCCTTTTAAACGTTTTTCTTGTGGAAGAATTGGTCATTATGCTGCTAAGTGTCCCCATAAATAAAAACATGAAAAAGGAAAGGAAGTGGCAAAAGGAAATAAGAATTGGTTTATCAATAGACAAATTTATTATACTCATGAAGATAGTGATGGGCTATCAAATAGTGAAGAAGGAGAATCTAATTGAGATGTTAGACTACTCATGGCTTTTGAAAAATACTCTAGTGAGGCTAAAGATACCTTTATGGATGCACTAGAAGAAAATGATTTTCTTGAAGAAATTAATCAGCGCAAAATACGTTTGGAAGAAAAAAAATTGCCATAGATACTCCAAAGAATCAGCTTACAGAAAAGGAGAAGCACAATGAGAATTTAGAATGTGAAATAGTAAGTCTAATAAAGGAAATTGAGAAACAGAAAACTTTAAATCTTAGATCTGCTAAAGGAACTGAAACCCTAGATGAAAATATCAAGGTTCAACGCTCTCCTTTTGTAAAGATAGGTCTTGGATATATCAGAGAATCCTCTGAGTCTTCAGCACCAAGCTATCTAAATGCAGCTAAAGCCAGCCTACTACATTCCGTCACTCAGCAAGAGAACAGAGAAACTTCACAGGTAAATAATGACCACTTCAATACAAATAACAATAGCAGAAATATCAATCAGAGAAATACCAATTAGCAGGTAAACACAAATAGAAGGTTTCATGATCACATAAATTTCTTCTTGAATAGGAAATGTTTCTCATGTCATAATTTTGGTCATAAATTTGTTCAATGTGTTGCATACAAAACCATCATGACCAGAGAAGCAAGAAAGTAAAGAAATGAGACTGGAATAAAGAAGAATACTTATAACAACTTTTCTCCTCTTCAAAATGAAATTGAATTTGCTTATTGCAATAACTTTGGTCATGGAGAATCTGAATGCAGGAGAAAATTTCAAACAAGAGAGCATATACCTTCAAATTCCAAGGTATGGAGAAAGAAGGACTTACAGGTTGAGAACTGTGGCATAGCCCTATTTGCAGAAGGGGAAGAAAATCAATGGTACATTGATAGCGGATTCTCAAAACATATGACAGGTGATAGAAATAAACTCCTTGCATACAATGCTCTAGAAAGAGAAAAGAATGTTACCTTTGGAAATGATACTCCTGCTGTCATTAAAGGAAAAGGTTATGTTTTTCTAAAACAAAAGGTAAAAGCTAACAATTTTATGTATGTGGATGGATTAAAACATAACTTGTTAAGTGTGAGTCAAATGTGTGATCAAGGAAATGAAGTTGTTTTTAGTTCAAAAGAATGTGTGGTACGTGAACTTGACACAGGAAAAACAGTAATAAAAGGAACTAGAACACCAAGAAATCTGCATGTATTGAAAGGTTTCAAAGAATAATGTTACTTGGGTGAATCTTTAGAAAATTGGTTATGGTACAGAATATTGGGAAACTTGAGCTTCTCTCAAATCAGCAAATCTAGCAGACTCAAAGCTGTTCGTGATCTTCCCAGCATCACTCTGCCTGAAAATACCATATGCAAATCTTTCCAATTCAATAAACAAGCCAGAGTGAAATTCAATGCCAAAGAAGGATTAGCAAGTAAGCCTCTTGAACACATACATATTGACTTATGTGGACCTATGAGGAAAAATTCACCCTCTGGAGAACAATACTATATTCTGTTTATTGATGACTTCTCTAGAATGTGTTGGATTGGGTTACTAAAACACAAAGATGAAGCATTTGAAAATTTTCAGATCTTCAAAGCCTTGGTTGAAAAAGAATTAGATCTAAAAATCAAATGTCTTAGATCTGACCATGGAGGGGAATATATATCAGATGAATTCTTTGATTTTTGTGAACAACATGGCATAAAAAGACAGTTTGTTGTAGCTGGAACCCCACAACAAAATGGCGTGGCAGAAAGAATGAATAGAACAGTTCAAAAAATTGCTCATGCTATGCTTGATGATTTTGGAACACTTGATACCTTTTGGGGAGAAGCAGCACATAACACAGTAAATATTCTTAATAAGCCTCATGTTTGTGTGAACATTGATAAAACTCCTTATGAGCTTTGGTATGGTAATCTTCCAACTATAAATAATTTTAGATTTTTTGGAAGAAAATGTTTTATCAAGAACAATGATGAAAAAATTTGTAAGTTTGAACCTAGAGCAGATGAAGGAATATTTCTTGGCTATTCTTCTAGAAGTAAAGCATATAAATGTTACAATAAAAAACTTCGAAATATTGTTGAATACATTGATGTTGTAATTGATGAGTCTCTCTCAGCTCCTAAAAGGGAAATACCAACAACAAATGAAGATGATGATGATGTATATCCTCCTATATCAAATAGCAACAACATGGAAGGGGAACCCTATGAAGCAACAGAATATTATCTATCTGAAAAAGCTCTATCCAGGTATGTTCAAAAGAATCATCCAGAATCTCAAATTTTGGGAGAAAAGGGATCAGGTGTCCAAACAAGAAGAACTCTTGTAGGATATCCTAGCTATCTGGCACCTCTATCCACTATTGAACCTCAAAATGCCAATCAAGCTAGCAAAGATGAATTTTGGATTCAAGCCATGAATTAAGAACTTGATCAGATTGAATAATCACACTTGGGAATCAGTTCCAAGACCTCATGATAAAAATGTTATTGGAACAAAATGGATATTCAAAAACAAGTTAAATGAAAATGGAGATGTTATTAGAAACAAATATAGACTTGTTTGTAAAGGGTATGCTCAACAAGAAGGTATAGACTTTGAAGAAACATTTGCTCCTGTAGCTAGAATTGAAGCCATAAGAATGTTTCTTGACTTTTCAAGATTTCAACAATTCAAAGTTTATCAAATGGATATTAAATCAGCTTTCCTCAAGGGTGATCTAGAAGAAGAAGTTTATATAGAAAAACCAGAAGGATTCATTTTGGGAAATTATGAAAAAATTGTTTGCAAACTTAAAAAGGCTTTATATGGTCTCAAACAATCTCCAAGGGCATGGTACTATCATCTTGACAAATATTTTCATCAACAAATTTTTTTAAAGGGATCTGCTGATAGCAACTTATACACAAAAATTGAAAATGATAAACTATTGATTGTAGTTGTATATGTTCATGACATCATTTTTGGAAGTAATGAAGAGTCCATGAGTTAGAAATTTGCTTCTTTTATGCAACAAGAATTTGAAATGTCTTTACTTGGGGAACTAACATTTTTTTTTTGGCTTACAAGTGCAACAAGCAATAGATGGAATATTTTTATCACAAGAAAAATATCTTAAGAAAATACTAAAGAAGTATGGGATGGAAGACTGCAAACCTGTAAGTACACCAATGGTAACTGGGTGTAACCTCATTTCTCATGATGATTCTCCCACGGTGAATCAACTAGAATACAGATCCATGATTGGAAGTCTGCTTTATCTAACTGGACAAGACCTGACATTATGCATGCAGTTGGGATTGTTGGACGATTCCAAGCTAATCCAAAAGAGTTACACCTTCAAGCTGTAAAAAAAATATTCAAATATCTACAAGGGACTCAAGACTTTGGTCTATGGTATCCAAAGAATGCTTATCTCACTCTTGATGCTTACATAGATGCAGATTGGGCTGGAAATGTTGATGATTGAAAAAGCACTAGTGGTGGTGCATTCTATATGGGGCCCCGATTAGTATCTTGGTTCAACAAGAAACAAATTTCTATTGCCTTATATATAGCAGAAGCAGAATATGTGGCTGCCGCATCATGTTGCACACAATTACTTTGGATGATGCAGGCTTTACAAGACATTCAAATTAAATGCTCACCTCTCATCTCCATTTTATGTGATAATACAAGTGTCATTAGTATCTCAAAGAATCTTGTTATGCATTCCAAGACCAAGCACATTCCTATCAAGTATCACTTCCTATGTGAACAAGTGCTTTAACAAAAGGTTAAATTGGAGTATGTTCCCTCAAAAGAACAAGTTGTTGATATATTTACTAAACCTCTTCCTAGGGAAAAATTCGAATATCTCATACAGAAGCTAGGATTTGTCTCTGCCTCTCTGATCAAATCTGCTTAATTTCATAAGATTAAATTCAATACGTTGGTTTCATGAAGGCGAATCACATATATACGCGAGTTTCTATGCAAAAATATTGTGTATGGGTTTTGCTGACATAAATTCTCTAGGTCAGCATTTAGAATAGATGTGGTGTTGTTGGGTAATCTTTATTTTGATCTAGTTTTCATCTTTTTGTATCATTCTTTGATATTTATCTTCTTGATGAAAATGATTTGATGAATTGGTTGTTGAAAGTGTTCAGGATGCACAAGTCTAGGGGGGGCATTAGTCTTGCTGTGAATAATGCATTTTTGGCATTATGATGGTTCTGAAATATGATCTCTCCCTTGAGGTCTTTTGGTCTTGGTTATAAAAAGTCATATCTGTAATTTGATGAAAAGGTCATGTTGAGACCTATGATGTAAAATTGTTATATTCAGTCATATAAGGACTTGTTCAAATTTGTAAACCCACTTGGTTGGGAAGTTGAGTCAAATATGTAATTCCACTTGGTTGGGTCATTGATGTAAGTATGAGTCCTTGGTTATAAGAAAATTCATACTTGGTTGAGTTAAAATATGTCTGAAGATCTAGAATGAACTCAGGGGGAGCATGGTAAATTGGGTGCACATTAGATCTACAGAAATCTTCTTTATACAAGGCAAGAGAAACCTTGTTTCGGTATTGATTTTCCATTTTTCCCTTGATGTCAAAGGGGGAGAGTATTTTAATGTTTGAATAATGGTTTCCATCAAGTCCAAAGGGGGATATTGTTGGAAATATGATGAAATATGTTGTCCTTGATGGCAACCTACTTGATGAGTTGCCTATGATAAGAAACCTATGTGTTAAAGATGTAAAAATGATGTTTCTATAGGTAAGTTCAGATGTGACAGAGAAAGGAATTCCAATAAGTGCCAAATAAATGAAACAGGAAATACTTCTCAATGTATACACGGGTTTGATGAAGGAAACCCATGTATGGATGTAATGTATACGCTAATTTTATGAAGGAAACCCGCGTATACAATCAGGATTAGTATATACACAGTTTTTATGAAGCGAAGTCACATATACACACTGATAAGAATGATCCAAGTTGCGTATGCCTTTTGCGCTCTAAAATTATTATATCAAGGGTCATTACCATGGTATTGGCCCACAATATTGAGCATTGTATTGATTCTGTCCAAGAATACCATCAGCAGTTGTGTGGTTTTGACTCATGGTATTGGTAAAGGCTAAATCTATATAAGGAGAATAATATCATAGTGCAAAGGTGTGCATGTGTAAGGGCTATCACTAATATTTCTCTCTGCAGTATATCTGCATAGGATGAACTTTGTTTTATTAATAAATCTGAAGTTATGATGCACCCTTGGATAGATTGATGGATCAATATCTCTAGATCTGAAATGACTATATTCTTGCATGATCCATTGAAGAGATGATTAGATCTGAGACCTGGCATATGTTTGCTGAAGTGGAGTGAAGAAATCTAGGTAAGTTCTATAGATCTGAAAAAATTCTGCTGAATTAATATTTATAGATCTATACGCTAGTTCGTCTCAGTAAAAGCGTGTATATACGTAGGTTTTCTTCAGAAAAGGCGCGTATGGAAGTTAGGGTTTTCTGGAGCTTATTGCAGAGGTTTTCTGTTATTGCTGCTATTATTTATGTTGTCTATCAATGAAGTCTTCATGAAGATCTGGGTTGCTTGAATACTGTACATGGTACTAAGTTGAATATGTCAAAATCTAATCAATAAGTGAGTAAACATGGTTAATGATGATTGACTGTTTAATGGTTCTGTATTTCTGAAAAGATGTCTGACTGAAAGCCTTAGATCTAGATTTGAGACAGATCATATTCTGAAAAATAGTATTTACAGATCTATACATAGGATGGTGTGATGAAAAGCATGTATACACATGGGTTCAGTGAAGCGAAGTACCATATGCATTTTAAGATGATGAAAATTTTGGGTTAAGTTTGATTCTCCATACTTACTCTAAAGTCTAGGTTATTTCTGTGTTTTGGTTATAGTGTTCTCACTGTACTAATTGAATTTTGGGTTAAGTTTATTATTAATGATCTTTATGATGAGGTTAGTTGAAGCTGTGGGATCCAGTATGAAAATTGATAAAACGTGGTCTGTAGTGATTCTGAGGGAAGTTGAAGCTTCCTGCTAGTAGAATCTGGTGTTCTGATCAGGGGGTTAAAGCTCCCTTCTAGTAGTGACTGGTAAATGAGATTAGTGAGTTGTAGCTCCCTTCCAGTAGCAGTTGGAAAATGAGAGAAGGTTGCAGCCTTCTACATGTATATACCTACATACTAATATGATTATGCGTCAATAAAAAAATTGTAAACAGTTTTCCATATAATAAATATTGAAGACAAAGAAAAAAGCAATGGTGGTTTTCTCCCGAATTAGGTTTCCACCTTAAATCTTGGTGTTCATGTGTGTTTCTCTTGTGTGATGTTTTATTCTACTGTTACTGCACATAATTTTTTATTATCTAACAGATGCATGACTGAAAAACTGATTTAAAATATTTTTTCTGAAAATTTTTTCTAAACAATAAAACTATATTAGCATATGCTAGTTTCTTTTGATAAATGCGTGTGTATACGCGATTTGGGTTCATAAAAGTCGTGTATGGAATTTAGTAAAGGAAAATGAAAAGATTTCAGTAAGCTCTAAATACTGATTCACCCCCCCCCCCCCCCCTCAGTATTTTTCCCAATAGATGTTTCATATTTTAAAATATTTTTCTCATCTGTCTATTTCCATGTGACCAAAGATGCCACAAAGAGGCTAGAACCAACATCATATGTTGGGATATTTGTGGGGTACATTGATACTCCTCACAACTATCGGGTGCATCTATCAGCTAACAAGATGATAATTATCATGATAGATGTTAAATGTGATCAGGAGAAAGGCATGTGATTTTCCCTTGAGAGGGAGATTGACTTGCATGCAGATGGGGTACTCTTAGTTCCAAAGGATGAACCTCAGGATATGGAGTAGCCACAAGCAGAAGATCATGGAGTGGCAGAAACCACTCATGCAAAGCCATCCACCAAGAATGGTAGGAAGCGCACCAGAGAGGCTGATAGATTGATGCTAGATGTGATAGATAATGTAGGTGCACCTACGTCAGAGTACAGGCAGAGAAGGTCCCCAGACAGGTATACTGGATACATGGCTCCTATGAGCGAGGGTACTGTGATAGAACCATCCTCTTTTGAGGAAGCAATGCAGCAGCCAACATGGGTTGATGTCATGGTTGAGGAGTATGACTCCATTATCAGAAAAAATTCGTGGGAAGTGGTCCAAGACCAGTGGGGAAGTCAGTGGTTGGATCGAGGTGGATATAAAAGGTGAATCAAGCAGAAAATGGGAGTGTGGAGAAATATAAATCTATATTTGTGGCCAAAGGATTCTCACAAGTAGATGGGATTGACTATGAGGAGACTTTTTCACTGAATGCAAGGTACTCATCTATTAGATATATCCTTGCACTCTCAGCGCAGATGGGGTGGCAGATACATCATATGGATGTAAAGACAAAATTTATCAATAGATTTATTGAGGAAGAAGTGTACATCGAGCAGCCAGAAGGTTTTGAGACCTTTGACAGGGAGTCGCATGTGTGATATATACTCAAGAGAGCACTGTATGGGCTGAATCAAGCACCTCGTGCTTGGTACACCAGGATCGACAACTATTTCACCGGGTTGCGCTTCACAAAGAGTGAAGCGGATGCAAACCTATACCATATTGTGGTTGATGGTAAGTTTTTTATTATTGTACTTTATGTTGATGATATTATACTAAAAGGTGATGATAAAATCATAACTTCTTGGAAAGAGGATCTTGCAAGAGAGTTTGAGATGAAGGACATGGGGCTCTTGCACTATTTCCTTGGCTTGGAAATATGGAAAAGAGATGGGGAGCTATACGTATATCAGGGAAAGCTTACCAAGAATATTCTAAGGAAGTTCCACATGGAGGGCAGCAAACCCATGGGACTCCTCTTGCAAGAAACTGGAGGAAGGAGGATGCTACTTCAGGTGAGGTAGTGGATGCCACTATTTACATACAGCTTGTGGGTTCACTTGTGTATTTTGTGAACACACGACCAAAAATACGCTATGCAGTTAACCATCTTAGTCAAGCTATGGTTAAGCCTGTCAAGATATTTTGTAAGGCAGTGAAGCATGTTTTGAGATATCTCAAGGGAACTACATAGTATTGATTATGGTACAAATAGATAGAGGGAATGAAGCTTCAAGGCTTCACCAATGCAGATTGGGCTGGTAGTCTATCAGATAGGAAGAGCACATCGGGGGGCATCTTCAGCATATGATCAACAACAGTTTCTTAGTACAGCAGGAAGCAGAGATCAGTTGCACTCAGTTCAGCCGAGGCAAAGTACATGGTAGATAGTCAGGCTACATGCGAGGCCATCAGGATGAGGAAGATACTTGTTGGCTTTTTTAGTGATCAGATGGATCTGAATGTGATACATTGTGATAACCAGAGTTGCATAAAACTCTTGGTTAATCCGGTATTCCACAGGTCCAAGCATATTGACATCCAATACCACTATCAAAGGGATTGTGCTGAGACGAGAATTATGTGTTGCAGTTCCCACAGAAGATCATGATGCAGATATATTGATGAAGGTGCTTGCGAAGAGAAGATTTGAATACCACAGAGGCAGGATCAGGGTAGCAGATAATCCCTTTCTTGTTGAGAGGGAGTGTTGAAATTCAACAAGAAAATTCACCACCTAGTTGTGTGGGATTCGTGTCACACATGAGTGAGGAATTCAAGTGACACATTAGTGATTATGTGGGTATCAAATTTTTAAATAAATTGGAAAATAAATTGTACTCTTATCTCATAACAACTTGTAATAGTTAACTAAGTGTGATAGACTTAGCTAGCTCAAGAATTTGGAGTTGAGGGTCAAAGAGTAAGCATGTAGAGTGATTCTATTATTTACAGGGTCCAATTACTAGTGTGGTGTGAGTGAAATCAGTTAACTCAAATTAATTGAGTTAAAATCAGATTAACTAGTTCTAACTCATTAATGAGCTAGTGGAAGATCAAGTGAATTAAAATAGATTTAATTCACAAGTAGTGATCTACCAAGTAACTGATGATTCACTATTAATAGCTACATGCATGTCAATTTTTATGACGACCCAGTTGAGACAAAGGATAAAGGCAAGTAAACTATCAGTTGTATTATTATCGAATTTCCCAGGTGAAGTTATAAAGCCACATGAATCCCATGATGGATTGCACAGTCAAGGAAGGTTGGAATTCCTATTTAATAGGAATTATTTTTCTTAGGGATTGCATGAGCAATGCAGGCTGAAGATGGGCTAAAAATTGGCTATGTATTGGTCCAAGTTTTCCTAGATCAGTGTGAGACAATTGGTAGAGTGTATGAGGTTGTGGTGAGAACACATGCATTGTATTGTTTCATGATTTCTTGGTTGATTATAAAATAAATATGGAGGGGTTTTTAATGGTTTATTTCCCCAAGAAAATCTTGTGTTGTGCAATTGATTTACTTCTTTCACTTACTTAAATGTGATTGAGCGAACGTAATTTATATTCCACAAATATTGTAGAAGGATTCAGTATCTTGTTTTAGTACATTGCATATTATATTGAATCCATTGGTGTAATTTCTACATGGTATCATAATTGTGTTAGAGATTTTATACATTATGTCCAGATTTGGATGTCCTCGGCAGATAGTAATAGATAATGCAACATCATTTAGTAGTGTGAAAATGATTGACTTTTGTAAAAAATATCACATTTGTTTGCATCATTCTACTCTTTACTATCCATAGGAAAATGGTCTAGCAGAGTCATCAAAAAAGAGTTTGGTCAAATTTATCAAGAAGACATTAGAAGATCATAAAAATAATTGGGAGTTTCATCTCATTTATGTAGCTTAGGATTACAGGATATCTCCAAAAATATCTACAGGAAAATCTCCATTTTAGTTGGTTTATGGTAAAGAAGAAAATTTTCCTACAAATCTAGCTTTCCCTGTTTTGAAATTTTTGCAAGAAGATAATGAAGGACCTAATGATTTTTCTAGGAGAATCAATCAGATCATTGAAATAAATGAATATAGGAATGAAATTGAGTACAAACTTAGGAAATACCAGAACAAAATGAAAATTCTTTTTGATAGAAAAGCTTGAGAAAGAGATTTTAGGGAAGGAAATTTGGTATTGATATGGGATCCTAGGAGGGAAGAAAGAGGAAAACATGGAAAATTTGACAACCTCGTATTTGGACCATTTGGTATTTCAGAAGTCAAGTGTAACAATAATTTCATCTTGAAGAACTTGGAAGGACAATTTTCTTCATTGCCAGTCAATGGAAGATATCTAAAGAACTACATTCAGTACTGAAGATGCAGAAGAGTGATTCACACATTCATCATTGTATATATACCTATTTTTTTTATTTTCAAGTATGTTTGTTTTCTCAACAAATAATCCATTAGCCTAAGGAGAAGACACTTGGATCTGCTAGTTCTCTGCATCCTATATGAGGAAGCAGTTCCCAGTTGGAGTCGATGTTGTAATATTTCTTGTTTTGATAAGTTAGAAATTGTAGAAAAAAATGAAAAATTAAAAAATGTTAGGTTTGGATATAAATAGATCAAAAAATAATAAAAAATTTAGGACTCATGAAAAAATAAAATAATAATATCAAAAAATTATAGGATTAGATGCTTTAAAAAAGGAAGGAAAAAAGATTGAAAATGATAGACATAGATTGAAGCAATAAAAGAGCTAAAATTGCTTAGTTTCACTCATAAAGAAAAATAAGTTGTGTGAAGTTTGTTAGGATGCCACAACAAAAAAAAATTGTTTTTGATCATATTGTTTAAACATGATCAAAGATTTTTAAATTTATGCATTAGACTTAAGAAAGTTAACGGTTGCTTGTTTAAATCTGCCAGAAATTAGATTAGTATTTAAATTAAGTTTATTAGTGTTAATATATTTATTAAGCAGTTAAATATTATTATAATAAAGTGCATGAAATAATTTTATTCCAAAGTCCGCAAGCAACAAAGTTCAACAACGGGGAAGGATTTTCGCACCCCCCTTGCCCATTTCTCATTAACGGTGGGAGTAGGGTCCGAAAAGGGGTTTCTTTTTGGTGGGCCCCTCGCATACGTGTCGCTCCTTCAGCACTTCGCCCCCTCCCCCCGCTCAATACCATTTACTGTCACCTACCCCCTCCGAAATCTACCTTCCTCTTAACGATTGTTTTGACTCTCGCCAACGGTTGTCTGAATTTCCTCCAATGACTGTTTCCCGACACCAAATCAACTCCCGCTACCTGTAACTTTATCGTTACGCCTGCTCCTATACCATTATTCAGCCGATTTCACTGCCGTCTGCTCCATTACCATTATCCACCCACAGTCATTTCTCCAATAGTCATCCCCATAATGATAATCCAAAAATTCTATAAATAAATGTATCCCATTTCTTGCACCATCCATTGACTCATTTTGTATTATGTCGAATTAGAGGTTTACAGGGACATAATTCTAGTTTACAGCTCCACCATCTGTCTCCCTTGTCAACATATTTCTACTTCCAAAGACTGCCTTTTCCTCTACTATCAGTTTAACAGAGGATTTTTCCTTTTTATTTTCCTATGCGGGTCGATGGCTCCTAAAGGAAAAGGTCAAAAACCAGTCACTGAAGAAACTCCTAGTGTATTTTTCCTGGTTGAGCTTGACCATGTCCCATTCAGCGATCAATTATTTAAGATTATAGACAAAGAGTGAGAATTAAAGCTTTATGAATTCCATCTATGACTAAAGAAAAAATATTTGGACAAACAAGATGAAGTTAAGCTCTGGGAAACTTTATTACCTCTATACACATTTCCTCAAACCCATGAATTCACTGACCTAGTCACCTAGTGTCAAGCTAGGTATGATCCCCTTAAAAATATTTTTGTAGCTCAGAATGGAAAAATTCTGATTTCTATCACTCCTTAGAGCATAAACCAAATGTTGCTTATCCCACAAAGTGATTCCCTTAGCCTTTTTTCCCAAGCTGCCCTCATGGATTTATATCACAAATTCACCTTTCCTCAAAGAGCACAGATCTTTGAAACCTTTCTTTCAGATGATGTTGATCTTTCAAAGAAGAAACCTCCTTATCCATCCTCCATGTTCCTTAAAGCCACTATACACATGATTTCCTTAATTTCCCATTTTTTAGGCTATCCAAAGCATAGAACAGTAGATGAGTCAATCCTGGGTTATTTTTCCATTTTCTCTAAAGACAGTCAACCAACATTCATGTACAATTACAACTAGTTCTTATCTGATAATATGCATGAAAAAATTATGAATTTGAAAACTCAAGGGATGTTCAAGTACACTTTTGTACTATTTCACATGTTTCTTTTTTAGCAGGGGGGTTCATTACCAATTACATTGAATAAGTAGGATGATCAGGGTGTTAATCAGTCATTTATTCATTGGAATCAGTTGGTTATATCCATTTCAACTGAGTTTTCATTTGTAGATTTCATTGATTCCTTCATTCATCTAGTTTCCTAGATTTTAAACAGCCAGAATGAGCCTAGGATTGGCTAAGACATCAAAATAATACTCCATCTAAGTGATCAAGTTAAAACTGGAGACTAGTATCTTTACAAGAATTACACAGAGATAAGAGTGTATGGTTGTGAATTGGCACCTTACAAGCTGCCAAAATATGTTCCAATGAGAATTTTCTCGTTGGAATATATTAGACATATGATTAACATGGATGAATTTCACTTTGTTTCAGGTAAAAGAAAATCTCAGTTCAAGATCAAAACTAAAGTAGGCTCTTTCATATGTAATACCAAATCAGCAGAATTTGAAGCAAAAGTAATCCTCAAGAGGATGAACTTCCAGCCAAGATTCACTTGGTCGTATGATCCATTCAAAATTATTTCAAACTTAAGGGTCGAGCTTAAGAAAACTCCATATAACCACACTCCTAGGCTTGAAATTGAGAAATTCGTGAACCATGATCAATGGGCAGAGAACACATTGCAAGAAGCAGAGCAGCAGATTCTTTCTACATCCACTCTGCAGACTTCTATCTCCCAAGACAAGTAGTGGAAAAGGCCTAGAGAATAACCATCATCTTATGCAAACATTGCCAAGGAATTCATAGTCCAACAGAAGAAGCAAAAGTGTGATTTCACCATTTCTACTGAGAAAAGAAAAAAGGAGCCAAAGATCATTGACTTGGGTGATGCAGAAGTATCTATAGCAATAGAGGGAAGTGTTCCTAATATTCCATCATATTCTTAAGCTTCACAAGAGCCCATGGAGATTATTCAATGAGTTGGAACCAATGAACAAGGTGATCAAAATATTTTCTCTAAGTTCTTAGATATTAAATAGAAGAATGAATCTCTAAAAGCCAATGTTTACAGCTAGTTTTGGAAGCAGACCTCTACATCACATCATAGGTTGTTGACAACTTTTGACAGTTAAAATGGAAGGATGAAAATGGCTTTTCTACAGGCCTAGATCCCTTTTTCCAAATCTCCTTCTGATTAAAAGAAAACTATATTCTCATTTGATGCAAATCAGATCCATCCCATCGACCAGATGGACATGCACAGAAAGTTAGGAGAAATGATTTTCTCTACCATGACTAACAAAGCCATGACATTGTCCAAATTGAGAAAAACTTTTTCAAATGCACAATCATAGTTGAAGATTGAAAAAATTTCCTTTTTATCCAAAGACAATTAGCTAAATTCATTACAAGGTATTGTAATTAAGATTGGGTATGACCCTAAGGATTTTAAAGTTGTAGAAGATATTCTTAAGAAGAAAAATGCAGATATTGCAGCTCTTTGAAGAAACTAAAATTTCCTTCTATAGAAGATCCCTAGACTAAGGAGATAGAGGAAGGTGAACGAAATAGAGAGGATATGCTCAAACTCATCAATGAGCAGAACATTCAGATCAAGAAGATGGGGGGAAAAATGAAGGTTTATTCAAGGAGAAGGAAAAATCAACTCAACTTGCCATGATTCCAATTTCAGCAGTACCTATTGCAATTGTAGGTACAGATTCAAGCTCTTCATCGACAGAAACATAATCTACATCAACAGGAGGTGACCCAAGAAAAATTTTGTAGGATTTGACTTTACAAAATAAAGAGAATGAATTTATTATGGAGAAATTCAAAAATCTAGAAGCTCAGAAGATAAAGAATGACACCATGCACATGGAAGAGATGCATAAAACTCACAGATTAGCACAAAAAGTTCAAAAGTTGGAGAGTGAACTACTAATGGCATACACCTTCCCCAATCCAAGGAAAGCATCTGGACTGAAACAAGTCAAGTTATGACTGAAGTATGACCCTCCATACAAATCATTTTTCAACAGAAAGAACTCATCAATAAATGCAAAGCAGCGATTGAGCAGGAAAAGGCAACACTTAAGTAAAAACCAGTTGAATCCTCAGACATGATTAAGGTGTTGAATTCAAAGAGAAGGGAAGAATTATAAAAAATTAACATCACAGATAGAACATAGAAAATTTTGGATATCAAGAAAGTTTTTCAGAAGAAGAATCCGTTAAATATGTTGGAAACCAAGTGTCAAAATTTGGATATTTTTGTCCAAATATTTCACATTAATTTCAGCCTGCTAAATCGGAGAGGATTTCCTAGATTAGTAGCTCCCAATGACAGATTAATCAGCTTGGAGGAGTACTGTAATAATATCTACACAATTTCCATTGACGAAGCCAAATTTGCACGGATTAAAGAATCATATGACTTAAAAATATTTTCTGGAGGCTTTAGATTTTGATTTAATAATCAAACATGAAATCAAACATCTCCTCATCAATAAGCCTACTTTTGAGAGATACACTGAAGTAGATGATTTAGAAGATTAGTTAATCTGGATATACCAAGTTAGGAAAATGGGATCACTTGCGTGAAACTATCGAGTAAATTTCATCTCTAACAGCATGCCAACAAAGCAGCACATTTTGGGGCCACATCATCAACCACTTCCTCAAATACAGTGATAGATCAACTCAACAGTTTTTGTATTCCTATATTTTGACACTATTTTTGTCACATGTTTAGATGCTTCTAATAGATATAAATTGGTATAAATAACTCTACATTCGAGTTATTAAGGGTTGCGCCCTTGGATGAGCACTTGTAAGCAGAATTGTATGAGCTTTTGATCATTTATGATTAATAAAGGGATTCTGGATTTGTTTCAATCAAATTTTCTCCTTGTAAGTGTTCTAGTATTCATTTGGTTTTGTTTTTTGCATATATTTAAGTTTTATGAAGATAATTAGGTAAGACAAAATTGTGTTTCGATCTATCTTAAATCCTCTAAAGCTATAATCCATTTTAGATATTTATTTATTAGACTATCTGTATGTATAAATCCCTCTACATCAATTAATTGCTAGTAATATTCATAATGTTAAATATATTTTGTTAAGATTTAAACATTGTTTGTCAGCCTTTCATATTTATGATAAACTAAACATTCAATATGGATATTTAGCTACTCATATTTTCTTACAATTTTTGCCTTCACATATGCAAAATAAAATCACTATTTTGAATTAAAGTAGCAACCATTTTCTTAATACTTAATACTATCAAAATTTTAGAACATCCGTGTGTTATTTCCTCAATACATTGGTCATCCAAAAACCCCTCTTAAAACAAAAAAAATATTTTAGATGCCCTGGCATAATTAATTAACCTAAAATTATCTCAGAGGACAACACTAGGTGTTGAGTCTCCAAAATGCCATCCACTTATACCCAAATTTCTATCTTTTCACCGTCATTATGTAGCTCATCCCTCATTCCGTAGCTACATAACCCTACATTAAGTAACCATTTTCATGATCATATGGGTTTATAATTATATTTTCCAAAGTCATTTATTTTAAGCATTTTAAGTGAATGTGTGATTAAATATTATAAAGTTAACATGTTTTCATATGTACATAAAAGTGGTATAAGTTTTTTGATATTGTAGGCCCACTTGAATATTATAGAAGGGTCCTACTCGGCCTCCTAACTACAAATTCGAATTTCAAATTCCAACTCATGAGTATTTGTAGAATATTTGAAGAAGATATGAATCATTAACCTAAGCACATTCAAAATATTAATCATGGATGTTTTGATATGTGTCCTTATCAAACCTATGAGAGGATTTGTATCTTATATTTTTAGGAGATTGGTTGTAACCACATGAGATAAATCTGGATTTAGGAGAGATTTGAGAATCTATAGTTATCTTCAATTTCTGTATAAATAGGAGTGCACCCTTCATACAAAGGGTGGTAAATGGTTGGTTGTAAATTGTTATTTGTTAGACATTAGAGGTAGCTAGTGGCTAGTTGATAGTTAGAGGTTCAAAGCTCCATTCAAGATGTGATTTGTAAAGTGAGGAGAGAGAATTCTTGTAATATATTGTAATCATTTTATGAAATACGTACTGCCACGTTGATCTCCAATATACGATAGTTGTTCGGTGTGCTTGATGAGGAATGGAGGGTCCCCCATCAACCCCAGTTTGCATACCTTTGTACATATTGGTAACATAGTATAGTTTTGTTATTCCATTTATTTTTAGCAAGTGTGTTTTTATTTTATGCAAGTGTAATTTCAATTATGCAAGCATGGTGTGATTTTAATTATGCAAGTGTGGAGTGATTTCATTTATAAAAGTAGGGTGTGATTTCATTTATGCAAGTGTGGTGTGATTTCAATTCTACCAGAGTTATTTCAATTTCATGCAAGTGTGATTTCCTTTATGTAAGTGTGATTTCAATTTCGTTATGTTTGATATGATTTAGTTCGAATTAGATTGATTTAATTTGTTTTGTAATTAGTGTTAATTGCGTTTATATTAATCTAATCTGATAAATGATCACCTAGTACATATAATACAGGTATACCTCGTAAGTTTATGAAGCCTCAGGTTGACATACCTCGTAAGTTTATGAAACCTCAGGTTGACAATTAAATGAAAGGGATTTAACTTGTGATTAAATCACCCAATATTTTGGCATCATTACTGGGGAGGTATACATAGGTGTTTATTTTGAAGTTTAGAAAATTCCTTATAATCGCCTTTATTTTTAGATGCATAGTTAAAATCGTATTAAAATCATTTTGCATATTAAATTAAAAAAATAAAAAATTAATAAATTAATTATAAAAAAAAAATTGTACTAATTTGTGTGTGCAATAGGAAAATTAACCAGTTGGAGTAATTCACGGGTAATTAAGAGGTCAAATAATGTTCTTACTTCTTTGATTTTTAATTGTATTATCTAAAAACTGGTTTTTCATGCTTTCATGAGTCTTAATGCATATTTTTCTAACCTTAGCATGAATATCTTTATAATCTTGGTACACACATGGTTACACTGGAAATATGCATACACTTGATAAATTCTTCTATTTCCAGTAGAGTAGAGTAGGAAATGAATAAAATTAAGTTTTGTGATGTTTTCATTTTAATTTCAATTTTATTTATTTGTGGTATAGTAAGAGCCACCCAACTCACTAATCATTTGCAGGAAGATGTAGAAAGAGAAGGAATATTTAAGAAGAAGGAGAATAAATAAGAGTTTTGAGAGCCACAATCTGAATTTAGAGATCAAATCCTTGTGTTTTTTCTTTTAAATTTCACATTCCAATTGAATAAGGAGATTCAATATTGCTGAGTATTCTCTCTTCTGGCGCTCTCTGCGATCTAGAATATCAGAAAATACAATTGAACAAATTTAGTTTTAGAATTTGGCAATAAATTTGGATAAGAAATCTAAATTCACAATCAAAAGTATAATTAGAGGCTTTTAGAAAGCTCAAACATAAAATTTATGTCTCTAATGGAGCTATCACTATCGAAAACCCCTTTTTGACACTTTTGCATCTCATATGGCCAAAAATTGAGAAAGATATGATTTTTTTAAGTTTCTACCCAATTCTGTTGTTAAAAAGCCTACAATTCGACCCAAACCAAGCCGGTGCGCCCATAAATCAGGAACGGTGCACGAATTTAGCCTTCCCGATTGACAGCTGAATTTGTAGGATGGTTAAAACCGCCCCCAAATCTGCCTTTCCCGTGATCATATGGGAGTCATACTATCAAGGGCTAAGGCCAGGGGCTA
This sequence comes from Pinus albicaulis, assembly GCA_034641835.2. Classification (NCBI taxonomy): domain Eukaryota; kingdom Viridiplantae; phylum Streptophyta; class Pinopsida; order Pinales; family Pinaceae; genus Pinus; species Pinus albicaulis. The sequence goes on along the minus strand of CM076584.1, from coordinate 1,227,037,613 downwards.
GGCATTAGCCCTGGCCCCTTTCCCCACATAGCGCACATTTAAAATTTAAAGATATGTGAGAGGCCTTTATAAACAAGAAGTATTAGTTAGTGGAGTTGGTAAAGAGATTTTCTGTTGTGCATGAGGTCACGGGTTCAATTCTGGTGGAGGCTATTCGACCTCACAAAAAAATTTCCCACTAAAAATAGGCCATGTGGAAACTGATGGTTGGTCCACATGGTACTCTTCCATTGGGCCACCACTACAAACCATGAACCAATGAAAAAAAAATAACACATCAACGAATGAAATGGTTCCAAGTGTCAATCATGCATTGGCCAATGACAAACCAGTCAAACAGTTCCATGTGTCATGATCCCATACAATGTATGGACTGCTCACTAAGCGTCCTTGCAATTCAAAAATTCATTTTTTTTGTTGTTTCACAAAACGATCAGAACATGATTCAGTGAGCATCTGAAGTCGGATTTCGGTGAAACAAAGTTTGTTGGATTCATAACGATGAGATATACTCTTTGACATTAGTTTCAAGCCGATCCAAGAAATTTTAATTTTGAGCACTTTCTTGATCCATGAGATCACAGGCAAGGGTGGAACACTAAATAAAAAGGAAAAACGTAGCTACAGGCTTAGAGCTACATAAAAACCCTACAAATATTAAAAACCCAACTGTGATAATAATAAAAAAACACCAATTGATTCTAATTGTAGGTTGTAAAGAAGTAAGGCAGTGCAATGATCCATGTTTTTGGTCACTATAGAATCGAAAAAATTCAGTATCTTATGCAAATTTGGTTTATGATCTATTGTTGAAGAATTAAGTGTGTGGAGAAGAGGTCTCAAGCTCAAAATTGGTAAGAAACGGGTAAAATTGCATTTAATTTTTCTTGAATTTGTTTTTTTCGTAATATTTCTGAGATTTTTGTGTAAATATCAAATCAAGAGAGACTCATCACCTCTCTCTCTCAATACACTTACATTTTATTGCAGAAAAAATGCTAAGTTTTTGCAAGTTCGAGGATGATGAAAAATTATCACTATATGTACAAGTGTCTTTTAAAGACCAAATTTCTCTCAGAAGAGCATGATCATTTCATGTCAAATCATAGCCATTACACCATTTCTATTAAACATATACCAATTTTACCATTACTACTCATTCTAAGCCTGTATTCGATCTATAAATTTCCATCTCCCTACTACCAAAAACTCATTCCCCTTCACAATTTTCATACTTTCTTACATCATTTTCACTCACCCTTCCAAAAAATAAAGTCATTTCAGCTCCCTTACAAAGCTGAGTCACCCCATTTTTCTTTTCATTTAGGTCTAATAAACCTTGATCCAATGCAAATTTTCCATCTATAGTCCTTCAAATTATTATTTCATACTTACGTTAGATGATGGGGGATTCATTAAGGCCTCCCTTCTAACAATTCTTGACCCATCGACTCTGACACATCATCTTGGATCAAGACTAGAGATCTTTCAAGTACCTTGAGGCTTGCATGCCTTAAATTGCAAGCTCTCTCGCCAACAAACAATGGGAATACATCAATGTACCCTGTATGTTAGATCTTCTAGGTGAATCGACTTCGACATAGCTATTCATACCTAGTAAGATGTACTTAGGCATATTGACTCTCATTGACATCAATGGTGAGTAGTCTCGTGTTGGTTAATGGCATTCATTAATGGCCAATAATCCAAAAATTTATTTTCTATGTTCGACATCAACACATTTATTCACAGAGATAATAATTATGCCATTGAGTAGGAATGAATGAATACTACATGATTTCAGCAACTTGAAGCAAGACTCAATTCAAAATTCAGTAGCCATAGCAATAAATATTCCAATATCATCCTCAATACATACAACCAAGAAAAGAAGAATCATATCATATCCTTTTACTTCATAATATTCCATGGTCCAGTAGCAGTAGCCACACTCTTCTCGATAGATACAACTTGTCCACTTTTCAGGTAAGTGAAGGTATGTTGTTTTCTAATATTTAATCATGTAATTCCTTAAGTTCTAAAATTGTGATTTTGGAAAATCCCTCAACACATTCATATTCCCTTTCTCACTTGCAAGAAAACTAAAAACACCTTAAGTTTGGGGGAAGGAATATTCATATTTCATGCCACATGTCACATTTAATTTCATCCTAACCAACATATTTTTTCCTATCAACTATTATTGCATTTTGATTCCAAAATTTTTATATGTTTTGCAATGATTAATTGATGAGCACATTAAATGGCCGACATCCACTATGGGAACTTAAAAAGGAATTCTCAATGTTTTCAAGTATTTTTATGCAACAAAAATAAGAATAGTATTGTTACACAAGAACCAATACTCAAAAACATTTTTTGTTGTAACACAAGAACCAACCATAAAAAATATGTTGCAATCAAATGATTTCAAGGTACACTTTGCAAAAAGAGTAAAGTTGTCAAATGATATGATAATGCAAAGTTAACAGAGAGTCAATACAAAGCCAAAGCTCATATAAAAAGCAAAACATTTCCAGAAGATTAACTTATGACTAAGGGAATCAACACAATAGTTGCATGAGGACATGCAACATCTTTGGTTAGGAGGTATGTTGAGTCTTTTCACCCTCATTCTGTAGCTCATCCCTCATTCCGTAGCTGCATAACCCTACATTAAGTAACCATTTTCATGATCATATGGGTTTAGCATTATATTTTCCAAAGTCATTTATTTTAAGTATTTTAAGTGAATTTGTGATTAAATATTATAAATTAACATGTTTTGATATATACATAAAAGTGGTATAACTTTTATGATATTGTAGACCCACTTGGAGATTCTAGAATGGTCCTACTTGGCCTCCTAACTACAAATTAGAATTTCAAATTCCAACTCATGAGGATTTGTATAATATTTGAAGAAGATATGGATCATTAAGCTAAGAACATTCAAAGGAGAAGAATCATGGATGTTTTGATATGTGTCCTTATAAAAACTATGAGAGAATTTGGAGAGGATTTGTATCTTATATTTTTATGAGATTGGTTGTAACCACATGAGATAAATGTGGATTTAGGAGAGGTTTGAAGATATATAGTTATCTTAAATTTTTTTATAAATAGGAGTGCACTACAAAGGGTAGTAAATGGTTGGTTGTAAATTATTAGTTGTTAGAGATTAGAGGTAGCTAGTTGCTAGTTGATAGTTGGAGGTTCCAAGCTCCATTCAAGATGTGATTTGTAAAGTGAGGAGAGAGAATTCTTGTAATATATTGTAATCATTTTATGAAATACATACTGGCACTTTGATCTCCAAGATGTGATAGTTGTTCGGTGTGCTTGGTGAGGAATGGAGGGTCCCCATCAACCCCAGTTTGCATACCTTTTTACATATTGGTAACATAGTATAGTTTTGTTATTTCATTTATTTTTAGAAAGTGTGTTTTTGTTTTGTGCAAGTGTGTTTTTCCTTTTAGCAAGTGTGATTTAAATTATGCAAGTGTGGTGTGATTTCAATTATGCAAGTTTGGAGTGATTTCATTTTTACAAGTATGTTGCGATTTCATTTATGCAAGTGTTGTGTGATTTCAATTCTACAAGAGTGATTTCAATTTCATGCTTGTGATTTCCCTTATGCAAGTTTGATTTAAATTTCTTTATTTTTGATTTGATTTAGTTCGAATTAGATCGATTTAATTTATTTTGTAATTAGTGTTAATTTCAATTAGATTAATCTAAACTGATAATAATCACCTAGTACATATAGTACAAGTATACCTCATCAGTTTAGGAAACCCCAGGTTGACAATTAAATGACAGGAATTTAACTTGAAAGTAAATCACGCAAAACTTGGTCTTGTAAAATGAACATGTATTTTACAAGATGTACTATAGGTTTGTGCAAATGCAGTTGTCAATTCAATACTTTTGGCTCCTAAGTACAAAGGTGAAGGAGAAGAAAGTATGGCTTGAGGGAAATTTTTTTGTATGGTTGTAGCCGTAAAAATACCCAGTCTCATACATCAAAAATTTTCTCACTATGATGTTGATATGCCTGTTATTTCATTCGATTTTGTGCCAAATTTAGGTTGTCCTTTAAGAGTTGGCGAACTTATTGTTGATGCTTGATGTGATCTTCCACTACTTGAACCTTAGGATTTTCTCTTAAATATGATGTGATGGAAAGTGGATGATATTAATAAAGTTCCATTAATGGGTTCATTTTTGCTGTAGTATGGAAGGAAGTGTTATACCACCATTCAGCCAGAGGTAACAACTAGACCCATTGTGTTTATTTATCATATACAAAAAAATGAAGATATCCTTCCAAAAATTTGTTCACTATCTCAGTTTGACCATGGGATTGAGGATGATAAGATGAGCTATGAGCTAGTTGAGTACCCAAACAAGAAAAAAATTCCATACAAAAATTTCTAGTAAAAATGTGATCTCTGTCACTTATAATAATCTTTGGGTTTCCATGTAGCTTTTGAATTGTTTCCATAAATGCAGTAGCAACTGTACTTGCTTTAAATGGATGAGATAATGCACAAAAGTGTGCATACTTGGTAAGTCTATCAACTACCACCATGATGACACTCTTTCCTTCGAACTTAGGTAAACCTGTGATAAAATCCATTGAAATCTCCTCCCAACATTGACTTGGGATGGATAAAGGTTGTAGAAGACCTGGGGTCTTAATTTTCTCAACTTTATTTTGTTGGAAAACCGAAAATTCTGCCACAAACTTTTGAATATCAGATTTAAGGCCATCCCAAAAAAAATCTTTCTTCACCCTGTGGTAAGTTTTTAAAAATCCTGAGTGTCTTGCTAAAGGAGAAGTGTGCAATTCCAAAATAATATTTTGTTTTAGTTGGGAATTCTTACAAATATATAAGTGATCTTTGTACCATAAGGAATCATTTTTTCAACTAAATGTATCAAATGTACTAGGATCTTACTGCAACTTTTGAATGAGTTTCCACACTTCTTCGTCCTTCTTACATTCATCCCTTGCTTCAGTTATCCAATCTGGTTGGATAATAGAAATGGAACAAAGCAATGCTTCCACCTCTTCATCATTTCTTGAGAGTGCATCTACAACAACATTTAGCTTCCCTTTTTTGTAGATGATTTCAAAGTCATAACCCAACATCTTTATGACCCATTTTTGTTGCTCTTCTCCAGATAGTCTTTGTTCCAAAAAGTTTTTAAGACTATCATGATCAATTTTTACCTTGAAGTGTCTTCCCATTAGGTAAAGTTTCCATTTCTTTAGTGCATGTAGTATTGCCAACATTTCCTTCTCATAAATAGCTTTCTATAAATACTTTCCTTTGATTGGAAGACTTTCAAAATAAATGGGTCTTCCTTCTTGTATTAAAATATCATCAATTCCATTTCCTGAGGCATCAAATTCCACAATAAAGGTTTTTGTGAATTCTAGCGTAGCTAAGATCGGTGCTAGGCACATTGCCTCTTTAAGATGTTCAAAGGCCTTAGTTGCTTCAGGAGTCCATGAAAATGCATATTTCTTCAATAATTTTGTTAAAAGTGTTGCTATCATCCCATATTTCTTAACAAACTTGCGATAATACCCTGTTAACCCGAGAAATCCTGGAAACTGCTTTATGGTTGTGGGGACTTTCCATTCCTTAATGGCTTTGATTTTGTTAGGTTCTACCTTTACACCCTTGTGATATACAATATGACCCAGATATTCCACCTCTTGTACTCCAAAGAAACATTTGGAGGGTTTCGCATATAATTGTTTCTCCTCCAATAGTTTAAGCACCCTTTCAACATGTTGAACATGATCCTTCCAAGACCTGTTGTAGACGTGTATATCATCAAAAAATACTAACTCAAATTTTCTAAGGAAGGGTTTGAAAATCGAATTCATCAACCCTTGAAGTCTAGAAAGTGAATTGGTAAGGCCAAAAGGCATGACCAAAACTTCATAATAACCCTCATGAGATCAAAATGATGTTTTCGTATTATCTTCAGTCTTCATTCTAATTTGATGATATCCTAAACGAAGATCCAACTTGGTAAAATAAATTTCTCCATATAATTCATCCAATAATTCATCAATCAAAGGAATGAGAAATTTGTCTTTAATAGTGAGATTATTGAGCTCCCTATAATCTGGACACATGCACCATGATCCATCCTTCTTGTGCACCAATACTGTTGGAGCAGAGAAAGAACTTTGACTAGGTTGAATTATACCTACCTCTAACATTTCTACAATCATACATTCAATTTAGCTCTTTTGGACAAAAGGATATCTGTAAGGCCCGAGGAACACTTCCTGGAATCAAATGAATAGCATGATCATGATCACAAGTAGGTGGGAGTCCTTTGGGAGTTTCGAACACCTTGGAATGATTTTCCAAGACTTTTTGGAGATCTGGAAAAGTAGATGATTTTGATGTTGGAACTTATAGTGAGAACAATTGTGCAATTACACTCGGTTGTTCTTTCTTTAGAATATTTTTCATGACATTAGAGCTTATTCTCTTTCCTAGCTTCCCTGCGACACCCTGTAATTCAACTTCCTTTCCTTCTGAAAAAAAAAATTCAAGAAAATTTCTTGAAAATTAAAAGCTACCATCCCCAAATATTGTAACCATTGTACTCCTAGTACAACATCAACACCTCCCATTTGAATGGAAATCATTGTTCTGTTCAATACATATTTCCCCATGGTTAGCTTTATATTATGGAATTTTCCAGAGAAATGTATAGTTCCTCCATTTGCAACCATCACTTGACATTCTAGTGTTGGGTATAGGAAGAAATTCAATTCCTTGGCTACCTTACAATGAATAAAATTATGGGTACTACCTGAATCAGTCGACACTATTATTGTTTCTTCTTGACATGTCCTTCTATCTTGAGAGTTTCAGGAGTGGTAATTCCCACCAATGCCTTACATGATATGGTCGGACTCATTTCTTATTTCTCTAGGGTTGGTTCCTAGTGTATATCCTCTTCTTTTTAATTTTCTTGTTCATTTTCTTCCTCCTATTCACAATCTATGTAAAATAATTTCTTCTCAACACACTTATGACCTTTACTGTATATGCTATCACAACTATAGCAAATCCATTTTGATATTTTTTCTTCCAATTGTTTTTGTGTCAACCTTGTAGGTTGTGGAAGTCTAGGAGTAGAAACACTTCCATATTTATAGATGTGAGTGGTAGGCTTCCTTGTCGCCAAATTTTACATTCATGTTTTCTTGCCAACTTGAATGCCTTCTCCAATGAATCAGGTTCCCAAAGGTGAACCTCATGTTGGATGTTATCCTTTAAAGTCCCTATGAAGACATCAATCATGTGTTCCTCTAGAATATCAGTTACCATTATTCAATTTTTGGAAGTCCTCAATGTGTTCCACCACTAAACCATTTTGTTTGAGATTTATCAATTGGCTAAAGAACATGTTTCTCTTTGTATCCTCATAATGTGCTATCATTTCCTTCATAAAAGTTGACCAAGTGACAATTTTTTTTATGGGAGAAAAGCCATCGATACCATACAAATGTATTTCTTTCTAAATATAAAGTTGTAATGTGTACCTTTGTGTGTTTTTCACATTATTGAGATCAAAATATTGCTCCATCTATAGTATACATGTTACAGGATCCTTTCCATCAAACTTCCTTATATCGATCTTTGGAATATAGTGGGTCTCCATCCAACATTCGAGTTGTTGGAAATATTGTCATTGATGGCAAAGGAGATGGAAAAGGAGCACCTCAAACAGCAACAAAGCAGCAGTGAGGTAGTAGAGACATGCAGTGTATTGAAGCAGAGACAAGCAGTGAATGCATTTGGAACCTGAAGATTGTGAATAATTGATATCAATTTTGAATAATCGATATGAATCAGAGCAGCACTAGGAAGAAGAGAAATATTGTTCGAATGATGAATTGCACAATTACAGTGAAATTTGTAATCGTTGAGACAGGGTAACTTTGACTAAGAGTCAACGTTGCTTGCATAAGGGTAAAGATAAATGAAATGTGTAGAGGTGCGTTGGAGCATCGTCTAATTGCAAGGAAGCTGGAAACCAGGATTACATAGGGGTTCCATTGCGGCTACAGTGATGGGGTCAATTTCAATTCCACGAGATTGGAATATAATCGATGATCGCAACTCTTGAATGGTCACGTCGATGCAAGTAGGAAGAAGGAAAGTCGAGGCGTAAAAGAGGAGATATGTTGGAAAATTGCCTGTTCGGAATCTTAAGGTTAGCGTATGAACTGGAACAATGAACCATGGTATGGCAATTGTACATTGGTGCTTGTGGAACTAGAATGGTGTATGAAGAGGCAGAACCACGAATCAAGAACGAACAATCAAGAGTGAGCGGAACCTTGAAGCGGAAGCTAAGAAGAACCATGACCAGATGAACAGTGACGGCGGTTTATGGTTTTCATCGCACCACCTTTACACGGTGGGCGGTATTTGAGGAGTTGGGAGCGATTCCACAGGACGGATGACGCGTGTCCCAGAGCAAGTTGGCAAAACCACTCTCACTGTGCGCCATCGCACATTAACTCTCGTCTGAGGACCCCGTGTGATATAGATACAAGTCGTCGATCTGGAGGGAAGCCATCGGACGGTGACCATATTGGGAAGATGCACGAAGGATAACTTAAGGTACGGGCATGTGTATTTGATTGATTCTGTCGATTGTATGGTGGGGCCGAGGCCTATAGTAATTTATTAAAAACTTCGGTTATTAATATAAGGGTGGAAACCTTATTATAAGACAGCAACTAAACATATTTAAGGGTTTCCATAGTCATAATATGGAAGAGGATAAATTATAAAATGCATACGTATGACTGTGTGTGTGAAATCAAAAGGAAGTTGAGGAAGACCACGTAGAGGAGAACGGGGTATAGTGAGAGCTAAACGAGACTGTGGATGTGAGCGTTATCAAGTGATATATTTAAGTGGGGAACGTAATACAGTTTGATGATATAAAGGTTATAAAACCCGTGACCATGCTTACGGTGGGCCCTAAACAAAAGCCACCGTTTATTAATAGTTTTTTAATGTTTGACTCGGAGATGGGCATATGTTAAAGTAAATACATGGGTCTTCACATTTGGTGGGAAACATATATATATATGTTGATATATATACTACGCTGATATTTAATATAGTGAGCTATAATATTGCTTCGAAATTGTATTAAAACATTGATTCGGTTTATTACAAGAGCATATTATGTATTTTATGGGTCTTATAATCGTGAGTATAAGAAGCCACCACAGTTGATTAAAGTCCCAGCCCAAAAGATTAGAACCTTGAGAGTTTTCCCAGATTTAAAATCAGTTGTTATATTAAAAAGAAGTTATATATGCAGCAGGTGCACAAAAGTACAGTGAACAGGTGAATAAACACAGGGATTAAAATGTGGGCCTAACAGAGGTAAAAAAAGAATGTAGGAACTGAAAAAGTCACAGGGAATTTTGCAGGCATGATGAACAGAAATATACATAACAGTCACTTAACAGCAGCAGAAGAGACAAATCCAGTAAAGCCAAAGAAAGTCCAGAAAAGGAACTGAGTGGTATTGAAATATGCAACTGAAAATGTAAATAATTTTTGTTTTATATTGTTTGTGATGAAAAGGCAAGTATCCTAAGGAAAATAAAAATCCCACTGTAGCATGGAAATGTGTACCTATTATTATAATTTTAAAATGAGTTGGATAAAGGAATGAGAAGACAGAAGTCAAAAATTCAGGACTATTCACTTCAAATTCCCTGAGGAATGTAAAGATTCATGTCATGAACTCTATATATAATATCACATTGATATGCACAAGTAGAAAGTGAGAGGATAAGGATAGAGAATGAAAAGTATAGAAGATCAAGGCAGAGAAGATAAGGAAGAGAAAAGCAGAAAGAGATGCTACAGAACAAAGCTGATATCTGAGGTAAATCAGCAAACATTCAGTTTGATAAAGTGAGGAAGTTGGATCTTCCCTATCAAGTTGAAGCTTGATAGCTATCAGTTGTAGCTGACTGAGGTTGGAGCCTCCAGTAGGTTGGTGCCTGCAGAAAATTGAAGGGATTTGGAGCTTCCTTGCAAGTTGTAGCTTGCAGAATTGAGGTTGGAGCCTCCTGTGGGTTGGTGCCTGCAGAAAAACAATGGTGAGAGGGATTTGGAGCTTTCCTTTGCATCACAACAATAATAAGATGTGGTTTTCTCCCTTTATGGGTTTCCACTTATATCTAGTGTCTCTGTGCATGATGTTTATGTGTTGATCTGATCTACTTAATACCTGCTGCTCTCATATTAAATTCTACGGTTATATTATATTAATACTTGCTGCTCACATTCTAAGATTACTCACATATTAAGTTGCACATGAAATGAAGGGTAAATAAGGTTTAAATGAAAAGCTTCAAAAATCCATGAATGTGTTGAAATGATTCACCCCCCCCCTCTCAGTTTAACTAAGGGTTCAACAATTGGTATCAGAGCCAGGTTCCTTTGTACCATTTTAACAACTAAAAGGAGATTCTAGGTTCTCAGAATGGCTAGTAAAGAAGGATGCTCAACCAATAAAGCCCCTTTCGTTACAGGTGTAAATTATTCCTTCTGGAAAATCAGGATGAGGACATACATAATGTCTCTAGGAATAGAAGTTTGGGGTGCTGTGGAATTAGGATATGCCCCAAAGTCAACTGACTCAGAGAAAGAATCCAAAAAAGATTTTGTAGCTAATGCAAAATCCATGAATGCTATCTTGAATGGATTGTGTGAAGTAGACTTTATCAAAGTAATGCACAAAGACACTGCCAAAGAGATGTGGGATACTCTGGAGAACATCCATGAAGGAGACAAGAAAGTAAAAACTGCCAAACTTCAAGTCTATAGAGCCCAGTTTGAGAACTTAAAAATGAATGATGATGAAGACATTGACAGTTTCTTCCTAAAAGTTGCAAAAACTGTTAACAATATGAAATCTCTTGGAGAAACCATGCCAGAAAGTGTAATTGTACAAAATATTCTAAGATCTCTTCCATCCAGGTTTAATCCCAAGGTGTCTGCAATAGAAGAAAAAGTTGATTGGGAGACCTTGACCATGAACCAGCTACTTGGAAATTTAACAACATACGAGATGAGGCTCCCACAGAAGAAGCCAAGTACGAGAGAGGCAGCCTTTAAAACAGAAAAGAAGAAAGAAGAAGAGGAAGATATATGCTCTTGCTCGGATGAAGAAGAGGAAAATTTTGTCAAGAAATTGGATAGAGGCTCAGGTAAATACAAAGGTAAACTTCCTTTCAAATGCTTTAACTGTGGAAGAGTGGGACACTATGCTGCTAAGTGTCCTCACAAGAAAGTAAGGAATCAGGCTCAAGAAACAGAGAAAAATACATCTAAAAACTGGCAGAAAGGAAAGAAGTTCAGCAGAAAATCCTTTTATGCTCAACAAGATAGTAGTGCACCTGAAGACTCGGATGAATCTTCAAGTGAAGAAGGAACCTATGAATTCTTATTGATGGCCATAGAAGAACTTGAAGGTCTCCTGCTAGAAGATGAAGAAGAAGAAGGTGAAGTCGACCTTGAGGGGGAGCTAAGAAGTGCTCTGGAAGAGATTGATAGACTCAAGCTCAAATGCAGAAAACAAAAGGACATTCTCCTCAAGTTTGTACAAGAAGAAAATAATTCAGAAGTTCTGATGCAGCTAAAAATAGAGCTTGAAGAAGCCAAGAAGATAGAGGACATGTTACTTAAGCAAATCAAAGAAAAAACTCAGGAACAAGAAAAGTTGGAAGAAGAAGTAGTATGTCTCAAGAAGAAATTAGAAAATTCTCAAAGGAAATTGGTTATAAACTCTTCTCAAACAACAAGCTCTAGTAAGTTGAATGAAATTATGGTTGCTCAAAGATCGCCTATGATAAAAACTGGAATAGGCTATGAAGGAGAATCAGATAAAGGTAAAGAAAAGGTTGATAGAGAGATTATTTTTGTAAAATTAAAGAAGAATGATGAAGCAGCTCAAAAAATTCCTACAAAAGAAGAAACCTGTAATAAGGAAGACAGAGATCAGAAGAAACCACTAGTAGCGAAGAATGTAATAAATACTAAGACCCCTGAGTATGTAAAATTTGGAAACCATCAAAGGAGATTCTTCCCTCCTTTGAAGAATGCCACCTGTTATGTCTGCCACAAGCTGGGACAGATTGCTGCATATTGTCATGCAAGGAGGAGTAATTCAAACCAGCAAAACATGCAAACATTGAAGATACTGCCTCAAGCAAACAAATGGAAAAGCAAACCTTACATCAGGTATGCAAATAGTTTCTATGGTTACTGTTTTTATTGTAAGGAATTTGGCCATAAAATCATTGAGTGTAGAAAGTATGAACAAAGATAGATGTTCAACACCTCAAGGAGGTTTATGAATCAAAGAAATTTTTTTCATGCTCACAATTCTGCAAAAACTATGATCAAATGTTGTATATGCAATCAAGTTGGACATATGCCTTCCAAATGTCCTCTGAAAGGATGTGATTCATCATCTCACAAAAATTACCAAACAAAAGGATGCCTCCAGTGGAAAAAGAAGGAGAATAAATGTGACTTGGCTCTAACTGCTCAAGACCTGAAAAGCCAGTGGTATTTGGATATTGGCTGCTCAAAACACATGACTGGAGACAGAAGCAAATTTATAACTCTTGATGAAAGGAAATATGGCAATGTTACCTTTGGCAATGATAAATCAGGAAAAATAAAAGGAAAAGGCTCAGTCAGCATAGACAATGGCAGAGGAAAGGCCCAAGATGTATTATTTGTAGAGGGCTAAAAGAAAATTTGCTAAGTGTCAGTCAAATATGTGAAAAAGGCTGTGAAGTTCTTTTTAGAGCACAAGATTGTGAAGTCAGATCAAGCACCACAGGTAAGACTCTGCTCAAAGGAGTTCGAACAGAGAGTAATGTTTACATTGTGAAAGAGGAAGATGAAGCATGTCATCTTAGAAAACTTGAGGAGTCATGGTTATGGCATAAAATATTGGGACATCTCAGCTTTGATCACATCATCAGACTAAGCAAGAAGAAAGCTGTCAGAGACATGCCAGAAATAAAGAGGCCTTCTAATACCATATGCAAATCATGTCAATTAGGCAAACAGACTCGCACATCCTTTAAGGCCAAAGATGAGTTATCAACAAGAAGACCACTACAACTTGTGCACATGGACCTGTGCGGATCAGCAAGAACTAAAACACCAAGTGGAGAATCCTACTTCATGCTGATAATAGATGATTTCTCCAGAATGACATGGGTTGCATTTCTCAAGAATAAATCGGAAGCTCTGGAAAAATTCAAAATATTCAAAGCTTTAGCAGAAAATCAGACAGGATGCAAGCTAAAATGCATCAGATCGGACAAAGGAGGTGAATTCACAGATTATGACTTTGCAGATCCGTGCAATGAATATGGCATAAAACAACAATTTACTATTGCAGGGACACCTCAGCAGAATGGAGTAGCAGAGAGACAAAACAGATATGTTCAACAAATTGCCATAGCCATGATGCAAGAGAGTAATATTCCTCAAACCTTCTGGGCAGAAGCAGTACATACAGTGGTGCATATCCTTAGTAAAGCTCACTTAAGGCCAAGAAATGACAAGACTCCCTATGAACTATGGCATGGGAAGCCAGCTTCAATCAAACATTTTAGAATTTTTGGAAGCAAGTGTTATATAAATAATAATGATGAAAATCTTGGGAAATTTGATGCAAGAGCAGATGAAGGGATTTTTCTAGGATATGCTTCCAAAATTAAAGGGTACAGGTGCTACAACAAGACTCTTCAAAAAATAGTTGAAATTATTGATGTGAGATTTGATGAAGAACTTACAAAAAATAGAAGAGATACAGACTGCTGCAGTCCATCAAACAACCATGAAGAATAAAACCAGAATGATGCTGAAACAAGAAAGACAACAGAAGATGCAGAGCTGAGCTCGAAAACCCCCTCAAGATACACTTAGAAGAATCATCCTGAAGATCAGATCATAGGAGACAAGAAAGCAGGGGTCCAGACAAGAAGGAAGCTAACAGAACAAATAGAAGAGGTATACATAGCCATGTTATCACAGATAGAGCCAAAGATATTTGAAGAAGCCAGCAAGGACAAGTATTGGGTAAAGGCAATGAATGAAGAATTGGACCAAATTGAGAAGAAAAATACCTGGGAACTAGTTCCCAAACCAATTGAGAAAAATATCATTGGCTCAAAATGGGTATTCAAGAATAAAATGAATGAGCAAGGATAGGTAATCAGGAATAAAGCCAGACTAGTTTGCAAAGGATATTCACAAATTGAAGGACTTGATTATGATGAAAAATTTGCTCCTGTAGCCAGAATGGAAGCCATCATAATGTTTCTGGCCTTTGCATGATACCAAGACTTCAAGGTATACCAAATGGATGTGAAATCTACATTTCTGAATGGAGATCTAGAAGAAGAAGTCTACATGGAACAACTAGAAGGTTTCTCTTTAACAGACAAAGAAGACTATGTGTGCAAACTGAAGAAGGCTCTATATGGACTAAAACAGGCTCCTCGTGCATGGTACTCAAGACTGGATAAATATTTTCAAAAACAAGGCTTTAAGAGAGGTGGAGTAGATAGCAATATGTACATAAAAGCCCATGAAAATGAACTCCTGATTGTTGTAGTATATGTTGATGACATTATGTTTGGAAGCAATGGAGAAGAACTAGCAAAAGGATTTGCTGATGAGATGAAAACAGAGTTTGAGATGTCTATGATTGGAGAGCTCAGTTTCTACTTAGGACTTCAAATTCAGAAAAAGAACACAGGTACATTCATCTCACAGGAAAAATACTTAAAAGAAATGTTGAAAAAGTTCAAAATGGAGGACTGCAAACCTGTGTCAACTCCCATGATCATGGGATGTAAGCTGTGTGTGGATGATGGATCTGCTGATATAGATCAAAAACTCTATAGATCCATGATAGGAAGTCTGTTGTATTTGACAGCATCAAGACCAGACATCATGCTAACAGTAGGACTAGTGGCTAGATATCAAGTAGCACCTAAACAAAACCATCTTCTGGCAGTCAAAATAATATTTAGATATCTACAAGGAACAACACAGTATGGACTTTGGTATCCTAAAGGAAAAAGCTTCACTTTGACAGCATACACAGATGCAGATTGGGCCAGCTGTGTGGATGACAAAAAAATCACAAGTGGAGGTGCATTCTATCTAGGAGAAAGTTTGGTGGCATGGTTAAGCAATAAAAAAACATCTATCTCTCTGTCTACAGCAGAAGCATAATATATAGCAGCAGCAACATGTTGTACACAAGTCATGTGGATGAAGAAAACTCTCCAAGACATGAAGGTAAGCATTGATGAACCTATCTCAATCAAATGTGATAATACTAGTGCTATAAGTATATCAAAAAATCATGTGCTTCATTCAAAAACTAAACATATTCCAAACAAGTATCATTTTCTCCAAGAACAAGTGGCTCAGAAGATAGTAAGGCTGGAATATGTACCCAAAAAAGAACAGACAGCTGATATATTTACCAAACCTCTTGCTAGAGAACCATTTGAATATTTGAGAGATAGACTAGAGGTAGTATCTGTAGATGTTACTCTCTGATATAAATAGAAAGCACAGTTTCAGGGGGAGAACAGAAATGAAAATATCATTCTAGGGGGAGATTAGCCAACAAGGGAAGCATGAAACAGGTCTTCACGATCAAAGGACTATGGAAAGAATACATCCAGCATAAAAGAATCAATGGAAAGGATATAGGTGTACAAATTAAAAATAAGAAGGTCTAAAAACAAATCAGAGAGAAGAAATGCACACAAAGAATCTACACTGAGAAATGTGCAACCCTTTGCCATTGATGTCAAAGGGGGAGAAAAAAAAAAAAAAAACTAGGCAGAGGAATACTTGGAGGAAGCATTGGATTATCGGTGGATTTGTTGCCATCAATGCCAAAGGGGGAGACTGTTGGAAAAATTTTCATTGATGGAAAAGGAGATGGAAAAGGAGCACCTGAAACAACAACAAAGCAGCAGTGAGGTAGCAGAGACATGCAGTGTATTGAAGCATAGACAAGCAGTGAATGCATTTGGAACCTGAAGATTGTGAATAATCGATATCGATTGTGAATAATCAATATGAATCATAACAGCACTAGGAAGAAGAGCAATATTGTTCGAATGATGAATTGAACACTTACAGCGAAATTTGTAATCGTTGAGACATGGTAACTTTGACTAAGAGTCAACGCTGCTTGCATAAGGGTAAAGATAAATGAAATGTGTAGAGGTGCGTTGGAGCATCGTCTAATTGCAAGGAAGCTAGAAACCAGGATTACATAGGGGTTCCATTGTGGCTACAGTGATGGGGTCGATTTCAATTCCACGAGATTGGAATATAATCGATGATTGCAACTCTTGAATGGTCACGCCGATGCAAGTAGGAAGAAGAGAAGTCGAGGCATAAAAGAGGAGATATGTTGGAAAATTGCCTATTCGGAATCTTAAGGTTAGCGTATGAACTAGAACAATGAACCATGGTATGGCAACTGTACAATGGTTCTTGTGCAACCAGAATGGTGTATGAAGAGTTGGAACCACGAATCAAGAACGAACAGTCAAGAGTGAGTGGAACCTTGAAGCGGAAGCTGAGCGGAACCATCACCAGATGAACAGTGACGGCGGTTTATGGTTTTCAACGCACCACCTTTACACGGTGGGCGGTATTTGAGGAGTTGGGAGCGATTCCACAGGACGGATGACACGTGTCCCAGAGAAAGTTGGAAAAACCACTCTCACTGCCCGCCATCGCGCATTAACTCTCGACTGAGGACCTCGTGCGATATCAATACAAGCCATCGATCTGGAGGGAAGCCATCGGATGGTGATCATATTGGGAAGATGCGCGAAGGATAACTTAAGGTACGAGCGTGTGTATTTGATTGATTCCGTCGATTGTATGGTGGGGCCGAGGCCTATAGTAATTTATTAAAAACGTCGGTTATTAATATAAGGGTGGCAACTTTATTATAAGATGGCAACTGAACATATTTAAGGGTTTCCATAGTCATAATATGGAAGAGGATAAATTATAAAATGCATACGTATGACTGTGTGTGTGAAATCAAAAGGAAGTTGAGGAAGACCACGTAGAGGAGAACGGGGTATAGTGAGAGCTAAACGAGACTGTGGATGTGAGCATTATCAAGTGATATATTTAAGCGGGGAATGTAATACAATTTGATGATATAAAGGTTATAAAACCCGTGACCATGCTTACGTTGGGCGCTAAACAAAAGCCACGGTTTATTAATAGTTTTTTAATGTTTGACTCGGAGATGGGCATACGTTAAAGTAAATACATGGGTCTTCACATTTGGTGGGAAACATATATATATATATATATATATATATATATATGATGATATATATGCTACGCTAATATTTAATATAGTGAGCTGTAATATTGCTTCGAAATTGTATTAAAACATTGATTGGGTTTATTACAAGAGCATATTATGTATTTTATGGGTCTTATAATCGTGAGTATAAGAAGCCTCCACAGTTGATTAAAGTGCCAGCCCAAGAGATTAGAACCTTGAGAGTTTGCCCATATTTAAAATTAGTTGTTATATTAAAAAGCAGTTATATATGCAACAGGTGCACAAAAGTACAGTGAACAGGTGAATAAACACAGGGATGAAAATGTGGGCCTAACAGAGGTAAACAAAGAATGTAGGAACTAAAAAATTCACAGGGAATTTCACAGGCATGATGAACAGAAATATACAGAACAGTCACTTAACAGCAGCAGAAGAGACAAATCTAGTAAAGCCGAAGAAAGTCCAGAAAAGAAACTAAGTGGTATTGAAATATGCAACTGAAAATGTAAATAATTTTTGTTTTATATTGTTTGTGATGCAAAGGTAAGTATCCTAAGGAAAAGAAAAATCCCATTGTAGCATGGAAATGTGTACCTATTATTATAATTTTAAAATGAGTTGGATAAAGGAATGAGAAGACAAAAGTCAAAAATTCAGGACTATTCACTTCAAATTCCCTGAGGAATGTAAATATTCATGTGATGAACTCTATATATAATATCACATTGATATGCACAAGTAGAAAGTGAGAGGATAAGGATAGAGAATGAAAAGTATAGAAGATCAAGGCAGAGAAGATAAGGAAGAGAGGAGCAGAAAGATATGCTACAGAATAGAGCTGATATCTGAGGTAAATCAGCAAACATTCAGTTTGATAAAGTGAGGAAGTTGGAGCTTCCTTATCAAGTTGAAGCTTGATAGCTGTCAGTTGTAGCTGACTGAGATTGGAGCCTCCTGTAGGTTGGTGCCTGTAGAAAATTGAAGGGAGTTGGAGCTTCCTTTCAAGTTGTAGCTTGCAGAATTGAGGTTGGAGCCTCTTGTGGGTTGGTGCCTGTAGAAAACAGTCGTGAGAGGAAGTTGGAGTTTTCCTTTGCATCAAAACAATAATAAGATGTGGTTTTCTCCATTTATGGGTTTCCACTTATATCTGGTGTCTCTGTGCATGATGTTTATGTGTTGATCTGATCTGCTTAATACCTGCTGCTCTCATATTAAAGTCTACTGTTATATTATATTAATACTTGCTGCTCACATTCTAAGATTACTCACATATTAAGTTGGACATGTAATGAAGGTGTAAATAAGTTTTAATGAACAGTTTCAAAAATCCATGAATGTGTTAAATTGATTCACCCCCCCCCCTCTCAGTTAAACTAAGGGTTCAACACCTCCAGCGTTTAATACCCCGTCGTCTCCGCAGTTTGATGTTAGTGCTGTCACATGCAATGGTTTTTCCGCCGACGGTTTTATTAAACAAATGTTTTAACTCCAGTCAATTAAACCTTATCCCGTGGTTTATTACCGTGGGTTCCGCCAACCTCAAGCGGTAACCGCGGAGGGAAGGACATGTGTCCAAATCCCCCCAACTGGACAGTTAATGTTGTGGTCTTCATGGAGGGATAGTTGGCTAGCACGCAAAATTGGCGGAAGGAGCAATTTTAACTCCAGCTAAACTGAAGTGCTCCAAAATTAGTGGAGTTGTTTTAGGTGAAACTAGACAAAAATTGTTTAGGCTCTATCTTGAGCTAGATTCGACCATTATTGGAGTGTGAATAGTTAATTTTGACTTTCTTGGACATTCCATACTCAATGGGGAGGGTTGCAGAGCCATCAGAGGACTTCTAAGTGATATTTTGCTTCAGAGAAGTTCCAAGGGCCACCAAGGGCCAGCAGCAAAATGAGGCCTAGCCAGGGAATCTAGAGGCCTTTCTCAACAAGAAAATAGTCATTTTTGGATGTTTCAGACATTATGGATCTAATGGTAAGGTTTAAAGATCTAGTAGATGACTTCTGAAGACTGATATGCTTTAGGGATGTTCCAAGGGCCATCAGGGGCCAGGAGGAGAATGAGGCCTAGCCAGAGCAACCAGAGGGCATTCTCAGCAAACCAATAGTGTATTTTGACTATTTGAACCTTATGAATCAAATGGAAGCATTTTAAGAATCTTTTGAATACTTATTAAGGTCAAGATGCTTCAGAGAATTTTTCAGTGAATCCAGAGCTAGAGGGTGCCACCAGGTGTTGGAGGCATAACCGGAGCAGTCAGAGGCCAATTTTAGTAAGTGAATAGTATATTCTGACTATTTTGGACATTATGAATCCATTTAAGGGATTTTCAGAGCCATTTTGAGTCTTCTTAAGGTCGAGAATCCACAGGGAAGTTTCGAGCAGCCCATGACCAACAGTGGATGGAGGCCTAGATTGGGGAGCCAGAGCTCATTTTGAGAAAATAATCAGTCTGTTTTGGATGTATGATATGTGATGGAGACAATAGGTGAGGTTTCTAGGATAGAAAATTATTTCTTAAAGAGTTAGCACCACAGAGAATCTTGGGGAATCTTAAGGGTGCAGATAGAAGAGATCAAGTTTAAGGGAACTTAGGTTTATCTTCAGAGTGATGACAGCTATTCCAGGGGTATGATGATATTATAAACACAATGGTACAACCCAAATAACCATTGGAGTTAAGTATTTACTTGTAAAATAAAATTTTCATCATAATCCCAAAGAGCCAAGTCAATTTACATAGGCTCAAGGAGACGTAGCCCACGATATTCAGGTGAAATCCTTTATTAAATTTGTTGTTATGTGTTGATGTTTATTTTTTGAATTTTATGGTTGTTGCACATGCTTAATATCAGCAAAAACAAATATTATTAAAGCACTTAAACAGTTAAAAAACATACACCTGTTTCAAGTAATCATTTCCGCATAGTCATGTATAAGCAAGATCTTTTATTTGTTTAACTGAGTGGGAGGTGCTTGCGAATAGCATTTCAAGTTATCCACCCATTACTGATCAGGTTGGTATCAGAGCACTAGGATGCTTACTTGACAGAGCACTAGGATTCTTACTTGACAGAGCACTAGGTTGCTAGCTTGATATAGCACAAGGTTTCTTACTTGACAAAGCACTAGGTTGCTTGTTTGACTTGAAAGGTGTTTAACAGTGCAAAGAATTTAATTGTTTGCAAAAGGCTACTTGAAGAAGAGATTGACTCTACAGTCAAATTGTTCAGAAGCTTTGTCAATTATTTTTGAAAGCTTTGTGAATTTTTGTTGAAGTTCTTTAGTTCATTGACATAATAATGACAACTTCATCAAGTGAGGTTTCAAAATACTCCTCTTTTACAATATTTTTTGATGAAGAAATGAAGCGAGACTTCTACTTCCTGAAGGATATGGTGCAAATTTTGTATGAAGATAAAAGGGAAAGCACTAGAATTCATGATCAATTGGTTGCTATGAAGCAAGAGAAAGAAGGACTTCTTCAAAGAATGCATGAGATGGAGATTCAGCTCCATCAAGCCCAAGAGGCCTTAACCAAACACATGCTTGAAGCAGAGGCAAATCACTCAAATTTGTCTTCAAATTCCTCTTCAGATAGATGTTTAGGTTCATTTGAAAAGCACAAAAGAGGTATAGGTTCCAAGTTGATGTTAAAAATGGGCTATGAAGGCAAGGGTCTAGGAAAACATGCACAAGGCATGATTTATCCTATTATGGTTGAGGAAAGGCCTAAGAAGTTTGGTCTAGGCTATGTTCAATCTTATGGCGAAAAATCTACAGCCATGAAGGTATTTGAGACAACTCCAAGAAGAAATTTTGTCACAAGTTCTAAACCACAAACATGTCAAGTTTGTTTTCAAGTTGATTGCCATTGTTTGAAGCCTATGTTGCAGCAAGGTGTTTGTAGACATGCAGCTTATGGCGAGCATGAGAGTTCTGGCAGATATCAAGACATGAAAACTGATGTTAGTCTTCAAAAGAAAGTTGGAACCTCTACAAGTTCATCTCCTCAAGAAGGTAAAAAAGATGGACATGCAAGGAAACATTTTAGGTATAATTATTCCCGTATTCAAGTTGATTATGTTTGTATTAAGCATGGAAAATCTGCATGCAATAATTGAAGAAAGAGTTGTTGTTCCTATTGTGGTATGTGTAACCATGATGTTTCAAGATGCTGGAAGAGGATTAAGTCATACATGAAACAATTGAAGCGAAGGAAACTTGCTCAAAAGGTGCAAAATACTTGCACACATTGCCGAAAGAAGGGACATGTTATTGCCCAATGTTGGACATTGCATCCAACTAATCATCCCAAGCATTTGAAGCAAGAGGATATAAAGATTGGAGAAAATGGAACCAAAGATTCCATCATTGATCTGAGAACAAATTTTTCACATGAAGAATATTTTCAGCAACAAAAATCGCCATGGAAGTGGCTTGGTAAGAAGTGGTTTGACTTCTTAACTCAGTAAGACAAACATTCATTTGTACATATGAAAATTTCAGTCATGTATGCATTTTTGTTGGAAACTTATGTTTGTTTGAGCCACCTTGGATCAATGTTCAAGGAAATGATGTTCAACTACCTTCTATAAATTTCTCGCCAGAAATTTCTCGTTGAGCAAGGAAGATACAATTCTTGACAGGAGGACAAGCACATCCAAGAAGGACAGTGTTGACTACCTTCAAGTTTGGGGCTCAAAGGCACTAAGCCAAGCAAGGCAAATTTTATGGAGGCTGGAAAATTGAGGGTGCTATACTCTCATTTAATGAATAGCTATATTAGTATTTTGGGGTCCAAAAGATTCCTGATGGGGAGGAGTGATCAGATTTGGATAAGGAGCTAAGTGATAGCTCAAATTTCAAAGTGTTCGAAAGTGTGTTGAACCTGAGCGACTGGATAGATCTCGTTTTCCTGATTCCTGCGCCGTGAAAAGTCCAATAAACTGCAATTTTTGACATTTGACCAGTTTTGACTAGGTTTTTGAAAAGTAAAAAAATAAATAAATAAATAAATATATATAGATATTCCAGGGAATATTCCTTGAAATATTCCCTAGAATATTCCCTTCTAGGCCAATTGCAGAAGGACATGTGGCACAATACGATTGGTTATATGGTTTTTGAAGGGCCAATCACAGGCCGCCACGTCGTAGGCCCAGAGGTCGCCATGTGGCCCAGGATAGCGTTGTAAAATTTTGTGGAGGGCCGGAGGAGTCGACCCCGTGACGTTGGACATGCACACAGGCGCCTTAACTATCTTCGCTACCGGTAGTTCTTAACCTGTAGTGTTGTCGGGTTTCATTTGAATTGTATTGAAATCCGTTTGGGGAATTGGACCACTAGCGGTCCCAACCCGCCAACAGTCCATAGAACCTGGTCACATTACAACCAAACATCGCATTAACCAAAACCTCCAATGTTTAATACCCCACTGTCTCTGTAGTTTGATGTTAGTGTTGTCACATGCAACAGTTTCTTTGTCGGTGGTTTCATTAAAAAAAGGTTTTAACTCCAGTCGATTAAACCCTATCCTATGGTTTATTACCGTGGGTTCCGCCAACCGCAAGCGGTAATCACGGAGGGAAGGACATGTGTCCAAACCCCCCCCCCCCCCCCCCAACCACACAGTTAATGTTGCGGTCTTCATGGTGGGATATTTGGCCTGCACACCAAATTGGCAGAAGGAGCAATTTTAACTCCAGCTAAACTGAAGTGCTCCAAAATTAGTGGAGTTGTTTTAGGTGAAACTGGACAAAACTTATTTAGGCTCTATATTGAGCTATATTGACCATTCTTGGAGTGTGAATAATCAATTTCAACTTTCTTGGACATTCTAGACTCATTGGTGAGGGTTTCAGAGCCATCAGAGGACTTTTGAGTGATATTTCACTTCAGAAAAGTTCCAAGGGCCACTAAGGCCACCAGGGGCCAGCAGCATAATGAGGCCTAGCCAGGGCAGCTAGAGGCCTTTCTCAACAAGAAAATAGTCATTTTTGGATGTTTCATACATTATGGATCTAATGGTAAGGTTTTCAGAGCCATTAGAGGACTTCTGAAGACCGAGATGCTTCAGGGAAGTTCTAAGGGCCACTAGGTGCCAGCAGGAGAATGAGGCCTAGCTAGGGCAGCCCGAGGGCATTCTCAGCAAACCAATAGTCTATTATTAGTATTTTTAACCTTTGGAATCCAATGGAAGGATTTTTAGAATATTTTGAAGACTTCTGAAGGTCGATATGCTTCAGGGAAGTTTTCAGTGAACCTAGAGCCAGGGGGTGCCACCAGGTTTTGGAGGCGTAACTGGAGCAACCAGAGGCCAATTTTAGTAAGTGAATAGTATATTCTAAATATTTTGGACATATTGAATCCATTAAAGGGATTTTCAGATCCATTTGGATACTTTTGAAGGTCAAGAAGCCACAGGGAAGTTCCGGGCAGCCTAGGGCCAACAATAGATGGAGGCCAAGATTGGGGAGCCAGAGCTCATTTTGAGAAAATGATCAATATACTTTGGATGTATGATATGTGATGGAGAAAGTAGGTGAGGTTTTAGGGACATAAAAGGATTTATTAAAGATTTAGTGCCATAGAGAAGCTCAGGGAAGCTTAAGGGTGCCAATAGAAGAGATCAAGTCTAAGGGAACCTAGGCTTATATTTAGAGTGATGACAGCCATTCCAGGGGTATGATGATATTATAAACCCAATGGCACAGCCCAAATAACCATTGGAGTTAATTATTTACTTATAAAAGAAAATTTTCATCATAATCCCAAAGAGCCAAGTCAGTTGACATAGGCTCAAGGAGACGTAGCCCACGATATTCGGGTGAACTCATTTATTAAATTTTTTGTTATGTGTTGATGCTTATTTGCTGCACTTTATGGTTGTTTCACATGCTTAACATCAGAAAAAACAAATATTCTTAAAGCACTTAAACAGTTAAAAAACATACACCTATTTCAAGTAATCATTTCCTTACAGTCATGTATAAGCAAGATCTTTTATTTGCTTAACTGAGTGGGAGGTGCTTGTGCATAGCATTTCAAGTTATCCACCCATTTCAGATCAACTAAAATGAAAAATGTCTCACCCTCTATCCTCCCTAATTTCCATGGATTAAGGAGTGAGGACCCTGAAACATTTCTCTTTGAGTTTGAAGTTTTGTGTAGATCCTATGACTACTTGCTTGACACTCAAAAGTTGATATTGTTTCCAACCACCCTTAAAGATGCAAAATTAAAATGGTTTATGGGACTAGGAACACATACCATAAGAACATGGGAAGAAATGAAAAATGAATTCTTAGACAAATACAAAGATTATTGTACGCCCCATAACCTTAAGGATGAAGTCTTTAAACTGATACAAAAAGAGGATGAAAATCTTGAGTATTTTATTCAAAGATTTGCTTAAAATATTAAAAGAGCTAAGATGAATAATCTAGATGAAGAAACTTTGAAATCTCTATTGTTGAAATCTATCAGAGATGAGTGGATAAACCTTTTCAATTTGATGGGTAAAGGAGATATTTATCAGTTATCATTTGGAGATATTTGTGAATTATTAATCATATTATTCTTGAAAAATAAAATCTCATTCAAGTACAGGAATACTTCCAGTGGAACCATGTGCGTAACAAGATGATACATAAACTCATATGCATGTTTGAAAGATATGCTTTGATATACTAGTATATGAGAGATCAATTGCCTTGACTGAGATGATGTCGAAAAATATTGAAGAATTGAGCATTGGGATCCAATGACTGTCTTGAACCAAGATTCAATGTAATCTTGTCTTCCTTGGCTTCCTACTATCATGTCATGCAAGTCCTCATAGATGTGATATCCATTCATATAATATGGTGATAGCCATGCAAGAAAATTTTCAATCTCAGGTTCCAAGAACTTCTCTTTATCAACATGCATCCATGATTCTTGAACCTTATTTGAATCTTCTTCTTCTGGTTGTTGTTATTCAATGGCAGCTAGAGAATCATTTTGCAATACCTCAACATTATAAGTGGATTGAGGTATTTTATTATTGGGGATCTGTAATGGTTATGCATGTAGTGAAGTGGGAATGGATCTTTGGGGTGCTTGTGTGGCTGGTAATGGGAAAGGTTGAATTGAGGTCAACTGCGGGTGAAACTAATGTTGTGGTGGAGGTGAATGGTATGGATAACATTGATATTGGTATTGAGCATAGTGAGGTAAATATTGAGGATATGGTGGATTTCCTCTGTAAGGCTCTTGCCAACCTTGTTTCCAAGATTAGTTTTGAGGTTGGGATTGAGATGGCCAACATTTCGAAGGTTGGTTTTGAGGTTTGGATTGAGATGTCTAAGGTTTCCAAGGTTGGTTTTGAGGTTGGGATTGAGATGTCCAAGGTTGCCAAGGAAAGGTTGTTTTCCAATTACTTTGAGATTGTTGTGCATAACCCTTAAATTGAGAATTAAGATCTTGCATCATACCATGTTAATGAGGCTGCCATGGTATTCTTGGATCTACATAACATGATTGTTCCAATGTTTGATTTTCTCCTTGGTAAACTACCTATAACCCTAGTAATGATGGGAAATCTTTAGTAGTATGCAATCTTGCACAAATTTCACAAATTTTAATGTTATCAAGTGGACATTCATGCAAATAAATTTTCTTTCTACATTTAGGGAAAAATATAAATGAAAAAACATTCTCAACCTTTTTCTTTTTTTGCATTCTTATCATAGCAATTTGTTCATTTAAATTACCAAGAATTTCTAGCAAATTTTTAAGTTTAGTTTGTCTTACCAATCCTGATGTTGACTTACTTACTCTTGTCATAACTAGATCTTGAGGGGATCTTCCATACTTTGCTTTTCCTCTCGATATGTTCTTGCATAGTTCACAAATCTCTTGAAATGATAATTTAGAGACATATCCTTTGCCCATTATGTTAATAAGATCAATCCATTCATCCCTCATAGCTTTTAGTAGGAGAGTTTTTAATGTATCCGATCATAAATCATGCAATTTAGATCTTTTGACATTATAAGCTAATCTCTCAACTAAATCTTCTACCCTTTCTTCCTCTTTTTGGTTCATGTTAAAGAATTTATTTCTAAGTTCATGGTGTATGCAATAATCAATATATTTTCCCAAAAATACTCTTTTCATATCAACCCATGTCCTTATAGAATTTGTTCCTAAAGTCATGAACCATTTAAGAGATTTATCCTTCAATGTTGTCGAAAACAAATTCAATTTTTGAGTGTGCAATGAGTAGCCATAAGATATACAAAGTATTTCAAATTCAAAAAGAAAGGTTTATGGGTCTTTTGATATCATACCTTTGAAGTTAGGAAGTACAGATGGAGTGATGTTCTTAATATGAAAGTTAATATCAGTTTCGTGAATGAGAAATCCAAAAGGATATTCCTCACTGTCATCATCTCCAACCATTATTCTACCTCCTTTGTCACCCCTTATTCTACCTACAAAAATAGGAATTCATGATGTGGATGTGTGGCTCTTACTGCACCATGTGATATAGTGGGGGTGGTAGGTGATTGAAGTTTTATTTTTTTTATTTTTTTTCTTTAATGAATCTACCTCTAAGATGTACTAAAATGATATTAATCTTATGCAACTAGCTGGATGCAACTAAGAATGAGATGCAATTGAAAGATAACACCAATGTATACTTCCCCAACAACGATGCCAAAATGTTGGGTAATTTAATTGACTCTTATATTACTTGTCATTAATTGTCATAACTCTCTCTGGGAATCGAATTTGAATTTTGTAAAAAGTGGCCGCAAGTAAACAGATTGTAGTTTTCTGTATATCAATTTCAGAGCCTAAGGACGAAACAATGACATGTGGCATGGCGTACAAGTTCACTCTACTAAACCCGTCCATAATTAGGTCATTGTGGAATATTGGGCATAACTTTGTCTTGAAGAATCCAAATCAGGTCAGACCTGTGGCATTGGAAAGAAGATTCAGAGGGCTAATACAAGACCAAATTTTAGATATTGAAGATCCGAAATCAAAAATATAATTCAGTTTCAATATCGAGCTCCTCAAAAGCAATAAAAATGTGTGTATTTGTTTTCAAATTGCTTAAGTCTAGTTTGAAAAATCATTTTGAAGTGATTCCAAGATCATATTGAAGCATAGATATCAATATTGGGTTATAAAATTCCCCCTAGAAATAATTCAACACCCATTAAGCCCTCAGAATACTCTACTATGAATCATGAAGATGAAGAAGTGCAACATGATATATCAAAAATACAAAAGCAAGTGCACCAAATTTCGCTCTCGCAAAGAGCAACAAAAAATGAAATGGATGTTTTGAAGAAAGGCGTGGAAGCTAAGATGGATGGTTTGAAGAATGACATGGAAGACATGGAAGAAAAAATGGAAAACATAAAGAATGATATAAAAGCAGACATGTAAGGCTTGAAAAAGTTGATACAAGAAATTATTCCTAATGGCGAAAATATAGTAGAGGAAACTCATGATGAGAACAAAATAAATGTTAATCGTGATTTCATAAACTCTAATGTTGGATGGAAGACCCACCATATTCCAAAGATCGATATGAGGAAGTTTGATGGCAAGGATCTCGTAACATGGATACTATAGATGGAGCAATATTTTGATCTCAATAATGTGAAAAACACACAAAAGGTACACATTGCAACTTTATATTTAGAACAAAATACATTTGTATGGTATTGATGGCTTTGATACCATAAAAAAATTGTCACTTGGTCAATTTTTACGGAGGAAATGATAGCACATTATGAGGATACAAAGAGCAACACCTTTTTTAGCCAATTGATAAATCTCAAACAAAAGGGTTCAGTGGTGAAGCACGTTGAGGACTTCCAAAAATTGAATATGAGGGTAACTGATATTCCAGAGGAACGCAGGATTGATGTATTCATAGGGACTTTAAATAATAGCATCCAACATGATGTTCGTGTTTTGGAACCTGATTCATTAGAGAAGGCATTCAAGTTGGCAGGAAAAATTGAATGTAAAATTATGGTGATAAGGAAGCCTACCACTCACATCTATAAAGATGGAAGTGTTGCTACTCCTAGACTTCCACAACCTACAAGGTTTACACCACAACAATTGGAAGAAAAAAGAGCAAAAGGGATTTGCTACAGTTGTGATAGCAAATACACTAAAAGTTATAAGTGTGCTGATAAGAAATTATTTTACATAGATTGTGAAGAGGAGGAAGAAAATGAACAAGAAACTTCAAAAGAAGAGGATATACACCAGGAACCAACCCTAGAAGAAGAATAAATGAGTCTGACCATATCATGTAATGCGTTGGCAGCAATTACCACTCCTCAAACTCTCAAGATAGAAGGACATATCAAGAAGAAAAAGGTAATAGTGTTGATTGATTCGAGTAGTACCCATAATTTTATTCAGTGTAAGGTAGCCAAGGAATTGAATTGTTTCCTATACCCAGCACCAGAATTTCAAGTGATGGTTGCAAATGGAGGAACAATAAATTGCTCTGGAAAATTCCATAATATCAAGCTAACCATGGGGTCACAATCAAAGGAAAGACCCATTGCTTTTGAAAGTCGCCCAATCAAAGGAAAGTATTTACAGAAAGATATTTATGAGAAGGAAATGTTAGCAATACTACATGCACTAAAGAAATGGTGACCTTACCTAATGGGAAGACACTTCAAGGTAAAATTGATCATGATAGCCTTAAACACTTTTTGGAACAAAGACTATCTTCAGAAGAGCAGCAAAAATGGGTTATGACTTTGAAATCATCTACAAAAAAGGGAAGCTAAATGTTGTTGCAGATGCACTCTCAAGAAAGAATGAAGAGTTGAAAGCATTGCTTTGTGCCATTTCTATTAACCAACCAGATTGGATAACCGAAGTAAGAGATGAATGGAAGAAGGATGAAGAAGTGTGGACACTCATTCAAAAGTTGCAGCAAGATCCTAGTACATCTGATACATTTAGTTGGAAAAATAATTCCTTATGGTACAAAGATTGCTTATATATTTGTAAGAATTCCCAACTAAAACAAAATATTCTTTTGGAATTGCACACTTCTCCTTTAGGAGGACACTCATGATTTTTAAAAACTTACCATAGGGTGAAAAAAGAATTTTTTTGGGATGGCCTTAAATATGATATTCAAAAGTTTGTGGCGGAATGTTTGGTTTTCCAACAAAATAAAGTTGAGACAATTAAGACCCTGGGTCTTCTATAGCCTTTATCCATTCCAAGTCAAATTTGGGAGGAGATTTCAATGGATTTTATCACAGGTTTACCTAAGTCCGACAGACAGAGTGTCATCATGGTGGTAGTTGATAGACTTACCAAGTATGCACACTTTTGTGCATTATCTCATCCATTTAAAGCAAGTATAGTTGCTACTGCATTTATGGAAACAATTCAAAAGCTACATGGAAACCCAATGATTATTGTAAGCGACAAAGATCCAATTTTTACTAGAAATTTTTGGATGATATTATTTTCTTGTTTGGGTACTCAACTAGCTCATAGCTTATCTTATCATCCTCAATCCAATGGTCAAAATGAGATAGCAAAAAAATGTTTTGAAGGATATCTTCATTGTTTTGTATCCGATAAACAAAAACAATGGGTCAAGTGGTTACCTCTCGCTGAATGGTGGTATAACACTTCCTTCCATACTGCAGCAAAAATGACCCCATTTATGGCACTTTATGGATATCATCCATCGTTCATTACATCACCTTTAAGAGAAAATTCTAAGGTTAAAGTAGTGGAATATCACATTGAGCATCAACAAGAAGTTCTCCAACTCTTAAAGGATAACCTAAATTTGGCACAAAATCGAATGAAACAACATGCAGATCAACATCGCAGCAAGATAAATTATGATATAGGAGACTGGATACTTTTACAGCTACAACCATACAAACAAATGTCCCTCAAGCAAGCTAAGAATAATAAATTATCGCCAAAGTACTATGGTCCTTACAAGGTGTTGCAAAATATAGGTACTATGGCATACAAATTGGAGCTTCCTGCTTCTTTGTGAGTGCATCTAGTTTTCCATGTTTCACGTTTAAAGAAGGTTATAGGTGAAAAACTTCCAGTTCAAACAAAATTGTTAGAACTTGATGAGGAAGGAAAAATCATATTAGAACCTGAAGCAGTCACAGAAACAAGAACTCGACAACTACGAAATCAATCAATTTCAGAGTATCTCATAAAGTGGAAGAACTTACCCACTGAAGATTCTACATGGGAGGATGAGAATTTTATACAGAAGCACCCAGAGCTACTCAAGCATTGAGGACAACACTTTTTTGAAGGAGAGGGGCATGTTAGGTTCCTATATTACTAGTGTAGTCCCTTATTGTTGTTAGTGTGGCTCCCTTATTGTTATTGGTGTACCCTTGTAACCCCAATATTGTGATTATTGTGCCTTTACATTATTATTGTTAGGTCGGCTAGGATTATATTGTGACCCCATGGACTCCTATATATAGAAGGAGGTTTTTTCGTTTGTATCATCCAAGAATTGTTCATTTATGTAATGTAAAGGAGGTTTCCCCCTCGAAGTGGCTTATTTCTAAGGCGTTGATCTCTCTTTTCTTCCATTTTTGGAGCTGGTTTCATAACAGTATAATTCCCCGACGACGGCGCCAAAATGTTGGGTAATTTAATTGACTCTTAAATTACTTGTCATTAATTTTCAAACTCGGGGTTCGCGAACTTGCGAAGTATACTCGCACTATATGTGCTAGGATATCTACTTTCAATTCAAAGAAAATAATCTAATTGCACATGAGGATTTAAACTTATTTATGACTAAGTTTTTGATAAGAATATGCATATCTTTTGTCTTAAAAGGCCAATGAATTCAAACTCAAAATTTCGAAATTTGAATTAACTTTTAAAGCAAACTATACTTATGAAAACTTCGAGATCTATTCTAATTGGACAATAAATTAAAATCTATTCTATTAAACAATGAAAAGAAATCTAATTAGCTGACTTTCAAAAAAAAAAAAAAAATTATTCTATGAAATGTAAAACAATTCCATTCTAATTTTAATATATGAGACTTGAAATAAATTTAATCTAAACTACTGAAATGAAATATAACTATCAAATTGAAATCACAACTATTCTACAAAACTCAGAATTGAAAGCTATTATTGAAAAACAATGATATGTTGACAAATTTTCAAGTGAAAGAGCCTCCAAAGATTACAAATGTGCGTATTTACCATCTATTATCAAAATGACGACTAGAACAAGCTTGAAAATGAAATAAATTCTTGGAAAATACTTCAAGGAAAGTGTTTTTGGATTTTCGAGTTTATATTGAGCACTCAACCTATAATAGACAGAAAGCAAGTAAGCAAACAATATTGAAAATAGAGAATTCAAACATCTAAAGAGATGGACAATTAAATCGAAGCAAATACTGACCAAAAAAATAAAAAAATAAAATAAAATAAATAAATAAATAATAATTATATATATATATATATTGAAATTAAAATGATAACTATACTATCTCACAACTCCACAAGGGGCCCTCCTAGTGAGTGCGGGGAATTATAAATTCAGATCACTTGATTTAAATCACCAATTTCATTTAGAGTTGCACCATATTAAAGATTACATTCGCTAGAAAAAAACAGAGTTCTTCTCCTTCAATCAATAACAACAATTACAAATTAAGATCATCCTTGACATCTAATCTCCCCTCTCATCAAAGAGATTGCAACTTATAGATTTTTGAGGCAATTAACAAACTCACATTTTTCTTGCTTGAGTTCTGGTCATGAGATCATTTTGAAAATAAAATCCAATCTTATTTGATGGATCCTTGGATCAAATATCAATGCACATATGATAATAATGATCTCCCTTCCATATATTTTCTAAAGAACAACTCGTTCCAATATTTTTAGTGACTGAGCCTTGACTGTGAAATTACAAAAATGTTTGCTCCCGCAATTTGAAAAATAGGGCTCCAAAGAACCCTAAAAATATTTGAAATGGTAACGAATTTGAGAAAAGTGCTCATGAGGAACCTAATTGGGCTCGTGATGAAAAAAACCCATGTTTTTGTTTTCCAAAATTCATTTTCATTTGCTTAGAAAACACGTTTGAAGTTGACTGGTCAAAACTGCAACGTTTTTCCTTTGATCTCTTGTTGGAGGTCCACACGTCTGGGTGGAGTTTGATCAATAAAAATCCATATTGGAGCTTCTAGAAACCAATTCCAAGTATCAAATTTCCTTTTAGAGTGGTGCTACTACCTTAACCATGGATATAGCTACAAAAATTGACTTGAGCTGCATAATATTGAACTGTCAAAATATCATTAGTAAAACCATGCATAATTCTCCTTAATCTACTAAAAATAAAGGAAAATGATGTTAATTAACCACTTAGACATATAGAGACATGTCATGAAGAATTATGGTAAAAACGGTGGCATGTGAGTGAAATGGTGCAATGGATGGTTGGGTGTAAGGACTTAATGAATAACAAAGACAAGTGAGAATGATGACAAATCAGTGACCCAACAACTCAGTTGTCAATCAGTAGTGAGGACAACCATCTATGGTTGTTATCTCTGAATTTAGGTTGACTCATCACCGTTATTCAAGGAAAACCACGCCACCTAGAATAACCCGTTGGTGGTCCGTAAGGGGGCAGGCTTTCACTCCTACCAGATGCCTCTGGGTCTTGGGTCGTTAACTTGTTTCCTTATGTCTGAGGAAGACAAGTTGTTAGCCAAGCAAAATCAGTTTTAGGGACCTTCGGAATCATGTTGTTTAATATATTTGGCATATTAAATATTTAATATGTATTTTACATAACATTAAAAACTTATGATTAGTGTAGAGTCTTTATATACAAGGGAACATGTTTTTTTTTGTTTAATAATACAAAAAAGTCTAAGGTTATTTTAATATTTATGATAATTGTAGAGTCCTTATATAATAGGGAAAGTGTTATTTTTTTTAAATAACATAAAAAAAATTATAGTTTCACTTATATGGGGGAAAGTGTTTTTGTTTTTTCATTTTTTTTAAACAAGAATGAGTATTGTTTAGATTAAATCCGCGCCCGGTCGCAGCAAGAACCCGAGTGAATTACATTGCAAAGTGTATATGAGGAATCACAGTGGCCATGAGAGAGATTTCAAATCCAGCCTAAACATAGTAAAAAATTATACTATACAACAACACTCTTGTTCCTTTAGTACTATAAGTCTATATAGACGACAAAATTGTTGTAGAAGAAAAATACATTGAAAAACAAACATCTAAACTGATTAATCTGTGGCTGAAGCCAACAGATTCAAGTCTATGTCCATGCAAGGTTCAATTGGTGGACTGACAACCTTGGCAACCTGCAACTGGAGATCCGCCACAATGTTCTAAAGGACCTCCACTTCATCCTCAAGCTGAGAAATATTCTGTCATTGGTTCTCTATGGTGTCTAAGGTGGAATTGCCAGCGAAGCTCTGCTGGTGAAGCAAAACTTGGAGGTTGTAGATATAAACTCTTAATTTTTCAAGTTCTTTGTGTAATATCCCGTTTCCAGGATATCTCAAAAACACACCAAACCCCAACCAGAGATTGACTAGGAGGGCATTTACCGGATATGTCGCCTCTAAAAGAGAACGAGATCTGGAGGCTATCTGGCCCTTTCCAGACTCTGTCTAAGAGTGAGAGATAAACACACCAAGTGGTATAGAACTAGAACACCCAAACAATAATAGTGCAGCAAACTGTAGTATCCCAAAAATGGAATCCTCAGCAGATCATGACTCAAAAACGAATTCCTCAGGAAATTATGCTTCATCCAACATAAAAATTGTTTAGAAACACTCAGAAACCCACTCCAAATACTGCAGCAACCTTTACTCAGCTTTTAGGGGCAAAAAGGTGGGGAAAAGTGAGGATTTTGGCCCTAAAATGAGTGTATAAGAAAATCTGCGTAAAGTGACGGGTCAAGGTTCTAGGATATGTTATATAAGGTCAAGAGGGACGTCCATGTCGAATTTCAGCTCAAACAAAGGCGTTTTGCTATATTAAACAGTTCCTCCTTCTCGACTAGTCAAGAAAAACCCTGATTTCCCAAGACTTTGAGTATGCAGAATTCTACTGAAGCAAAGCTGCGTTTTTTCTGAAGGTATAAGATGTAAAATATTGTGAAAAATCAAAGAATAGGTTTAGGATCATGGCAAAGGCATTGAGCAAGGTTAAACAACATTTTTATAGAAAACCCCTCAAGATTGAGGTGCCGCAAGATAAGAGATTGATGCAGAAACCCTTCAGCGTTTCTCCAGGAGGCTGAAGCTTATATTTATTATATTATAGATCTACAACTGATAAATACATGAAAGCAGAGATCTATAATGAGACAAAATGCCCAAAGGGCTCTTTATTACTTCCCCTTGGGGATTTCAGCAATACATGAGAATGCCGGAGCAGATCTGAGTTTTACTGCAGCAGATCTGAAGAATGATTCAGAATTTCTGAAGCAAACTTCAGTATCAGATCAGAAATATACTTGGATTGGTTGGCCAATCCAAGGATCACCCTCGATCAGAGATCTAACTCCAAAATGATGCCAAAAACCCTGGAATGCTGCTCCCTCAGCAATAACGCAGATCTGGGGAAAGAACTGCGCAGTATACCATGAAGAACATATAGGCCTGATGCCAAGATCTGATAATAAGCTCCAATATCTCCCAATCTGATCCTCCAAAGGAAAGAGAGACTCTCCCTCTGAAAAACAAGAGAAGGAGGTGGTGTCGTAAAGTCACCACGGCAACACCCTACAACACAGTATTACGCTGCTGCAACAATAACGCTATCCTGGAGGATGATGCTAAGAAAATAACCTTGCCCGAGCAGGCACTCAAAGTCCCCTGGGGCTAAGGGTGAGATCTCCGCACGGAGACACTCGGTTGCACTAAACAGTGCAGCAGACGGGCTAAACAGCCAATGTGCCAAAGAAGACAATATGTCTCACTCAACAATCCATAATCCAAGCATCCAAGCATGAATGAAATGAGGAGGATCCTTCATCTTTTATAGTGTTGGTTTCCCTCCAAAACCCAACGTAGTCTCTCTCTCTCCTCCACGTGGTGTTGGGTCCCCCCCTTGACTCCCACTTAAGTCACAACGTTGTGCTACTAGGTGGATGTCTTATTTCATTTGAGTGAGTTTAGACCCTCTTTACTCACTTTTTATTTATTTACAAACTATAGGTGGCAAAATAAACAAAATAGAATATTCCAATTTGCTGTCGCAAATTAGGAATATTACAGTCCCCCCCGGAAAAATGTTGCTTGCCCTCAAGCAACTGCCTGAACAAGTCTCCTTCCTAGCTGATGCTCTCCACTGATACTGCAAAATGTGCCTGGGTCCCAGATGCGCCACTGAATCTTCTCTATCCTCTGCATCACCCTGATATGAAGGGATCTCTCAATGCCAGGATCCCAAACCGATCTCTCATGGTACCAGCCAACCAATAATCCTCTTGGATCCCATTTCCACCATGGCCAATAATAGCCCAAGTCCCATGGCTCGGACTGCACACTGCCTCTGGCTATGACTGATGAAGACCATGACCCCTGCTGCTCTGCATCTATGACTGTGTAAGCTGGCCCATCAACTGTGTACCAACTCATCACCTCTCTCCAATCAACTGCAAGGGTAGAACTGAAGATTCTCCACTCGAGGCATGGAGTTTGGAATGTAATGAGGAACATCTCCCTCATGTGGATCCTCCATCCCCAAGCAATCATCCAAACAAAATGAGCCACCTCCCAACAAGGCAACTCCTGAAAATCTCCTTCCACCTCAAGCTCCGGTAATGAAGGTGGGCTGAAAATCTGAACTTGGCAAGCATCATAGCTTAACCCATGTTGTCCTCCTCTCCACTTATGATAAGTGTAGAGTGCATGTTGATCCTGAGCTGCAAAATCATTGCCCTCCAATGGCAAAGTGAAGAACAATCCTCCAAAGAAGGTCCCTCCAACAATGAAGAACAAGCTGGCCCAAGACAATTCATCCATGAAGAATAGGACATGGTCATCATGGATCATCCTAATGAGATGTTTGCTGAAGATTTTAAATGATGATACATGATGCAAACAATCTCTCACGAGGATACAACGCGGTTTCATCCACTGCAACTTCAGAAAATTACATGGCAAGCAATGTACAAGATCCATCACATCCACTAACGGATAGTAAATGGTTGAATATGACAACAACATGAGACCAAACACTTGCCCATGGCTATACAATGGATGATTATCAATCTCATGGCTCACCTTAAAAGAAAACGCATATGTAGTAGTGGTGGCCATGCCTCCTCCCATGCTCCCATTAGAACATGTAGTGCATAAATTGTGAGAATTCTTCCCACTCAAAGACACATCCAGCTCATGTGTCTCCCTCAAAATCCAGCCTCCCATACAAATCTGATCTATATCAGCAAATGGAGACATGATTAGCAATAATATGAAGAGAATGTTGAAGATTTCATGTGGTGCAAGAAGGTACTAACAGCTTCCCAAACAAGTACAACGCAGTTTTACAAGTTGCTGCTTGATGAAAGTACAAGGCAAATATTTCTTCTTACATAGTTAATCATGCATGTCTCCATATGATACATGCTATTGTGCAGCAAATGAGCATACATGTAGTGATAAAACATTTTCCCAAGGCCACAAAAGAGATGGCTGCCTCCATCATGTAGATTGGCCCAATACAACTCATGGAGCAATATGACAAGCTTGCCCCCTTGTGAAGCAATGCACTGCATAGGAATGGTAAGAGTGTGCAAATCAATGAATGTATAAACAAAATTCTCACCATATGCTGGAAGTAAGATAGTGCATGGGTCCATACACAAGTCTTCCATAGTGCTTTGGCCCACTATGAAGAAGAATGAACCATGTGCTGCAAGAAGATAATCCTCCTGATGCTTGGGAACCCAAGTCAAGAAGAATATGCCATAGATGTCTCTATCATCATTACCTCCTCTTTGTTCATCAAGTGAAACAAATATGAAGTGATCCTGGGACCTATGGGTTATAGATCCACCATATTTACGCTAGGCACACTTCATCCATAAGTCTCTGCTCCAAGGTGACAATGTTGTGAGCTCATGCAAGTAAGCTCCTGTCAATACAAAGCTCTGTTCTTTGACATGCTCCTTGTCAAAGACTCCTCTAATAATGTTGCAACAAATATGGAATACCTCCCAAGATGGAAGTGCTTCCCAATCATCATCAAAGACCAAGGAGATAGTGCCATCTCCTCCTCTTGCAACATCATACAAAGTGTGAGAGCAAATCTGCCCTTGCTCTCCCAGAAACAAACCAAGCAACAAGACATTGTGTTGCCTCCCCATACCTCCATCATACCAATCATGTGATGAAGACATAATGAATGATATGAGTATCATATCAACACCATGCATCCATACTCTATGCTGCTCAATGATGCAAGTATCCCGCCATCTTTCCTTCATCCTCCGACTCTTAGGAAGAGTGTTTTCCAAGTGATGGCCAAACTCTTTCAAGAGTAACTAGCACAGCCAAGCCTCCTGCTGCCTGGTATCATAGATATGCAAGTACAAGTGATGGCCAAACTCCCTCAAGAGTAACCAGCACAGCCAAGCCTCCTGCTGCCTGGTATCACAGATCTGCAAGTAGCCTCCTAGCTCCTTGCTCATCATCCCCATCCACTCAATCACTTGTGGATGCCTCCTTCTTCTCCTCATCCTGGTACTCCTCCCATGAGGGCTACCATCCTCCCAAATCAAATTACTAATTTTGCACTTCATGGGATTTTGAAATATAAACTTCTCAAGGATCAATGAGACCCTATCAAGAATCAAATATGTGGTAGGCAAAAACCTCCCATCATGATGTGTATGGCTTAAGGGATGTCCAACACAAGCATGAGAGATGTTATCCATCCTAAGATGTCCTCAATCTTTTATCTGCTCTTGTGAGAAGGGAAGAAAGTCATTGCACCCCATGGTGTTTCGAAGTGCATCTCCAGTGAGATCTCTCCTTGAGACCTGCAAAAGTGAATCTCCACAACTTTCTAAAGAAGCTACTACAACAATGGTTTGTGGAAATTCTTTTATACCTTGATGTGCATTTGGAACTTCTTGTAGGGCTGCAAGAGTCCCATCCTCAAAAGTGTTGGTTGCCCCAACTGTTGATGCATGTGGCTGCTCCTCCATGAGTGTGACAACGTTTTCACAAGCCACCTCAAGAGGTGATGTGATCTCTTCTTCTTGATGAGAATTGGAAGCGCATGGTACTTCCTCTTCTTTTTCTTCATTCTTGTTGACCTCCTCAAAGGTGGATGTATTTCTTCTGGATCTGAAAAGAGATGAGTATAAACTCTCCTTTTTCACCGTTCCGGTCTTCTTGGGCTTAGACTCACAGGGAATATTGGATCCCTCATGCATGGGAAGAGGTGATCTCCCAGTGGTACGCTGCAAATTTGAACTCTGCATGCTAGAAACTCCTCTGTTACCATAGTACCTTCCTCCTTCATCTTTCCTGAGCTGAAAATAATCTTTGAAGGGCAAAGCTGCTTTGAAGTCTTCCCCCTTGGATTGCCACTCTCAGAAAGAATCTCCAAAGGGTATGTGACCATGTTGATGTGAGATCCTCATATTTTCCATAGATAACCAGCTCCACAGGCTTACTAGCTTTTGATACCACTATACATTCTCGCTCTCCAAGATATTCTGTAACATGACCCAAACTCCAACCAGAGATTGACTGGGAGGGCATTTACCGGATATGTCGCCTCTAAAAGAGAACGAGATCCGGAGGCTATCTGGCCCTTTCAGACTCTGTCTAATATTGAGAGATAAACACACCAAGTGGTATAGAACTAGAACACCCAAACAATAATAGTGCAGCAAACTGTAGTATCCCAAAAATGGAATTCTCAGCAGATCATGACTCAAAAACGCATTCCTCAGGAAAGTATGCTTCAGAAAACATAAAAAGTGTTTATAAACACTCAGAAACCCACTAAAAATACTGCAGCAACCTTTAATCATATTTTAGTGGCAAAAAGGTGGGGAAAAGTGAGGATTTTGGCCCTAAAAAGAGTGTATAAGAAAATATGCATAAACTGGAGGGTCAAGGTTCTAGGATATGTTATATTAGGTCAAGAGGGACGTCCATGTCGAATTTGAGCTCAAAAAAAGGCGTTTTTCTATATTAAACAGTTCCTCCTTCCTGACTAGTCAAGAAAAACCCTGATTTCCCAAGACTTGGAGTATGCAGAATTTTATTGAAGCAAAGCTGCGTTTTTTTCTGAAGGTATAAGATGTAAAATACTATGAAAAATCAGAGAATAGGTTTAGGATCATGGCAAAGGCATTGAGCAAGGTTAAACAAATTTTTTATAGAAAACCCCTCAAGATTGAGGTGTCGCAAGACAAGAGATTGATGCAGAAACCCTTCAGCGTTTCTCCAAGAGGCTGAAGCTTATATTTATTATATTACAGATCTAAAAATGATAAATTCATGAAAGCATAGATCGATAATGAGACAAAATGCCCAAAGGGCTCTTTATTACTTTCCCCTTAGGAATTTCAGCAATACATGAGAATGCCGGAGCAGATCTGAGTTTTACTGCAGCAGATCTGAAGAATGATTCAAAATTTTTGAAGAAAACTTTAGTATCAGATCAGAAATATACTTGGATTGGTTGGCCAATCAAAGGATCACCCTCAATCAGAGATCTAACTCCAAAATGATGCCAAAAACCCTGGAATGATGCTCCCTCAGCAATAACTTAGATCTGGGGAAAGAAATGCATAGTATACCATGAAGAACATATAGGCCTGATGCCAAGATCTGATAATAAGCTCCAATATCTCCCAATCTGATCCTCCAAAGGAAAGAGAGACTCTCCCTCTGAAAAACAAGAGAAGGAGGTGGTGTCATAAAGTCACCACGGCAACATCGTACAACATAGTATTACGATGCTGCGGCAATAACGCTATCCTAGAGGATGATGCTAAGAAAATAAGATTGCCCAAGAAGGCACTCGAAGTCCCCCGTGGCTAAGGGTGAGATATTCGCACGGAGACACTCGGTTGCACTAAACAATGCAGCAGACAGGCTAAACAGCCAGCGTGCCAAAGAAGACAATATGTCTCACTCAATAATCCATAATCCAAGCATGAATGAAATGAGGAGGCTCCTTCATCTTTTATAGTGTTGGTTTCCCTCCAAAACCCAACGTAGTCTCTCTCTCTCCTCCACGTGGTGTTGGGTCGCCCCCCTTGACTCCCACTTAAGTCACAACGTTGTGCTACTAGGTGGATGTCTTATTTCATTTAAGTGAGTTTAGACCCTCTTTACTCACTTTTTATTTATTTACAAACTATCGGTGGCAAAATAAACAAAATAGAATATTCCAATTTGCTGTCGCAAATTAGGAATATTACACTTTGCAACATTGTTCACATGTGGGAGCCATGGCATAGGGGATGGAGAGATTACTTGCAAAGGCACTGCGCTTACCCGACTTCTCTCCCACTCTCCTGGAGCGTTAGTGTCGGCAGCCCCAAAACCCAAACTCCATAATTGAGCCAACAAACCAACCATAGGAGAATAAGAAAAACCAACGAGAGTCGATAGAGTCACAAGCATTCAGACTCTCAGAATATTCCACAAAGAAGGAGGTGACACAACAAAGTTTGAAAATGGAAACAACATGTTCTTGTTTTTTTGAATAACGTAATAACTTATAGTTTCATTTTAATAGTTATGATAAGTGTAGAATTCTTGTAAGAGTAATTTTTAAGTGTGACTTTTTCGAAAGTTTTCCAATTTATTTTCCAATTTAATTTGTCTAGAATATTTGGCAAGGATTCACTGAAATCACATGTTTGACGGGTGAACTCTTCACAATCGAAGTGCCCCACAAGGTTTTTGAGGGTGTTGAATTCATATATACAGTTAAAAAACAAGTTTAAATAACAAAAACCAAGATTTGACAACAAATTTTTTTCTTGATCTTAACCAATAATATATAGAAAACTCCAAAAAGTCATACTTAAAACTACTCCATTCTTATATACTAAAAAAAAATATGTTTTTTTTAATAACATAAAAACATGTAACATTATTTTAATATTTATGATAAATGCAAAGTCTTTATCCAATAGAAAAGTGGTTTTTTAAATAGCATACAAATTTATAATTTTAATATTTATGATAAGTGTAAAGCCCTTATAGGTGTTTATTTCTTTTTAAAATAATATAAGCCTTATAATTTCACTTTAATATTTATAATAAGTATAGAGTCCTTATATACTTGGCAAACTGTTGTTTTTTATAAATAATATAAAAAATTATAATGCTATTTTAATATTTCTGATAATTGTACAGTCCTTACCCGCAAAAGTGTTTTTAATAACCTAAAAACTTATAAATCCATTTTAATATTTATGACCAGTGTAGAATCCATACTAAGGAAAGTATTTTTTTAATAACATATACTAAGCAAAGTGTGTTTGTTATTTAAATAAATAACATAAAAACTTATAGCTTTATTTTAATATTTATGATAACTACACAGTCGAAAAGTGACTTTTTAATATCATAAAAAAATTATAATTTTAATAATTATAATAAATATAAAGTATAGTCAACCTGGGTAGGACTACTGCAAATCGATTTAATTTTACTTTAATATTTATAACAAGTGTAAACTCTTTACGCAGTCGGAAATGATCTTTGTAAACCTTATGTAGACCCTTAAGGTAAAATTTTTTTATTAAAAATTAAAATATGCAAATAATATATATTTCAACATTCTTTATCCGACAGTTGCAGAACAAATCCTGCCAAAGTTATGTCTGGAATCCACCTGCTGGACACGACCCCTCCAGCTTAATCAATTAATTAAATGCACAAAGTAGACGCACTCGCATATGCATGCAACAAGAGACCTCGCAGTAAAACTCGATGACCACCAAACGAAGCAACAAATTCCAATAAGTATCTATACCGTTGTTTTTCCATTGAACCATAAGAAGATTGGGCATTGTCCTTTACACAGTAGGTTGGACGTCGTCCATCTGATCACTCTGGTTTGTTTGTCCGAGGTCGAAGTGAGGTTGTTACATCCCGACTGATACTTAAACAAAACTTGTTTGTATCTCACAGCTTTCCTCCTGGTTCAGGTGGTAGTGGTGCTGCTTGGATCAATGGCCGACATAGGCGCGGAGAACCAGAGGAAGAAAATCATTATCGACACTGACCCTGGCATAGGTAATCCTCTTCTAAGAAAATTTGGGGAGCTAATATTGGTTTTTCCAAGAAAATTAGCTTATTTCCATTTTGATAAAAAGTTTGTCCAAAAAAATTATTTTTCAGTATAGCCAAACATACCATTTATAGTTTTGTATATTATAAATTTGAATAATTTAAAAAATATAACCAAACATACAATTTATAGTTTGCATATTACCAATAAAATTATAATTATACTTTGCAAGGACCAATAAGATTAACCAAGAGTTTTAAGCTTAAGATTAAAATTTTACAGGATCTCTTCTCCTTCAAATATCCAATTTACATTCA
This sequence comes from Pinus albicaulis, assembly GCA_034641835.2. Classification (NCBI taxonomy): domain Eukaryota; kingdom Viridiplantae; phylum Streptophyta; class Pinopsida; order Pinales; family Pinaceae; genus Pinus; species Pinus albicaulis. The sequence continues at coordinate 1,226,994,477 of CM076584.1, read as the reverse complement.
TTTGCTGCACTTTCCACATTCACATGTTCCTCTTTTTGAATGGCAAGCCTTTATTTTAAAAAATCAACTAGATTAAGTCAAGTTTGATTGTTTTTCAAGCTTCCACCCTCGTTAACAGCAGTATATGAAATCGAAACCTCTCATTTTCTCTTACAATTATGGACTACAAGTGTTTCATGCCATAAGAAAAAACTGGGGCAAAAAGAGCCGATAATATTTTTGTTTAAAATTTACTTTTTGACTTCCTTGAGACCTGATTGGTCTCCAGCATCATCTCTTGTTTTAGAATCAAAATTTGAAATTCAATTTAATTAGAGATTTATTAAAAGATGTTTGGATTCCAGATCAATATAACTTTATCAAAATCCCACTTACGGATCAAAAGTTATGGCCATTTAAAGTTTTGGCCCCACGATCCTGCCATGTTAGCAACACTGCCACGTGGTGCTTAACATGCAGCCCATGTGGCTCTACCATGTCAGCCTCAGCCTCTATGTGAGTGCCATGGGGTTTGCCACGTCATCATGCCTTGCCCCTTCACACCGGAACACAAAAGAGTTAGGCCTGCAAGGGGCCCACATCGCAAATTATGTGTTGTTTGATAGGAAGTTCTTTTGTCTCGCAGCTCCCGTCTCTCAAAACTGTAGCATGTGAACACCTACTCTCCATACACTAGTGCATGAATGGGAAATTTCATGTTAACTATTGGCGAGTCTTTTCGTTCCCCGACTCTATCAATCGTGGTTCGATTGGTAAACATGAACTTTGTTCTTCCCGAGGTCCGTGAACTTGTGATAATGTCATGCTGGTGTTACTCTGACATCATCTTCTGGTGGCATCATGCTGCTATGTGGCCTTCTTTGAAGATGCCACGTGTCTCTCAATTATAGGCCACAAGGCCATTTTGGCTGCCATGTGTCACGTTGTCCATGTGCCATGTCAACATCTTTTCCATGTCATATTGCCATGTCAATCCTGTCCTGGGCCCCACCAAGGCCCAAGGCCTTGTGCAAAACAAAACTTTGCCATTATAAAGGTTTTTGCGGTTCACCATGGAGCCGAACCCTTAAAGCATCCACATCATCACGCCCCGGCCCTCCACTGCAACATAATTCCTTCTTGGGGACTCGCGACCAGTTGGATTTCTTCGTTCACTGACGTGAGCCACGAAATGGCACACTCACTTAGCTCACAGGGCGCAACAAAAGTTTTATCTGTTAAGAAATGAGAGGACTCTTCATCGAATTCCTTCATCACAGAGAATTCAACGTCTATCCCTCCTATGCTGTAGTAATAGTAGAGAGGCCTGCTAGCTCTCAAACACAGGATATGACTTCATGGCCTCTTGTCTACAGAGTCTGCATTCCCACAGCCCTAGGGGATACTAACAGAATTTCCCATTTTATTACAGGTCTTCTTGGCCTTTGCACAAGTCGAATAAGCACTCATTCAAGGGATGAATCCAACATAGCTTATTGACTTCATTTCTCAATGAAACAATCTCTTTTTTAAGCTTCTCACAATCTTCTTTTTTCTTCATCAACTAGAACTTCATTTCCTTTTCCATTCTCTTTGCTTCTTCTAGCTGAGTTTGCAGGGAGATGACTTCTTCTTCATGTCTCATTTCTTGTTGACCGAATTCTGCTTCAAGCTTGTTAAAATCCTTAGATCTTTCCTTAAGATGGTTTGCCATAATTTCTTCTCTCTTTTCTACTTCCTCTACTTGGAGTCTTAGGAGGAAAACTTCTTCCTTTGTACCATCAAGGTCATGATTCTTCTCTTCAATGTCTTGCATCTAATTCTTAAGTTCATTATTTTATTTTCTCAATATATTTGTCTTTTAGAGCAGCTACAAGCTCTGCTTAAGGTCTACTTTCTCCAAAGTCTTCTTCATCTTCATTATCTTCCATGCTTTTGGTGTTTTCAGTTTTTCCTTCATCTATCTCCTTTGATTCTTGATCATTTTTGTAGTATTATTCCACATACTCTGATTTTGGCTCAGCAGACATAAGGACAGATTCTGCATAAAGATTTTGTTGTTTTTCCCAATGACTTTTGTCTGAATAACATTGACCCACCTTGACTTTTACATAATCTGATAGACTACTCAGGATTGCTTGCATCGCTTTTGTGTTGTATTATTTTGACTCCTTTGTAGTTGTGCTTCTAGTAACGGCTGATTCCGATACCTCACAACCAAGACTCATCAAAGAATACCTCATTTTGACTCTCCACAAATCATACTTTGTTCCATCGAACAGGGGAGCTGGGGAAAACAAACTATCTTCAATATCTTTAGAATATTTTGACAACATAGCATTGGAGGGGACTTCCTTTGAACGTTTGGAGGATGCTTTCTTGAGTTTTCCAATTGCTCTTCTAGGATCTTCCTTCTAGTTGTCAGGTTGTAACTGAAGGAACTTGGCTCTGATACCAATTGTTAGAAGTGTCGAGGGGGGGTGGAGAATTATATTTCATCCAATCATCAATTTTACTAGTTAAAAAAATCTATTAGAATCACAAAACATAAACCATGCAAAGACATGAGAATTTAAAGTGAAAAGTCACTTGAATGTTTTCAGCTCAAATTACAATGTTGAGAACACCAATCCTCCTTTACAAACTCAGGATCCAACTTGTCAAATGAGGACACCAATCCTTTTATACAATTTTAGGCTCCAACTTGGCAATAGAATGAGAACACCGATCCTCTACCTGAGCACCAACTCAACTTGTTTTTCCACTATATTGGTGTCTAGGATAGAATATTAGATCATTAACGCTACCAAACAAGTATCACAACAAGTCTACTTTTCACAGCGGAATATAAACAACTATAAATCTACTAGTGCACAAAATAATAAATATACACAACTTTTTACACAATATGTACAATAACCCAATCTTCGTTATATTAATCCATCTAAATAATACAATAGTCTAGGGCTCCCATACTAGTGATAATGGCCCTCAAATATCCACTAGTACAAGAATACAAAATACAAGATAATCTGATGATCTAGTTGATGTAATGCACCATCACAACTTCTTTGTCATATCATGTACACTACGAGTCCTTTGCTTCCGTACTGCAACACTTGCCCTAAGTCACTTGATACGAGGATACGGGGTTACGGGGATTCGAGAATCGGATTCGGGTACGGCGACCCCTGGAACAGGATACTTTTGGGATACGATACGTTATATATTATTTTATTAAAATATATATATATATTAAAAATTACGTATTTTTTACACAAATTCATACAAAATTCATTGATTCAAACATAGATATACGGTCTGTGTCATTCAGTCATTGTAAAATAGTGAAATACCATACATACATTCACAATTGTAAATTTACTCGGAAAGTCATGATTGAAGATGACAGAATCTGCCTGGTTTTTCTCCTTCCCAAATTATGTAATCAAAATGTGTTACATAAGTACACGGCCAATGGAAAATAGAAATAGAAAATACAGCTACGAATCTTCAAAAACTTACTGGAAAACCTCGGCCAATAAAATCCCATCAATCCTCATCATGTAAATATGACATACACAATATATCCAGATCATCATGCTCTGTGCTCTCCTCCAACAGACATATACTCACATAATATACTTGCATCGATGGTGTGGAGGGATGGCCCCACCTCCATCATCTGACTTCTGTGGGCTCATGGCGCATTGAGATCCAAGTTGGCCAATGCCAACTCAACACTATTGTCCAGACCCATATCATCAGGAAAGACATCCCACATCTTTGTCTTTCCCTTCAACCAATCCTCCCTCAGCCTGTAGATGAGACGAAGGTTGGTGTGCACATACACCATTGTCTCTGCCCTGGACTGCTCAAGCCTGCTCTTCTTCACACTATACAAATTCCCATATGTGCTCCAATTCCTCTCGCAACAAGAGGATGAAGTCACCTGAGAGAGGAGCCTCGTGGCTAACTGTTGTAGAGGAGGGCTTGTTGCCCCATGAGTTGCCCACCAAGAATAGGGCTTCGTAGCCCCCCCTGTCTCGAATCACATCATAGCCTGCAAATCGCCCAGTGCCAGTGGAAAAATCTGCAAAGGCATCCTCCACCTCATCAAGGGATGCCCTTTCCTGAAAAATCCTCCTGAATGCATCTTTCCTCCCCTGTGAGATTTCACCATCCATGTGAGGAGGGAATCTGCGGGAAGGTCCACCACTCAGCCACTCATGGTTGTAGTATTTTGGGTTCAAGGAGTGAGCCAAACAATGTAAAGGTGTGCAATTCTTGTCCCATCTGCTGACAAGAATATCCTGTATGACGGTGAAGAAGGCCTCAGGTGATGTCTCATACTTTGGGCACTGACTCTGTAAAACAATGGTCCTCACAGACTCAATCAAGGAATCCCATCCCTCATAAACCTCTCCTAGGATGGGTTGGTCTGTATCTGCAAATCAGAGCAAGGAAATGATAGGCTCCATGATCTGAATAACTAGATTTACCTTCTCCCACCATATATCATCCAACACTGTGTCCTTCACCTTCTTTGAGGTTGTTTGATCCGTCTTTCTCCAAAAAGACCAAAACTCTGAAATAACCATGGACCCAAGAGCAGTCTTGACCTCCCTCAACCTCTTCAACATGATGAATGAAGAGGCAAACCATGTATCTGCAATCTTCAACAATGATAGATTGTTGTACTCCTTGTAAATAGTGAGGGCATTTGTATGGTTTTGTACAAAGTTGTGGATATGTCGTGCATCCTCAATAATGGCTCCAATCCAAAGCACATCAGAAGCAATAGATTTCAGTGCCAAGTTCAATGAATGGACAATGCAAGGTGTCCAAAATACTTGTGGATATTTTGCTTCCATAATCATGCCAGCGGCCTTGCAAACAGGTGCATTATCTATAATGATTTGCACACAAGAATCCACACCTACATCTTCAATAACTTTAAGAAATAACTCACCCATATATTGTGCATCCTTGTACTGTCCAAGTGCATCTACTGATTTCAAGAAAACTGGACCATTCAAGGATGACACCATGAAGTTGATGAGTGGGTGGCGTGCTGGATCTGTCCATTTATCAGAAACAATGCTAACCCAGATGTTTGCCATGCTAATTTAATAGGCTCAAGCATTTTGTCCACCTCTTTCTTTGCCTTTGTCAACAATGTGGTTTTGAGCTTCTATGACCCAGGAGGCACATACCCTGATGGAGCCCCATGACTAAGAGCTCGACACATCTCAATAAATAGAGGTGACCGTGCAACATTAAAGGATATGAAGTGCTAATAGAAAAAAAATGCAATGGTGAGATCAAGCTCTTCCCTTTTCTCTTTTTGGAAAATCTTGTCCATTGGACCAACTGCAGTTGCCTTTCTCTTTGTTGATTCTCCCCTACTAAAACTCTCAAAAGGGAACTTGTTGCTGCTTTTCCTTAAGAATGGAAGGGGGTCATCATTCTTGTTTTTTTTTATTTTGCTGCCACATTTGCCTCGCCAATACCCTGCTCTTTCTCCAATTCCTTTATCTGTGTCGTTTTAATTACTGTACAACATTTAATGCCACAACCTAGAATACCCAACAAATGAGCTTTCACACGGAAATATGTGCAAGTGAACTTGCCATGGCAAAAATTGCATTTCCATGAACAATTTCCTCCTCCTCCCTTTTTTCCTGCCCCTCCCTCTCTTGTCACATATTTCCACAATGGGTATTTGGGGTCAACAATTTGTTTTCCCTGCACATTTGAAGCTGTTGTTGCAGCCCCACTTCCAATGGATGGAATACTTGTGGACCCTGATGAAACAGGGACAGTAGGGGCATCTCCAATGGGGACATTCTTCCCCTTTCTTTGCCCCTGTCTTGCTGCCTTTGATTGAGCCATGAATACTGTAAAAAATAAACAAAAATAACCAAATATATAAAACATATGCACATGCAAACACTAACAGCAAACTAAATGAAAAATATAGAGGGACAGTGCACTTACCGGATGCTCGAATCTCTTTGAAAGAACTCCCTTTCTCCTTGCTCACACTTGCTCCTTGCTCACCCTAGCTCCTTCTCACTTCAGAAAATGAAATGGGTGAGAAACAATGAACAAACACCACACTTTATTAAAAAAAACAACGCTTTTTTTGACCGGCGGGTCCGGCCGTACCCGATTCACCGGGTATGATCGTATCCGTACAGGGTATGGTCGAGATACGTCGTACCTTGTACCGATACGGCCGTACCCGGTGAATTGGAGGCGAATCGGGTACGAATCGTATCCGATACGGTGATTCGGGATTCGGTGACCCTTTTGGACGAATCCGGTAACTTAACACCTCCCTCTATCAATGCTCCTAGTCCATCACTGAATCTTGGCTTGTCAATCTGCTCTCTCGTTGATCGTTAGTCCATCAACGCATCAACACATCGAGACTCCTGTCGAGATGTTCACAACTCCGTTTGTGAACAACTCTCAACTGCCCACTATTGCTCCTCAGCTACTCAGGGACTTATTCCCATATAGTCTTCTTGCGCTGCTCCAATGAAGACTAACATAGGGCAGGAGAGCTGCCACCTATCACCATAAAATGTCATTTCTCCAATGATGAACACGAGCTCCAACAATCTTCTCCTCTGGTTGCCCAAACCTTGAGCTCCAATTTGCCTACTCTAGTAGTCACCTTAGTCCATCAAGGTGCCACTTAGGCTTCCAACCTTCACCCATCTTTAGCTGTCAAATTCCTTTATGGCAGGCTGATCTAGGGCTACTCTTAGGCACCTACTTGTTTCCCTCCACCAACCACAAGATGCCCAATACAAACCAACAATTCTGTCCACACTAGGACCTCATCCACCTAGCAACGAAACACATCAATCATAGATACCTTTCGCTGTCCTGAACTTCTGCACTGCTGTCAAGTCAATGGACTGGTTAGGGCTTCTAACAGTCCGTTGTCATCCACTCCTTTCTGCTCCAAAAGACCTTCTACAACTGTGGCTACCTTTCCTCAAGCTATATCCACATTCTGCTCTAATTCTGGGCTAAAACCAGCCCCAAGTAGACCCTCTTGGCCCTCCTGTTTCAAAGAGACAATGCCTGTGGCCTTGCTGTGCTAACTAGCAACTCCACGGACCCCTGTTCCAAGGACAATTTGGGCTGCGACCTACCTGTACAGTCATTAGGAGTTGTGGCCTGCTTGAAGGATGAGAAACCACACAAAAATCAACCCAAAACACAGTTCAGAACTTTCCTAAGGCATGATGCTGCCTCTCTCACCAGCTCAGACCTCCTAGCGCATCAAGAAGATGCCAAATAGACCTCTCTCCAACTCAGACTTGTCCTTCTGGGTTGCAGCTAGCTTCAGATCAAATAATCTTATGTTTTGCTGCACATGGTATACTCAAATGAGCTCTCACACATTTTCTATTTATACAATTTGATGTGTCTTCAAGTGGTGTGCTCCAACATGTCTTGTGGCACACAAATACACTAGGCTGATCTGCTCTAGGTGCCACAAAACCCACCAGAAATCTTCAAAAATTAATATCTCATGATAGGCAACTTGGATTTGAGTGATTTTCGTTGATTGGAATAACTTAGGCTCTGAGTGGAATTTCTCCAAACGATTTTTGGGTCTTGGAGATCTCATGTGTCCTAGCCCCTCCACAAAGTTTCGGATTTAGAGCACATCCGATGCTACCCAAAAATCATCATTTTGATGATATATTCTCGTCGCTGCATACTGTTGAACTTCGCTATAATTAGGGCTAGTTGTTGCATCATTGGAATGTGGAATTGAGTGTCTATTTAGATCGTTTAATGTATGGGTCATTGTTAGATGAATGAAATGTCCTAGAGATTGTTTTATCTCGATAAGCATGCACTATTTGCATGAAATAGAAATGCTTTAAGGTCACTTTTCTTCTTTTTCCCTTAACATTGGATGAAGTTGACTTTTTGAGCCTCCTTGATCAGGAAACCGAATTCTCAATCATAATCATCCTTGACTCCATATCCCCAAGGGAAATAGGCATTGGTCCCTCAAAAGGGTGGTCATTTTCCCCTTCTTTTTCACCCTTTTCCCCAGGTCTAGCTTTGATAGGTCACCTACGGCGTCAATTTACCGAGAATCCACCCACAGGAAAAATTCGATCTCTTGGAGGCTACTGTGTTGGTGGCTCCCCTCTCTCTCCTCCGAATTTGAGGCAATTCCAACTGTGGAATCTCTGGGAATCACAAGCCCTAGCTTTAGGACCAAGTTTTTCCTAGGCATCCCCAAGGCTAGACCCTAGTAAGATCAATTTGACCTTTTGAAGAAAAATTTCTTATCTGATACATTCCCCTCACCTTGTCCAAGATAGGAACATCATTGGTTGCTACATTCCATCCCCGAACCTGGGCTGGGTTCACTTGGTCCCGTGTGGTCCCGTTTCCTATCAAAGACTAATCATCAAGGGCTATATGGGAGACCAAGTTCATATAGGATTTTATAGATAGGAAAGTACCCCTTCAAGTTGTACCCCTCATTCTTATCCTCACCCCCTCTCCCTTGGAAGGCAAGTCCCTTGCTTAAAGAGCAAGCAAGCACCATTTCTTCACCTCTTCCTTAGGATAGGGTTACTAGGATCACTTCATACTTATTCATTGACATACCATTTATAAGTGGCTTCCCAACAACATCGATACTCCTCCCATTGGTGAAAGTCTGTAAAGAGCAGGGAGTCTTAGCCGTGGTGACAGTGGGCTAAGTCTCCATCGCTGCCCTTAGTCTAGCATTTTCCCTCTTAGGAACCCCTTTAGGTCCCCTGCTGGTTTGAGTGATAAATCCCTAGGAGAAATTTTTTCTCCATGATGGTCCTCAGTCGGCAGCCAACAACCCCTTGCAGCCATCAACTAGCTCGTTGTGACGTTTCTCCGCCACCTGAGTGTGGAAATTCCAAGTCCGGAATCCTACGGCAGCTAACTGAATTTACTTCACCTACTTGTAAATTACATTAACAAGTTATTTATGGATTTCTTCTGTAAATACTGAAGTAGCCTTCACTTAATTAATTAAATATGGCGAAACAAGAAACTGAGCAAGAAAGAAAAACATCACACATGACACCGTTGTTTTGGGACAAACGTCCCTGGAAAAACCCAATGTGGAAAAACCGGTGCAACAGATCTAAGGGTTTTATTATTAAGCTTTATTTCTGAATACAATCTTTGGATGCCTTGCTAGAAATCCAGTATAAAGAATATCACTTGGCAGAGAAAATTAGTGAGATTACCTCACTCCACATTATAAGTCTCGACTGATCCAGTAGTTGAACCAACGCCCTCCTGGAACCCTCTGCGTTGCCTCTGCATAGTAAGTGCATGGGCCTGCGTCAAGGGCTTCGGAAGACTGCGTCACCTCCTCTGTTGGATCGATTAGCCCTCAGGAAACTCGATTCTAGCCCTCTGGCTCAAAATCTCGATCTCCCAGCTGAATCTCAGACCTCTGCTCAGGAATACTGCGCTACCTCTGCGTGTGGCCTTCATGGTCCTGCGCCACCCTCTCTGGGTACCACGTCACACTTTCTGGGCACTGCGTTGCCTCCTCTGCATATCTCTCTGCCTCTCTGTTGAGTATTCTTGGTCCCGGAGAAGATCCTCCGACCAAATCTGTCTCTACCCCTCAATTGCGTGAGAATCACTCGATCAAAGTTTTCCTCTAAGCACTGCTCATTTAAGAAAATTTGATCTCTTGATCTCTCGGTGTGTTTTTCCAAATGACCCTCAAGTCTTCTTTATAGTCTTCTAGTTGAGATTTCAACGATCGAGATTAGATCTCCAATCAACGACTAAGATTACATTTTGACTGGATCTGCTTTTTCTAGAATTTATACCCATAGTTTAGATTAATACCCATTAATTATTATAATTTCGTAAGTTTAGACTTAGGGTCTCATTAAAAATAATTAATTTATTAAATAAAACCGTTTCTGGGTGCAATTTCCCAAAACGATTTTTGGATTATCTAGAATACATGTGTCTAAGCCTCTCCACAAAGTTTGAGACTTAGAGCACATCTGATGCTATCCCAAATCAACACTGAGCCAACCATGTGGTCCCTCACCCATCTGTATTGATCATATGTTTGTAGGTGGGTCTCCCAAACCCAAAGGTATGTTTTGTCATTTGGTAATTGAGTATTGGGTTATTTATCATATGTAGAAATTTTATACCCCACTTCGGTTTTAAGTTTCACCTTATCACTCCCATATAGTTAAATGCTCATTCCCATAATCATACATTCAAAATTTTGGAAATGAAATAATTTTTGAAAACACAAATTTAGGAATTTCATAGTGCTGGAAATGGAGAAATAAAACACAGGAAATTAAAATAGCCACACACAGAAAAATAACACGCTGATTTTTTGTCAATGTGACCCTAGAAAAACCCCCTACAACTCTTGGGGAAAACCAATTTGAGAGCTCTTCTTTATTTATGATAAAATGCTTTTACAGTGAAACATAAATACACAAAAAATTCCAGCAACCACAAAAATACAACTTATCTCGTTTTCCGTGCTTAACCTCTGCCTCAGAAAATGTGCCAACAGTCAAAACAGAAACAACTTTAAATGTTGTACAAACTCCTTGATTTTTGTGCCCAGAAAACACAACAATAAATGTTGTTGTACAACGTCCTTGATTTGCATGCAAAACAACAATAAATGTTGTTGTACGACCTCCTTGATTTGCATGCAAAGGGACAGCAATAAATGCTGTATGATTTCTATCTCGACTTTTGTGCACAGAAACAATAGTACGCAATATGGATTGCCTCGAAATCTGTGCCACAAAAACAACAATAAATGCACCTCAAAATCTGTGCCAAAATTGCTATATGACTGCCTAGGAATGCATCCCAAAGTTGTTGTACGGTTATGCCTTGAAAAATGTACCCAGAATCTGCCTTGAACTGCGTGTAAACCTGTTGTACGGATTTGCTGAGTGTTGCCTCAGTATGTGTGCCAAGGTTCTACTCTCTTCTTCCTCACTACTCAAATTCTCCTTGCTCTCTCTTGCTCCTCTCAATCTGCTCATGAAAAGAATGAATAACCTTTTCTCTTCTTTTCTCCTTTAACCTAACCCTAAGTGACTTTTGAAGAATCCCTAAATCCAATGGCTGAGATAGCGTTAGATCAATGGCTGAGAATAAGTGTGCATTTAATTCTCACTTTCTAATTTGTAATTCACCCCACTTAAATAAAGACCCACTTAGCCTTTTATTTCCATAGTCACTTTTTCACTTTCTAATTTTACATTGACTTTAATAAAGTCACTTTAAAATTAGACTTGTAACTTTATCACTTATAAAGTCATTTTAAAATTAGATTTGACTTTACCACTTATAAAGTCACTTTAGGAGAAAAATACAAATACATTTAGACACTTTTCCCTAGGATAAAGATCAAAGCCTTAGGGAACCACTTGTCCTCTGGTATCCAAATTTTAACACTCCCTCTTACCGAGGAAAGTGTTCGTCACCACCCCCATCTTGTCTCTGAAGTAGACATGCTTGCCCCGTGGTAAGGCTTTGGTGAATATGTCCGCTACCTGCTCATCTGTGGGGATATACTCAAGCTTCACAACTCCCTTCTGAACATAGTCTCTGATGAAATTGTTATCACTCCAATAATTTCCCAGGGTTGTTCTGCTTTTTAGTTAAGGAAATTTTAGAGGTAACCACAAACCTACTTTTAAGCTTTAGGATCTAGCCTTCCTAATGCTTAGAGAGAGCTCTCTCTTTATGATTTAACTTGGTTGATTTTAGTTGATTTTAGGCTAGTTATGTGAGATTGATTGGGTTTTGGTTTTGATTTGGTTTGGTGGTGTAATCACTAATTCGGATGGATAGATGAAGGTCTGCTTACCATTGGGCTAATGGAGTCAATGGATCAAGCAACAGAAGCAGGATCAAGGTCTAAAGAGAAGTTTTCACTGGGCAAGATAGCTGAGCTGATTTAGATCTTTAGGTTGAATGATGAAATGGTTTCAATCGGGATGAGAGAGCAGTTAAGGATTCTCATATCCGGATAATGAGTGAAATGACAGAGGCCAATCGAAGCTAGGGAGCAATTAAGAATTTCCTATATCAAAAGAAAACATGTAATTGATATAATAGTTCAAGACAAAGTGTTTTTAAACAAATTCTGAAATAAAACTCTTGTTATATATTTAGATTCAGAAAACATTTAAGTATGTGAAAACTTAAGAGAATAACAAAGAACAATTGAAAGTACTTCACTAAAAGTGGCTCAACACATGAATCCAGTAATATAATGTCTTTATTGCTCAATCCAGTCTGCTGACTTAAAAATGGTACAAAGAACCTTCTGGTTCAGATCAATACATCTATAGAAATGTTTTAGTAATCCACAATCCACACTCATTACTTCGAGTTGTGAAGTATTTATACAAAAACTTTTACAAAATATCCTAAAACAAACATAGGAATTATTCAAGGAAAATAAATATCTTCATGCAAGAAGATAGAGATAGATTATCTAACTAATGTAATCTATCCCTGCTTTTATTGATTTGTTGTTTGATTTATTGATATTTTTGTTGCTTTCTCTCTCACTGTTACTCAATGCTGGCTGTTGTTGAGTGTCCTTTACGCTGGCTGCTTATTTTACTTTCAACTCTTCTTTGTACTTCAACCATCTGACTTTCATCTGATACACTTTTAAATTTGATACTCTTTATCGTGACTGCCCTGTTTTACGGTTTTACTTTTCAAAGTAAATCAGTCATTTTCTCCCAATCTTCTACATTTGGTAATTTGATCTTTACCATTCTTCTGAATATCTCATCAGCCTCTGTATACTTTCCAAAATTGGGCCTGTTAATGAATGGATGTTTTACCTCATGCTGGAGGTAAAAAAGGTTCTCAAAACTCTGATAAAGGACCTTTCCTGTTGGAATTCCCTTCATAGCTGAATTGTTGATTTGTTCCTTTGCCAATTCTCTGATTTTCTTATCATAATCCTCATGTTTCATCAACCTGTCATTTATAACCAGAGGATTAGGTAGACCTTTCTGCCTCAAAACATCAAATTTCACCATAAATCTTGTAATGACAAGCTCCATGTTCTAGCATTTTTCTTCTAGTTGTACCATTAAGTTTCTCTTAGAAATCACCTTCTTGACTTCTAGGATTGTCTCTGTTCTATCTCTAATGCCAATTTCCTCTAATTCCTGCTTGTTCTTGGAATTGAGAAACTTAATGATTTCATTTGCTTCCTTAGGCTTCTTACCAAGTTCTTCCTTGATTTTTTGAATGGATTTATTTGCTGCTTTGATTAAATCCTTTTGCTCGAATATAACTTGAATCGATGGCCAAATATCATTGACAGAGTCAATGATATTGGACCATAGTTGTTGCTTGGCTTGAGCAAGTGGTTCTTTCAATGTTAGTTCTTTCTCAAGCTTCTGCACTTTCTCTGTCAATCTGTTTGTCTTTTGCATGTTTTATAGTTTAAGATACGTTTCTTTCATCTCTAAGCTTTTTAACATCACCTAGTCTGTTGTTCCATTAGTACGGACAAACATTTCTCTCTGTTACTTTTACTAGTTGCTGCCTCATTTCATGGTTGCTCTTGATGTTGTGATGGGGTCTGTGTGATACTTAGATATACCAATTAGCCAGTCTTGCTTCTAAGCTCGAAGCCCAGTACAGTGACAGAAATATATTTAGAGTAGAAGGGGTAGAATGCAAGTGTTGTAAGGAATAATAAACCATAGGGGCTTGCTTCCTTCTTGGCTTCTTTCTCACAGCTACCTTGTCCTTTTCTGTTTCCATTTCTTTCATGGGCAGTTAGCGAAGAATGAGATTCATCATCTCATTCCATGTTTATCTGTTGCTGTAGGCCTATGAATATCGTTAGGAGGCAATATGAGCTGTTTTCTTGTCAGCATGTGCATACTTTTTTTCTTTATCATTTCATCTGCAACTTTGATGTTAGTGAGATCATATCCCACTTCTATGACCAGATCTTCTAGAGATTTAATCCTATTGTCTTTGGCTTGCGAGGAAGTCTTTTCTAGCTTTACTTGATCTTTGATGTTCCCTAGAGTATTTTGCAGCTTTTGTACACTCATGGCTTTATTGGTCATGGTAGAGTACAACATTTCACCAGCTTTCTTGTGAAATTCTATCTGGTCTATATGATGAAGATCCTGGGCCTGAACTTCATATGATTTCTTTTTATAATCTGTTGATGTTTTAGGATGCTTTACTGTTGGCTACAGGAAAGTCATCTGCATATTTTTGGTCTTGTAATACTTGAAGATTCCCTCTTCAGGCATTTTTACAAGTTTTCCATGGATTGTATTAGCAAGGTACTGGACAAAATTGAATATGGAAGCAGGAGGTTGACCAGGGGTAAAAATAGAAAGGAAACCTATGACTGAAGCATCAACATGCTCATTAGTGAAATAACCCAAAATACAAGACAACATTGTAATAATATGTCTGGTTCTCTCAGAGAAAATAGATGTTGGATAAGGAAGATTAGTTTTGGGAGTTTCTACTGATGAGGGGGTGAATGTTTGGAAAATATGGAACCTCTTGGGGAAGTCCAGATTCAGATATAATTGAGTAAGGGTCTCAATAGACAGTGGGATTTCATCTGGCCTAGGTTGAATCTGCAGCATTTGGTTAATTGACTCAGCTATGATAGTGAACAAAATCTCTTTGCCAGGGGTTACAATGGCTCTTTGATCAGGAAAATAACAAGTTTCACAAAGTCTAATCACCTCTGGACACTGGAAGGTTTGTGGAACAACATACTTGGGCAAATTGGACTCCCAAAGGAAAACCTCATCAGCTTGGTCAATTGATTTGTCATGGCTCCAGTAGTGGAGCTCAAGAAGGTTAAACTCAGTGACAGGGTCACTAATTTTAAAATCTTTGTCTGCCAAAGGTGTGTGTTCCACATCTACAACTCAAGGTTGTAGGGGATTTACTCTTACAATACCTTGGGAAGCCATATTTATTAATTTTAATCAATTGATTACTCTTTTGACTTAGGAAAATAGGTTCAAGCTTTTAGGAGCACCTTTGAAAGATATTTACAGTCTGCAACAGGATTTAGGGAAACCAATTGATCAAATATTACTCTCTGTGATCAAGAATAGTCTCATGCCTTGGGAATTCTATGAAAAGATGCCTAGGGCCTACAGAAAAAGGATTGGGAAGCAACAGGGGCTTTCTTTTGGTCTGCAAAGGCTCCTAAATTGGTTCAATTACTTGTTACTTTCTTGCTGTCAGTATAGGCCTAAGCACTGAGGAATACTTGGAGAAAATGAAGATTTTGGTTTGCAGAATGAGTTCTTTGAGGCAGTAGAGGCTTTCTGAGGCTTCGGTTGTCTTTATACTGTTTTAAACATGTTTTGCAGCGTCTTTGGCAGCAAAATTGTTGAATTCTGGTGTAAAGGACTTGAAAACAGGTCGGTAGCTATTCTTTAGCTCAGGAACAGGTCGGCAATGCTCTGTATGCGGAAAATGTAACAGAAATAATGGTGAAAGAATGGAAAGGGCGGCTTTATGCGTTTGTAACCAACAATGGTTAAACATTAATGCGCTGGGTCAATTCAAATGGGAGCATTGGTTTTGATAACAGGTAGAAATACCGTTCGGCAGTTTTCGCATCGGCAGAAGGTGGTAGGTGGTATTATTTTTGAGGATGCGATGCAATGAAATACTGCCACGTAGTCGGGAGCGGGACTCCGAAAACTGCTCATTTCGCAAGGTCTTGGAGTGGTTAAAGATCGAGCTTTCGGGCATGCGATAGAGATTACTGGCCATTAGATCTGGTCAATCTAGATCTGACGGATGGGTAAATGGGAATGAACTGTCAGGGATTAGATAGGCATGGGGCCCGAGAATAGTTTATTCGGGATTTATATGATATATAAAGGGTTATTTGCATGGGGTGGCGACTTTATAATAGGCGGGATTATACACTAAGTGTTAATGTAAAAACTTATATCGGGGAGGGATGTTTCGTAGTGGGACCCGAATCCCCGATACATGATTTAAAATAAATACTTAGGATAAATGTATTTTTGGGGTTTTTTGAATAAAGGAAAATTAGTAAAGGGACTTTTACTTTTCCAAAGATAATATGCTTTTTAACTAAGAAAAAGGGGTTTTTGTAGGGAAAAGGAGTGATGTAATGGGGAAAGGTTAATATGAAGGGGGGGGGGGATATTTTTACAAAGGAAATGAGTTTGAGAATGAAGTTAGTAATAAGAAATAACCAATTTCTGTTGTTCATGCCTTGTGAAAACTGCTTTTGCCTACCCATGATCTACCCTAACATTTTTTCTTCATTTATTTGGGTGCATTTGAGCTTGCAGACCCTTTATCTTTTCTTTTAACAACAAACTATCTAATTCTATCATTGTTATTTCCAATGGCTCAGATTAAACTATTCAGCTCATTTATTATTCTCTACCTAACTACTGATCTGCCAAGGTTAAATAGTTTGGCTAGATCTTTATTCTCTATCTATCAACATGAAATTTAAAGCATGAAAAAGTCAAGTTTAAGCTGTTTGACTATCATGGATTGTGGCATTTATGACAAGCTGCACACAATCTTATTTTGCAAAGTAAAGTAAAAAGTGGTGGCATTTGAATTTGCATCACTTCCAGGATCTATCTTTTATCTCTTTTTTGGTGGGGTTCATATCTTACATTCTTTTTTTATCTTTTTCTTTTATTAGTCCTTCGATTTTTCTTTTAGGACTTTTACCCTCTTTACATTTTTTATTTTTTATATGGGAAAACAATTTTGCAGAAAGAAAAAGTATGAACATATTACAAGACTAATCATAGTCAATTCAAAATCATGAATCCTATTATTATAGGACCCTAACAGTGGCTCCACATGGGGATGGCATTTCCTGGTGAAATGTCAAGAACTTTAAGATCAGTGGCCTTTGAACTTTGACTGTGCTTGCCTTGAAACTGTTTTTTGAGCTCTGCTTTATTCTTACTTAAGATATTTTGTGTTTCAAAGCTTAGGGCTTTCTCTCCGAGCTTCAACTTTGTAAGAGAAACATCCAATCTAATCTAAACTCTACAATGTTATGTACAATGAGCAAAGTCAACAAAGTGAACTAATGTTAATCTGGAGTAAAGTAATGCTTCAGCATCCTACCATTGACTGGTCCTCCTAGTAGATCTGATCCATCTATTTCCTTAAAAAATAATGCATTGTTACCTCTGTAACCATAAATGATATAGGGACCTTTCCATAGGAAATCAAATTTACCATGTTTACCCTTCTCTTATCTTCTAGAATCCCACTTAAGCACTTTATCACCTATGTAAAAATCATCAACTTTGGTTTTCTTATCAAAAATCTTCTTAATTTTATCTTGAATAACTTGTGATTTGACATAAACATCTTCCCTGGTCTGTTGCAAGTGTATGGTCTGATTTATCCTTCTCTGGATATCATTTGGTTCAACCTGCAATTCTTGGATCATCTTCATCACTAGCACTCCTAAAGAGGATGGAAAAACAACATCCATTCCATATACTAGTTGATAAGGAGATGTACCAATGGACTTCTTTGTAGTTAGTATGTCTGCCCATAAGGCATTGACCAACCTTTTGTTCCAGGAGTTTTTGTTGTCTTCTAACAATTTCTTGATGATAGTTACTAGGCTTTTGTTGGAGGATTCAACAAGTCCATTACCTTGAGGGTAATAGGTAGTGGAATGGCCAAGTTTAATGTGGTATTTGTTATAGAAATCAATCATTTTCTTAGACTTGAAAGCAGCTGCATTATCAGTAATGAGCTTTTGAGGGCATCCAAATCTAGACAGTATATTATTTTCAAGGAATGGAATGATGACAGAATCAGTGGCTTGTCTAGAAGGAATGGCTTCTATCCACTTGGTGAAATAATCAGTGGCTGTTAAAATCCATTTATGCTAGGCTGAGGAGAGTGGGTGAATTTCACCAATGAAGTCTAAACCCCATTGTTGAAATGGCATTTATGTGGAGATGGATTTGAGGGGTAAAGGTAACAGTGTTTTCTTCCCTTCAAAGATTTGGCATTTGTGACAGGAGGTCACATACTTTTTAACATATGCAAAAAGAGTGGGCCAGTAAAAACCTGCCCTCAATATTTTATCAGCTGTTGACTTCCAGTAAAGATGTCCTCCACAGTCACCTGCATGAAACTTTTGCATAACTTTATTAGCTTCATCTTTAAGTAAACAGTTAAGTAGTATACCACCATGATCTTTCCAAAACAAAGCACTATCTATGATACAATACTTCATTGCTTGCATTTTCAAAAATCTAGATTTAGTTCTAGATAAACCAGGAGGAGCTTGTAAATTTAGTAAAACAAATATGATATCTGCATACCAAGGTGAATCAATGAAAGGTTCACTGATCTGTGGAGTCGTCATCTCTTCCTGATCATCTAATTGAGCAATAAAATTTACATGTAAGGCCTGACAGTTCGATTCAGCTACGAGTTTGGCTAAACCTTGGCCTTTAATGAGTTTAGTAGGCTTTATTTCTATGTCATATTCCAAAATAGTGACAATCCACTTGCCTCTCTTTCCATCAGGCCCATTTTGAGTCAGAATGTCCTTAACTACTGAATTTGGAACATATGAAATAATGTGTGAATACAAGATGTATACTCTAAAGTCTTTAATAGCCTTCACTAAAGCAAGTGCATGTTTTTCCATTATGTTATACTTTAGTGTGGCATCTCTTAATGATTTGTTGAAAAAAGCAATGGGCTGTTCATAACCCTGATCATTTTTCTGCAATAAAACTGCAGCAATTGTATGTTTTGAAGCAAAAGAAAAAATAATAAAATCTTTTAGATATCATTTTTAGGATTCAAATGCGTTAATTTAGTCATTCATCTATGACTATTTCCATGAGAGGTAGTCGTAAGTGACTAATTTCCCATGATTTTTGAATAGTCCACTTAGCACTCATTGCATCGGGTGATGCTCACAGGGGTGAAGAAGTGGGATTGAAACTAGTGAAATGAATCACATAGCGTCAATCATCACTTCCGGGGCTTGCACCCGGTAACCAGGACTTCCCGAGAGGTCACCCATCCCAGAACTCCTCTAGCTCAAGCACGCTTAACTGTGGAGTTTTCCCCACAATCAAGCCCACTTAGCTTGCTACCCCATTTGCAAAACCTTAGCAACTATTGTGCCTCATGAACCATTCAAGAAGAGATCCCTTTACTCTTAGTATTTTAAGTATGAGGGGTTTCCGCAATGCATTATATTAGATATCATTTTTGGGATTCAACTGCGTTAATTTAGTCATTCATCTATGAACATTTTCCATGAGAGGTAGTCGTAATTGACTAATTTCTCATGATTTTTGAATAGTCCAACTAGCACTCATCGCAGTGATGCTCTGAAGGTGGGTGAAGAAGTGGGATTGAAACTAGTGAAATGAATCACATAGCGTCAATCATCAGAAGAAGTGATTGAAACTAACATAATGCAACGGAAACCCCCCATACTTAAAAATAAAATCTTTTGAAATTAGGACTTATTAGGACTGGTGTTTTGTGGTGGGCTTGCTCATTGATTCAAAGGATTGTTTATTCTACCTTCTGAAGTGTTAAATTTTCTTTGATGATATATTAGTCTTCAATTTCAAATGATGAATAGAATGTAACCTCAGAAATAATCTCACCAGCAGTCACCAATTCCTTGATATATCTAGGATGACTTATGTCTGCATCATTTCTATTCTAGCAAGGTCTATTCTAATTCGTTAAAATTGGACAACTAGGTCCAAACTCCATGTTGTGATGCTCAGATGAAGACACCAATATTTTTATTGGGTTCCTCTTTCGGAGAGGTGCAAGATTGATCTAAAGATCATCTTGATCCGATGAGCAGAACATTTATTTTGAATTTATTTTTAGTACTTTCAAAATATGTGCAGGTCGGCCTTAAGGTTTTACACCCCCAACAAATGTGTCACACACCCTCAGTGATTGATATAAATAGAGTCAACGTTGGAGGACATTTCAATCATCTCATCACACACATCCTCATGATCTAGAAATGGATGTCGTAAATTTGGATGCCGTAAATCTAAATGATGCTGGAAATGGATGCCGTAAATCTAGATGCCGTAAATATGGATGATGCCGAAAATGGATGCCGTAAATATGGATGATGCCAGAAATCTGGATGTGGGAATCTTTTGTTGAATTATGTTGATTTTTGATGAGCTGTCTTTAAGGGTTGTGTGTGTGACACTTCTGGTTGGTTGACCGTATTGAGACTTTGTTGGTTGAAGCATCCTGTTGACTGCCGTAACGCACCAACACACTTATATTTTTCTGGCTTGTCTTCTGTCGATCTACTGGTATGTTCTATCAGCACTTTACTTTCTTGTTTATGTGATTGCTGACTGGCATTGGGGATAAAAGTAAAGTTGCATCAAGCATAGAACATCTTCAAAAATTTACATGGTATCGGAGCTGAGGTGAAGACAAAGCCCTAGTTTGTAGCAATCATCGAAGAAGAGGATGGGTTCCTCAAACTACAATGGCTTTAAGGCTAATCAAAAATTGACTGGGAAGGATGACTTCCATGCTTGGAAGATGACATTGGATCTTAATTTGGAAGACCAAGATGTCATGGACTATGTGCAGGGTAAAATCCAAGAGCCTCCATCCACTGCAACTGCTGCTGCCAAATCAAAGTACAAGAAGGGGGAAATCAAAGCAAAGCTGATGATCAAGGACTCAATTCATAAGAGTTTGGTTGCCTACATCTCTGAGCTAGGTCACTATGCTAGAGAATGCCCTTTCAAGAAGGTCAAGAAAAGGAAGGCTCCCTCCGGCGGAAATGGGCAACCTTTCAAAAGGTCAAGAAATTCCAGGTATGAGGAATAAAATGTTTTTGATGATAAAAGAAATGAATTCATTCTTGTATCTGCCCTCTCTGCTGCATCTCCACTCGACACTATGGATGTCTAGTTGATAGATAGTGGTGCCTCAAGGCACATCATTGGGTTCAAGGAAGCACTTACTGATATGGTTGAGAAGGATACTAATCTACAAATTATCCTTGGAGATAATGCCACATATCCCGTGAAAGGGACAGGGACTATGACTCTCCACTTGTCTCAAGGTCATGTCCTCTGCCTACAAGATGTACTATATGTACCTAATTTGAAGAAGAACCTTGTGTTTGTTTCGGCCATGGAAGACAAAGGTTTCAATGTGGCATTCATTGATGGAAGGTGCGCATGTGGAAGAAGAGTTTCAAGGAAGCTATCACGATTGGGTTTAGAGTTGGTACACTCTACCAGGTTGGAGGAAGTCCACTAGGAGCGATGACATGTGATATTATCCGATAGACTGAACTATGGCACCGGAGATTTGAACAACTTCACTACAAGGCCCTTCTCGAAGCAAGGAAGGTGGTGACAGGGATGCTTGAGTTCTCAAATAATCATGAAGGTATAAGTCATGGTTGTGTCGAAGGAAAGCATACAAGGGGACCTTTCCCCTCAAGTGTCACAAAGACATCTGATATCTTGCAATTAGTACATTCTGATTTGTCTGGTATGCTGCCTGTGACATCCTTGGGAGGATGTTCTTATTATATGAGACGAACGAGTTCAAGAACTTTTGCAAAGGAGCTAGCATTAAGAGGGAGACCATAATGTCTGTGGGCTACAACGAAACTTCAAAGGCCTATAAAGTATATGTGCTTGGTCAAAGGGAAGTGGAGATATGCCACGATGTTACCTTTTCTTGAGACACTCTCGAGGATGCCGAGGGACATATGGCCCCAAAGGGGGACATTCGTGAAAGCAAGAAGCTAAGTAGATACCAAGGGTATCTAGCAACAATGAGTACTATTGTACAATCTGAGCCTGGATCTTACGAGGAAGCCATAAAGCATCAAGTCTGGAAAGATGCTATGCACAAAGAGTACGAGTCCATAATGAAGAATGATGTCTGGGATGTAGTTCCAAGACCGGAAGACAAAGCATTTGTCACCTCGAAATGGCTCTACAAGATCAAACATGGATCTGATGGAAGTGCTGAAAAGTTCAAGGCAAGATTCGTTGCCCATGGCTTCTCTCAAAAGGAAGGCATAGACTATGATGATATATTTGCACCTGTGGCCTGATATGCCACCATCTGATCTATATCATAGCCCTTGCTGCTACGCAAGGCTGGAGTCTTCATCAGATGGATGTGAAGACCGCATTTCTGTATGGTGCGATAAAGGAAGAGGTGTATGTGGAGCAACCTCTAGGGTTTGAAGTCCAAGATCGGGACACCCATGTTTGCAGGTTGAAGAAAGCCCTCTATGGGTTGAAGCAAGCACCCAGAGCTTGGTACGAGAGGATAGATAGCTACCTGATGAAGCCAGGCTTCACTCGTAGTAATGTTGATCCGAACCTTTACTTCAAGGTTGATAGAGAGAAGCCTCTCATTCTGGTGTTGTATGTGGACGACCTCTTCCTGAAAGGTGTTGTCCCTTTCATTCATCAATGCAAGAGAGAGCTTGCTGCTGTGTTCGAGATGAAGGACCTGGGACTGATGCACTACTTCCTAGGCCTAGAGGTCTAGCAGAGACCCGACGAGATTTTCCTTTCTCAAGGAAAATACATTGTGAAGCTTCTGGAAAGATTTAGTATGATGGACTGTAAGTTCGTGTCGACACCAATGGAGCTCAACTTTAAGAAGTTGAGTGGCAGCGCTGTTGGGCCCGTGCTAGCAAATCCTACTAAGTATCTTCAACTCGTAGGGGCCCTGATGTTCTTAGTGAACACCCGTCCGGATGTATGTTGTGGAGTGAACGCTTTGAGTCAACACATGGTTGGTCATAATATTCACTAGGTTGGTGCCAAGAAACTCTTGAGATATCTCTGAGGCACGATAGACCATGGGCTGAGATACACTGCCGGGAGTATGACACTCCATGGATATACTGATGCCGATTGGGCTGGTAGTGTGGTGGATCGCAAGAGCACATCTGGATGCTACTTCACACGTAGATCTGCTTCGGGCAGGAAACTGAAGTCGGTAGCCTTGAGCACCGCTGAGGCCGAATACATTGTAACATGTATGGCCTGTTGTGAAGTCACTTGGTTGCGAAAGCTCTTCAGTGAGTTGTTCGAGCATGTGCTAGATGCCACTGTTATCCTTTGTGATAACTAGAGGGGGATTCGTTTGTCATAGAATCTTGTGTTCCACGAACGATCCAAGCATGTTGATGGTTGGTACCACTTTATCCGGGATATGGTACAGCAAGGTGCCATAAGGCTCGATCATATAGGAACTGATGAGCAGGTCGCGAATATTCTCACAATGCCCTTGGGGAAGGTCATGTTCCTAACCTTCCGTGAGAATCTTGGTATCCTGGAACGACCCTATTCTGAGGGTCCTGTTGGACGATAAACTCTGGGAGCTATGGGGGGCTTTGGGTATAGCTTCTCGGAGCTATAAGCAACCACAGGGCTAGGCTTTCCGAACCTTGTTGGTGTGCTTGGGCCCCACCATTATGATGATTGAGTTGGTTCACCTCTCATGATCTGTGCCCCGTATGCATCCTACCCATTTGAGTTCCGGACTCATGGGAAGTACCTCTCATTTGGCCAATGAGGTGGGAAAAGCTAGAGACTAGTAGCAAAGATTGATGGACGCATCAGAGATTGCCGTACTCTCTATCTAGGATGACACGTGTCCAACCACTTGATCTGGGATCAAGTCTAGTGAGGTTTCGGACCTCCTACTGACTTCGGGTCAGATAAACCAACTTCGGGTTGGTATGTGACTCTTTGAGTCCATGTGAGGTTTCAGACCTCCTACTGACTTCGGGTCAGATAAACCAACTTCGGGTTGGTATGTGACTCTTTGAGTCCATGTGAGGTTTCGGACCTCCAACTGACTTCGGGTCAGTGAGACTAACTTCGGGTTAGTATATATGACTCTCTTGAGTCCAAGTGAGGTTTCGGACCTCCCCATCGAGACTTCCTGCCTGAGCAAACCGACTCGGGTTGGTATGAGGACTCTGATGTCTTTGTGACAAGACCCACTGCTTCCGAAATAAAGAGGCCAGCAGCGTTATGGCGGCATGATGCATGATGTTTGATTTATTGTGGATGGAGTTCTCCTAGTTACAGAGGGTGTTAAAACTTTGGACAACTAGGTCCAAACCCATGTTGTGATGCTCGATGAAGACACACATATTTTTATTGGGTTCCCTCTTTCGAAGAGGTGCAAGATCGATCTAATGATCATCTTGATCCGAAGGAGTTAAAACATTTATTTTGAATTTATTTTTAATACTTTCAAATATGTGTAGGTCGGCCTTAAGGTTTTACACTCCTCAAAGAAATGTCACACACCTCAAGATTGATATAAATAGAGTCAATGTTGGAGGAAATTTCAATCATCTCATCACACACATCCTCATGATCTATAAATGATGTCGAAAATGGATGCCGTAAATCTGGATGTCGTAAATGAATGCCGTAAATATGGATGATGCCATAAATATGGATGATGCTGTAAATCTGGATGATGTCGAAAATGGATGTTGTAAATCTGGATGATGCCGGAAATCTGGACGTGGGATTCTTTTGTTGAATTATGTTGATTTTTGATGAGCTGTCTTTAAGGGCTGTGTGTGTGACACTTCTGGTTGGCTAACCGTATTGAGACTTTGCTGGTTGAAGCATCCTCTTGACCGCCGTAACGCACCAACACACTTATATTTTTCTGGCTTGTCTTCTGTCGATCTACTGGTATGTTCTATCAGCACTTTACTTTCTTGTTTTTGTGATTGCTGACTGACATTGGGGATAAAAGTAAAGTTGCATCAAGCATAGAACATCTTCAAAAATTTACAATTCCCTCTTTTGAAATAATATGTCATAAAAGTTTACCTTCTTCAACTCCAAAGAGTGTCTTTTTGGGATTCAAAGAAATATCAATTTTTTTGCATTTGATAAACACTTATCTCAGATGATCTAGATGTTCATTGTCTGTGTTTTAGAATACAATAATATCATCTAGATAAATTACAAGAAAATCATGAATTTTTTTGGCAAAAGCTATGTCCATAGCTCTCTGAAATGTAGCTCCTACATTCATTAATCCAAAAGGCATTTTCACATACATGAAAGTACCCCAAGGAATAGTAAATGTTGTCTTTGTTTGGTCTTCTGGCTGAACTAAGATTTGATTATATCCAAAGAATCCATCAAGCAATGAAATCCTGGATGATCTTACCACCCTCTGTAAAATATGGTCCATTTTGGAGAGAGGATAGTTATCTTTTAGGGACACCTTGCTTAAATTCCGGAAATCAATACAAAGTCTAATCTCCCCTGTTTTCTTCCTAGTGGGAACTAAGTTTGAAACCCAATCAAAATATCTAATAGGTGCAATGATCTGTGCTTCATACATCCTCTTTACCTCTTTTTCAATCAAAGGCATAAGAACATGATTTATTCTCCTAAGCTTCTGTTTAAATGGTTTCTGATCCTCTTTGATAGGTATTTTGTGTTGAATGATACTGGTGTCATAAGATTTAAGGTCTTCATAACTCCATGCAAACACATCTTGAAATTCTTTAAACAAAGCTATATATTTCAGTTTTTCTTCTGAAGGTAAAGCTTTGGAAAGTTTGAGAAGCTTAGGTTTCTATTCTGTTCCTATGTTACATTCTTCTATATTTGATCTTAATGGTTCCATTTTTGGTTTTCTTGCAACATCATTTGAATCAAAAATATTTTCTAATGGGGCTAATCCCTTAGGAAAAAAGTTATTCTTAATATTTAAAAACTCTAAATCATCATCTGCTAGTTCTTCTATTTCTATTTTTTTTAATTTATCTATTTCTACTTGAGTGAATTTAGTGGGTTCTGTTAAATCTAAATTATTTACATTTATTTCAATATCTAGAGTTTCATCTATTGTACAATCTGTGTCTATGTTACAATTCTGGAATTCTCCCTCAGCATTCATAAAGTGGTAGATTTGAGTATCCTTTGTAAAAATCTGCCAATATTTCAAGTTGTCTGGTATAGTAGGGCTGTGTCTTACCTCCGCTGTATATTGGTGATTTGGCTGAAAAGGCAGGTTACAAGTGCTAGCAAAGGTTGCTAAACTGTGTGCCTGCATATTCTGTTTTCTAGGAATTACAGCAAAGTCAATTTCAAGCAACTCCTTAATCAGATCTAAAATTGTTTTTCTGTATTGGCTTAATCTAGGATTATACACAGAATATTCTCCTCTGATTTGATTTACAATTAAGTTAGAGTCTCCCATGATAGAAACTCTCTTGCCTCCTAGATTTCTAACAATCTGCAGCCCTAAGATTAAAGCTTCATACTCAGCCATGTTATTGGTGCATTTAAAGTTTAATCTAAAGGCATGACCTTCAGAATGATTCTTTTCCATGTTATGAATCCAAACTCCTGCTCCTGCTCCTGCTCCTAATTTGTTCACTAAACCATCAAAATCTAGGTGCCACATTGATTCATGAAAAATATTATCACTGTCAACTTCTTTATTTTTCTGTTTAACAACTGTGTTATTGTCTATTCCAGTTTCTGAATACATAAAATGAAAGAATCCATATCAAAAGGTACAAAATAAATAGGATAGTTCTATGGTTTTTCTGCACTACTGACCATGTATTTCATTAATGTTTCTCTGTAAAATTTCTTGGGTTGACCAAATACTGAAATTGTGGCATATGACATATCTAATTGTAGAGATCCCTGCAGTTTTGCTCCTCATGAGCAAGATAATAGCATTCCATATTTAAGAGGGATATCAACAACTACAATATCCATAACAATACTCTTACCAGGGTATTGGACTAGAGTGACACACAAGTCTTTTATTAGGCCAAGACATTTAACTTTGCTAGAATCAAAAGAGAAAAGATCTTTGTATGGTCTAGTGATGTCTAAATCCAATGTTTCCATTATGGCTTTTGGCATTAAATTGTGTGATGCTCTTGAATCTAGCATAGCATTATGTAAAATTTGATCATGTATACTCAAGCTAATGTAAAAAGGAGGAACACCACCTTCTTGATGTTTTCCATTTACCTCAGGACCAAAAAGTAACTCTGGTTGGTCATCATTTAGATTGACAAAGTCTTCTCCTTCATTAATATTCAGTGTTTCTATGATTTGTGATCTATATAAATCATGTTTTACCAATTTTGTTAAAGGAATTGGTATTTTCAGTTTGGAAATTTCATTTTGGATATTGAATGGAGCTTGTGCTTTACCTAACTGAATAATCTCTTCTCTACTAACTGCAGTTTGAGTGTATTTATCTTCTTTACCTACAGTTGGTTTTTCAGTCTTTGTTTTCACAGTTTTGTTGTTTTCAATCTTCTTTTTAGGGACAGTTTGGGTGGAAGTTGTGGTTTTGGCAGCAACTGTTTTAGTAGCAGCTGATTTTTTAGGATCAATTGTGGTTTTAGCAGCTCCAAATGTTTGAGGATCAACTAATTTTTTAGGATCAGCAGTAGATGTTTTAGCAGAAATTGTTGTTTTAACAACAACAGGTTTTTGAGGATCAGCTGATGTTTGAACAACAGTGTCTGTAATATCTACAATTTTAGGACTGGGTGCAATTTTTGGACTAGAAATTTTCTGATTTGCACTAGAGTTTTGCTGGGTTTCTCTAGGAAGAATTTGCAGTACTTTGTTTGTAGGAGCTTCTACTGTTTTCTTATTCTGAGTTTGGGCAATTTTCTTAGTGGGTGCTTCTACATTTTTCTTGCTTCTAAGGTTATATTGCTTGTGAACTTCGTTAATGGCATATTCATAACCTTGCTTGTAATCAAAAGACTCTCCAGACTCTAACTGTGTTTGTTGTAGCATGTATAATTCTTGTTCTTCTTGTGTAAGAAAAATAGTATTATCATCATTAATGCCCATTAAATTAATTTGAGTGTCTTCATGTTTTTCATTTTGGTGAGAACTTTCAACATAGTTCTCTTGGAAAGGTGGTCTTATTGTTTGATCAGGTGTTGATTCTCTAGCTTTACCAATGTTGGGATTTTTTCCAAAGTTTGGATTTCTTATTTGAGTACCTTGTCGTTGATTATCCTACTGTGGTTTGATTTCCATTTTCTAACCTATCCATCATTCTTTCCATGGCTTTTGCTAAGCTATCTATCTTACTATCTGAGGTGGAGGGTTCATCTTTTATTGTTACTCTTCTTTCATTTCTTAATCTAGCTCTTCTAGCTAACAAATTTGCTTCTACACTAACAACATTACTTTGCATTTTCTCTAAGGTTTCAGGGTTTCTTTTCCTGAGTTGGTATGACATATCAGTGTCAAAACCATCAGGGAATTTGATTAATGCTAGATCTGGTGGAGGTTTAATGTTTGCTGGAATAGCATTATAGATACTGTTGAATTTGGTACAATAGTCCTGAATTGGTTCATTAGGTGCTCTTTTTATGTTCTCATATTCTGACAAAAATTGTAAAGGATTCTTCTTTTTCTCCCATCTATTGATAAACAATCTATGGAAATGTTCTAAATCAGTAATATGATTGGCAGGTAAAGCGTTAAACCATTTCTTTACATCACCAGCTAAAGTTGGGGCAAACAGTCTCATTTGAACATCAGATTCATCAATTTCATGAAGCTCAAAGTAGTCAGTTATTTTGTTGACATGTTGTTGTGCAGTGTATTGGCCAGTACCATCAAATTGAAAGATCTTACTTTTATAGTCTTGGGGCATAGCATGTAATTGAGCTGGGAGGACCAAAGGAGCATATCTGGCTGCCATGGCTAAGATTCTTACTTGGCTAGGAGGTAATGTGGTAGAACTCGGAGATGAGCTTGAAGTACCTGCAGATGAGGTTGGAACACTAGATGATGTAGTTGGGATGCTGGAAGAGGTGCTTGGAAATGAGGTTGAAGTACTAGAAAATGTAGCAAAAATGCTAGAGGATGAACTTGCAGTATTTGGAGATGGAAATAAAACTCTAGGTTGAAGGGGAAGCTTTGGAATGAATGATTTTGTGGAATGAAGTGTGGTGGAAATAATAGATGAGGTGGTACTAAACAAGGATGAATTTACAGATTCTAAATGACTAGTAGAAGGCTTAGGGGTATAAGCAGATAAAGCAGTTAACTCAACAGAATGTTGAAGATAGGCTTCATCAATTTCCTTAATCAAAGTTGCAGCCAAAGCATCAAGTTTATCAAAAGGTTCTAAAGCTTGTTGATCAGAAATATGTGAAATAGTCTCCTTCTTAGTTTCAATGAATGAAATGAAATCAGTATCTATTACACTATCATAGATGGAACTTTCTGATTTAGTTCTAAACAAAGATTGCTCAAAAGCTAAATCAAATTCAATGTCTTGTAAACTTGATAATTTATTGGGGAGGGAATTGGCTTTGATTAATTGACTTGCACTTCCTAAACTTTCTACTTTTTTGTTTTTCTTTAAAATTCTATCAGGGTCATCCACAATTGTAGCAGGTTGTGGATCAGGATGAGACCTGGTGTAGTATATTCTTTTGGAAGCTAGAATTTTAATTTATTAATGAAAAAATGCAACAACCCTAAATAAAACTTGAAGTGAAAAGATGAGTATAAAAGTTTCCTTTAAGGTTTATTTAACTGAGGATTGGTTCTTTCCCCAATATGGTCGCCAGTATGTTGTCACTCCAATAATTTCCCAGGGTTGTTCTGCTTTTTAGTTAAGGAAATTTTAGAGGTAACCACAAACCTACTTTTAAGTTTTAGGATCTAGCCTTCCTAATGCTCAGAGAGGGCTTTCTCTTTATGATTTAACTTGGTTGATTTTAGTTGATTTTAGGTTAGTTATGTGAGATTGATTGGGTTTTGGTTTTGATTTGGTTTGGTGGTGTAATCACTAATTCAGATGGATAAATGAAGGTCTGCTTACCATTGGGCTAATGGAGTTAATGTATCAAGCAACAAAAGCAGGATCAAGGTCTAAAGAGAAGTTTTCACAAGGCAAGATAGTTGAGCTGATTTAGATCTTTAAGCTGAATGATGAAACGGTTTCAATTGGGATGAGAGAGTAGTTAAGGATTCTCAGATCCGGATAATGAGTGAAATGACAAAGGTCAATCGAAACTAGGGAGCAATTAAGAATTCCATACTCTGGATATCAGAAGAAAACATGTAAATGATATAACAGTTCAAGACAGAGTGTTTTTAAACAAATTCTGAAATATAACTCTTGTTATATATTTAGATTCAGAAAACATTTAAGTATGTGAAAACTTAAGAGAATAACAAAAAACAGTTGAAAGTACTTCACTAAAAGTGGCTCAACACATGAATCCAGTAATATAATGTCTTTATTGCTCAATCCAGTGTGTTGACTTGAAAATGGTACAAAAAACCTTTTGGTTCAGATCAATACATCTATAGAAATGTTTTAGTAATCCACAATCCACACTCACTACTTTGAGTTGTGAAGTATTTATACAAAAACTCTTACAAAATATCCTAAAACAAACTTAGGAATTATTCAAGGAAAATAAATATCTTCATGCAAGAAGATATAGACATCTTATCTAGCTAATGTAATCTGTCCCTGCTTTTATTGATTTGTTGTTTGATTTATTGATATTTTTGTTGCTTTCTCTCTGATTGTTACTCATCGTTGGCTGCTTATTTTACTTTCAACTCTGCTTTGTACTTTAACCATCTGACTTTCATCTGATACACTTTAAACTTTGATACTCTTTACTGTGACTGCCTTGTTTTACTTTTCAAAGTAAATCAGTCAATTTCTCTCAATCTTCTACATCTGGTAATTTGATTTTTACTATTCTTCTGAATATCTCATCAGCCTCTATATACTTTGCAAAAGTGGACCTGTTAATGAATAGATGTTTTACCTAACGCTAGAGGTAAAAAAGGTTCTCAAAACTCAGATAAAGGAACTTTCCTGTTGGAATTCCCTTCATAGCTTAAGTATTGATTTGTTCCTTTGCCAATTCCCTGATTTTCTTATCATAATCCTCATGTTTCATCAACCTGTCATTTATAACCAAAGGATTAGGTAGACCTTTATGTCTCAAAACATCAAATTTCACCATAAATCTTGTAATGGCAAGCTCCGTGTTCTGGCATTTTTATTCTAGCTGTACCGTTAAGTTTCTCTTAGAAATCACCTTCCTAACTTCTAGGATTGTCTTTGTTCTATCACTAATGCCAATTTCCTCTAATTCCTACCTATTCTTGGAATTAAGAAACTTAATGATTTCATTTGCTTCCTCAGGCTTCATACCAAGTTCTTCCTTGATTTTCTGAATGGATTAATTTGCTGCTTTGATTAAATCCTTTTGCTCGAATATAACTTGAATTGATGACCAAATATCATTGACAGAGTCAATGATATTGGACCATAGCTGCTGCTTGGCTTGAGCAAGTGGTTTTTCAATGTTAGTTCTTTCTCAAACTTTTGTACTTTCTCTATCAATCTGTTTGTCTTCTGCACTTCATTCTTCTGCATGATTTGAACTAGTTTCTTTTCATCCTCCAAAATTTTTAACTGCTTTTTAAGTCTGTTTATTTCTTTAGTCTGGATTGACATTTCCTGCATTGCTTTGACTAGTTTACCTGCCTCATCACTTGGTTGTACTGATGCTACAGATGATTCTGTTGCGGAAGTAGTTGTTGATGTAATAGGCAGTGTTGTAGCTATTGGAACTGATGGGGCTAATGACTCTGCTAGAGTAGAAGGAACAACTGTAGTGACTGTAGGAATAACAGTGACAAGGACTGCTTCCTTGCTAGCTTCTTTCTCCTGTACTAACTTGTCCTTTTCATTTTCCATTTCTTTCAACTGGGCAGTTAACCGAAGAATGAGATTCATCATCTCATCTTTTTGGTTTGCATCCTATAATACTTCTTTGACCTGTGGATGTTCAGTAGGAGGCAATTTGAGTTGTTTCTTTAATGCAACAATATCTGCATTCTTTTTCTTTATCAGTTTATCTGCAACTTTGATGTTAGTGGGATCATATCCCACTTCTATGACCAGCTCTTCTAGAGATTTAATCCTATTGTCTTTGGCTTGTGAGGAAGCCTTTTCTAGCTTTAGTTGATCTTTGATGTTCCTTAGAGTATTTTGCAGCTTCTGTACACTCATGGCTTTATTGGTCATGGTAGAGTACAACATTTCACCAGCTTGTTTGTGAAATTCTATCTGGTCTATAGGATGAAGATCCTGGGCCTGAACTTCATATGATGTCTTTTTATAATCTGTTGATGTTTTAGGATGCTCTCTGAAAGATATTTACAATCTCTCTGAGGTTTGGGAGAAACGGTGGACTTTCCTCTGGTCTTCAATAAGCAATTGATCAAATATTTAGTCTCTGTGATCGAGAATAGTCTCAGGAATAGTCTTGAGCCTTGGGAATTATGTGAAAAGTTGCATGGGGTCAGCAGAAAAAGGATTGGAGAATAGGGGCTTTCTTTAGGTGCAGGCCTCTATGATGGACTGATACTTGTTCTTTCTTCTTTGTGGTATAAAGCTAAACCATGAAGAACTTCACTGGAGAAAATGAGGTGCTTTGGTTTGCGAATGAGTTCTACGAGGTAGTGAGCTTTGAGACTTAGGTTATCACCCTATCTTTGCTTTTAAATAGAATGTGCAACGTCTTTGGCAGCAAGATTGTTGAATTCTGGTGTAAAATGCTTGAAAACGGGTTGGTAGCTATTCTTTAGCTCAGGAATAGGTCGACAATGCTCTGTATGCGGAAACTGTAACAGAAATAATGGTGAAAGAATGGAAAGGGCGGCTTTATGCATTTTTAACCAATAGTGATTAAACATTAATGTGTGGGGTCAATTCAAATGGGAGCGGCGGTTTTGATAACAGGCAGAAATATCGTTTGGCAGTTTTCGCATCGGCAGAAGGTGGTAGGTGGTATTATTTCTGAGGATGCAATGGAATGAAATACTGCTACGTAGTAGGGAGTGGGGCTCCGAAAACTGCTCATTTTGCAAGGTCTTGGAGTGGTTAAAGATTGGGCGTTCAAGCGTGCGATAGAGATTACTGGCCATTAGATCTGGTCAATCTAGATATGAGGAATGGGCAAATGGGAATGAACTGTCGTGGATTAGATAGGCGTGGGGCCCGGGAATAGTTTATGCGGGATTTATATGATATAAAGGGTTATTTGCATGGGGTGCGGACTTTATAATAGGCGGGATTATGAAAGTGGGCCCAAAATATATCAAATGCGGGGGAAACTATAGGTTATAAAATAAAATATGGGTTGTGGAGATATATAAGGGAATTAATATAATACGGGATAAGTGTGTATTATATGCGGGAATTAATATTAAGTCAATGAGGATTTAGTAGAATTAGGGGTTAAATGAATATGTGTGGGATTATACACTAAGTGTTAATGTAAAAACTTATATTGGGGAGGGATGTTTCGTAGTGGGACCTGCTACATGTTTTTAAATAAATAGTTGGGATAAATGTATTTTTGGAGTTTTTTGAATAAAGGGAAATTAGTAAAGGAACTTTTACTTTTCCAGAGGTTAAATGTGTTTTAAACTAGGGAAAGGGGGTTTTTGTAAGGAAAAATGAGTGATGTAATGGGGAAAGGTTAATATGAAGGGGGAGGGGTATTTTTACAAAGGAAGTGAGTTTGAGAATGAAGTTAGTAATAAGAAATAACCATATTATGTTGTTCATGCCTTGTGAAAACTACTTCTGCCTACCCATCATCTACTCTAACATTTTTTTTTCATTTTTTTGGGTGCATTTGAGCTTGTAGACCCTTTATCTTTTTTTTTCAATAAGCAAACTATCTAATTCTAACCTTATTACTTTCAATGGCTCAAATTAAACTGTTGAGCTCATTTATTATTCTCTACTTAACTACTGATCTGCCAAGGTTAAACAGTTTGGCTAGATCTTTATTCTCTATCTATCAACATGAAATTTAAAACATGAATAATCAAGATTAACTGGTTTGACCTTCGTGGATTGTGGCATTTTTGACAAGCTGCATACAATCTTATCTTGCAAAGTAAAGTAAAAAGTAGTGGCATTTCAATTTGCATCACTTTCATGATATATTTTTATCTCTTTTTTTGTTAGGGTTCAATTTTTTTTTATATTCTTTTTTTTTGATCTTTTTCTTTCAGTCCTTTGATTTTTCTTTTAGGAGTTTTACCCTTTTTACTTTTTTTATTTTTAATATGGGAAAACAATTTTGCGGAAATCGAAAGTATGTACATATTACAAGACTAATCATAGTCAATTCAAAATTATGAATCGTATTATTATAGGACCCTAACAGGACTATCATGATTATAGCCTTCCAAGTTGCAAAGTTGGACGGGCCATCTAATCTATCTTGATCACGCAGTCCATGAGGAGCCATCTGCTCAGAAATCTGTCGGAGCTCCTCTTCTCTCTGCTAGAGATCTGGATCTAGGGTCCTTTGTGAACTGGGCACCCTTTGCTCCCTCTGAAAACTGATTTCCCTCCTTGGAAATCTGCCAAATCAACAATGATTTGGCTCTCTTCGATCCTCTGATCGATCTGCAAGTTTGTTTGGCTAGAAAATCCTTGAGAAGTTGATCTCCTCTCGCTCTTTGTCAGTAGTGCTTAGGCTAAAATTCTGAAAACATCATAAATTTAACTCCGCCAGCACCTTCTGAATTTTTGCGGCTCTACTTAAGGCACTTCTGAATTTGACAGCTTCAGATCTGTGTCACCTTGGCTAGCTTCATACAATCCCAGCGCTGTCTCTGTGTTGCCTCTGCGCAGTAAGTGCGTGGGCCTGCTAGGAGGCAGCGTAAGACTACGTCATCCTGCCCTCTACGTAACTCTGCTCTCTCTGAAACTGCATTGTCCCTTTAGATCTGCCCTTCTGCTGTACTTCCTGCTGCTTTCTACAGCGAGATCCTTCAGTCTCCTGTTGGTGACCCTCCTAGATCTGCAATTGCCCTGATTCCATGTGAAAATTTCTGAATGTTACTTATGCAGAAATCTACTGTTAAATTTGGTTATGCTCCTCCTACTTAATTAATTTATTAAGCTGAAAATTCAGATTAATATCGAAGCAAAACACATAACAGACTTTCACCAATTCAGATCTAGAAAAAGTACACGTACACATAGACAAAGTGACACAAGGATTTTCTAGACAATAATCCCCGAAAAAACCCAATGCGAGAAAAGCGGTTTGTTGGCTGCTAGAGGGTTTTATTATTAAGAATTTTTCGAATACAGCAAATCTCGGTTCTAGATCTAGAAAACCCGACAGAGAAAATATAGATCTGTAGCTCACTTGCTGTTTTGAAGCCAAAAATATTGATTGGTCCACACCCTCAAACGGTATTTACAGGACTTAGCCAGATTTGGCCCTAGAAACCCCAATGCTGCCCCTGAAGCCCTTGCATCAGCTTCTGCAGCCTTTGCATTCCTCTGTGCTGGCCTGGAGAGGGCTGTGTAACCCCATACTGGGTGACGCAGATCCTACGCTGCCCTTGAGGGTCTTTGCGTAACCCCTGAGGTCTCCTGCTGCCTAACGCTACCTTGGGAGAGACTGCGCAGCACCTGTGTAGCTGAAGCTGCCTCTGCGCTGCGCAGCTGCTGTCCTCTCTGCTGTTGCTGCTGCTTCTCTTCGCTGCCTCTGGAAGTTGCGCTCTGCCTCTTGCTGATTTTAGGCACTGGGATCAGACCATCTCCTTTGCCTAAACTCCCCTCTCTGCAGCTGAAACACTTCTGAGAATTCTTAGCAAACCTTGCCCTAGAATCCCAGCTTAGCTTCAGTGCTCTGCCTCTGTGTGTCTTTACAAATGACCCCAAGCCTTTCATTTATACTTTTCTCGTTGGAAAACCAACGACCATGATCAGATCTTGAATCAATGGCTAAGATTAAAATAAAGCTTGATCCGTGTGACTTAAGACAATTTCATCACATGTTTAATTTAATTAACTTTAATTATTTAATTTTCCTAAGTTTAAACTTATGAAATACATTAAAATCTCTTTTTGGGTCTTGTAGATCATGTGTACTCTAGTCCCTCCACAAATTTTGGGAGCGAGAGCACATCTGATGCTACCCCCACTACACAAAATCTCAACACCATGTTCCACGATCGCTCCAAGCACATTGATATTGGGTACCACTCTATCCGGGATATGGTACAACGAGGAGAAATAAGGCTCCAACACATTAGGTTTGATGAGGAAGTCGCAAACATCCTCACGAATCCCTTAGGGAAGGTCAAATTCTTAGCCTTATGAGAGAGACTTAGAGTCGTGGAAAGACCTTCCCATGAGGGTCTCGCTTGAGTTGGACATTGAGCTCTAGGAGCTCCTAGGGGCTTGGGGTACTTCCTAGAGCTATGAACAACCATAGGGTGACTGGTTCACTTTCCCCTATTGGTTCGCTGTGTATCGATTGAGTGGTTCACCTACCCCATGATGGTTGACATGTGTGTAGGGTGAGTGGTTCACCTTCCCCTACGATTGATGACACATGTGTGGGTTGAATGGTTCACCTTCACCTATGATTTACATATGGATAGGATGAGTGGTTCACTTTCTCCTATGGCATATGGGCAGGATGAGTGATTCAGCTTCTCCTGCGGATGCCCCAGCATACATCCTACCCATGTAGTCCAGGACTCATGGGAAGCACCTCTCATCTAGCCAATGAGTTGGGAAAAAATGGATAGGAACCATAGCACTACAAATGCATGCATCATGTATTGTCATACTCCCTATGTCTAGGATGCATGGTGTTCAACTTGATGGTGTTCAACTTGATTTGGGATCAAGTCCATTTGAGGTTCTACCTCTGTACTGACTTTTGTCAGTGGAGAGTGGTAAGGTCTTGTGACTCACTCTTGATCGATTTTTCTTCATTATTCATATCAATGTTTAGTAGAGCAGAGATGAGATGAGATACATAGATGGTACATGACAACAGGATGACATGATGGTGGATGATGATGGACGGATTGGCAGGTGGAATTCTCCTTAGTTGAGAGGGAGTGTTAAAATTGGAAACTAGGGCCAAATTCCACTTTGGACAACTACTTGATGGAGATGATGATTACATTAAATTCTTCTTTTCAAGAGGACCAAAATTGATCTAAAGATCATCAAATTTGGACAAGCAGAAATGGGTTTTTTAATTTATGCCC
Organism: Pinus albicaulis; assembly: GCA_034641835.2. Classification (NCBI taxonomy): domain Eukaryota; kingdom Viridiplantae; phylum Streptophyta; class Pinopsida; order Pinales; family Pinaceae; genus Pinus; species Pinus albicaulis. The sequence goes on along the minus strand of CM076584.1, from coordinate 1,226,957,242 downwards.
ACACGTGTAAATTGTCAAGGTCGGCCACATAATCATGTAGGCTCATGAAGCACAATAAACATGCCTCTTCATCCTCAACGACTTGTATAAATACAAGTGTCCTCTCACCTCATTTGGCATCATCAACACTCGCACATTCTCCTCTCTCCTCCTCTCATTGGTTCGTACAACTATTGGGCATTCTCTTTCTCTCACACGTGTGGCAAGGAGGACGAATTTCAGACATATGTATAGGGTTGAAAATTTCAGGAGTTGACTAAAGTTTGACCAACGTTGACCAGGGATTGTTTTACCAAGTTTGACTGCGATTTTGGAGGGTTTAACTTTGTTTGACCAAGCCGCATTGATTGCCACAATATCCAAGATTTTATGTGTTGTTTGACCACAGGGTTGACTTAATGTTGAGCAAGTTTGACCATAGATTTTATCACAATTTTGGACTGACTTTGACCACTGCTGGAGGTTGAGTTTGAATGCCTTTGACCAAGCTTCAAAGGGAAAGATTTGTTGTTGCGTTGACCATCTTTGACTTTTTGGTTAGGGTTGAATTTGACTGCAGATTTGGCAGGTTTGTTTTGACTGTAATTTGGCAAGTCAAACTTCAACTTTTCTATACTATCTCTCTCTCTCTCTGCTGAACATTTAATATAATAATAATAAGAAGAAAAATTGATCAAAGGGTTTTCCCCATATTGGGGTTTTTCCCCGGCATTCGCCAAATCCGGTGTCCTTTTGTCTTGGCTTGTTTTCTGCATTTTATTATTCATGTTCTATCTTGTAATGTTCCAAACTAGGAAAAACAATGGTATACAAAGCAAACAATAAATTCAACAACAAAAAATTTTAAACTTTTGTGCACACCCACAACACACTGGAAGTATGAAAGCAACTGAGCCATTTTATTATATAATTGGAGCAATAGTACAAGAATTTGGAATGAATGCACATGAGATTTCCTCAAAGGCAAGTGTAGCAAAGCCCAGGTGATAAAATGGCAAGCCCGGATGATGCTATCAACTGTCCAAATGATGCTTTGCGCTGCCCCAACAAAACTACACTTTCTCCTGCAAAGATGCTGCTGAAAACCCCACCTTTGGTGCTCAGAAAATTCCACCAAATTAACTCCGAGCTCCTCAAGCAAAACCCACCAAAACCCAGAAAGGGTTTGGCCTGGTTTTGACCCTCGAAATTTGGCTCCCAAAAGATCCACGTCCTCCTATGACTGCTGAAAGGTACTTCCTGCCTGTACAACAGAAAAAATCCACCCAAATCAATCTACAAATCACTCCCCAAATGTTTCCCTTATCTCTCCCGGCAAGTTCCAGCCTCACCAAGCAAGCCTCCAACTCCCATGTGTGCCTTGTGGGAGACTTCTACACTGGCCCAGGAGCTGCAAATTCATTCCAGGTTGTAGCTGACACATCCTATTCCAAAACTCCACCAAAAGTCTGATATACCCCTGAGCTTCCTTCCCTAAAATTCCTCTGGCAATTGCTCCCAGGAAGATCACTGAAGTGGCCCACACGTGAGCCCCTCCCACGTCCTCCTGAAACACACACTAGTTGGGAAAAATCCAAGTGTAAGTGCTGAAACCTCCTTCTGATTTCCTCCGTATTGGTGTGACAAATCCTCTCTAGGGTGGCACTCAAAGTCCCTCAAAGAAAGGGTGAGTTCTCCGGTCGGAAAACTCGTGCTAAACAACAAGTGACCTGGCTAAACAGCTCGAGCAACCAAGATGAGTTCGATGTGCAAAAAGATACAAATGAGGTCGAGTTCTTCCCTTTTACAATTTCGTGGGCCTTCTTTCCCACGTGGGCCCCTCCACTTAGCAATTCGACTTCCCTCCTAAGCTTCTCAAACTTTTGGCTTGGCTAAGTGTGTTTTTCCTCATGTGGGTGGCCCCCACATTCCACTAACAAAATGATATGGCCTCCTTTTACCTTCCCAAGTCTTTCACCAAAATTGAGTGGGTCCCATAGCCTCCAAAAATATACCAAAATTGTAGAAATTAAACCTGTACAATAATTTAGGAAGGGACATTACATGTCTAAAGTTATTTTCAATGTGATATATGGTTAATGTGATTGCTATTGGAAACTAATTTGGAGTACATTAGGCTGCTAAAAGTACATTGAAGTAATTTAATGCTACTAAAAGTACATTAAATGAGTGTGCTAAACTAGAACATACCATTGTTAACTAAAAATTAACTCGTAACTCTATTTAACGGAGTCTCAGAATCACCAAGTAGATGCCACTGGGATTGGGGAAGATGGTATTGTAATATTCCAAATTAGCATTGCTAATTGGAATATTTCATTTTTGTTTAATTTTGCCGCTTTAGCTAAAATAATAAATAAAGTGAGAGATAAGAGGGGTCATCTCACTTTATAAAATAAAGTGCTTTCCTAGTTGATTGACGTTGTAACTTAAAGGGGTGGCCTTGGGGTCCACACGTGTATGAGGGGAGGCCTCACGCCGACCTTTCGAGGTAACTGCGTTATGCCAAGGAGGTCGAAGGACGCAGTTTAAGGTTTTGGAGGGAGTTTAGCACTATAAAAGGTGGGGTTTCCACTCCATTTGGCATTGTTGATATGATATTGATATTGAGAGCTAGACTTCGTCTACTCAAAGACGCCTGTTGTTTAGTCGGTCCGCACAGACCGTTTAGTGCGACCGAGTGTCTCCGGTCGGAGATCTCACCCTTGGCTCGGGACTTCGAGTGCACCGTCGAGCAAGGTTTTTCCTTCGCTTTCGGTGGTGATTTGGCGTAGCTTTTCGGTGGACGTTTGCAGAGAGAGTTGCCCTTCTTTGTGACTGCCAGTCTAGGAGAGGACGCAGTCGATTAGGGAGGACGCGATTATTTTGAGCAATGTTGTTGTGTGGGGATTTGTGCGAGATTTCGGCGTTTTCCACTCGGGAGTTTTGCTATTTCATCAGGAGGATTTGCAGGTGGATCTGAGCCCTCTTTTGCCAGATGTTTTCTTGAGCCTCACCATCCTGGGAGAGACAGCAGTTTTCTCGGGGAGAGGGTTTATTTGGTGCATTTTCGGAGGTGGAGCATCTCGCTTCACGATTTCCGGGTTTTGTTCGGAGGGTTGAGATCAGCTAGCCTTCTAGTTTTCAGGGCTCATTCCAGTGAGGGGATCAGCCCCTAGCTCCGGTGCATTGCGGCACAGCCTTTCTAGCTAGCTGTTTCCACCCAACTAGGACGCAGTCCCTATTGCAACCATTCCTTATTCCGAGAGGGTCTCCACTTGCCTAGGGCAAGGATAGGTGCACTCATTCCGATTATCTTTGTACCCATATGCATGTATTCTCGGATTAATAAAATGGCTTAGTGTTCGAGCATTTCATGTGTATTTGTTCCATATTACGGTTCCGGCATTTTGTTCTATATATCCGTTTGTTGTATTTCGTGTATTATCGAGTTATTTCCCGTTGGGGATATTACAGATGGTATCGTGAGCATAGTTTTAGCTCGCACCGTGGTGCTAGCGATCTATGACGCTCGGGATAATCCCTACATCCATCGGAGGAGATGCGAGAAGCCGAGAGTGGGTGGAGGTTTCCTTTCGGGGGAAGTGATTCCGATCGAGAGCCACCCCGAGACAGATTCGGAGGCGGAGCGGCTCTGTGAAGGGCACAGAGCAGCGGAACCCAATGGCGAGATGATGAGATGAGGTTTAGGAAACGCTCCGCATCACATGCGGAGATGTCACTGAGGCTCGCGGCCGTAGAGGTCGGACAGAGAGAACTCCCTAGAGTTTTCCAGGTCGGTGAGGGATCGGGTATGTCTCACCACGTGCCAGTGCGTGATGCTATTCCCATTGTGACGACTCAGGCACCCACGCGACCTACCATGCCTACCTTCCTGGCAGAGGACGAGGGGTCGGCAGCGCCGCGAGAGTTAGGTCTAGCTCCACGCGCCGCTTTGCGAAATATCGAGGCTTTTCGGACGGGCATTCATGGATTCTCTCACCTTCGAGAGTTATCTCCATATCCGAGTATGGCATTAGACCCCGTGATCATCACAAGGAGGCACGAGCACCACCGCGATGACCACCGCGCGGCTAGTAGATTCCATTTGCCCACGTTTGATGGCTCATCAGCAGGTTCGGCAAAGTCTCGGGTGGAGAAGCTGGACATCTATTTCCGACTTAACCAGTGTCGGAGTCGGAGGCCATTAAGGTGGCTACATTGCATCCGGAGGGTGAGGCTCGGGATCGGTGGTTTCATGGGATGGCGACACTCGGGCATACCACGAGTGACGACATATGCCGAGTTGCCGGAGGGTGGTAGAGCGCTTTGACGGGAGAGGGATCCCGGAGCGACATTTTGTTGAGCCGACCAAGCTCAAAGCGACGGGCAGAGTGCGAGACATACGTCTGGATTTCTTGAGGGTTTCGATGATGGTACACGCACTATCGGCACCGGATGGTTTACATGTTTGTGGAGGGGCTGTCGGAGCCACTTCGTGGCCCTAGTCCGGTCGAACAAACCCGGCTACCCTTCAGATGCCATCGACAGGACTAGGGACTTACAGGGATGTCTTACCTAGGACTCGGCCACCTTATCCCCGCAGACGAGGCTTTCCGCCCTAAGGGTAAGGACACGAGGGCTCCGCCTCCCAAGGCGAATCTCGGACGAGGGCGGAGTTGAGGATGAGGCCAGAGAGAGAGCCGAGGAGGAAGCGGTTGTGCTTCACTTGCCGGGAGCCATGGGCACCGGGACACAGAAAAGTGTGGCGAGGGAAGGCACATTTCATTGAGGTCTTCTCCGAGAGCGATGGAGAAGAGGATGAGGAGGATGACGTAGAGGCGGAGACGACTAGGCGACAGCAGGGTACCTTACCACCTCCACCACTCGGCGAGGTGGGGCATCATTTGCACCCACCGGGGAGCTCTAGCCGCATTGCGGGGAGTTCCCAAATACTTGACACTCACGCGTACGAGGGACAGTGCGCGGGCAGACGGGTTTCGATATTAGTTGACAGTGGGGCCACCCACAACTTTATTGATGCCCGCATGGTTGAGCGGAGGGGCATACGTACGAGAGGGCTTTGATGGGTTTTCCGTCTTGGTCCCGTGAGATCGGACTATGGCATGTGCTCGGTATGTTCCGAGAGTTATCGATGACGATGGGCACCACACATTGACAGACCACTTCTTTGTGGTAGATATTCCGGACACCAACTTGATATTGGGTGTTCGGTGGCTCATTACTCGGGGGAAAGTCACGACAGATTGGAAGGCCCTAGAGATGGAGTGGGATGATCCCAAGACGAGGGAGGCATGAGAAGATTCCCAGGGGACGACACACATACCCGCCTCGGACAGAGTACGCACACAAGATGGAGGCAACCTTCCGCAAGGGAGACGTAGAGTGGGTCGCAGAGTTGCGGGCCTCGGAGGCGGATGGATACGGTCGACAGACGGTGCATCCCGAGCTGCGCCCTATGCTCGACGGTATGCAGTGGTCTTCGGGGATATTCCACCGAGACGGCCACCAGATCGGGGGTTTGAGCATACGATCGAGCTGGAGCAGGGGATACGAGCATGATCACTACGCCGTATAGGCATCCCAAGGCCTATCGGGACGAGATAGAGCGGGCCATTCGGGGAGTTCGTCGGCCCTTTGTCACATTCGGCCCGAGCTACGAGTCCTTTTGCTTCTTCCGTAGTGCTCTGGTGAAGAAGAAGGACGGCACATTGCGCATGTGCATTGACTACGAGGACTCACGAACAAGAAGACCCTGAAGAACGGTACCCCATCCCCGGGATCGATGAGTCGATGGATGAGTTGAGAGGAGCACTGGTTCTTCTCAAAGATTGACTTGAGATCCGGGTACCATCGTGATACGCGTGAGGGAACAGACATTCCCAAGACCGCTTTCGGGGTGTCATTATGGGCACTTTGAGCTTTACGGTCATGCCATTTGGGCCGACCAATGCACTCGCTAGTTTCCGAGTCTTGTATGAATCACATTTTGGGGGATCATCCGAGAAAGTTTGTGTCGGTTTTCTTTGATGACATCCTTATATACAGCAGGACTCTGGGAGGAGCACCTCCAGGCATATTGGAGACAGCCTTGCACATCTTGGAGGAGCGACGTAGCTCTATGCCAAGCTCTCCAAGTGTGAGTTCGGTTTGAGCGGAGATGTCACTGTATCCGGGGACACATTATAGGAGTGGACGGGTGAGAGTCCACGAGGAGAAGATCGTGAGCTATCGAGAGCGGCCGCAGCAGCAGAATGTGACGGAGCTTCGGGATTTATTGGTATTTGCACCTACTACGGGAAGTTCGTCAAGGGCTTCTCTCAGCTTGCGACACCCCTCACTGGATCGACGAGGAAGGGGGCATTCGGTTGGCCTGACACAAAGACGACAGCTTTTTGACAAGCTCAAGGAGGTGATGAGCGAGTTGTCTCGTATTAGCGTTGCCGCATTTTACGCAGCCCCTTTGTCCTAGAGTGTGATGCATCAGGAGAGGGGATTGGTGCGGTTTGATGCAGGGACGGTCATCCGATTGCTTTTGAGAGCCGAAGCTCCTTCCACACGAGAGGTTGTATCCCATATACGACAAGGAGATGCTCGGCCATCATGCATGCATTGGCCAAAACTCAGGCGATACACTGGTGGGTGGCGGATCCGAGGGTGAGGACGAGATCATAACGGCTTGAGGTACTTTCTGGAGCGTACTGTTGCAGTGGAGAGACAGCAGAAGTGGATCGACAAGATCCGAGCCTACGACTTTGACATAGAGTATGTCAAAGGGAAGAATAACGTGGTAGCGTGATGCCCTTTCTCGTAGACCGGCCACGTTATCACTCATGAGCTTGGACGCCGATTGGAGGGCTCGCGTTGGTTGAGTACTCCAAGGATAGGTTCGCATGCGAGGCTCTGGATGGGCGGGTAGCAGATGACGAGTACGGGGGTGGTCGATGAGATCATCTATTACAGGGGACAGGATCTTCTTGACTCGTGGGGTCTCGGCTCAAGAAGAAGATACTCCGAGCTTCACATGATTCACCACCGGCGGGCCATCGTGGGGTTCACCAAGACATACGGGGCCATCCGGGAGAGGTTCTCATGGAAGGGCCTCAAGGAGGACGTACTCCCAGCATGTCGGGGGAGTGCGATGTTTGCCAGCTAAATAAGGAGAGATGAGCCATCCTCACGGGGTTGTTAGACCTCTTCCCATTCCGGAGGGGAAATGGGAGAGCATATCGATGGACTTCATCACGGGGTTGCCCACGGTGCAGGGAGCAAGGATTGCATCTTCGTAGTAGTTGACCGGTTGACGAAGTATGCTCACTTTTTCGCCATATCCGCACATCACACGGCAGCACGGGTGGCAGGTCGTTCTTCAGGGAGGTTTTCGGGTTGCATGGTCTACCCAAGACCATTGTCGGCGACGAGGGACACAGCTTTATGGGCGGATTCTGGCGGAGCTCTTCCGACTAGTGGGGACCCGGAGTTGACACCGAGCACTAGTTACCATCCTCGGACGGACGAGCGGACAGAGATAGTTAACAAGTGGGTCGGAAGGCTACTTGCGTAACTACGTCGGTGGGCGGCAGAGGGCATGGTCGAAGTGGTCTGCATTTGGGCGAGTATCGCTACAACACAACGCACCATATGTCCATTGGTATGACACCTTTCTATGCTTTATATGGATATCACTCCTTATCTTTTGTGGACATGATGTTTGGTGTTAACGAGGGGCTCCGAGAGCCAAGTTATGGATCCAAGAGAGCCAAGATATCCTCCGAGCTCTCAAGGATAACATAGCCACAGCACGGAATCGTCGATGTTGTGCGTCGATAAGAGTCGGGTGGAGAGACACTTTGAGGTAGGAGACCTGGTCTACCTACGGCTACGACCATACCGACGGTCTTCGCTCAAGCAGAAGGGGGCGGAGAAGCTGAAGCCCCGTTTTTATGGGCCATACGAGGGTGATACGCGGGATCGGGCGGGTTGCGTATGAGTTGGAGGCTGCCCCAAGGCGAGCAAGATTCATAACATCTTTCATGTATCATGCCCTGAAAAAGGCACCGGGACAGACATGTGACGATCACCGAGGAGCTACCACCTACGGATGATGAGGGGCATCCCGGTGTTACAGACCCGGAGGCTATTGATCGACACTAGGGGAGAGGCAGTGCATGAGCGAGAAGATCGAGGGAGTTCTTGGTGAGGTGGAAGAACTATCCGGATGAGGATGCGACTTGGGAGGATGAGAGGATCTTGCAGCATCCATCACTTCGCTTGCTTGAGGACAAGCAACGTTCGCCGGGGAGACCGTAATATTCCCAAATTAGCATTTGCTAATTGGAATATTGCATTTTTGCTTTATTTTGCCGCTTTAGATAGAAATAATATATAAAGTGAGAAATAAGAGGGGTCACCTCACTTTAGTCACCTCACTTTATAATAAAGTGTTCTTTTTCCTAGTAGATTGACGTTGTAACTTAGAGAGGGGGCCTTGGGGGTCCACGTGGATATGATGGGGGAGGCATCAGGCTAACCGAAGGTAAACTGCGCAGATCCAGGGAGAGTTAAGTTTTGGAGGGAGTTCGATGTTATAAAAGGAGAGGCTCTCACCTCATTTGATCATTCATGATTTGATATTCTTATTGATAGCTAGACTTTGTCTGCTTCAGCACGCCGGTTGTTTAGTCGGTCTGCAGCACTGTTTAGTGCACGAGTGTCTCCGGTCGGAGATCTCACCCTTAGCGTCGGGGGACTTCGAGTGCCGGCCCTGGTAAGGTTTTCTGGTTTCACCCTTAGCTTCGGGGGACTTCGAGTGCCCGCCCTAGTAAGGTTTGTTCTGAGTTCTATCTTTCAGTTCCAGTAGCAGAGCAGCAGCAGTTTCTGAAGCAAATCTGAGGAGGAGGGAACCCTCTAGTGGCTGCGCAGTTCAGTGAGGAGAGGACGATGTCTCATCAGGAGAGAGGACGCAGTTTTATTCAGGAGGGTGAGGACGCTGCCCCAGGAGGGACGCAGTCCAGATCTGGCAAGGGAGAACGCTGTTCAGTGAGGAGAAGGACGCTGTCAAGCTTGGAAGTGAGGACGCTGTACATTTCTGAAGGAAAGGGTTGCAGATCCGAAGGTTCATTGTTAGATCCATCCATGAGAAGGGGAGATCTGAGCAGATACTTGCAGATCTAGTCTTGTATGTTGCAGATCTGGAGGTTTAGCCCTAGATCCAGCTTGGGGAGTTGCAGATCTGAGGAGATATTGGCAGATCTAGTCCAGATCTGGAGGGTTAACATCAGATCCAGCCCTAGAGGCTGTAGATCTGAAGAGATATTGTCAGATCCAGCATAGATCTGAGGGTTTGGTAGCAGATCTGATAGGGGAGGACGCAGATCAGGAAGGGAAGGACGCAGATCTGGTTTGGAGAGGCTTCGATTCCAGCGTATCCGAGCATTCGTGAGCGCATCCACTTGGTAGGGGACGCCGATCCGATGAGCAACGCACGCTAGAGAGGCAGTACCACCAGCAAGATCAGGCCACAGCTGATCTATCCGTTTGGAGGTCTGGGTGAACTAAGGTCTATCTACTGCACACTGACACTAGCAGAAGTCGGCTGTTGACAGAAGAGTAGGTTTTCAAGTGAGACTGCCCATTTACTGTAAGAAGCCCTCAGCCCCAGCACCTACAGCAGTCACTACGGTGATTCAGAGTGTTTAGGATGTTTGATGAATACAGTTGCATGTTGTCCGGTTTTGAGAGGGTCTCCACTTGCCTAGGGCAAGGATAGGTGCACTTACTCCGATTTATTGTACTCCTCTCTATGTACTTTCTGATTAATAAAATGGCTCAGTTTCTGGTATTCCATGTGCTATGATTCAGTGATCTGGTTCAGCGTTATATTTTCTATATCTGTATTGGTGTATTTCTGTTTATTACTGGTTATTTCCCTTTGGGGATATTACAAGGTCCCAGACCTAACTAAACTTGATCCCAGATCAAGTGGTTGGACCGTGCCATCCTAGATAGAGAGTACAACAATCTGCCCTCTGGTGGCTGCGCAGTTCAGTGAGGGGGACAATGTCTCGCCCGGGGAGTGAGGACGCGGTTTTTATTCGGGGGAGGGTGAGAATATTTGTCCTAGGAAGAACCTTGATCCGATTCGCAGGAAACATTTGTCAAGTTGAGGAGGAGGGCATTGCCAAGTACGGAAGGAGGGCTGACATCCATTTAGAGGAAGGGTTGCAGATCTGAAGGCCTATTGTTAGATCCAGCGTTGGGAAGGATAGATCTGAGCAGATACTTGCAGATCTAGTCTTGTATGTTGCAGATCTGGAGGTTTAGCCCTAGATCCAGCTTGAGGAGTTACAGATCTGAGGGGATATTGATAGATCTAGTCAGTCCCCGAAGGTTAACATCGGATCGGCCTAGAAGTTGTAGATGCGAAGAGATATTGTCGAGATCTAGCATAGATCGAAAAGTTTTATTAGATACGATTAAGGAAGAGACAACGAATCTGGTTTGGAGCCAGTCTGTATCGAGATCCCGAAGTGTTGAGACGAATCCCGCAAGTGGAGCCATGAATCAGTGAGCAGACTTGGGAGAGGCAGGCTCAACAGCGTTTTCTAGCCTTCAGAGGCTGATCTATTTGTCTGGAGGATTTGGTGATTGGTGCTCTATCTGTTTCTGCGCTGTCACTAGCAGAGACAGCGTTTTTCATTGTGGAGGGTTTGCAGTTGGAGATCAGCAAATTTATCAGTCTTCAGCCCCAGTACCAGCGCAGTTCATCTTCAGCTTGCAGAGCAGCTAGGACGCTGTCCTTGTTGCGGCCATTTTCTGTTGAGAGGGTCTCCACTTGCCTAGGGCAAGGATAGGTGCACTTACTCTGATTTATTGTACTCCTCTCTATGTACTTTCTGATTAATAAAATGGCTCAGTTTCTGGTATTCCATGTGCTATGATTCAGTGATCTGGTTCAGTATTATATTTTCTATATCTGTAGTGGTGTATTTCTGTTTATTACTGGTTATTCCCTTTTGGGGATATTACATGATGTTTGGTGTTAGCCGGGCTCCGAGAGCCAAGTTATGGATCCAAGAGAGCCAAGATATCCTCCGAGCTCTCAAGGACAACATAGCCACAACACAGAATCAGCAGAAGTTGTATGCTGATAAGGGTCGGGTGGAGAGGCACTTCGAGGTAGGGGACTTGGTCTACCTACGACTACGGCCATACCGACAGTCTTCGCTTAAGCAGAAGGGGGCGGAGAAGCTTAAGCCCCGCTTTTATGGGCCATACAGGGTGATACGCAGGATCGGGCAGGTTGCGTATGAGTTGGAGCTGCCCCAAGGCAGCAAGATTCATAACATCTTTCATGTATCATGCCTGAAAAAGGCGCTGGGCCAGCAGGTGACAGTCACAGAGGAGCTACCACCCACGGATGATGAAGGGCATCTGGTGTTGCAGCCAGAGGCTATTATTGATACTAGGGAGAGGCAGCTGTGGAGCAGGAAGATCAGGGAGTTCTTGGTGAGATGGAAGAACTTGCCGGATGAGGATGCCACTTGGGAGGATGAGAGGATATTGCAGCATCCATCACTTCAGTTGCTTGAGGACAAGCAACGTTCTGCCGGGGGAGACTGTAATATTCCTAATTAGCACCGCTAATAGGAATATTTCATTTTTGTATAGTTTTGCCGCCTATAGTTAAATTAATAAATAAAGTGAGAAATAGGGGGGTCAACTCACTTTAATAAAACAAAGTGCTTCCTAGTTGATGAACGTTGTAACTTAAAGGGGAAGGCCTTGGGGGTCCACACACACATGAGGGAGGCCTCACGTAGGCTCCTAAGGTAACTGCGCAGGTCAAGGAGGAGGTCAAGGACGCAGTTAGGGTTTTTGAGGGAGCTAGCACTATAAAAGGTGGGGTTTTCACTCCATTTGGCATTATTGATATTGTTGATGATATTGAGCTAGACTTCTGTCTACTTGAGCACGCTGGCTGTTTAGTCGGTCTGCAGCACTGTTTAGTGCGACTGAGTGCCTCCGGTCGGAGATCTCACCCTTGGCCCCGGGGGACTTCGAGTGCCTGCTCGGGCAAGGTTTTTCTTCAGTCTTTAGCAGGAGATTTGCAGGTGTTTTGTAGGGAGTTTTGCTGAGGAGCTGAGCTTCATTGGGTGACTGCGCAGTCCTTGGAGGGAGGACGCAGTTTGAGTTGAAGCTGTTCAGTGGTAGAGATTTCTGCAGGAGATTCAGGCCTATTCCGGTGTGGAGGTTCAGCGTTTATCATTTGGTGAGTTTCCTGAGGAGTTGTGGCCCCATTTCAGTCTATTTCAGTGGTGTCTGCGCTGGTCCTGGAGGGACAACGTTTTTCTAGGAGGAGGGTTTCTGGGGGTGATTTTCGGAGGTGGTCCATTTTGTATATGGTTTCTGGGTTTTGTCTGGGGTGGTGAGTTCAGGTGGTTTGCCGATTTTCAGCTCATTCCGGCAAGGGGATCAACCCCTAGCTTCAGTTCATTCCAGCAGCAGCAGTTTACGGCAGTTCTTCCAGCAGTTGGGATGCAGTTTCTGTAGCAGCCATTTCCTGTTTTTCTGAGAGGGTTCTTCACTTGCCTTGAGCAAGGATAGGTGCATTTATTCTGATTATCCATTGTATCTCATTATATTCTCAGATTAATAAAATGGCTTAGCATTTCCGGCATTTTTGTGTGTATTTGCTTTATGTTCTATTTCCGGCATTTTCTATATTGTCGTATGCTTGTATTGCTGTCTATTTCCCATTCGGGATATTACAGATACAAGGCCCCCAACTATGAGAAAGCTAGAACAGTGTTATTAGAAAGAGAAAAAGTAAAGGTTCAAAGAGTTTTGACACATTTTACAAATGAGTGGGTGGATTGTGATGGAAAGTGTAACTAGGATCGGTCTTCATATTGACTATGTAATTATGTATTTATCTAATGAAGAAGACAAAGATAATAAAATATATTTTTGGTTTGCTTGCTTCATGGGTTTCATGAGCAAGGTTTTATTATAGGTCAATAGACTTCTTCTTGATGTCTACTAGGGATTTGTCTTCTGGTCATAAAAGTACAAATTAAAGAGTCATGCTTATGAAGAGTCAAGTCACACTTGTATGTCTCAAGACCTTGCCAATCAAGCTTGAAGACATAGCACAAATGATGCTCAAGATCAGCGCTGGAATACTCTACAATTCAGTCGTCAATAAGCTCTACAAGTTGGCCTAGAAAACAATGCTCAAGTCGCCCTCATTACACATGGACAGGTCGTCTCAATTACAAGTAGGGTCAACCATATATACCCTATATACTACGCAGAAAAGGACACAGAATCTCAGTTTTCTCTGAGTTTTTTCGGACAAGGTTTAAGGTGATAAAGACTACGGATTACAGACATAAAGAACAGGGTTAATATAGCAAGAAGAAAGTACAAAGAAGGATATAATATATATATATATGGGAAGTTTATAAGGTCTAAGTTTTGCGGACAAAATTGCAGGAATAAACTTCGGATATATGACTATGCTAAGGTGCAGATAGGACTATGTTCAAGTACAAAGAAGCAATGTATTGAAGTGTGGATATATGACTGTGTTAAGGTGTGGAAATAGGACAACGTTGAAGTGCGGATATATGACTGTGTAAGTGCAAGAAGGAACTATCCTAAAGCAAGGGATATGTTAAGTTGTGTAAGAATATCATTATAAGGTGGATTGCTCATTAAAAGGAAATAAGATAAGTGTGCAATTCTATGACACATTGTTGATATCTCAAGTAAGGAGCCAAGTAGAGACTGAGCTCTCTAGTCTTGGTGCAGAATGGTGTAGGACGGTGCAAGAAAGTAGGATCAGCTCAAGGAGTCAATGAAGAAGCAGTGACAAGGTCTTGGCGGTATACAAGGGTCAAGGGTTTGTGTCATGGTCATGGTACTTGTCATCTGAAAGTCTATAAGAAGAATTTCTTGTGGGTTTTCCTCTCCAAGAGGGAGAGGTTTTGGCCCTGGCTCGAAGAGCCTAAATTTGTGTCTCTTGTGTTTTTGGTAATTAATTTGATGAAAGACATAATAAGCTAAGAAGAGAAGACATAAATAAAAGAAGTAAGCTCACAAGTAATTATCAAGAAGAGAATTTGAATTAATCATTGCCCTGCCAAATTATCAACATGGTATCAGACCTAAGGTGTTGAAGACAAGGGCTACTTGACAAAGAGACACTCAAGGAAGCAAGAATAAAAGTCAAGGTCAAAGTTTGTGTTGAAAAATCAAATTAGTTTGCAAGGACGATTCTCAAGTCATCTCAAGAAGACCTTCTATCTCATTCAAAAGATTCACTTATCAAGGAGATAATCTTTGCCATCAAAGATTCATATTGAAGTAACATCATCTTTTATAATACATCCTTAATCATTAAAGATCCAAGGTCACGTACATTGGAGAATTCAATCTAAAAATAAGTTCCTAACTTCATTATCGTCAAGGAATTTATTGGAAGAAGGAAGTCACCCTATTCAAGTATCTATAACCTCATCTAAATGTGTCAAAATGACTTATTGCAAAGAGAGCAACAAATTGGTTGGGTCATCAAACTTTATTGCATGGAAGAAGAGGACAGATTTGAATCTAACCGAAGATGATGTTATGGGCTACATCAAAAGATCCACAGTTCAACCCTCAAAAGAAGATGCTCCAGCTCATGCCAGGTACATGAAAGGATAAATCAAAGCTCAGAGGATTCTCATAGAATCCATTAAGGACTCACTCATACCATATGTATCAAAACTGGAAAATGCAAAAGAAATATATGAGAAACTAGTGGAGTTATTCTCTGTGAGTACTGCAGGAGAAGCAATCTCTCTGAGATAAGAACTAAACAAAATGAAATTGTCAAGAGAGGAAGGAATCACTTCATATTTTATGAGGATTTCTTAAATAAGAGACTAATTGCAGGAATTGGGGGAAGTAATGTCTGATAATGAGATGACTACAGTGGTGTTGAATGCTCTACCGGAAGAATGGGGAAACTTCACTTCAAGGTTATACGAGAAGAAAGAAGCAACACCATTCCACGATCTATGGTCTCTATGTAAAATAGAGGAAACAAGATTGAAAGCCAAAGTTGATACAAGATCAAGTGAAGGGAATCAAGCCTTTGCAGCCATGTCCAGGAAGAAAGGAAGATTCGGTAAATTTGGTACTCAAAATAAAAAGAGAAATATGGACAAAGTACGATGCTTTGGATGTAATGAACTTGGGCACTATAAAAGGAATTGTCCTAAATCTGGGAAGGACAAGAGGAAAAAGGAAGAAGCCCATGTCACAGACGAAAGGGAAGAACCTGATGCAAAGAAATCTAAGAAAGAAGAAGCGAAAGATCTCTATTATGATTGAGATCATCTGCCTCTTTAAATGATTTATGTTTGTTGTAAAATAGTATGATAGGAAGCAATGTATATTAATAGCATCATGATAGAAGCATGGAAAGAGCACTTGAAGAAGTAGCTCCTGAAAACCTCATTGATAACAACATTGATGGAAGGAAGTCATCAAAATCAAGGGTCATCATTCAATAATCAATATGGAAACAGGTGTTGATATTTTCTAATGGAGTTCTCTATGGATTCATTGGTTAGAAAGAAAGCAAAAGGTTTTATCGAGAATTCTATGTTACAGAATTTTGGGATTAGGATATGATGACATATTGATGAAGTAGGTCAAGGGAATGAAGTTCTTCATTCTCGTAAAATTGTTGCAGGATGACTCAAAAGGAAAAGGATGAGGTATATATATCTATATGCTGACACTGGATGCTGTGAAGTCATGTCATGTGGTTGCAGGTGATGGACTTCTATCTTTAGAAGTATGATATATGGAAGGAAGATCTTTTCTAGTGCACAAGTTGCCACTAACATATGAAATTAAATATGTCCTCATATGGAATATGAGTTGGTTGTATACAAACAAGGAACTGGATACTGGAAGTTCCTAAGGATGAAGCTGTGTGGAGAAAGAATGGAAGAGATCAAGAAGTGCAAACATGTAAAGAGGTGGTTATCTTCCAGAAGCCAAGAAGATGTGACTAGGAGATCTCCTAGGAAGATATGTGGACTCTGATAGAAGTATGGTAAAGAAGAAGACCCTTGAAAATACATATCTTTAGGAGATGTGTCAATCTGATTAAAGGATGTCGATGCCTACAAGAAGATGTCATAGCGAAAGATCATTACTGAGGTAACTTTTGATTTAAAAGTTCTTATGTATATGTTAATCTGGATAAGTTTATGCAAGGTTGCAAATCATGTGGAAGGATGTAAGATCCTTCGGAGATGGTTCGCAAGAAAGCAACATGGCATAAAGGTGGACCAGATGAGAAGGACTAATGAATCACTTTCAGGTGGATGACATGACTCATGGATGAAAGTGATGGATGATTTGTGCCCTATGAAGCCAAAAGTTGAAGATCCCTCAATATCAAAATCCATGAGATCGAGGGGAGGAATTCTTCATGAGCAGTTGGGTGTCTCACAATCGTCATCGTCGTAGGTCCCTAGTTAAGAGGGAGCCTGATGGTAAGTTTCTTACTTGGAAGAAACTTGAAGTATGTCCTTCTTGAGTTGATAGGGAGTGACGTATATGATTCTCTAATTCATGTGTCGTGCACTAGACCAGGACTAACTGTTGTAAGTCTTAGTAAAGGCCATGAGGAGAGAATGACAGACACATCATTCTGGTCTTCACCTGGAAGACAGAATGGAGGATTGGGTAATCATCTGGCATTCAATATTCTTTGAGAATGAGATAGGGCATTCAAGATAAGAGTAGTCGGGGATCAATATTCTTTGAGGACTGTCTCCCTAAGAGAAGAATAGTTGTTATGAAACTAGCTCCAAAAATAGAAGAAAAGAGACATCAACGCCTTAGAAATAAGCCACTTCGAGGGGGCAACCTCCTTTACATTACATGAATGAACAATTCTTCGATGATACAAATGACTAACCTCCTTTCTATATATAGGAGTCCATCAGGTCACAATATAATCCTAGCCGACCTAACAATAATAATGTAAGGGCACAATAATAACAATATGGGGGCTACAAGGGTACAACAATAACAATAAGGGGGCTACACTAACAACAATAAGGGACTACACTAGTAATATAGAGACCTAACTTGCCCCTCTTCTTCAAACAAGTGTTGTCCTCAACGCTTGATTAATTCTTGATGCTTCTGTATAAAATTCTCATCCTCCCATGTGGAATCTTCAACGGGTAAGTTCTTCCACTTGCTGAGATACTCTGAAATTGATCGATTTCTTACTTGTCGAGTTCTTGTTTCTTTGACTGCTTCAGAACTTCTTTCACTGCGATGTTGATCTTCTTGTTGTTTCATTCGATTCTGCACCAAAGTTAGATTATCCTTTGAGAGTTGTAGAACTTGTTGTTGATGCTCGATGTGATCTTCCACTACTTTATCATCCATATTAGCTTTCATTTGATCCTTAAAACCATCCAACTTAGCCTTCATTTATGCTTTTAAACCATCTATGTCATCTTTGATTGCTCCTTATAAGATCGAAATTTGTTGCACTTGGTACCGTAATTTTGATATATCATACTGCAATTCTTCCTCTTCATGCGTCATAGTATAGCTTTCTGAGGGCTTAATGGGTGTTGAATTCCTTTCAAGGGCCATTTTAGAACCCAATACTAATATCTATGCTTCAATATGCCCTTGAAATCCCTTCAACTAATTTTTCAAACAAGGCTTATGCAATTTGAAAAAAAAATACACACCTTTTTCTTGCTTTTGAGGAGCTAGATATTGAAACTGAATTATCTCTGTGATTTCGGATCTTCAATATTTGAAATTTGGTCCTGTAGTAGCCCTCTGAATCTTCTTTCAAACAGGTCTGACCTTATTTGGATGCTTCAAGAGAAAGTTATGCCTTAAGTCACCGTATACTCCTAAAATGCCCTCAAATCCCCGAATCCCTGTACCGGACACTTGCACGTACCGGATTCGGCCCCAATTCAAAGGATACGGCGTATCCGTACAGGGTACGGTCGGGATACGGCGTATCCGAAAAGGGATACGTCGTATCCCGTACAGCGGGGTACGGCTGGGCCCGCGGCAAGGAAAATCGCGCTATTTTTTTTATAAAGTTCGGTTTTTCCTCTTTATTTTGTCATCCATTTCATTTGTGAAGTGAGAAGGAGAGCTAGTGTGAGCAAGGAGAAAGGGAGTTTTTTCGAAGAGATTCGAGCATCCGGTAAGTGCATTGTCCCTCTATATTTTGTATTTAGTTTGTTGTTAGTGTTTGCATGTGCATATGTTTTATATATTTAGTTTTTTTTGTTTATTTTTTTCAGTATTCATGGCTCAATCAAAGGCAACAAGACAGGGGCAAAGAAAGGGGAAGAATGTCTCCATTGGAGATGCCCCTCCTGTCCCTCTTTCATCAAGGTCTGCAAGTATTCCATCCATTGGAAGTGGGGCTGCAACAGTAGCTTCAAATGTGCAGGGAAACCAAATTGTTGACCCCAAATACCCATTGTGGAAATATGCGACAAGAGAGGAAAGAGAAGCAAAAAAGGGAGGAGGAAATTGTTCATGGAAATGCAATTTTTGCAATGGCCATTTCACTGGCACATATTTCCGTGTGAAAGCTCATTTGTTGGGTATTCTAGGTTGTGGAGTTAAATGTTGTACAGCAATTGAATCGCCAGATAGGAAGAAATTGGAGAAAGAGCAGAGTATTGGTGAGGCAAATGTGGCAGCAAAATCAAAAAAATCCAAGACTGATGACCCCCTTCCATTCTTGAGGAAAAGCAGCAGCAAGTTCCCTTTTGAGACTTCTAGCAGGGGAGAATTAGCAAAGAGAAAGGCAACTGCAGTTGGTCCAATGGACAAGATTTTCCAAAAAGAGAAAAGGGAAGAGCTTGATCTCACCATTGCATTTTTTTTCTATTAGAACTTCATATCCTTTAATGTTGCACGATCACCTCTATTTATTGAGATGTGTCGAGCTCTTTGTCATGGGGCTCCATCAGGGTATGTGCCTCCTGGGTCAGAGAAGCTCAGAACCACATTGTTGACAAAGGCAAAGAAAGAGGTGGACAAAATGCTTGAGCCTATTAAATCGGCATGGCCAACATCTGGTGTTAGCATTGTTTCTGATGGATGGATAGATCCAGCACGCCACCCACTCATTAACTTCATGGTGTCATCCACGAATGGTGCAGTTTTCTTGAAAGCAGTGGATGCACTTGGAGAGTACAAGGATGCACAATATATGGGTGAGTTATTTCTCAAAGTTATTGAAAGTGTAGGTGTGGATTTTTGTGTGCAAATCATTACAGGTAATGCACCTGTTTGCAAGGCTGCTGGCATGATTGTGGAAGCAAAATATCCACAAGTATTTTGGACACCTTGCATTGTCCATTCATTGAACTTGGCACTGAAATCTATTGCTTCTGATGTGCTTTGGATTGGAGCCACTATTGAGGATGCACGACATATCTGCAACTTTGTAACAAACCATACAAATGCCCTCATTATCTACAAGGAGTACAACAATCTATCATTGTTGAAGATTGCAGATACACGGTTTGCCTCTTCATTCATCATGTTGAAGAGGTTGAGGGAGGTCAAGACCGCTCTTGGGTCTATGGTTATTTCAGAGTTTTGGTCTTTTGGAGAAAGATGGATCAAGCAGCCTCAAAGAAGGTGAAGGACATAGTGTTGGATGATATATGGTGGGAGAAGGTAGATCTAATTATTCAGATCATGGAGCCTATCATTTCCTTGCTCCGATTTGCAGATACAGACCAACCCATCCTAGGAGAGGTTTATGAGGGATGGGATTCCATGATTGAGTCTGTGAGGACCATTGTTTTACAGAGTCAGTGCCCAGAGTATGAGACATCACCTAAGGCCTTCTTCACCGTCATACAGGATATTCTTGTCAGCAGATGGGACAAGAATTGCACACCTTACATTGTTTGGCTCACTCCTTGAACCCAAAATACTACAGCCATGAGTGGCTGAATGGTGGGCCTTCTCGCAGATTCCCTCCTCACATGGATGCTGAAATCTCACAGGGGAGGAAAGATGCATTAAGGAGGATTTTTCAGGATAGGGCATCCCTTGATGAGGTGGAGGATGCCTTTGCAGATTTTTCCACTGGCAGGGGGCGATTTGGAGGCTATGATTTGATTCGAGACAGGGGGGCTAAGAAGCCCCATTCTTGGTGGGCAACTCATGGGGCAGCGAGCCCTCTACAGCAGTTAGCCATGAGGCTCCTCTCTCAGGTGACTTCATCCTCTTGTTGCGAGAGGAATTGGAGCACATATGGGAATTTGTATAGTGTGAAGAGGAGCAGGCTTGAGCAGTCCAGGGCAGAGACAATGGCGTATGTGCACACCAACCTTCGTCACATTTACAGGCAGAGGGAGAATTGGTTGAAGGGAAAGACAAAGATGTGAGATGTCTTTCCTGATGATATGGGTCTGGACAGCAGTGTTGAGTTGGCATTGGCCAACTTGGATCTCAATGCGCCAGTGCTAGAGCCTGTCACATTTGATGATGGATTAGAGGGGTCATCCTCCACACCAACAGATGCAGAGATGATAGAGGAGGAGCATGCATCAGAGGCAGAGGAGAGCAGTGGTGAGCATGATGATCAGGATGAGGACAGTGATGTTGATTATGAGGATTGATGACTCTGACTCATTGAGGCTTCAAGCTTGTAGTCTTGTAGATTGTAGTTGCTTTTGTATTTTCTATTTCTATTTGCCATTGGCAGTGTTCTTATGTAACACATTTTGATTCTGATGACTTAATGAAAAACTACAGTATCTTACTATCTTCAATCTTGTCTTTCTGAGTAAATTTGACGATTGTATCATGTATCAGTATGGTGTATCAATGTATCATTGTAATTTGTATTATAGTATCAATGATGATGTATGACTCATGAGTATCTAATATCTATGTTTGAATAAATGAATTTTGTATGAATTTGTGCAAAAAATATCTAATTTTTAATATATTAATATATATATATTTTTTAAAATATATATATATTTTTAAAATATATATATATATATATATATATTTTAATAAAATAATATATAACGTATCGTATCCCAGAAGTATCCTGTTCCGGGGTCACCGTACCCGTATCCGATTCTTTGAATCCCCGTATCCTCGTATCCCCGTATCCCCGTATCAGGTGACTTAGGTTATGCCCAATCTCCCACAACGACCTAATTATGGACGGGTTCAGTAGGGAAAACTTGTACGACATGCCACGTGTCATTGTTTCCTCCTTCGGCTCTGAAATTGATACACAGGAAACTACAGTTTGTGTACTTTCAACCACTTTTTACAGAATTCCAATCCAATGCTCAAAGAGAGAGTTATGACAATTTTCCCAAGGTCACCTCTTTTAGATGAAATTCAAGAGCCTGCAAAAGCCCTAACTTCCACAGATCATATCTCCGAAAATATTGTGAACCAAGATATGAAACTTTTACACGAATTTCCTCAAGATTTCGACTTCTCGTGGTAAAAATTTCAGCTTCTGAACCTTCACAGAAAAAAATAAAAAAAAATAAAAATTATAGCGAAAATTCCACGATGACCTATTTGGAGCACTAAAACCCTAGAATCCAAAGTTCTGATACAAATGTTATGAAACCAACTCCAAAAATAGAAGAAAAGAGACATCAACGCCTTAGAAATAAGCCACTTCGAGGGGGCAACCTCCTTTACATTACATGAATGAACAATTCTTTGATGATACAAAGGACAAAACCTCCTTTCTATATATAAGAGTCCATGGGGTCACAATATAATCCTAGCCGACCTAACAATAATAAGGTAAGGGCACAATAATAACAATATGGGGGCTACAAGGATACAACAATAACAGTAAGGGGGCTACACTAACAACAATAAGGGACTACACTAGTAATATAGGGACCTAACAATAGTCCAAGAAGGTCATACTCTGTGAACACCTGGGTGGAGTATGTACCTTGGAGAGACAATGACTATGGTGTCTATAAGTGATGTGTCTCGCCAGCATTGTAGCCCATTGTCTCTTTGAGAGATGGGGTTGTTTGTCAAGGCCTTGCACTAGGACAATTATAGTTGATATCATGTTATACATATGCGATTACCAATCCGATTCTTCTTATGAGATTATTCAGAATGAAAGTGACCATGTACCGTTATGAATACCTCCCAAGTTAAGAGGGAGTGTTGGAAAGTGTAACTAGGATCGGTCTTCATATTGACTATGTAATTATGTATTTATGTAATGAAGACAAAGATAATAAAAAATATTTTTGGTATGCTTGCTTCATGGGTTTCATGAGCAAGGTTCTATTATAGGTCAATAGACTTCTTCTTAATGTCTATTAGGGATTTGTCTTCTAGTCATAAATGTACAAATTAAAGAGTCCTGTTTACGAAGAGTCAAGTCACACTTGTATGCCTCAAGACCTTGCCAATCCAGCTTGAAGACATGGCATAAATGATGCTCAAGATCAGCGCTGGAATACTTTACAAATCAACCTTCAATAAGCTCTACAAGTCCGCCTAGAAAAAAGTGCTCAAGTCATCCTCATTACACATGGACAAGTCGGCTCAATTACAGGTAGGGTCAACTATATATACCCTATATACTGCGCAAAAAAGGAAACAAAATCTCAATTTTCTATAAGTTTTTTCGGACAAGGTTTAAGATGATAAAGACTGCGGATTACAGACACAGAACAGGGTTAATACAGCAATAAGAAAATGCAAAGAAGGATATAATATAATATATATATGGGAAGTTTATAAGGTCTGAGTTTTGCGAACAAAATTGCAGGAATAAACTTCGAATATATGACTGTGCTAAGGTGCACATAGGACTGCGTTCAAGTACAAAGAAGTTGTGTATTGAAGTGTGGATATATGACTGTGTTAAGGTGCGGAAATAGGACTATGTTGAAGTGCGAAGACGCTGTGTATTGAAGTGCGGATATATGACTGTGTAAGTGCAAGAAGGAACTGTGCTAAAGCAAGGGATATGTTAAGTTGTGTAACAATATCATTATTGTGAAAATTTCTTAATTTACTAAAGAAAAATCCTACAGCAGTAATCTAATTTACTTCTCCTACCTGTTTTATTAACTTAACAAGTTATTTTTCTAAATAATACAAGAAAAACATAGAAGTAAATACATTTTTGCCTACACAAATATACATATCAAGTACTGAAGAAATAAGCACATTCGACAAAGAACACAAGATTTTTCGGAGAAATGTTCCCGAAAAAACCCAATGCGGGAAAACCGGTGTAGCAACTCTTGAGGGTTTTATTATTATGCAAATTTCTGAACACAAACTAGGGTACCAATAGTGATTTATCCAACAGAGAAAATCTCAGCAGAAGTACCTCTATCTCTAGAGACAAATATTATGGTTGATTCAGCTCAGAATGAAGAACCCCACAGGTGCCTACGCAGTCCCCAGCTAAGATTGCGTCACCCTTTAGTGTGGTTGTGTCACCCTTTGCGATCTGCTGAATACAAACCCGATCTGGCCCACTGAAACCCCAACACTGCCACTTCCGGGTCTACGTCAACTCCTCTAGGTCTGCGTCACCCCTTTGGGCCTACGTGAGCCTTTACTCTGGCTCTACGTGAGCCTGCCTGGGCCTACATCACCCCCGTTGGGCCTGCGTCACCCCTGTTGGGCATGCGCTGCTCCTTTGATATTGATTTGCCTCTCTGCTATTGTATTCTCGGTCTTGGATTCAGAAATCCCACAGTCGAATTGCCCCTCGCTGCACTTCAAGCTCACTCAAAAATTCTCAGCAAACTACGCCCCATAATTTCGACTTAGCTCAAGTGTTGCCAGTCTATATGTGTTCTCCAACTGACCCCAAGCCTTCCTTTAACACTTTTCCTATTGACGAATCAATGGTCGTGATCTAATCTCTAATAGACGGCTAAGATTAGAAAAGACTTGATCCTCGTCACTTAGAACATTCTCACCCACATGTTAAATTAATTCACTTTAATTATTTAATTTCCCTAAGTTAAACTTAGGGCTCCATTAAAATAATTAATTTTTTGAATAACATAAGCTTCGGGTGGAATTTCTCCAAACGATTTCTGGGCCTTGTAGATCTCATGTGTCCTACCCCTCCACAAAGTTTCAGAGCTATAGCACATCCAACGCTACGCAAAAATCAACACTCCCTCTTAGCGAGGAATGTGCTCTAGCAATACTTCAACCCAAAAGATTTACTCTGATCCACGGCATCAGTCCCTTGCGTTGTCGATGCTTGGCATGTTGCCCTTCATCCACTGTGTTGTTGCCTTCTGTACTGCTGCCCATGACTCTGCCACAGTCACTGCCTCATCTGTATTGCAGCTCCCTCTCAAATGCTGCATCATGCTGCCCATAGCACTACCACTGCCAATTGTTGCACTGCAACTCAGTTGCTGAGAGTTAAGCAACTGAAGGAAATCAACCAAGATACTGACAGACAAGTTAATCTGGCTGCATCTCGATACTCAAACAACCTCTATTGCTAATTTGTGTTGACCCTCTAGAGCTCTGCGCTGCTACCTCTATTGCTCCACCTCTGCGTAAGCACTGCCTTTGCACTGCTGAAATCCCATCAAACTTTGCGCTACTTAAAATATCCCAAATTGGGAACAAACAGTAATACAAAGCATACAAAGACTACATCTACAGCAAACATAAATATGCATCAAAAACACCATGAATTGAGTCAAAACTGCTAAGCCATTTTATTAATATTTCTGAATGGGAAAGGTACAAATTGTGTTTAGGAAGATGGCACCTTGGCCTGCACAACGCTGGCTGAAGTACTCCTCAATCCCTGATCAGGAAACCTTGCTGCTTGTTGATCTGTGTGGCTCCTCCTCTACGCTGCCCAGTCTGGAAAATGTTGTTGTTGGCTAGAAATGGACTGCATACTAGGGGTGTTCTACTGCTCAGAAAACTCCAAGATTTGGATGTCAGACTCTCCTCAAAAAACCCAAAAAAGCTCGTGAAGGGTTTTCCGAAATGTTGACCCCAGAAATTCACCCTCTTGAGTTGCATACGCAATTTTTCTGGGCATACTGGGCTCTGAACTGATCTACTAGAAATAGCTACTAGAACTGCCCTAAAACTCTGCTAAGGAAGGGTTGATCCCCTCGCAAAACTCCTAGCTGAAATGTCTCGGTCGTTCTCCTTCCTCGGAGCTGCTCCACTACTGGACTACGTAACTCCCTGGCTGACCGCGTTGTCCTAGAAGGGACTGCGTACTCCTAAATTGAACCGGTGAAATCTCTCCTCCAAAACTGACTGAAGTCTTCTCCTAAGCAGGCACTCGAAGTCCCACGAGGATGAGGTTGAGATCTCCGCTCGGAAATCTCTGTGCTAAACAACACTTGCAGACTCGGCTAAACAGCTCAAGCGTGCTTCTAGTTTACCAAACAGAAAATTAGTTGATGACTGAATGAATGAGGAATGAACTGCTCTCATCCTCTTTTGCCTAGTTGAGCCCCTAGCATTCCATTAGGCCCCACTGGACTGCGCTGCCACCTCTGCCAGCCAACCACTGTGCCGCCATTGCACAGTTGTTGTCCCCTTGTTGCCCCCGCGATGCCCCTGTGTTGCCTACGTTGTTGCCTCTCCTGCGTTGCCACTAGGCTGATGTCTATTTCGTGTATCTGCCATCTGGCCCCACGGGTCCCACTCCAACTCTAATGTTTGCCTTGGTGACTTTAGGAAAGTGATTTAATCTTCAGATTTATTTGTGGGTCACCTTTACCACTTTATTTTTCTGCTAACATTAGAAAAAGGCAAAATTGACAAAAATAATATTCCAATAAGCTGACTGCTAATTTGAAATATTACAGTCCTCACCCCCAAAACATTGCTTGTCCTCAAACAACTGTAAGGATGCATGCTGTAGGGTTTTCTCCCCCTCCCAAGTGGGCATCCTCATCTGGAAGGTTTCACCATCTGATCAGATATTCCTTCACAGTCCTGCTCCTCAAATGTCTCTCCCGAGTGTCCAAGATGGCCTTCGGTTGTACCAACAAATGCCCCTCATCATCAGTGGGAGAAAGCTCCATAATGGTTGTCACTTGTTGTCCCAAAGCCTTCTTCAAGCATGAGATGTGAAAAATGTTATGGATCGTGCTCTTGGCTGGCAGCTCCAACTCATACACTACCTCCCCAACACGCCTGATCACCTTGTATGGTCCATAGAAGCCGAGCTTGATCTTCTTAGCTCCCTTCTGCTTCAGTGTGGACTGCTTGTATGGCTAAAGACGGAGGTAAACCAGATCATCCACCTCAAACTACCTCTCCACGCGGCCTCTGTCTGCGTATAGTTTCTGTTGGTTCTGTGTTGTAGCTATGTTATCCTTGAGAGCCCGGAGTATGTCTTGGCTCTCTTGGATCCAGTCCTTTGCCCTTGGGGCCTTGCTAGCTCCAAACATCACATCAACAAAAGTTAAACCATTATAACCATATAAAGTGTAAAATGGAGACATACCAATTGACATGTGGAATGTCGTGTTGTAACAGTACTCCCCCAGATGAAGCCAATGCAGCCAAGCCTTCTGCTCCCCTGTGACATAGTTTCTCAAGTAGCCCTCTAGCCACTTGTTCACTATCTCAGTCTATCCAACCATTTGTGGGTGGTAACTGGTGCTGGGTGTCAACTCTGTACCCACCAAATGGAATAACTCCTGCCAATAGCCGCCCATGAACCGGTTGTCCTTGTCATTGACTGTGGTCTTTGGAAGACCATGGAGTCTGAAAACATACCTGAAAAATAACTCAGCCACCTGTGAAGCAGTGTACCAAGCTGAGATGGTGAAGAAATGAGCATACTTTATCAGTCGATCAACAACTACAAAAATGCAATCCTTGCCCTGCACCATGGGCAAACCAGTGATGAAATCCATGGAGATGCTTTCCCATTTCCCCTTCGAAATGGGAAGCGGCTGTAGCAAATCTGCGGAGTGGTTCAGCACACCCTTGTTCCGCTGACGAACTATGCACTCCTTGACATGCCAAAGTACATCCTCCTTGAGGCCCTTCCATGAGAATCTCTCCCTGATGGCCCTGTCTGCTTCAGCGAACCCTTGATGGCCTGAAAGTGGTGAGTCATGGGCTGCATGCAAAATATTCTCCCTAAGTTGGGAGTTACCTGTCAAGAAAATCTGATCTCGATAATAGATGACCTCATCCATCACTCGGTATCGGTCATCTGTCACCAGCCCATCTAATATCTCGCATGCAAAACGGTCCTTGGAGTATTCCACCAAGAGTTGAGCCCTCTAGTCTGCGTCAATACTCATCAAGGATAGCATTGCCAGTCTCTGTGATAAAGCATATGCCACCACGTTGTTCTTCCCCTTGACATACTCGATGTCAAAATCATAGGCTTGGATCTTGCTGACCCATTTTTGCTATCTCTCCTGCAACTTCTTCTGCTCAAGGAAGAATAGAAGACTATTGTGGTCAGTCCTCACTCGAAACCTGTCCCCCACCAGGTTCTGCCTGAACTTAGCCAACGCATGCATGATGGCCAGCATCTCTTTATCGTATATGGGGTACAGTCTCTCATGTGGCAGCAGCATCGGACTCTCAAAAGCTATAGGATGACCCCCCTGCATCAATATTGCGCCCACCCCTTCTCTTGAAGCATCACATTCCAGCATAAAGGGTTGCGTGAATTCAGGCAATGCCAACACTGGGCAAATGCTCATCACCTCCTTAAGCCTGTCAAAGGCTCTCTGTGCAGCATATGTCCAGCTGAAAGCCCCCTTCTTGGTGAGATCTGTGAGGGGTACTGCAATTTGTGAAAATCCTTTGATGAACTTTCGATAGTAGGTGCAGATGCCTACAAACCCCCGGAGTTCCAACACGTTCTTCGGTTCCGGCCAATCCCGGATGGCCCGAATCTTCTCCTCATGGACTCTCACTCCGTCCACTCTGATAATATGCCCCAAATAGAGAATCTTTGTAAGCCCAAACTCACACTTGGACAACTTGGCATAGAAATGCTGCTCCTCCAAGATACGCGGTACAGCCTCAATGTGCTGCAAATGTTCTTCCCATGTGCAGTTGTAGATGAGAATGTCATCAAAAAATACCAGCACGAACTTCCTCAACTAACCACGGAAGATGTGGTTCATGCAAGCCTGAAATGTGGTCAGAGCATTGGTGAGGCCAAAGGGCATCACCAAAAACTTGAAATGGCTATACTGGGAGCGAAACGCAGTCTTGGGGACATCTTGGTCCATCACCTTGATTTGATGGTACCCTGACCTCAAATCGATCTTAGAGAACTTCGCTCCCCTCAACTCATCAATCCTGGGGATGGGGTAGTGGTTCTTCATGGTCTTCTTGTTCAGTGCCCTGTAGTCTATGCACATCCACAATGTGTCGTCCTTCTTTTTCACCAGAACCACTAAAGAAGCAAAGGGACTTGTGTTGAGCCTGATGCATCCCAATGCCAAGAGCTCATGTATGGCTCTCTCAATCTCATCCCTATAGGCTTTAGGGTGCCTGTAGGGAGTGGTAATCATAGCCTAGATGCCTTGCTCCAGCTCAATGGTGTGCTCAAACCCCCGGTTCGGTGACTATCCTGGTGGAATGTCCCCAAAAACCGTGGAGTAATGGTCTAGGATAGTCTGCACAACTGGGTGGATAGGTTGACCTGAGACACCGGCCTCTGAAATCCTCAGCTCCATTGCCCACTCTATATCACCCTTCTAGAATCTGCCTCCATCCGATGTGCAAAGACTGTTTGTGGGGGATAGGTGTGCATGCCTCTGATCATCACATGCTTCCCACTCTTCTTGTCCATCCACTCCATCTCCAGAGTCTCCCAATCTGTAGTGACCTTCCCAAGTGTGATAAGCCACTGTACACCCAACACTACGTTGGTATCTGGAATATCGATCACAAAAAAATGATTTGTCACCATGTATGTCCCCATGGTCACTGCTAATGTCGAAACATATCGCATGCACTGCATAGTCCTAGCACCTAGAACCAACACAGAGAACCCATCAAAGCTCTTTGTCTGTATGACCCACATCTGCACTAGTTGGGCATCGATAAAGTTGTGTGTGGCCCCGCTGTCCACCAACACTAAGACACGTTGCCCTTGAACTGTCCCACGAACTCTCAGCATTAAGTACTTGGGAACTCCCTGCAAAGATGCAAGGACCCCTCCTGTGGGTGCAAACGCTGCTCCTGTTGCTGCTGGGGGAGGTTGTGGTGGATGATCCCCTCCTGGTGCACCGGTGCTGACATCTCCCTCCAGCTCCTCATATGCCTCCTCTTCCCCTTCACTGTCGGAGAAGACCTCAATGTAATGTGCCTTCCCTTTGGCACATTGATGACCCGGTGCCCATGTCTCCTGGCAAGTGAAGCAAAGCTTCCTCCGTCTCAAGTCTCTCTGGGTGTCATCATCCAAAGGCACTCGGTCCTAGTTCCCTCTCGGTGGTGGAGCTCTCACGTCCTTCCCCTTCTGCTGGAACGCTGGTCTATGGGGGAAAGGAGCCCTCGTCCTTGGCATAGCGTCCTACAAGTCCCTAGTCCTCCCTACTGCATCCTGTTGCGTAGTAGGCCTAGTGGATCTGACTAGCCCACGCAAAGGTTCAACCAGTCCGTCAATAAACATGTACACTCTCCTAGGCACGGAAAAGTTTGGAACCATCACCGAGAGCTTCAAGAACTCGGAAATGTAAGTTTTTGGGTTCCCCATCTGTTTGAGCTTAGTTAGCTTGACAAAATGTTCCTCTGGGTCCTTCTGATCAAATCTCTCTATCAACCTCCGGGTGAACTCAGCGTACGTTGTCGCTCCTGCGTGACCCAGCGTAGACATCCCATGGAACCACCAATCATGGGCTTCTCCCTCAAGGTGCAACACTGCCACCTTGATGGCCTCCACCTCTGCCATTTGGTTCAGCTGAAAGTAAGTGTCCAGCGTCTCCACCCAAGCTTTTGTCGAACACTTCGATGACCCATCAAAGGTAGGCAAGAAAAATCTGCCCACGGTATGTTGCAGGTCATTACCCTGCATGTACGCTCCTCCTCGATTCTGGCTGCGTGGTCTATTGTTGTTCTTTAGCTAGCAGAATTCATTGCAAATGAGGGCATCTCCGAACTCCGACGCATAAGACTGGTATTCTGCAAAGTACTCTCTGTAGTGAGCCACCTCTGGCTCCTGTGGCCCTCCTGCTCCTGCTCCTGCCCCTAAAGTAAATGGTGAGAGGTACCTGATCCTTATCCATTCTGGAATTCCCTTGGAATTTCCCTCTGCCTATTCTCTCCGGCAAACTTCGGTCCCATCTCCTCTATCTTCTTGGAGAGATCCTACACTGATTTTAGGAGGTTACCAAACTCCTTCCCCTCATCTCTTTCTTTTGCCAATGGTGCCTTCCCCTTGCCTTCCTCCACCGGAACATTGTCTTCTTGATCAGGTGTGATTTCAAGCCTATGCTCCCTGCTTCTATACCGTTGCTTCCAGTATGTAATGTACTCTCTATCTTCTAGTGTCATAGACCAAATGCTCCATAGGCTGAGCCAAGTCTATTAGCTCTGATACCACAGTAATATCCCAAATTGGGAACAAATAGTAATACAAAGCATACAAAGACTAAATCTATAGCAAACAGAAATACGCATCAAAAACACCATGAATTGAGCCAAAACTGCTGAGCTATATTATTAATATTTCTGAATGGGAAAGGTACAAATCGTGCTTAGGAAGATGGTACCTTGGCCTGCACAAGGCAGGTTGAAATACTCCTCAATCCCTGCTCAGAAAACCTTGTTGCTTGTTGTTCTGTGTGGCTCCTCCTCTACGCTGCCCAGTCTGCAAAATGTTGTTGCTGGCTGGAAATGAACTGCGTATTGGGGTTGTTCTACGGCTCATAAAATTTCAGTATTTGGACACCGGACTCTCCTCAACAAACCCATAAAAACCCGCGAAGGGTTTTCCGAAATGTTGACCCTGGAAATTCACCCTCTTGAGCTGGGTACGCAATTCTGCTAGGCACATTGGGCTCTGAACTGATTTGCTGGAAATAGTTGTTGGAAACAGCCCTAAAACTTTGCTAAGGAAGGGTTGATCCCCTCACAAAACTCTTGGCTGAAATGTCTCGGTCTTTCTCCTTCCTCGGAGCTACTCCATTGTTGGACTACGTAACTCCCTGGCTGACTACACTGTCCTGGAAGGGACTGCATACTCCTAAACTGAACCTATGAAATCTCTCCTCCAAAACTGACTGAACTCCTCTCTTGAGTAGGCACTCGAAGCCCCCCAAGGATGAGGTTGAGATCTCTGCTCAGAAATCTTTGTGCTAAACAGCACTTGCAAACTCGGCTATATAGCTTGAGCATGCTTCTAGTTTACCAGACAGAAAATTAGTTGATGACTGAATGAATGAGGAATAAGCTGTTGTCATCCTCTTTTACCTAGTTGAGCCCCCAACGTTCCCTTGGGCCCCACTGGACTGCGCTGCCACCTCTGCCAGCCAACCACTGTGCAGTTGTTGTCCCCTTGTTGTCCCCACATTGCCCCTGCGCTACCACTTGGTTGATGTCTACTACATGTAGTTGGCCCCACGAGTCCCACTCTAGCTCTAATGTTTGTCATGTTGACTTTAGGAAAGTGATTTAATCTTCAGATTTATTTGTGTGTCACCTTTACCCACTTTATTTTTCTGCTAACATTAGAAAAAGGCGACATTGACAAAATTAATATTCCAATTAGCTTACTGCTAATTTGGAATATTACACTGTTGCTTCCACGTTGTTGTTGCCTTTGCTCAACGCTGCTCAAGTCTTCATCATCCTAGCTCTGCCTAGGTCTTTCCATAGTCCTCTACACCAACTGACTCCAGTCATCTTGCTACTGTCATTAAGGGCTCCTGTGGCTCGTATGTGATCCAAGAGTTTGGGCACCTCAAGGATCCTGCCCCTCCACCATTTGTAGTTAAATCTACAAATCTATGTCGCCCCACCTCTTCTCTCGAGGCACATGAGCACTCATAGCCACATCGTTATCACTCCCATCATCACCCTTAGTTGTTGCAGCCTTTGAATCATAATCTTCCTTGCCCTTCTTCTTCTAAGGGCAAGTTATGGGGAAATGTCCTAGTTCACCACATCTGAAGCACCTAACCTTTGAAAGGTCTTTCTTCTTCTTTCCTCGCTGCCCCTATTGTCTCTTGGATGCGAGAGCCGCATCTTCCTCCTCCTCCTTCTTGATCTTGATTCCTCCGTTGGTGCCGCCAGCCTTGGTCATCCTCCTAATCTCTTCTTGTCGAAGAGCTACCCACATGTCTTCCCAATTTGGAAGTGTCGCTCTGCCCAAAATACCTTGGACAAAGGTCTCCCACTCTTCAAATACTTTATTCAGTGCAGTCCTGACCAGTAGACCCTCATCAGGAGTGGCCCCCATAGCAGCCAGCTAATCACGAATCGCCTTCAATCTAATGAGGAAGGAATCAATTTCCTCTCTCTTATGCATCTGAAACAGTAGAAGTTGATCCTCCAGAACCATTCTCCTCTAGAAAGAAGTTCCCTGATACATTGAGGTCAACGTTGTCCACATCTCATTTGCTATGTTCTTTTCAACAATGTGTGGGACCACATGATCCTTAACCCCATCCATAATCAAGCACTTGGCCCTTGTGTGTGCTTCCTCACACTTCTTCAACGGATCAGTGTCAACAGGAACAGCTACAACCTTCTCGGCATGATCTTTGATGTGATACTCATCAAGGACTAACAGGATTTTGGCCTTCGAGATGACGAAGTTGGACACTCCATCCAACCTGTCTTGATCCCTCAATCCATGTACGGTCATCTCTACTCAAAAGATGTCGAAGCGAATACTCTTCTCCCTTCTTATGTTGCTGCCCTCAACAAAAGACTCGGATCTAGGTTTCTTGGTGCTAAAAACCCTCTGAAGAATATGCTCCCTCTGACAAGTGACTTCCCTCCCGGAAATCCTCCACCAACTGTTGTCGAATATGCCCTCTCCAATCACCCCGCTGATCAAATCTCAGACATATTGGAGAGAAAGTTTGCTAAGCAATTGCTTCCCCTTACTTTGTCACACCCTGCTAGACATTGTTCTGCACCGAAAAAAACAATGCCCCACCATCAACTTCCGAAGAACAAGCTGCACTTTCAGCCACGGCAACTGGAAGGAAGAAGACTCAAACCCTCTGTGCTGGCTCCGCATCACTCCCTCTCAGACTGCGTCACCCTTCTAGGTCTGCTTCAGCTCTGCGTCAGCTAGACTAGCTCTGTGTTACGCCTCCTGGGCCTACGCTGTCCCTCTGGTGCCACACTGCCTCTTCCTGCAGAAAAAACTTCGTCACTTCGTTGATGGTCTTTAGCTCTCCTTGATCTGCAATTGCTCTAACACCATGTGAAAATTTATGATTTACTAAACAGAAATCCTACAGCAGTAATCTGTTTTACATCTCCTACTTATTTTATTAACTTAACAAGTTATTTTTTCTAAATAACACAAGAAAAACATCGAAGTAAATACACTGCTGCCTACACAAATATACAGACCAAGTAATAAAGAAATAAGCACATTCGACAAAGGAAACATAAGATTTTTTAGACAAATTTCCCCGAAAAAACCCAATGCAGGAAATCCGATGCAACAGCTCCTGAGGGTTTTATTATTATGCAGATTTCCAAATACAAACTAGGGTACCAGTAGTGGTTTACCCAACAAAGAAAATCCCAACAAAAGTACCTCTATCTCTGGAGACAGATATTATCGCTGATTTAACTCAAAATGAAGAACCCCATAGGTGCCTACACAGTCCCTAGCTGAGACTACGTCACCCTTTGCGATCTGTTGAATACGAGCCCGATCTGGCCCACTAAAACCCCAGCACTACCCCTCCTGGCTCTGCGTCAGCTCCTCTAGGCCTGCGTGAGCCTGGTTGGGCCTACATCACCCTTGTTGGGCCTACGCTGCTCCTCTGGTGTTGATCTGCCTCTCTACTATTGTATTCTCGGCCTTGGATTCACAAATCCCACTGTCGAACTGCCCGTCGCTGCACTTCAAGCTCACTCGAAAATTCACATCAAATCGCGCCCCAGAATTTCGACTTAGCTCGAGTATTGCCGCTCTATGTGTGTTTTCCAACTGACCCCAAGCCTTCCTTTAATACTTTTCCTGTTGACGAATCAACGGTCGTGATCTAATCTCTAATCGACAGCTAAGATTAGAAAGGACCTGATCCTCATCACTTAGAACATTCTCACCCACATGTTAAATTAACTCACTTTAATTATTTAATTTCCCTAAGTTAGACTTAGGGATCCATTAAAATAATTAATTATTTGAATAACCTAAGCTTTGAGTGGAATTTCTCCAAACGATTTATGGATCCTGGAGATCTCATGTGTCCTAGCCCCTCCACAAAGTTTCAAAGCTAGAGCACATCTAATGCTACCCAAAAATCAACAATTATAAGGTGGATTGCTCATTAAAAGGAAATAAGATAAGTGTATAAGTCTATGACACAATGTTGATATCTTAAGTAAGGAGCCAAGTAGAGACCGAGCTCTCTAGTCTTGGTGCAGAACAGTGCAGGACGGTGCAAGAAAGGAGGATCAACTCAAGGAGTCAATGAAGAAGCAGTGACAAGGTTTTGGTGGTATACAAGGGTCAAGGGTCTATGTCATTGTCATGGTACTTGTCATCTGAAAGTCTATAAGAAGAATTTCATGCGGGTTTTCCTCTCCAAGAGGGAGAGGTTTTGGCCCTGCCTCAAAGAGCCTAAATTTGTATCTCTTGATTTTGGTAATTAACTTGATGAAAGACATCATAAGCTAAGATGAGAAGACATAAGTAAAAAAATTAAGCTCACAAGTAATTATCAAGAAGAGAATTTGAATTAATCACTGCCCTGCCAATTTCTCAACAGATTGCGGGGTATCCATTGTATCAGATGGGTGGACAAATATTAGAAACCAACATTTGATAAATGTTCTTGGTGTTTCTGCTAATGGTGCAGTATTTATTACATGTCATGACTCCTCCGTCAGTGCAACTTCCCAAAACATTGCAGATCTGCTATTGCAATCAATCAAAGATGTTGGTCCTAATAATGCGGTTCAAGTGATCACAGATAATGCAGCAAATTGTAAGGCAGCAGGAAAAGTTATTGAGTGTAGTCATCCATAAATCTTTTGGTCTGGGTGGTTGGTGCACACATTGAACCTTTTGATGCATGATATTGTGAAGCATAAAGAATGTGGGTGGATTAATGAGCCTTACAAGAGAGGGAAGCAACTCATTAAATTTATCACAGGGCATACAAAGGTAAACTACTTTTATGGCACTTACTCCAAGATGCAGTTGCTTAAACTTGCAAAAACAAAATTTGCAAGTTATTACCTCACCTTTAGGCGGCTAGTGAAGGTGAGACAAGCTTTAACTAATATGGTGACCTCTGAATCATGGGAGGAAATTAACAAGTGATAGAGATGGTGATAATGTAGCCAAGGACACTATTCTTGACATGTTATTTTGGTCACACAGATTAAATATGTTTTGCAATTCACCAAACCAATTTATTAAATGATCAAGTTTGCATATTCAGATCGGCCAATAATTGGGGAGGTGTATGAACAAATGGATAGCATGTTGGGGCAGATTAAAGACATTGTTGAGCCTAGAGATATCACCTTGTACAATTATATTCGTGCAAAGGTGGAAAAATATGGGATACGCTAAATGTTCCATTGCATGCCTTAGAATATGTTCTGACACCTAAAAACTATCATCCATCATGGCTTTCAACACCAGCACCTGGGGGGGCAGCAGGATAAAACCACACCTAGATCCAATGGTTCTAGAAGGTTATATGAAAGCATTGGATAAATTAGTTCTTGATGAGGAGGAGGTTGCCATGGTACAGAAACAGGTTGAGCAACTATATGCTTAGCACTGGTCCATTTGGGAGCATGCATGCAATTAGAGATCAGGAGACTTTCTTCTCTTGAGTGGTGGAACATGCATGGAGGTGCTACTCCACTTCTACAGACTTTGGCATTGCAGGTGTTATCATAGGTGGTAAACACTTCTTCTGCAGCGAGGTGCTGGAGCTCTTATTCTTTCATCCACAGTGTTAAAAGGAACAAGTTGAGTTTAGACCGGGCAGAGAGCTTGGTTTATGTTCATTACAACTTGCGACTGTTGTCCCATTACTGTGATGATGCAAGACTAATAAAGACCTTAAGTTTTGGGACAAGAATCCAGAGGAGCCCAATTTGGGGGATGGAGTATTGTGATTAAAGCAATTAGAGGATGCTCTTATCCAAGATGATGATGGTCGAGTTGAGATGCCACCCCCATCTGGTCCCTTGGTTCCTAGGTTCCATGCTTCAACACCAACAACAGGGGCTTCATCTTAATCAGTTTCAGTGCCACAACTTCCACATCCACCATCTTCTTCATTGCCACCACGTGGAGTCCTACCACCACGTATTGTTCGTGGTGGAAAAAGGAGAGATTAGTAAATATATTCACAATTTACTACTTTTGTCATAGATTAGACTTGTAGGCTTGTTGTGAATTTGAACTTTTTTGTCTTGGTGGTGCCCAAGTGGCCTAATTTGTAAACATTATTATTTGAATTTTGGACATGACTAATGTTGACAGCTGCTCACTTGCTAGATAATATGCTTTATGTTTTATGTTTTATATATGCTTAAATGTTTTAAACTTTTATGTTTTATAATATGCTTAAAAATTTGATGTATGTTTGTAATTGCTGGAATATAGATGGTTGATGCTCGAATAATTAATCATTGATGTACAATGGAATCATGGATGCCATATCTATCTTGATTTATGTAAAAATATGCATGTTTTCATGTCTTCTACAAGTAATTTGGTATTTGTGATGTTTTTTTTAATATAAATGCAAATATATATATATATAGTAGACGCTTCCGAGACACTTTGCTTCCTAGATTTTTGGAAAAATGACGTTTTTGCGTCCCTGCTTCGTGCAACGTTGCTCTGAATTGAAACTGACCATCAAATTGACAAATTCGTGGGATCTAGCAACTATGCCATCTTTGAGAGGTTGAGACTGAGGATCACTTCATCTTCCATTCCTGATTTATATGAGATCTGAGGATGGTTCCACTGTCTTCTTGGAGAGCTACAAACACTTAGCAGTTTCTTTTGGTACCCTAACAACAGATGTCTGGCCTTATACATGCAGGAGGCCCTCTATATCCACTCTTCTACCCTTCCAGCCACATCCACATCCTAGACCACCTTCCACCCAACAAATCACTTCCTTTTTTACGGTACTCCCAACTAGGGGCACCAAGTGGCAGATAGATAGGTGTGACCCAAAAACAGTGAGGACAAGATGCACTATCTCTACTTCCATTAGACCCCAAAGATGTTGCCAAACTAGACCACAGACTAGGTGCGAAATGATATCCTACAAACCACAAAAATGAAATATTCCTCCCAAATAGAAGCATAACACTCATTCCAACTCTATTTCAATTCTTCTCCAAACAGACATCTATTTTGATTTTTCTCCATTCAGCCTCACATGGTAGGAGAGATGATTCTAGTGGACCAGAGTAACCTCGTACCATTGGCACCATTGACTCTAGATCCACTCACCTTGTATATCTCTGTCTTGGATCGCCTCTCTATCTTTGGAGTTGGCTTTTAGCGTTTAGATTAGACTTATAATCACCTTGATAGGGGAAGAACTCAACTCATGAACCAAACTGGAAATCGAAGTCATAGATTTAAAAAGAGAGTATTCTTTAAATGTTGTGTGGAAGTGGTCCTCTCGTTCCTCCTCTTCTTCTTCTTCTTCTTCTTCATCTCAATTCAAATCCATGTAACTCATTTTTGTTTTCCTTACTTTGTCTTTGAGTACATCATTTGCCAGTGTTTTACAATTCCATGCACCATGATGTAGTTTTCCACAACACGAACAATCTCTTCATTCTTTGAGCTCCTATTTTCTCACTTTTAGAATTGTTTTTTTTCTTTTGCTAAAGAAGTCTCTCCCAATCTTCTTCATTATCAGCTTCACATTTTTCCCTTGCCACATGTCAAAATCATTGTTTCAAAAGATGTGGATGGAATGTTGCTGATTGTAAATACAATGTTAATGTATTTAGATGGTAAACTGTTTAATAAACATAACCTTGGCCTCATTTTTTTCAACTTCAGCACCTCTTTCTGTCCTCTGTTGTGTTAATGCCTGGAATGCATTAATATGAATGGACATAGATTCACTTCTAACAATGTTTAGAGCAAAAAATTCTTGGTAAGAGATTTTACATTGTAAGATTTTGTCACAAATAGTTTTATCAACTGCACCCATTCTTCTTGCACTTGGTTAAATCCAAATGATGGAGTTGAGTATCAAAATCATTGTTTCTAAGGATCGTGATGGAATGTTGTTGATTGTAACTACAATGTCGCTATATTGTAAACTGTTTAATAGAAAGTTGAATTAACCTTGGCCTCATCTTTTTCAAGATTGGCACCTCTTTCTGTCCACTGTTGTATTAATGCCTGGAATATATTATCATCATGGAAATAGATGCACTTTTATTCATTTTTTAAACAAAAAAACTTTTGGTGAGAGAAATTTTGCATTGTAAGATTGTGTGCCGAACAGTTTTATCAATCATTCCCATACTTCTTGCTTTTTTTCAAATCCAAATGGAGTAGAGTATTGGACATAGCTAAACCTACATTGGATTTTGCTTTATCATCTCTAATAGTGTACTTTAATTTTTCATACTGTGTTGGTTTTGTTTCTGTACCGCTAACAATGCTCCATACATTAATGTTTTCTAAAAGCAATTGTATTTTCACTTTCAACGTGTGAAAAAAATTTCTAATGTGACATATCTTCTCATTTTTCAGAGAAATGTTTCTCTGTCAGCATAAAAAATAATTCAAAATACTCTGTATATTTATTCCCTTTAAATGAAAAATCTAAGATATCTTGCCCCTTTTCTATTGTACATAAATTTCAGCTTGAATTTTCTCTGCTTCAAAAATACAGAACATGATTCTTTTCTTAGAACAAAAGAATGTCTAGGGCACAAAATATAACTGTAATGTACCTCTGGCTTAATTAATCACTGCCAAATCTGTGGTTCTCCCTCAGAATCCCACTTCTGTACACATATTTTTCTGGATGTATTAGGGTTGCATCGTATAGTCTGCACTGCTTTCTTCCTTTTCCTCATGGAGTAGCAGTCTAACGATTTCTGTCCAGTCAAGCAAACAGAGACAAAAGACATCTTCTGTGGATTGGACTTTCTGCTAGGGTCACTGCCACAGTCCGGAGATTGTTCAGGGCACCTGAAGTTTTCTACAGCCGTCTAGACACAAGTTTGGGTTGTGGTTGGTTTTTCTTGCACGGAAGATCAATTTGTCATCTTCTTAATTTTTGTGATTGCATCCTTGCTTGCCATGTAAAATGGTGTATAGGATTGTTTTGCTGGTTTGTGTCCTTCCTTGCTGCATGTCTTCATTCAAAGGTTTGCTTATACAAATGCCAGCACCATTCAGATAAGCATTATAACATTTTAAATTCACCTTGAAATACTTTGCCAATAAATTATACAATTGGTTCTTTAATATTTACCTTGGAAACTTGCCCCCTTTTCGAGTGATTTGGCTCTTACAAAAAAAAATGATTCACCTTATTGAAGTCTCACAATCTTTAGAAACAATGATTTCAACATGTCGCAACGGAAAAATGTGAGTCTGATGATAAAAAAGATTGAGGGAGTCTCCTTTAGCAAAGGAAAAAAACTAATCTAAAAAGTGAGAAGATAGGAGCTCACAAAATGAAGAAATTGTTATTGTTGCAGAAAACTAGGTCATAGTGCATGGGATTGTAAATTCCAAGAAATGATGTACTCAAATACAAAGTAAGGAAAACTGAAAGAAGTTACATGGCTTGGAATTAAGACGAAGAAAATGAATCACATAAGGAACAAGATGACTACTTCCATGCAACATTTTAAAAAATACTCTCTTTTTAATTATGTAACTTAGATTTCCAGCTGGGTTCATGTGTTTAGTTCTTCCCCTATCAAAGTGAATTCTATTCTACTTCAGCAATTGAGTTATTCCACTATCAAGGTGGAACTCTATTCTACCATACCCTAAACCTAAATTTTCCCTAAGTCCTTTGATCAATCTTTTCACTCATATCTTGTTGGATGTAAATTGCCTTAGGATCCCCCTTGAGCTAGAGAAGAGTTAGCTTAAAGAGAGAGATAAGGCTACTTAGGTAATAATGGGTAGCTTATCTAAGTCATAGTTGGAGTCTCGCATGTATGGTTGGGGCTTTTACAATAAGTGAGAACCTAGAAGGTGACAGTTACTATTGCCATAAAATCTAGCAGGTCTAGGAGAGGGATGCCCTACTAGGCTTAAACTACACCAAGAGACAACAATGGGTAATGGCCCACTATCACCACATCCAAAACCCCCTGTTCTTTACAGATTTTCACCAACGGGAGGAACCCGATATGTGGAAGGTCACCTAATAGGTATTCTAGGCTCGAGGTGTGAGGTGACACAAAGAGATCTACAATGGAAAGACACAATTTTAGGCTCAAGGATCCAAGAGGAGGCGATACGCTTTCCTTAGAAAGACCAAATATAAGCAAACCAAGACTTAGAGTTGATCAAAGAGTTGATAGTTGGGGTGGCCAAAGGTCCAGGTGAGGAGAAACGGTTTCAAATAATGATTTTCAATAAGAACAAGGGACATGAAACCCTCAAGATGCCCCCAAGTTGAAGCTAAATTCAAAAGTAGGGTTATCTTAGGGCTAGTAACTAGGGCATCAATATTTTGGCCTCCTTAGAAACTTACTGGCTAACCTACTCATCCTAGACTCCATCATCCCAAGGAACAAGGGAGTAGTCTACTTGATTGGTGATCGTACCTTTCTTTTATCCATAATTTTCTCTCTCCAAATTCAGCGCCTTTAAGACCAATCTTACAAGCTAGGTCTTGGTGCAAATCCCTAGGCAAGGTGATTTTTTGGGATTCGAGAGCCTAAACTTCAAGAAGATAGTATTTGCCACAAAATCTATCCTTTTGGTGGGCATCCACTTCATTTTCATCCATAAACTTTCTTTCACTAGTTTTTTTCCCTAAGAGGGAAACCCAAGTTTTGTATTGCTTCAACTTAGGGTAGCATCGGATGTGCTCTGCGTGGATCTGCCGGCTCAGAAACCCCAGTCTCTAGCAGAATTTCAAACTTTCCTTGGAGACACTGTGTTGCCCCTACGTAAGGCCTGCATCACCCTCCCGAGGGACTGTGTCACACCCTCTGGTGGCTATGCTAGCTCCACTGCATCTCTATTGCCCTTTCTTTTGCGTTGTACTCTTGGTCCTCCTGACCAATCACTGCATCTGCCCCTCACTGCTTCTTTGAATCACTCAGATCTGATCTTCGTCTGAGCACTGCTCCGTCAGAAGAATTCAATCTCTAGATTTTGTGTGTCTCCTCCTCCAACTAACCCTAAGCCCTTCCTTTATACTTTTCTCATTGACAAATAAACGACCGTGATCTAATCTCTAATCAACAGCTAAGATTAAAAGAATGCCCGATCCACGTCACTTAAAATGTTCTCATCACATGTGTAAATTAATTCACTTTAACTTTTTAATTTTCCTAAGCTAGACTTAGGGTCCTCATTAAAAATTTAATTATTTGAATAACTTTTACACCAAATGGAATTTCTCCAAACGCTTTCTGGGTCTTGGAGATCTCATGTGTTACAGCCCCTCCACAAAGTTTCGAAACTAGAGCACATCCGATGCTACCCCAAAATCTCAACACTCCCTCTTAGCGAGGAGTGTGCTCTAGCAATACTTCCACATTGAAGCATTGCCCTGATCTCTGGCATCGGTCTCCGCGTTGATGCTTGCCCTGCTGCCCTTCATCCACTGCGCTGCTGCTCTCTGGACTACTACCCATGTCATTGTCTCTGACACTGCCACATCTATACTGCAGCTCCCTCTCAAAATGTTGCATCATGCTGCCAACTGCTGCACTGTAACTCAGTTGCTAAGAAGTAAGCAATTGAAGGACTACCACTCAATCATTGACAGACAAGTCAATCGACCTGCATCTCATCACTGAAGCACCCTCGGCTGTTGCGTTGCACTATCTCTCTAGAGCCTCTGCACTGCTACTACTCTACATTGCGTAAGCACTGCCCCTCTACGTTGTTGAAGTCCCATCAGCCTCTGCGCTGCTACTACCACTGCACTACGTTGCTCCAATCTACAACGTCCCAGCTCTGCATCTGCTTCATCATGATCTTCTGCACCCACTGCTCCAGTCATCCTGCTACTATCTTAAGGCTCCCGTAGCTCGTATGTGATCCAAGAGTTTGGACACCTCAAGGATCCTGCCTTCCATCTGTAGCTGCTCTACATATCAATATCGCCCCACCTCTTCTCTCGAGGCACATCAGCACTCATGGCCACATCATCCTCACTACCATTGTCCCCTCTAGCTGTTGCTGCCTTGGAATCTGAAAATTCCTTGTCCTTCCTCTTAGGACAAGTGTTGGCCAAGTGTCCAAGTTCGCCACATTTGAAGCACCGGACCTTTGATAGGTCCTTCGTCTTCCCTTGTTGCCATTGCCCCTTTGATGCTAGGCCCGCATCCTCCTCCTCCTCCTTCTTCACCTTTCTACCTCCATTGTTCAATTCCTTCTTGGTCATCCTCCGAATCTCCTCATGTCGAAGGATAGCCCACATGTCACCCCAGTCTAGGAGTGGTGCTCTGCCCAA
This sequence comes from Pinus albicaulis, assembly GCA_034641835.2. Taxonomy (NCBI): domain Eukaryota; kingdom Viridiplantae; phylum Streptophyta; class Pinopsida; order Pinales; family Pinaceae; genus Pinus; species Pinus albicaulis. Next base: position 1,226,914,325 of record CM076584.1, on the reverse strand, counting down.
AATGCTTTGAACAAAGGTCTCCCACTCATCAGTGACGGCATTCAAGACAGTCCTCACCATGATCCCTCATCTGGAGTTGCCCCATGGCTATCAGCTGATCTCGGATCGTCTGCAATATGGAGAGGAACGGATCGATCTCTTCTCCCTTATGCATCTTGAACATCCTCATCTGGCTCTTTAGAAGCATCTTCCGTTGGATGGAGCTACCTTGATATAGCATAGTCAAGGTTGTCCACATCTCATGTGTCGTCCTCTTCTCGGCAATGTGTGGGACCACGTGATCCTTCAACCCATCCATGATCAAACGCTTTGCATGCGCCTAATTCTCGTTGAACTTCTTCAGAGCATCTGCATCGGTCGACACAGCTAGGACATTTTCCGCATGGTCTCTTATACCGTACTCCTCCAATACTGTCAGGATTCTGGCCTTCGATATCGCAAAGTTGGACACACTGTCCAACCTATCCTGATCTCTCAGTCCGTACGGGGCCATCTCTGCTCAAAATCTGTTGAAGCAGGTACTCTTCTCCCTTCTACTGTTGCTACACTCAACAGAAGACCGGATCTGGGTTTCTTGGCAATAGAAACCCTCTAGAGTAGTTGCTCCCTCTGACAACTGATTTCCCTTTAAAAATTCTCTGCCAAATCTCTTGAATCAGTCCTCCACATTCACCCTCCTAATCGAATCTCAAATTTCTTTGGCACAAATCTGCTGAGCAACTGTTCTCCTAACTTTGTCACCTTTGCTAGGCATTGTTCTGCACCGACAGAACGGATGCCTCACCAGCAACTTCTGAAGATCAAAAGCTACACTTCCAACCCTGACAATCTGCACAGCAAATCTCCAACTCGGACTGTGTCACCCTCCTGGTGTTGGATCAGCCTCTGCGAGAGCATACTGGCTCAACGTCCCTCTCCTGCTGCTGCGTCAGCCTCTGCGTGAGTGGATTGGCTCTGCTTCACGTTTATAGAGCTGTGTCAGCCTCTGTGTGAGCAGACTGACTCTGCGTCACCCTTGCAGGGTCTATGTTGTCCCTTTGGTGCTACGCTGCCTTCTTCCAGATCTGTGCTACTTTAGCTGCCCTTCCTGCAGCAAATATCTTCAGCCCCTTTGCTGATGGTTCAGCTTGATCTGCAATGCTCTGATACCATGTGAAAATTTCTAAGCACAGAAATCCTACTGCTAAATATTGATTTACTTCTACTTGATTTATTACACAAGTTATTTAACTGAAATATTCAGAAAAACTTCGAAGTAAACACAACTAGCAGGCTACACAAATACAGATCATTTACTTGTTCATTTTTGTAGCATCCGGAAGTGTTCCAAGTCTAAAACTTTGCAGGGAGGCTTGGAAAACAGCATTCCAAAGAACCCAAAAACTGTTTGTGGAAATTCCACTCGGTTCATGACTTATTAAAATAATTAGTTATTTTAATAAAGACCCTAAGTCTAAACTTAGGGAAAAGAAATAATTAAAGTGTATTAATAAGTCAGAGTGTGAATCTTCTAGAAAACAAGGATCAAGTCAAGTTTTAATCTTAGCCATTGATTAATCTTCTAATCTGGGTCGTTGGTTCTCCAACAAGAAGATTATCAAAGAAGGATTGAGGGTCATTTGGAAGACAAGCCGGGCATACACTCAGTACTCGAGGGAGATCGAGTCTGAAGTAAGAGAACTCGATTTCAGTGGGAGAGTTGCAGGGCGAAGGTTTTGCAGAAGCAAAAGGAGGAGGGAGTCAGTAGTGATCGAGATCAGGGACAAAGGGAAGTAGTGGGCCACTGGACGCAGCTTCAGGCTGCAGAACAGAGAACCCACGCAGTCCCTACGCAGACTTACGCAGTCCAGCGCTAAGACTGCGCAGAGAAACACGCAGACAGGCACAAGAGTCAGCAAAGGTTGATCAGGTTGTCGGAGAATTGTCCGAGGGAGCCGGAAATTCAGTGTCAGGTGTTCCAGATTTTATCTGCCAATATATTTCCTTGTAAAGATATCATTTGTTGAAGAATTAATAAAACCCTCATCTGTTGCACCGGTTTTCCCGCATTGGGTTTTTCCGGGGACGATTGTCCAAAAATCACTGTGTACATGTGATTGATTCTTGTGCTTATGTCCTTTACTTTTTATTTCTCTGCATATGTATTTGTGAATGTTGCAGTAGTATTTATTTCGATATTTGCCATAAGATTTCTGAAAAATAACTTATTGAAATAATAAGTAGGAGGAATAAATCTATCACTGCAACTGTATAGTTTTCACATGGTATCAGAGCCAGATATGAGTAACGGGAAGGGAGAATCGACTAGTGAACGGAAGTCTATTGTTACAGCAACAGCACAGAAGGGTTCACACAGTTCTCCAGGAAAGGAAAGAAGCATGACAGAACAAATCGATCATGATGTCTTTGTATTGGCATCCAAACTTGAGGAATAATTTGCCTGCGTATCAAGCACTGCTCCTTCTGATGTCTGGTATATTGACAGTGGAGCCTCTACTCACATGACTGGAGTTCATAATTGTTTTTCCGACTCCCAAGAAGAGCAGATGAATTTCAAAATAAGTTATAACCATGGGTAATAAAGCAAAATGCACTCCTATTGGGAGAGGTACCATAGTTTTTCAGATTGAGGTTGGAAATAGAATCCGGCCCACTAATGTTCTGCATGTGCCGGGTTTAGGGATGAACTTGCTCTCAGTGTCTCAGCTTCAAAATCGGGGTTATGACGTCTACTTTATTGGCAATAGAGTCTACGTCAAAAACCCCACTTGGAAGAAGCAGGCACAGATCGGGGTAAGAAGCAACAAACTATACAAGTTGCAGCGTGAGTCTCCAATGGCACTAGTCGGCAGTGCAGATGAAACAAACCTGAATGAGCTATGGCACAGAAGAATGGGGCATTTGCATCATGGGGCGTTGAGAACTCTCCAGAAGACTGTCACAAGTGTTCCAGAGTTGAGCACTAAACGAGATGATGTCTGCAAGGGGTGCGTATTGAGAAAATATGCCAAGGCAGCATATCAGAGAAGCAACAATAGGGCCAAGTGTGTATTGGACCTGATACACTCAGATATCTGTGGACCGATGTCCACTAGAGCTCTTAGTGGTGCCGAGTACTTCGTCACCTTCATTGATGACCATTCCAAGAAAACCTGGATCTACTTCTTGAAGACCAAGGATGAAGTCTTCAGTCGGTTCAAAGAGTTTAAGGCTCTGGTAAAAAATCTGACAGGAAAGCGGATCAAGGTGTTGCGATCAGATAATAGTGGTGAATACATAGATAAAGAATTCACTGGTTTCTGCGCAAGGTAAGGCATCAAAAGGGAATGGACAACTCCATACAATCCGGAGCAGAACAGTGTGGCAGAAAGGAAAAACTAAACTATTGTTGAAGCAACAAGAGCCATGTTGTATGACCAAGACATCCCCAAATTCCTGTGGGTTGAAGCATGCAATACAACTGTCTACATTCAGAACAGGACTCCTCACGCTGCACTGGGAAAGATCACGCCGGAAAGTGTCTTCACTGGCAGTAAGCCTGAAGTGAGTCACTTTAGGATCTTCGGCAGTACAGCTTACAATCATGTACCCAATGAGAAGAGGAAGAAGTTGGAGATGACTGCAAAAAAAGGGTATCTAGTAGGATACAACGAGAATGCAAAGGCATATCGCATCTACATTCCTAAGAGTAGGAAAGTCGTGGTGCGAAGGGATATGAAGTTCATGGAGAAGGCCTTGAGAAGATCCCGCGAGTTGCCTTCTGCTACGCAGTCTGAGGAAGAGCCTCTGGTACAGCCCCAACAACCAACAGCAAAAAATTCAGTTACCTCTCCAAGGCATAGGGATTCAAGGGACGTGTCTCCCGAGGATTTGCAAGAGGGAGAGTCAGTAGATCCACCCACTACTAGTGGGAGAACGAGCAGGGAACTTCGACAGATTCTGAAGGATGCAGAGGACCTTGTTGGAATCCCTCGAAATGAGAAGAGACGGCGTAAGCAGCCTGAGAGGTATCATGCCTTGGTTGCTCAAGTCGAAGAACCTTCCAGTTTTCGAGAAGCAGCTCGGCACCAGGTGTGGGTTGATGCAATGGTGGAAGAGTACAGTTCCATCATGACGAATGATGTCTAGGAAGTGGTCCCTAGACCTCAGGAGAGATCAGTTGTAGGATCCAGGTGGATCTACAAGATAAAGTATGCTGCAGACGACAACATCGAGAAATTTAAAGCCATGTTTGTAGCTAAGGGGTATGCTCGGAAGGAAGGGATTGACTATGAAGAAACCTTCGCCCCAGTAGCCAGATACACCTCTATCAGATCCGATATATCCCTTGCTGCACAGATGGGATGGGAAATTCACCAGATGAACGTCAAGATGGCATTCTTCAACGGGGTGATAAAGGAAGAGGTGTGTATAGAACAACCAGAGGGCTTCAAGAAGCATGATCAGAAGACTCATGTGTGCAGATTAAAGAAAGCGTTATATGGACTAAAGCAAGCTCCTAGAGCCTGGTATGGTCAAATTGACAGTTATCTGCAGAAGATGGGATTCGTCAAGAGTGACGCAGATCCCAATCTCTACTATCTAAGAGTAGGGAGTGAGCTGTTGATACTGGTTTGTATGTAGATGATCTATTTTTTACGAGATCATCAAGGCTCATCACAAACTGCAAGAAGAATTTCGCTGAAGAATTTTACATGAAGGACCTAGGACAGATGCACTATTTTCTGGGGTTGGAGGTGTGGCAGCAGAATGGGGAGATCTTTCTTGGTCAAGGGAGATACACTACAAAGATTCTGAAGAGATTTTAGATGAAGGATTGTAGACCCATGACAACTCCAATGATCACCAACTAGAAGAAAATTGACATGTCTGAAGATGATGAGGCTGGTCCTATGCTATGTAGGCAGCTCATAGGGTCGTTGATGTATCTGGTAAATACAAGGCCAGACATCTGTTATGTTGTAAATACCCTCAGTCAGTTCATGGTGGAACCAAAGAGGGCTCATTAGGCAGCAACCAAGCATGTTCTCAGGTACCCTTCAAGGAACAGTCGAGCGTGGATTGAAGTACACCCATAGCAATGATGTCAGTTTGAGTGGTTTCACCGACGCAGATTGGCCTGGAAGTTCAGTAGATCGAAAGAGTACCAGTGGGTATTGTTTCAGTCTAGGATCAGGAATGACTTCTTGGTGCAACAAGAAACAAAAGTCCGTAGCACTGAGCTTAGCAGAAGCAGAGTATATGGCAGCAAGCACAGCTTTGTGCGAGGCCATATGGCTTCGGAAACTGTTAGTGAACCTACTCAAGGAGAAAATGGAAGCGACCAACATCTTATGCGATAATCAAAGTTGCATCAAGCTCTCTGAAAATCCTGTGTTTCCTAATAGGTCGAAACATATTGACATCAAGTGTCACTTCATGAGGGACTGTGTACAGCGTGGAGCTATTTAGTTGGAGTACACTCCAATAGGAGAACAGGTGGCAGACATCCTCACAAAAGCTCTAGGGAAGAAAAAGTTTGTCTACTTCAGAGAGAAGATGGGGATGATGAAGAATCTCTTCCAGTAGCAGGAATGGATAGAATCAGTATTCAGAGGGAGCTATGGTACAGATGCAGCAGTGACAATGGCAGTGTCATAGGCAGCAATATAGAGGGCAGCAACGCAGCAGATGAAGGGTAGCGTCCAGAGATCAGCAGCGCCGAGGGTGCTTCAAAAGCAGAGCAGCATGCAGCAGGCATATTGTTGGAACACCTTCCTCGCTAAGAGGGAGTGTTGATTTTTGTAGCATCCGGAAGTGTTCCAAGTCTCGAACTTTGCAGGGAGGCTTGGACAGCAACATTCCAAAGAAACCAGAAACCGTTTGTGGAAATTCCACTCGGTTCATGACTTATTAAAATAATTAATTAATTTAATGGAGACCCTAAGTCTAAACTTAGGGAAATGAAATAATTAAAGGGTATTAATAAGTCAAAGTGTGAATCTTCTAGAAAACATTGGTCAAGTCAAGTTTTAATCTTAGCCATTAATTAATCTTCTAATCTGGGTCGCTGGTTCTCCAATGAGAAGATTGTAAAAGAAGGCTTGAGGGTCATTTGGAAGACAAGCCGAGCATACACTCAGTACCCGAGGGAGATCAATTATGAAGTAAGAGAATTCGATTTCAGTGGGAGAGTTGCAAGGTGAAGGGTTTGCAGAAGCAAAAGGAGGAGTGAGTCAGTAGTGATCGAGATCAGGGACAGAGGGCAGCAGTGGGCCACTGGAGGCAGCTTGAGGCTGCAGCGCAAAGAACCCATGCAGTCCCTACGCAGACTTACGCAGTCCAGCGCTGGGACTGCGCAGAGAAACACACAGACAAGCACAGGAGTCAGCAGAGGCTAATCAGGGTGTCAGAGAATTGTCCGAGGGAGCCGGAAATTCAGTCTCAGGAGTTTCAGATTTTATCTGCTAGTATATTTCCTTATAAAGATATCATTTGCTGAAGAATTAATAAAACCCTCATCTGCTGCACCGGTTTTCCCGCATTGGGTTTTTCCAAGGACGATTGTCCAAAAATAACTGTGTACATGTGATTGATTCTTGTGCTTATGTCCTTTACTGTTTATTTCTCTACATATGTATTTGTGAATGTTGCAGTAGTATTTATTTCAATATTTGCCATAAGATTTCTGAAAAATAACTTATTGAAATAATTAGGAGGAATAAATCTACACCGCAACTGTATAGATTTCACATTACTGAACATCACGCACAAAGGACACATATTGTTCGGACAAATGTCCCCGGAAAAACCCAATGCGGGAAAACCGGTGCAGCGGATATGAGGGTTTATTATTATTAAGCAGCAGTTTCTGAGTACATCTAGGGTGCCATAAATCAGCTCACCCAACAGAGAAATCCTCAACTACAGAGAAAAATGTGAGATATACCTCACTCTCGCAAGTCTCGGTTGATTCAGATGAGCAACTGGTGAAGCCCCAGTTAGCTCTGTGCAGTCTCTACGCTGCCATTACATAAGGCTGCGTGGCCCTTGCTGAGGGACTGCATCACCCTAGCTCTGCGTGGATCTGCTTCTCCAGAGTCTGGCCTCAGCCCTGCCGACTCAGAAACCCTAAGTCTCCAGCAGAATTTCAGACTTCCCTTCGAGACACTGCGATGCCCTTGCGTGAGCCCTATGTGGGCCTGCATCACCCTCCTGAGGGACTACGTCACACCCTCTGATGGTTGTGCTGCCTCCACTGCATCTCTGCTGCCCTTGCTTTGTGTTGTACTTTTGGCCCTCTTAACCAATCACTGCATCTGCCCCTCACTGCTTCTCTGAATCACTCTGATCTGATCTTCGTCCGAGCACTGCTCCGTCAGAAGAATTCGATCTCTAGATTCTGTGTGTGTCCTCCAACTGACCCCAAGCCCTTCCTTTATAATTTTCTCATTGACAAATCAACGATCGTGATCTAATCTCTAATCAATGGCTAAGATTAAAAGAATGCTTGATCCACATCACTTAGAATGTTTTCATCACATGTGTAAATTAATTCACTTTAATTTTTTAATTTTCCTTAGTTAGACTTAGGGTCCTCATTAAAAAATTTAATTATTTGAATAACTTTTACACCAGATGATATTTCTCCTAACACTTTCTAGGTCTTGGAGATCTCATGTGTTCCAACCCCTCCACAAAGTTTCGGAGCTAGAGCACATCCATTGCTACCCAAAAATCTCAACATTGTGCTTACAACCCTAGGCCTCCACATATAAAGGAAAATTCCTCCCATTAGAGCCTTGGGCCATTGTTGTGTCTTTCGTGTAGAAGGTCTAGTCAAGTCACCTCACACATCATACTTGGAACAGTTATCTCAAGTGACCTTAGCATAAATTGGGACTCCTCCCATCGGTGAAAATCCATAAAGAGAAAGGGATTTCGGTTGTGGTGACAGTGGGACACTACTCCATTGTTGTCTCTTGTTCTAGTTTATACCTTATAGGGTTTCCCTCTCCAAGGCCTGCTAGATTTGTGGCAACAGTTACCATCATCAAAAACATTGAAAACTGCCCAAAATACCTTGCATGTATGGTGTAAAATTGAAAGACATGCTACCCACCCCTTCGCTAGCCCATGATGGAGGAGAAAAACCACAAGGATCTACTATGAATCTCTCTTAAGCAAAGTGCCCCACTTAGAGAAGATAGGACAAAAGTGAAAAGCATGCCAAGGATAGAAAAGGGGGATCTCCAATTAAAACATCAAAGTGGAGTCCACATAAGGTCCCATTTTCCCAACATAGAAATGTTAGTTTTTGTAGCATCGAATGTGTTCTAGCCACAAAATTTGGCAGAGTGACTAGAATACATGAGTACTCCAATACCCATAAATCGTTTCTGGAAATTCCACCTAGAGACAACTTAATTAAAATAATTAATCAGTTTTTTAATATTTCCTAAGTCTGGCCTTAGGAAATATGATTAATTAAAAGGAATTAATTAAGTCATGGTGAGGATCTTCTAGAAAAAGACTCAAATCGAGTTCTAGTTAATCTTAGCCATCGATTAAGTTTTAATCGTGGTCGTTGATGTCTCAAGGAGAGATTATAAGAAGAAACTCAATGGGGCTTGAAGAACATACTTGCAAAGTTCGATTTCACTGGCAGATCGATTCCAAAGTAGCAGCGTTGATTTGCCGAAGAGAGAGCTAGTGAGCTCGAAGAGTGAGAGAGGGGCAAAGATATTATGGCTAGAGGAAGATTTTCCAGTTCCGGTGAGTGCATTATAGAGAGGCAGTGAATGCCACAGAGAGGCAGCACAATGCTTAAGAGGAAATTTTGTATTTTGTTGGGGAGAAGCAGTGATTCAGTGCCAAAAGCCAGAGAGAGACCGAAGGCCAGGAGGATCTGTCTTCTAGAGAGCAATTGATCAGATAGTGAAAGGGAAAGTTGTTCCGAGTTATGGGGACGTAGTATTGCGTAGAAGGAAGCAGTGACTACGCAGAGCAGCTCATCTTGAGCAAAGGTTAGTGTCGAAGCACCAGTGGGAGTGATATTTTTCTCACTAGACTTATTGTCAGTTATTTCTCTGTATGGATTGCTAGATTTAAGCATCCATAGCTTTGTACTCAAATTTACTACTACATAATAATCAAACCGTCGGCTGCTGCACCGATTTTCCCGAGTTGGGTTTTTCTGGGGACTTAGTCCAAAAATAACTGTGTATTTGTGTGTGTGTCCATCGATTCTTCCAACGTTGTTTTCTATTCCGTGGTATTTAATTTGTGAAGGTTGCAGTGTATTTGTTTAGTTATTTACCATAGCACACAGTAAATAATTTGTTCAATTTATTTAGCAAATAGAAGAAACTAACCGGGCCATTATCGGCAGGGATTCCAAGCAGATCTCGGGATTTTCACATGGTATCAGAGCGCAAATAGAAGAAAGATGAGCTCAGTTGCAGAGAGGAAGAGGGACCTTCAAAGCACTATGTGAACAGTTGTAATGACCCAACTCAATTTATAGGGAACATAGAAATATTAGCATGCATATGATAGCTACATATGCATGTATCACGTGTACTGCACTAGTATATGCACTAATCAATTATGAAATGTCATAGTGGAGGGTAATGAGTGAATTATTGAAGTATTGAGTAAATACCTAACTCGCCATAATATAATGAACGTATTGTGAGGTAAAAGTTATACCTACCACTATCATAATATAACTAATATATTGTTCAAAGGAAAGTAAAAACATTGACTTATGCAAATAAAAGATGACAATTGATAAAATCCAAGATATTTATTAAATGATGATATTTAATAATAAATCCAAGATATTTACTAAATGATGATATTTAATAATAAATCCAAGATATTTTAGGAACCCAAGATATTTATTGAATAATAATATTTTAATATAAATCTAAGATATTTATTTAAAAGAGGATATTTTAATAAATATCTTGAAAGGGGATTTGTGTATAAAAGGAGAAGGGAGGGAAACTTGATGGGCATGGGTGAGTGAGGAGGGAAAACTGACCCGGATGTTGTCAGAGGATTTCTAACTGTGGGAGACCTAAGCAGTGAGTTCTAACAGAGTCATAGAGTGATCTTGATTGTTATTGGAGTTTCGAGCATGTGGGCCAGAAGACTTGTCTTCTGAATCTAGGGACCAGAGAGGTTGACCCCAAATAAGCTAGGAAGAAAATGGCGATTTGGTAATGGGAGCGAGAGCCATGGCAGATCAGGAACATCTTCAAACACGGTTCCAGATAAGTATTCAATAGTGAATTGATATATTCTGCTTCAAAAATTTCACGCTGAATTGTGTAGTATCAATTTTATTAATGATTGTTAATTGTGAAAATTTAGGGCTTTACACATGGTATCAGAGCACAGTTTTAAACTCTGCGAGACCTTATTGGCCCTGCACAGGCATTGACAGTCCCCAGTCCTTGACTTAAAACCACCCCAGTCCTTGACTTAAAACCATGAACAACATAGAATCAAAATGACATACTCATAAAAAAAATGCAGGAATTGTTTAACCACTAAGCCAGACCAAATATGAGAAGTCATGCTGGTGGTTGTTTCCAACAGTGGGTAGTGAATATAAGAGTCAGTCTGTTAACAATGAAATTCCCTTGGGAATATTCAGTGTTAAATTTTCTGCACGTTCATTAGTATATCTTTTGGTTCCATAATTTGATATCATGACAAGTTCTATTTCAAAAAATTTCAGATTAGTATGCGATGGGCACCATGTTCAGTGCTTCTACAAGAGCTTTTAGTCAGACCTCAATGCTAATTTTATCAAGTATCCTGTGCATACATGTTACATGCAATCTGCCAAGATGCTTCAAAGTAAGAGATACCCAATGCTTCAAGTAATCCAATGACAATCAATTACTTCACTGACAATTATTTAAACAATGTAGCCAATAGTCAAATTAGGGAGTGCCATTGACCATTCAACAAGAGCAATGATAATTACATCAATATCCTTATATTTAGAATGATAAAGACTATTAAAAGACAAATGATGTAAACAAGTTGCTTAGGAAGACACTCCTTATCCAATATTGTCACTCCTATGGATCAGTGAAGGCACTTAGAGCCACGCAAGCATTCAGATCTTAAATAATCAGAAAGCAATTTAAAATTAATTCCCTAAGCAAGATCAGCAAACAAGATAACAGTGAGTAATGGCTATAGAGCAAGGCACAATGAAATTTCTTTATAATAAATCAATCCCTAGGACGGCAAAGAAGAATTAGTAAGTTTGCCAAGAGAAACCTAGTATCTAATGCTTATGAGTGAAAGAGAGATTTTGGCAATGCAATCAGATTTTATGACATTAATGAGTGACCACAAAACACCATTAAGCTACTTAAAAGATGCTCAAAATCAATCATTCAAGATGGAAGCAATTAAATTCACCAATCTTCAGATATCACGGTGATACTTAAAAGACAGCGAGCGATGTTCTAAGATACTCAGAACACCAATGTCAGGGTTGTCACTGCCCTTCAAAAAATAGTCAATTAAATTTGTATTCCCTCAATGAGTTAATGGAAATACTTAGGGCCTTACAATTCACTAAAACCACAAAATATCACTGTAATTACATAACTACGTCCAACCACAATAATGGATTAAATTTCAATTTGGTTAACAAGCTTCAAAACTCTTTGAGTAGGGCCACTTGCAATATTCAAATTTCTAAAGAGAAATTTGTGACAGTAGTAGGATAGTTAAGCTTCAGTGAGTCTAAACAGTGCCAAATTGTTACTCCTTGTAAGATAAATTAAAAGGGAAAAGGACATTGGTAAATGCTCAAGAAATTATTATGCTTTCAGACATTTACAAATTTCAAAATTTGACCTTCGGATGCAATGAGTGTAGCTGCATCAGAAAGGATTGCAGACCTGGTCCAGATTTTTCAATTTACTTATTGATTTATTTGGAAATGTGTTAATTGAATGAAGCTCAAGACAAAGCGATAGCGATTTTGCGTCTACGAACAGATCTGCAGAAAACTATCGAGGATGAGGATTACGTCTATGCTGCTGAGTTATGCAATAAAATTTCCAAGCTTGAGGTAGAGTCTTCGGCAGCAGCTGTGATATTTTTGTAACCTAAGTTGTCACTATCCGTTCTGCTCATTTCCATAACAATTTGTTAATTTTGGACAACTAGGTCCAAACTCCATGTTGTGATGCTCAGATGAAGATACCAATATTTTTATTGGGTTCCCCTTTCGGAGAGGTATAAGATCGATCTAAAGATCATCTTGATCCGACGAGCAGAGCATTTATTTTGAATTTATTCAAGATATGTGCAGGTCGGCCTTAAGGTTTTGTGCCCCAACATTTGTGTCAAACACCCTCACTGATGGATATATATTGGTCAACGTTGGAGGACATTTTCACTAATCTCTTCCTCACACATTCATCTCTCCTCATCTGATTGGTTCGATGTCCTTGGTGGCTCTTCTCTCCACACGTGGGAAAATTCCAGCAGCAGCACATTTCTGATTTCGGTCTAGGGTTTCTACAGCAAACTTTGACCAGCGTCGACTTTGGTCAACACAAAGTCAAATCAACCTGAAACTCTCCCAAAAGTCCAATTTTCCTAATCCGCATTTTCTGGCACTAGTCTCGAGGCAAAACATTGACTTTGACTTTTCAGCGTTGACCTAGTTGCTGCTGCTATTTGTGTTGACCGTTGAATTTTTGGGTTGACTTTTGAATTGACCGTTTGGTTGTCCTAGAGGGTTGTGTGACATTGCTGGTTGGCTGACCATATTGAGACTTTTCTGGTTGAAGCATCTTGTTGACCGCCGTAACGCACCAACACACATATATTTCTGGCTTGTCTTTTGTCGATCTACTAGTATGTTCTATCAGCATTTGAATTTATTGTTTATGTGATTGTTGTCTAATATTGAAGAGAAAGTAAAGTTGCATCAAGCATAGAACATCTACATAAATTTACATGGTATCAGAGCTGAGGTGAAGACAAAGCCCTAATTTGTAGCAATCACCGAAGAAGAGGATGGGTTCCTCAAACTACAATGGCTTTAAGGCTGATGACAAATTGACTAGGAAGGATGACTTCCATGCTTGGAAGATGACATTGGATCTTAACTTGGAAGACCAAGATGTCATGGAGTATGTACAGGGTAAAATCCAAGAGCCTCTATCCATTGCTATTGTTGTTGCCAAAACAAAGTATAAGAAGGGGGAGATCAAAGCAAAGTTGATGATCAGGGACTCAATTCACAAGAGTTTGGTTGCATACATCTCTGAGCTGGGCACATCCAAAGAGATGTATGATAACTTGGTCCACATGTTCAAGGCCAACAATGTGAATCAAGTCTTATTCTTCAAGAATCTGAAGAAAGGCAGGGATGAGTCTATTCAATCATATTTTCTTAAGCTGACCGAGATCAGGAACAATCTGCTGGCTATTGGGGATACAATAGCTGATCGAGAGATGGTACTCACCGCACTTGGAGGGATCTCATCCGAATGGCATGTGTTCAACACTACCATTCTCAATAACAATGTGATACCTGACTTTGACGAAGTACTATCGAGATGCGTACAAGAAGAGACAAGAATGAAGGCGTATGAAAATGAAGGAAATGTTGCCTACACTACTCATTCTAGAAAGAAAAACTTCGGTGGTCTAAAGAACAAAGGAAGAGCAGGGGCCCAACGAAAGAACGGCAAGTGTTACACTTGTCATAGGCCAGGTCACTATGCTAGAGAATGCCCTTTCAAGAAGGATTCTCCCAATGATGATGATGACAACAACAACCGGAGGATCAAGGTAAAGAGGAAAGCTCCCTCTGGCGAAAATGGTCAACCTTTCAAAAGGTCGAGAAACTCCAGGTATGAGGAATCAAATGTTGTTGATAAAAGAAATGGAGTCATTCTTGTATCTACCCTCTCTGCTGCATCTCCACCCGACACTATAGATGTCTGGTTGATAGATAGTGGTGCCTCAAGGCACATCACTGGGTTCAAGGAAGCACTTTCTGATATGGTTGAGAAGGATACTAATCTGGAAATTATCCTTGGAGATAATGCCACATATCCCGTGAAAGGGACAGGGACTATGACCCTCCACTTGTCTCAAGGTCAAGCCCTCCGCTTGCAGGATGTACTCTATGTACCTAATTTGAAGAAGAACCTTGTGTCTATATCGACCATGGAAGACAAAGGTTTCCATGTGGCATTCATTGATGGGAAGGTGCGCATCTGGAAGAAGAGCTTCAAGGAAACTATCACGATTGGGTTTAGAGTTGATACACTCTATCAGGTTGGAGGAAGTCCACTGGGAGCGATGACGTGTGATACCATTCGACAGACTGAACTATGGCACCGAAAGTTTAAAACTACAAAGCCCTTCTCGAAGCAAGGAAGGTGGTAATGGGGATGCCCGAGTTTTCAAATAATCATGAAGGTGTATGTCAGGGTTGTGCTGAAGGAAAGCATACTAGGGGACCTTTTCCCTCAAGTGTCACAAAGACGTCTAATGTCTTGCAATTGATACATTATGATCTGTCTAGGATGCTGCCCGTGACATCCTTGGGAGGATGTTCTTATTATATGACATTCATAGATGACTTCTCTCGCAAAACCTGGATATACTTCTTGAAGAAGAAGGATGAGGCTTTCATGTGGTTTCGTACCTTCAAAGCCTTCGTGGAAAATCTGACAGGGAAGAAGATCAAGACATTGAGGACCGATAATGGCACTGAATATGAGACGAACGAGTTCAAGAACTTTTGCAGAGAACCTGGCATCAAGAGGGAAACCACAATTGTCTATACTCCTGAGAAGAATGGCGTTGCTGAACGAAAGAACAGGACCATTGTGGAAGTTGCTCGTGCCATGCTATGTGACTAGGGTCTACCGAAGTTTCTGTGGGGAGAAGCTGCAAACACTGTTGTGTACATACAAAACCGATGTCCGCATTCTGCTCTGGACTCCAAAACTCCCGAAGAGGTTTTCACTAGTAAGAAACCTTACGTCTCACATTTTAGAGTTTTTGGATGTCCTATTTATTTTCATGTGCCGAAAGAGAAGAGGAGCAAGCTGGATGCTTATGGGAAGAAGGGAATGTTTGTGGGCTACAGCAAAATTTCAAAGGCCTATAGAGTCTATGTGCCTGGTCAAAGGGAAGTGGAGATATGCCACGATGTCACCTTTGACGAAGATGCTTCCCTAAGGAAAGTATTCAATCTTCCAAGATCTGAGGAAGATCAAGAAGCAAGGCCTGGAAATGAAGAAGAACCGAAGGATGAAGCGATGCCCGATGCTGAAGGACTGATGGACTCAATTGATCCACCTCCTTCATTAGGGAAGAGACCATCATGGCTTACGGACACTCTAGAGGATGCCAAGGGACATATGGCCCCAAGGGGGGCATTCTGTGAAAGCAAGACGCCGAATAGATACCAAGGGTATCTAGCAGCCATGAGTACTATTGTACATACTACAATTTGAGCCTGGAACTTTTGAGGAAGCCGTAAAGCATCAAGTTTGGAAGGATGCTATGCACGAAGAGTATGAGTCCATATTGAAGAATGATGTATGGGATGTGGTTCCAAGACCAGAGGACATAGCAGTTGTCACCTCAAATGGCTCTACAAGATCAAGCATGGATCTGATGGAAGTGCTGAAAAGTTCAAGGCAAGATTTGTTGCCCGTGGCTTCACTCAAAAGGAAGGCATAGACTATGAAAACATATTTGCAACTGTGGCCCGATATACCACCATCTGATCTATCATAGCCCTTGCTATTACACAAGGATGGAGTCTTCATCAGATGGGATGTGAAGACTGCATTTATGCATGGTGCGATAAAGGAAGAGGTGTATGTGAAGCAACCTCTAGGGTTCGAAGTCCTAGATCGGGACACCCATGTCTGCAGGTTGAAGAAAGCCCTATATGGATTGAAGCAAGCACCCAGACCTTGGTACGAGAGGATAGATAGCTACCTGATGAAGCTAGGCTTCACTCGTAGTAATGTTGATCCAAACCTTTACTTCAAGGTTGATAGAGAGAAGCCTCTCATTCTGGTTTTGTATGTGGACGACCTCTTCCTGACAGGTGCTGACTCTCTCATTCATCAATGCAAGAGGGAGCTTGCTGCTGAATTCGAGATGATGGACCTAGGACTGATGCACTACTTCCTAGGCCTGGAGGTCTGGCAGAAACCTGGCGAGATTTTCCTTTCTCAAGGAAAATACATTGTGAAGCTTCTAGAAAGATTTGGATGATGGACTGTAAGTCCGTGTCGACACCGACGAAGCTCAACTTTAAGAAGTTGAGTGGCAGCGTTGTTGGGCCCGTGTTAGCAAATCCTACTTAGTATCGTCAACTCGTAGGGGCCCTGATGTTCTTAGTGAACACCCGTCCAGACATATGTTTTGCAGTGAACACTTTGAGTCAACAGATGGTTCAGCCTCATCAAACTCACTGGGTTGGTGCCAAGAATCTTCTGAGATATTTTCCGAGCATGATAAACCATGGGCTGAGATACATTGTCGGGAGTGTGACACTCCTTGGATATACTGATGCCAATTGGGCTGGCAGTGTGGTGGATTGTAAAAGCACATGGGGATGTTGCTTCACACTTGGATCTGCTTCAATATCATGGATGAGCAGGAACCAGAAGTCGGTGGCTTTGAGCACCGCGGAGGCCGAATACATTACGAGTATGGCCTGTTGTGAAGCAGTTTGGTTGTGAAAGCTCTTCCATGAGTTGTTTGGGCATGTGCTAGATACCACCATGATACTCTGTGATAACCAGAGTGGGATTCAGTTGTCTGAGAATCCCGTGTTCCACGATCGATCCAAGCATATTGATATCAGGTACCACTTTATCCGAGATATGGTACAGCGAGGTGTCGTAAGGCTCGGTCATACAGGAACTAATGAGCAGGTCACGGATATTCTCACAAAGCCCCTGGGGAAAGTCAAGTTCCTAACCTTCTATGAGAGTCTTGGGGTGGAACGACCCTATGCTAAGGGTCCTATTGGACGATGAGCTCTGGGAATTCTGGGGGGATTTGGGGATAGCTTCTCGGAGCTATAAACAACCACAGGGCTAGGCTTGCCGAACCTTGTTGGTGTGCTTCTGCCCCACCGTTGTGATGATTGAGTTGATTCACCTCTCATTATCTGTGCCCCGTATGCATCCTACCCATTGAGTTCAGGGCTCATGGGAAGTACCTCTCGTTTGGCCAATGAGGTGGGAAAAGTTAGAGACTAGTAGCAAAGACTGATGGACGCATCAGAGATTGCCGTACTCTCTATCTAGGATGGCACGGTCCAACCACTTGATCTAGGATCAAGTATAGTGAGGTTTCAGACCTCCAACTGACTTCGGGTCAGGTAAACCAACTTCGGGTTGGTAAGAGACTCTTTGTGAGTCCTATAGAGGTTTCGGACCTCTAGGATGAATCTGTCAGCCGGGAATGATGTCGTTGTGACTGACCCACTTTTGTTCTGAAATAAAGAAGCCAGAAAAGCAAGTTATGACGGAATGACGCATGATGTTTGGATTGCACAGGTTGATGGAATTCTCCCTAGCTGAGAGGGAGTGTTAATTTTGGACAACTAGGTCCAAACTCCATGTTGTGATGCTCAAATGAAGATACCAATATTTTTATTGGGTTCCTCTTTCGGAGAGGTGCAAGATCGATCTAAAGATCATCTTGATCCGATGGGCAGAACATTTATTTTGAATTTATTCAAGATATGTGCAAGTCAGCCTTTAGGTTTTGTGCCCCAGTAGTTGTGTCACACACCCTCACTGATGGATATATGTTGGTCAACGTTGGAGGACATTTTCACTCATCTCATCCTCACACATTCCTCTCTCCTCATCTGATTGGTTCGATGTCCTTGGTGGCTCTTCTCTCCACACGTGGGAAAATTCTAGCAGCAGCACATTTCTAATTTTGGTCTAGGGTTTCTGTAGCAAACTTTGACCAGCATTGACTTTTGTCAACGCAAGATCAAATCGACCTGAAACTCTCCAAAAAGTTCAATTTTCCTAATCCGCATTTTTTGGCACTATTCTCAAGGCAAAACATTGACTTTGACTATTCAGCATTGACCTAGCTGTTGCTGCTGTGTTGACCGTTGACTTTTTGGGTTGACTTTTGAGTTGACAGTTTTGCTGTCCTAGAGGGTTGTGTGACATTGTTGGTTGGTTGACCATATTGAGACTTTGTTGGTTGAAGCATCCTGTTGACCGCCGTAATGCACCAACACACTTATATATTTCTAGCTTGTCTTCTGTTGATCTACTGGTATGTTCTATCAGCGTTTTACTTTATTGTTTATGTGATTGTTGTCTAATATTGAAGAGAAAGTAAAGCTGCATCAAGCATAGAACATCTACATAAATTTCACAATTCCGCGCTATCAATGGTTCACTTAAAATGGCCCCGATAATGAGCCAGGTAATCCTGCTCGAGCAGCCAGGTAATCCTGCACAAGCAGGACCTCGGTACCTGTATCTATCCAGCTTTACCGAGATTGCTATTTAGAGATGTGAGATCGAGCCACCATAGAATTTGTGAATCATTAAATGGATGTGAGATAGAGTATAGTGTGGGCCATAGCATCTTGATGTTCTTCAAAAAAAAAAAAAATCGATTTAAAGAAATAAAAATAAATAAAAAATAATAATAATAACAATAAAATTTAAGCATGTCAAATGTTCGCCACAGGTGACGAGTCTGAACCTTTACAACCTTAAATCATATAGAACCATTAAAAAAAAAATTGAATATCTCATAAGAATAGATCGATTGCATATTTATATAATTCGATGAGGTTTCTTTTGTAGGACCGACCTTAGATTTTGGATGTTATAAATATTTATTCTTGTGAAAAGGGACATTGTTTCATTAGTTAGCTTTAAAGTCAATCTTTATTCGAGATTTATGAAACTTTCTGATCATAAATCTCATAAGGTATAAATATAAATCTTTAAAGTAAAAGATATAATATTTTAATGTGAACCAATAGGTTATTTTATTAGATGTAAATTTCTATTAAAAAAAATGTTATAATTATTAATTCTTGTGAAAAGGGGCATTGAAATATAATTACTAAAAAAAAAAAAAATTATGTTAAAATAATTAGAAATATAAATTATATGTTTTGAAGGAGAAAAATGTTCGAGAAGGTCCAACTTTATATAAGTCCAATCTAGGCAAATATGACAAAGTAATACTATAGTCTATGAAAACCCTTGCATTTTACTAAAGAAGTATTACGCATAGAATATCCTGCATTAGGACAAGGAGGTCGCGTTTAATCCAGAGTAATAAAACAGTGGAAGAATATGAAACAAGGTTGATGGAGCTGGTAAAATATGTTCCTTATCTAGATATTGACGAACGTCAAGCCGAGCGTTTTGTATATGGATTAAATCCTCAAATGAGGGTTATGGTTAGAATGTGGTAACCATCATCAAATACTCAAGGCAATCATAGAATCCATGATGTAGTCAACAATAATCAGGCAGCGCATCAGTGCATTGTTGTGGAATCTCTAGGTACTATCAATGGAATAAAACTTAAAATTTTATTTGATATTGGTGCAACTGATAGTTTTATCTTATCATATGCATTAAATAGATGTGGGTTGGCAGCTTACAAGCAAAACGATTTCAGACAGATAGAAATGGCTTCAAGAGAACTTCAATCCATAGGTTCAAGTGTTGAGGAATACAAAGTTAATCTAGGGATCAGTTAGACTAAGTTGAAAGTACTAGGATGAATGATCACAATGGGAAATAACTTAGTTTCTAACTATTTCTCGAGATCTTGTGTTGATTCTTGGATGTCATCGCCTTATTTTCATAATTATAGCAACAATCCTAATATAATACAAGGTGTATTACTCAGAGTCATCCTTGATAATTTACCCAAAGTATTAAGTGTTATGTAACAGTCAATGACAGGGAGAATGGTTTTTCGACTTTTGGAAGAAATTGAAGCTTTTAACCATCAAGGTAAAATGAAATTTTATATAATTCAATATTCGAAAGCTATGAAGCCTGGGGTGATACATTTTATTAGAGGAGATGGGATAATTAATGCGAATGTATGTATCGAAGACATATATCAATTGTTCGTTTTATGGGTCTTTGATAATAACAAAGCATACCTTCACTAAAAATAAAAAAAGTTGTATTTTCAAAGCTCAACCCCACTCAATTGCTAAGCCATTACTTTTACCTTACATTCCATCCGACAAAGGAGTTGAGATAACTCATGGATATCAGCTGCAAAAGTTTCCACAATAAAGTTTTAAGATTTTGTATATCGTGCAAGTAAAGTTTGAAGTACATTCAAATTATTATATTAAAATGAGCACATTAACATCATTTTAGACATTAAACTTTTTCTGTCACTTTTGAACATTAGAATGGAAACTATCCTAATTGTTTTTATGCAATTGAAACATCCCATTCTTCAAGTGACGTTGAGCTTTTCATATATATGTCTTACTAGCTGATAACTATAACCATTGATGATATGAATTTATGCAAATATCTTTTATACCGTTTTCTTATGGTAATACTTTAATTACTATAAGTATATGTGTAAGTGGTTTAAGGAGTAGAGTGAAGGTTTAAATTTTTATAGTTTAATATACACTAAATTGGACATTTTGATATTTAAACCATTATGTCATTGTTAAGATAGATAATTAGCCATTTACAACCATAAGGATATATCGATATCCAAAACAAAATAATATGGCAGCATAGCATTTTCGTGGAAAGGAAAACAATGTGGTTTAAGAAAGTGAAATTAGGGACATTATGACACTTTATAAGATGATTCATGGAAATTACTTAGGCATATATAAAGATTAGTTGGCGGAGTTGCTCCAAAGAAGTTAACTCTTGAAGAAAGGAAGAATGGTAATGAAAGCATGAGTATTGACATTATGACAAGACCATTAGATGTGAAGCTACAACCACATAAAAGGCTAAGCTAGTTTGAGGTAAATTGATGGATGAAAGAAAACACTAGCTATTCAATAAATATTGGGAAAAATCATGAGTAATCAAATTGAGAGTACAAGTATAGTTCACTAAAGGTACACATCAAACGAAGACAAAATTGATAAAACATATGATAAGATGGTAAGAAACCACCCTATAAGGTAGTAAACACACTATTAGAACAAGACGATATAATTACCAAGAGAGTGAATGGAAAATTTCAAAGTTTGATCTCCATTGTTACCATAATATAATCGATATAGTACCTAGGGGAAGACGGGAAAAGAAAGAAATTTCAAACTTCTAATGATGATAATAAATGTTAGTTATCATAATCAACTTAAAATATTGAGATCAACAAAAATAGCACCAAAGGTGAGTGAGTGGAAGTTTCACAAAGCAATATAAGAAGTCAATGACATTAGATTAAAAAGTGAATCTATAATAAAATTGATCAATTATAGGATTATTTATGTGCATGGCAACATCTATAGTAGTTTCTCCCTCTAATGGGAGAGTCACATTATAAAATTTTCTTTAAGTGACTAACTATATCCATGGATTATGGACATCATGGAGTATGATTAGGAAATTTTATCTCGTGATGCCTTAAAACCTGAAATGATAAGTAGATTACATTCGATATCCACGTTATTGAAT
Source organism: Pinus albicaulis (assembly GCA_034641835.2). NCBI lineage: Eukaryota > Viridiplantae > Streptophyta > Pinopsida > Pinales > Pinaceae > Pinus > Pinus albicaulis. Next base: position 1,226,892,627 of record CM076584.1, on the reverse strand, counting down.
TTATTTATAGGGTCTTACCCAGGTCAGGGAATAGTAACGACATTTCCAAGTGTAATAATTTTATGCATTAAGAGAGGAGAAAAGAAAACCATGATGACTAGAAGGAGAAAACAAAGTCAATTTGATAATATGTTTTTTTCAAATTGAAGTAGACATGGAATATTAGGAATATCTAGTATAAGGAAGTGAAGGGATGTTTTCTATCAACAAGAATTTTCTTAAAGATATGAGCAACATGATTGGTAAGGGTCAAAGCAATGACTTGTAAGGAGTTGTGAACACTCCTAATTTGTTAAGAATAACAAGTGTTAAACTGGGAAAATGGTTAAAGGTAAATATTAAGGATAATAATTATACACCGTTAGAAAAGAAGATACATTTGGTGATAAGATGAAGCCTAAGGACTAATGAGAAAACAATTAATGTGAAGAATAAGGAGAGGGTATACCAGTGATGTGTTATGTGTTTGGATTAAATGAGTCAATATAATAGAAATGAAACAATGGTTTAAAGAATGATAGTAAAGCTAGTAATATCCTAGCTAGAGTTAAGACTCTAAATGGTGAATCTTGAAAGTAAAGAGACTATATCAAAACTGTAACATATTAATAATGTGACTATACATATCTTGTAAATTGTGAATTTCTTAATGAAAGAGGAGGAAATTATTATTTGTCAACAATTGACATCTTGTTGAAAACATGACACTCTTAGTAGACCAAGTATAATGCAAAGTGAATTCAAGCAGTAACAAATTTCTTCAATGAAAATAAACCTCCCACTAAGGGATCTTTAGAGTAGTCAATTAACTCTTCCTCCATCTCCAGCATAACCCTAATGATTAGCCCTACAAAACCCTACTCCATGGCTTCTAGATTTTTAGGTTGAAGATGAGCTAGAATAACATGATAAAAAAGTTAATGTTATTATTATCTCTTTGGATCCAGATTACAGATCAAAGATAATTAGACTTAAAAGACAAATAAATAACAAGAATTAAAAGGTTGGCTGAATCCATATGTAGTTTTGTGTTTTAGCGTTCTTAATCAACCTATATCAAGAAATTAGATCATGCTTCAACTAAGCAGTAAGTGTTTTGTGCTCTTGTTTCAATTCATTTCGTTTCTATATATGCAGTCATAAAGATTGGAGCATCCCTCCATTTAGATTTAGAGTCACAACCTATGACTTTTATAAGGTTAATTGGTTAATATAGTATAGAAAATAGTAGCTACACCCTTATTTGTACATCCGTGTTCGATTATTCTATGTGACATTTATAACTGTGGGTTATATTTATAAACATTTAAAAAAAAAATTGCATAACCTTACCTTATTTTGGATGGATACTTAAGACAGTCATTTTGTACTATTACATGTAATAATATATTATTCGCTTAAACATCGTTGATACATGGATACCAATATGAAGAAAGTTTTGCTTAAACATTGTTGGTACATGGATACTGATATAAATTATGTTATGGATATGGTATCTATAATTTTACATATCAACATAAATGATGAGATAGAAATAAAAGAATGATTACACTTGACTATTTAAGGTGAAAATGAATTTATAGACCTATTGGATAAACATAACCAGGTATGTTATATGAACTCAAAGATCAATATCATAGATAGAAATATATTTGGAATGTGTACAAATTGTTATTTGAATAACAATTTGCTTTGAATATATTGATACACATGTTATAATTTGTGGACAAGTGTTTACATCGCAGATGGTATCCATGGAAAATTTTAGGGGCTAATATTCGCAGATGGGTTAATTTTCCATGTTTTTTCCAAAAAACAGATTCGCCAATTTCCATTTTTTGCTAAAAATGATTCGCCCACATTTTATAATATAAAATTATTTTACCTAAAAAATTGCCAAAATTGTATATAGAATAATATAAAATCATTAGAAATATAAATATTTTTACAAAAATATTTCCAAACATTTTACAATTTTCTTATTCGGGACTAGTAAGATTTGCCAAGGTTTCTAAACTTTGAAATAAACCTCCATCCTTAAATTTTTCCCTGATGGTATCATTACCAAACCGACCGCGTGATGACAAAACTCCAAGAACAATTGAGATTCATTGAGGTTCCATGATAGGGTGTTAACCCTGGTCCTACTAGGAAGGGTGGAGGTGTTTCCCACCGTTTATCCTCCAAAACCTGGAGTCATGGGAGGACTGTGTGAGTCACGTTCCCCTAGACATGTGATGATGACTGTCAAACACCTACCAAGGAATCAGGTCGATATAGTCGACGCTATAACCCTTGAGGTCTATGAATGGTTAGGTCAATATAGCTGACGCCATGTCATATTCCTGTAGAGGACAGATAGGATGGGAGCAAAAGAGATTAGGAAGAATAGGATGATTCTATAATAACTTGGGAACTCTGTTCGGGCAAGACATGACTACTAAATTTGTAAACCAATAAATGATCAAAACATAAATGTTAAAGTGTTCTCACACATTAAACGAAAATTCAATTATAGTACACCACCCTTATATGATTATACTAATCACTTAAATAATTAATGATATATGACATAAAACTTAACTTCGGGACGAAGTTTTCTAAAGGAGGGATGTATGTAATGACCCAACTCAAGTTAGAGGAAACATAGAAATATTAGCATACATATGATAGCTACATATGCATGTATCAAGTGTACTGCACTAGTATATGCACTAATCAATTATGAAAAGTCTCAGTGTAGGGTAATGAGTGAATTATTGAAGTATTGAGTAAATACCTAACTCACCAGAATATAATGAACGTATTGTGAGGTAAAAGTTATACCTACCACTATCATAATATAACTAATATATTGTTCAAAGGAAAGTAAAAGCATTGACTTATGCAAATAAAAGATGATATTTGATAAAATCCAAGATATTTACTAAATGATGATATTTAATAATAAGTCCAAGATATTTAATAAATGACGATATTTAATAATAAATCCAAAATGGGCATGAGTGAGTGAGGTGGGAAAACTGACCCGGATGCTGTCAGAGGATTTCTAACTGTGGGAGACATAAGCAGTGAGTTCTAACAAAGTCATAGAGTGATCTTGATTGTTATTGGAGTTTTGAGCACAGGGGCCAGAAGACTTGTCTTCTGAATCCGGGGACCGTAGAGGTTGACCCTAGATAGGCTGGGAGGAAAATTGCGGTTTGGTAATGGGAGCGAGAGCCATGGCGGGTCAAGTACATCTTCAAACACGGTTCCAGGTAAGTATTTCATAGTGAATTGATATATTCTACTTCAAAATTTCACGATGGATTGTGTAGTATCAATTTTGTTAATGATTGTTAATTGTGAAAATTTAGGGCTTTACAGTAGTTGCTCGAAAACCCAGAGGTTGCACATTCCATTGGCCAGGAGGGTCAATTTTTGAGGAAAATTTTATTTCTTTGAGAGAGTCGACAGAGAATAAATTTTCCAGATCAAAGATTGTCAGAGGCAAAGGGAGCAACAGCGTTTTCCTTGCAGAGAAGATCTTCTGCTGGGACGCAATTATTTTGCAGTGGTTTGCTGGTGCAAAATAGCGTCAGGAGGAAGGAAGAGCACACACTGAGGGAATACATTCCTCAAGGAACTTCTAGCTAAGAAGTTTGATTTCTCACTGCAGAGCAACAGTAGTTGTGAGTAGATTTTCCCACTCTAGCAGGGAGTGCGTAGAGCCTAGCAGCCGCTGCACAGAGGAGAAGAGGAGGAGTTCGACATTTTTGCAGAGATGGCGTCAGCGGGGCTAAGAGATCAGGATTCGTTGGATGGTTCGTCTAACTACGTGATCTGGAAGGCAAGGATTCCTTGTCTTCTAGATGAATACGATCTCAAGGCCTACATTGATAACGTGGTAGTTGTACCCACGGATCCAGATCAGCTGAAGGCCTACAAGAAGGATATGGTGAAAGTGAAGAGATTGATTCTCGATGGGGTTCGATATCACGTGGTGTCTCACATAGTTGGCAAAGATACTGCCAAGCAGCAGTGGGATGCTCTCGTTACGCTGTACTAGGGATATTCCAAGCAGCAGAAGATGTATCTTGAGGAGAAGCTGAGATGTACGAGGATGCAGAAGGGGGAGCGCATAGACCCCTTCCTTACTAGGCTTCACGTTAAATTTGGCAACTAGGGCCAAACTCCATGTTGCACTTATCATATGATGGAGATGATACTTTTGTTGGATTCTTCTTTCAAAGAGGTTCAATATTGATCTAAAGATCATCTTCTTTCGATGAGCAGAAGTTTATTTTTGAATTTATTTTCCACACATGTGCAATTTGTCAAGGTCGGCCAAAATTGTAATGTAGGCTCATAAGCCCCAAAAGTTGTGTCACACACCCATAGTCATGGATATAAAAAGGAGAGACATGATGCTCATTTCATCATTCATTCATCTCACACATCTCTCTCTCATCTGGTTGGTTCGTACAGCGTTAGGCTTCTCTCTCCTCCACACGTGTCAAACAGGAAGCTGCAATTTTCAGATTGGTTTAGGGCTTTTTCTTGACAACGTTGACTTTGAGTCAACACTTGTGATTTGACTATGTTTTTGAGCTTAGAAATCTGATTTTGACTTTGACTGCAGCTGACCGCAGCATTGACTGTTGTTTTGACCGCAGATTTTGACTTCTGCGTTGACCAGAATTGTGGATTGTTTTGGGATGTGTTTGACTTTGAAGGAAGGCCGAGATTGACCGAGCTTGACCGAGCTTGTTTGAACGCTGAATTGTTGGTTTGACCAACGAAGACTTTGTTGGCTAGGGCATCCTGTTGACTGTTGTAAAATATATTTTCTCTCTCTATGTTGAATAAGAAGAATTCAATAATATTTGTGTCTCTTGACTTGCCTTGTCTTCTGTCAATTTATTTTATGTTCTATCAGCATCTACTGTCAATGGTTATGTGATTGCAAATTGAATTTGGCTAATAAGAAAGATTGAAGTAAACTTCTCTAAGCATAGAACATGCCATGGTTAACTAAAATTAACATGGTATGAAAGCTAAGGTGAAGACAAAGCCCAAGCAAGAGTGAGAAGAGCAATCACCGAAGTTTAATAGACAAGAACCAGGAACAATGACTTCCTCATTCTTCAAATCTGATGACAAGCTGAATGATAAGTTTGATTATCATGCTTGGAAAATGTCCTTGGATCTGACATTGGAAGATCAAGATGTTATGGATATGTGCAGGGAAAGATCAATGAGCCCCCATCAAATGCACCGGTTGCCACTAAAACAAAGTACAAGAAAGGGGAAAACAAGGCGAAGAAGATTATCATGGATTATTCATAAGCAATTGGTTTCTTATATCTCTGAGCTGCGCACATCTTAGGAGATGTATGATAAGTTGGTTAGCATGTCCAAGGCTAGCAATCAAATTCTCTTTTTGAAGAACATCAAGATGGACAAGGGAGAGTCCATCCAATCCTACTTCATGAGGATCACCGAAATCAAGAATGATCTCTTAGCTATTGGAGAGGCTATATCTGACCGAGAGCTCACTCTCATTGCTCTTGGAGGACTTCCCTGGCCATGGTATGTATTTAATACTAATATTCTCAATAATAATATAATTCCCGATTTTGATGAATCGTTGACAAGATGCACTCAAGAGGAAACAAGGATGATGGAGAGAGACCATCCCAAAATTCGGGAATGGAAGTGACCCTACTGCCTTCACCGCTCATGCAAAGAAGAGGAATAATGTTTGTCCGAGAAATCAAAATCATGGAAGAGCGGGTCCCAAAGGAAGGAAGGGAAGATGTTACAATTGTCACAAGTTTGGTCACTATGCAAGAGAGTTCCCCAATAAAAGGGACTCTCCCCGAGATGATGTCTACAACAACAACAACAACTTCAGGGGGAATGATCAAAGGAACAACAGGTTCAAAGGAAAGAGGAAGGCTCCCTCTGGTTGAAATAGAAATGGAAATGGTCAACCTTACAAGAGGTCATGAAATTCCAAGTATGATGAATCCAATGTTGTTGATAATAAAATAAATGAATATATTCTTATATCTGCCCTCTTTGCTGCATCTCCTCCCAACACCCTGGATAACTGGTTGATTGATAGTGGTACCTCAAGGCACTTCACTAGATATAAAGGGGCCCTCTCTAATTTGATTGAAAAGGACACTAATTTGGAGATTATCCTTGGAGACAATGCCACCTATCCCGTGAAAGGGACAGGGACTGTGACCCTTCATTTAAATCAAGGTCAAGTCCTCCATTTGCAAGATGTGTTGTACATACCTGACTTGAAGAAGAATCTAGTATCTATCTCGACAATGAAAGACAAAGGATTCAAGGTGGCATTCATCGATGGAAAGGTACGCATTTTGTAATATTCCCAATTAGCTTTGCTAATTGGAATATTTCATTTTTGCTTTATTTTGCCGCTTTAGCTAGAAATAATAAATAAAGTGAGAAATAAGAGGGGTCACCTCACTTTAGTCACCTCACTTTATAAATAAAGTGTTCTTTTCCTAGTTGATTGACGTTATAACTTAGAGAGGGGGCCTTGGGGGTCCACATGAGTACGATGGGGAGGCATCAGGCTGACCCAAGGATTAACTGCGCAGGTCAAAGGAGAGTAAGGACGCAGTTAAGTTTTGGAGGGAGTTTGGCATTATAAAAGGAGGGGTTCTCACCTCATTTGGACATGCTTGATTTGATATTGATATTGAGAGCTAGACTTCTGTCTGCTTCAGCACGCCGGTTGTTTAGTCGGCCTGCAGCACTGTTTAGTGCAACCGAGTGTCTCCGGTCGGAGATCTCACCCTTAGCCTCGGGGGACTTCGAGTGCCTGCCCTGGTAAGGTTATTTCTGGTTTCACCCTTAGCTTCTGGGGACTTCGAGTGCCTGCCCTAGTAAGGTTATTTTCTGAGTTTCATCCTTCAGTTTCAGTGGGGATTGGTAGCAGTTTCAGGTGGAGATTCAGAGAGGAAGAAGCCCTCTTGTGGCTGCGCAGATCTAGCAGGTAAAACGTTGTTTCAGGAGGAGGAAGGACGCAGTTCCTATCTGGGAAGAAGGACGCTGTTCCAGAGGGAAGGAAGGACACAGATCAGTCTTGGAGTGAGGACGTTGTTCCAGCAGGAAGAGGAGGACGCAGATCTGAAGGCATATTGATAGATCCAGCCTTGGAGATTGTAGATCTGAGCAGATATTTGCAGATCTGGTTCCGTAGGTTGCAGATCTGGAGAGACAGCATTAGATCCAGCTTAGGAGATTGCAGATCTGAGGAGATATTGGCAGATCTAGCATAGATCTGAAGAGATAGCAGTAGATCTGATATAGGAGGACACAGATCCGGAGGGATAGGACGCAGATCTGGATTGGAGGCTTCAGATCCAGCAGATCTGAGCATATAGGACGCTGATCCATCTGGGAGGACGCTGATCTGATGAGCAAGGTCATGTCAGCAGGGCTTGACAGCGTTTTCCAGGGTCTTTGGCCTTGAGGAGCTGAGCTTTTCATCTGGAGGGTTTTGTGACCAGCACTACATCTGTTTCAGCGCTGTCACTAGCAGAGACAACGTTTTCATTGGTGAGGGTTTGGAGTATTGATATCAGCTATCTTTTAGTCTTCAGCTCATAGTTCTAGTGCAGTCCAGCTTCAGTCTTCAGAGCAGTCTTCAGCCAGCTAGGACGCTGTCCTTGTTGCAGCCATTATTTGTCTGAGAGGGCCTCCGCTTGCCTAGGGCAAGGATAGGTGCACTCATTCTGATTTTCTTGTACTCCTCTCTATGTACTTTCAGATTAATAAAATGGCTCAGTTTTCTGGCATTCTATGTGTAATTGTTCCATGATCTGGTTCAGCATTGTATTTTCTATATCTGTCTGGCATATTTCTGTGTATTACTGGTTCTTTCCCTTTGGGGATATTACACATTTGGAAGAGGAACTTCAAATAAGCATTCACTCTTGGTTTCAGGGGTGATACACTCTATCAGGTTGGAGGAAGTACGCTAGGAGCCATGACATGCAACACAACTCTTCAATCCAAGCTATGACACCGGAGGTTGGCACACCTTCATTATAAAGCCCTTCCCGAAGCAAGGAAGGTGGTGACAAGTATGCCCGATTTCAAAGATGATCATGAAGGTGTATGCCAGGGTTGTGCCGAAGGAAAGCATACAAGGGGACTATTCCCCTCAAGTGTCATGAAGACATCTGATATTTTACAATTGATTCATTCTGATCTATCTGGTATGCTGCCTGTAACATCCTTGGGAGGATGCTTATATTATATCACTTTTATAGATGACTTCTCCCGCAAAACTTGGATATACTTTTTGAAGAAAAAGGACGAAGCATTCAAGTGGTTCCGCACATTTAAGGCCTTGTTTGAAAATCAAACAGGGAAGAAGATCAAAATCTTGAGGACCGATAATGGAACTGAATATGAGTCAAATGAATTCAATGACTATTGCAGGGAAGTTGGCACTAAAAGGGAGACCACTACTGTGTATACTTCCAAACAAAATGGTGTTGCTGAAAGGAAGAATAGAACCATTTTGGAAGCTTCCCGTGCCATGCTTTATGACCAAGGTCTTCCGAAGTTTCTATGGGGAGAAGCTACCAACACCGTTGTGTATGTCTAAAATAGATGTCCACATTCCGCATTGGACTCCAAAACTCCCGAAGAAGTCTTCTCCGATAAGAAGCATGATGTCTCTCATTTCAGAGTTTTAGGAAGTCCCATATATTGTCATGTGTCGAAAGAAAAGAGAAGCAAGTTCGATGCTTCTGGAAAGAAGGGAATGTTTGTGGGCTACAATGAAACCTCGAAGGCATATAGAATCTATGTGCCTAGTCAAAGAGAAGTGGAGATATGTCATGATGTCACTTTCGACAAAGATGTTTCCCTAAAGAAAGTTAGAGATCTTCCTATCTCAAAGGAAGACAAAGAAGAAGAATAAGCTGGAAGGCAGGAAGAACCGAAGGATAAACCAATACCCGAAGTTGAAGGTCCAATGGATCCTATAGATCCACCCTCTTCAAATAAAAGGAGGCCCTCATGGCTTAGAGACACTCTCGAAGATGCCAAGAGACATATTGCTCCAAGGGGAACATTCTGTGACAGTAAGAAGCTGAATAGGTACAAAGGGTACCTTGCAACCATGAGCACCATTGTAAAATCTAAGCTTGGAACGTTTGAAGAAGTCGTGAAACATCAAGTTTGGAAGGATGCTATGCACGAGGAATATGAGTCAATCATCAAGAATGATGTCTGGGATGTGGTCCCTAGACCGAAGGACAAATATGTTGTCTCCTCGAAATGGCTCTATAAGATCAAGCATGAAACCGATGGAAGTGCCGAAAATTTCAAGGCAAGATGTGTTGCCTAAGGCTTCTCGCAAAAAGAAGGAATAGATTATGATGAAATATTTGCACCTGTTTCCCGCTACACCACCATCCAATCGATCATTTCCTTGTTGCATCGCAAGGATGGAGTCTACATCAGATGGATGTGAAGATTGTCTTCTTACATGGCTTAATCAAGGAAGAGGTCTATGTGGAACAACCTTTGGGGTTCAAAGTTCGAGATAGAGACACACATGTATGCAAGTTGAAAATAGCTCTCTATGGGTTGAAGCAAGCCCCCAAAGCTTGGTATGAGAGGATCGATAGCTACTTGATGAAGTTGGGCTTTACTCAAAGTGATGTTGATCCAAACCTTTATTTAGGTTGATAATGACAAGCCTCTCATTATGGTTCTCTATGTGGACGATCTCTTCCTGACAAGTGTTGACCCTCTCATTCATCAATGTAAGAGGGAGCTAGCTTCCGAGTTCGAGATGAAGGACCTAGGACTGATGCACTATTTCCTAAGCTTGGAGGTCTGGAAAAAGTCAAGTGAGATTTTCCTTTCTCAAGAAAAATATGTTGTGAAACTGCTAGAGAGATTTGGGATGGTGGGCTGCAAATCCGTGACTACTCCGATGGAACTCAACTTTAAGAAGTTGTGTGGAAGTGTTGTTAGGCCTGAGTTGGGAAATCCCACCGAGTATCATCAACTCGTGAGGGCCTTGATGTTCTTAGTGAACTCACGTCCGGACGTATGTTTTGCACTGAACACATTGAGTCAATACATGGTCGAACCTCATCACATTCACTGGATTGGTGCCAAGAATATCTTGAGATATCTACGGGGCACAATGAACCATGGGCTGAGATACACTGCCGCGAGTATGAGGCTCCATGGATATACCAATGATGATTGGGCAAGCAGTGGTGGATCGTAAAAGCACATCTGGATGTTGCTTCACCCTAGGTTTTGCTTTGATCTCCTGGATTAGCAGGAAGCAGAAATCGGTTGCTTTGAGCACCACTGAGGCCGAATACACTGCAGCAAGTATGGCTTGTTGTGAAGTTGTTTGGTTGAGAAAGCTCTTTAGTTAGTTGTTTGGGCATGTGATGGATACCACCGTGATCCTTTGCGACAACCAAAGTGGGATTCGTATTTCTGAGAATCCCGTGTTCCACAACCGATTCAAGCATATTGATATTATGTACCACTTTGTCCAGGACATGGTACATCAAGGCATCGTAAGGCTCCATCACATTGGGACTGATGAGCAGGTCGCAAATATTCTCACGAAGCCCCTAGGGAAGGTCAAATTCTTAACCTTCTATGAGAATCTTGGTATCGTGGACAGACCCTATTGTGAGGGTCCCACTTGAGTTGGATTATGAGCTCTGGGAGCTCTAGGGGACTTGGGGATAGCTACTTGGAGCTATAAGCAACCACATGGCTAGGTTCGCCTTACCTTGTTGGTGTGCTCTTTCCCCACCATTATGATATTGAGTTGGTTCACCCTCTCTTCTATCTATGCCCCACATGCATCCTACTCATGTAATCTGGGACTCATGGGAAGTACCTCTCATCTGGCCAATGAGTTGGGAAATGAGGATAGAGAGCATAGCATTACCGATGGAGGCATCGTCTATTGTCGTACTCTCTATGTCTAAGATGGATTGTGTCCACAACTTGATTTAGGATAAACTCTAGTTGAGGTTTTTACCTCTAAAATGACTTCGGGTCAGTGGAGAGTGGTAAGGTCTTTGTGACACACTCTCGATGGTTGAGGTTTTTACCTCTAAATTGACTTCAGGTCAGTGGAGAGTGGTAAGGTCTTTGTGTCACACTCTCAATGGTTGAGGGTTTTACCTCTAAACTGACTTCGGGTCAGTGGAGACTGGTAAGGTCTCTGTGACTCACTCTCGATCATATCTTCTTATTATTTCTTCTATAGCAAAGTAGAGACAGCAAGATGACACAGGATTGCATGATGATATATGGAGTACATGATGGTACTGGATGACAGGATTGCATAGGTACATAGATGGAGTTCTCCCTAGTTGAGAGGGATTGTTAAATTTGGCAACTAGGGCCAAACTCCATGTTGCATTGCTCATATGATGGAGATGATATTTTTGTTGGATTCCTCTTTCGGAGAGGTGCAAGATTGATCTAAAGATCATCTTCTTTGGATGAGCAGAATTTTATTTTTGAATTTATTTTCCACACGTGTAATTTGTCAAGGTCAGCCAAAATTGTAATGTAGGCTCACAAGCCCCAAAAGTAGTGTCACACACCCATAGTCATGGATATAAAAAATTAAAAATGAGAGACATGATGCTCATTTCATCATTCATTCATCTCACACATCTCTCTCTCATCTGATTGGTTCGTACAGCCTTAGGCTTCTCTCTCCTCCACACGTGTGAAACAGGAAACTGCAATTTTCGGACTCGTTTAGGGCTTTTCTGGAAAGTGTTGACCAATGTTTACTTTGGGTCAACACTTATGATTTGACTACGTTTTTTAGCTTAGAAATCCGATTTGAAGAGGCCGATTTGAAGAGGCCGCAGCTGGAGGCACAAAAACCGAGGTCAAACATTGACTTTGACTTCAGTTGACCGCAAACTTTGACTTATGTGTTGACCAAAATTGTGGACTATTTTGGGCTGTGTTTGACTTTGAAGGAAGGTCGAGTTTGACTGAGTTTGACCAAGCTCGTTTGAAGGTTGAATTGTTGGTTTGACCAGCAAAGACTTTGTTGGCTAGGGCATCCTGTTGACTTCTGTAAAATATATTTTCTCTCTCTCTGCTGAATAAGAAGAATTCAAGAATATTTGTGTCTCTTGTCTTGACTTGTCTTCTATCGATCTATTTTATGTTTTATCAGCATTTATTGTCAATGGTTATGTGATTACAAATTGAATTGGGCTAATAAGAAAGATTGAAGTAAACTGCTCTACGCATAGAACATACCCTGGTTAACTAAAATTAACACTTCAGGATGTCCGAGACCAGCTGTCAGTTGTAGGGTCAGTCCCCCAACCTACAGAATTGGTGCGATTAGCTCTAAACAACGTTTCCGAAGACTAGCAGGTCTTTGACCAGAGTATCCTGGGCAGAAGTTACTAGATTGGGACCGGATGTGGGTTGATCTGCAACAAGAGGAGATGAGGCGAGATTTCGTGAAGAGCACCATCAGTGGCAGCAGCAGTAGCAGTGGGACGAAGGAAGTAAAGGAAGAGGAGAATGTGGCCCTCGCATCAAAGGGGCAGCAAGAGCAACGCAAGAGGAAGAAGGACCTTTCCAAGGTCAAATGCTTCAGATATGGTGAACTTGGTCACTACAACACTCGATGTCCTCTCAAAAAGAAGGACAAAGAGGAGAAGCAGAATTAGCAGGTTGCATCCACGGGGATTGATAGGTTGTCCTCCTAACTGGAGGAAGAGTTTGCCATGATCACCGACATCCCTCTAGGAGTGAGGTGGGGTGACTTGGTTTTGTAGCCCCAGAGAACTACAAGATGGGCAGGATTCTTGAGGACATCCACCTCATAAATCAATACCTTGCTACAGAAGCCCATAGCATGCAGTAGCAGGATGGACCAGTGGCAATTGGTGCAGTCGGGTGCCAGAGTGACAAACGCAGTAGCTAGTAGAGGTCTGAAACTGAGCAGCGCAGTGCAGAGTTGGCAATAGTGCAGTTGGCACAGTGCAGAGTCAGCAACAGCGCAGAGGCTTCAATGACAGCACAGAGGCTTCAATGACAGCGCAGAGTCTAGCAACAGTCACGACTCGGGTGACAAATGCATCACACTGACCACAGTTGGTTCAGCATTTTGGACATTTCTGAGTTGCAGCGACCGCAGATGAGAGGGAGTTGCAGATGTTGCAATAGCAGCAGCATCAAAGTTGCAGTGCAGATGCAATAGTTGGAAGCAGTTCAGCAAGGTCAGCAGTAGCATGGATCCAGCGCATATCAGAGTTGCGCAGTAGTTGGTAGGCAGTTGTTGCCAGACATCAGCAACGTGATTGGATATGGTGCAAAGGCAGTATATTGTAGCAGCAATTGCAGTTGCAGTACTAGAACACTTTTCTCGCTAAGAGGGAGTGTTAGTTTTTGTAGCACTAGATGTGTTCTAGCCACTAGATTTGGTAGAGTGGCTAAAATACATGTGTACTCCAATACCCAGAAATCATTTCTTGAAATTCCACCTAGAGACGACTTATTTAAAATATTTAATCAGCTTTTTAATATTTCATAAGTCTAAATATGATTAATTAAAAGGAATTAATTAAGTCATGGTGCGAATCTTCTAGAAAAAGACTTGTATCAAGTTCTAGCTAATCTTTGCCATTGATTAAGTTTTAATCGTGGTTTTTGAAGTTTCAACAAGAGATTATAAGAAGAAACTCGATGGGGCTTAGAGAATACACTTGAGCAGTTCAATTTCACTGGCAGATTGATTTCCTGAGTAGCAGCGTTGAGTTGTCGGAGAGAGCTAGTGAGCTCGAAGCAGTGAGAGAGGGGCAAGGATAGTAAGGTCAGAGGAAGATTTTCCAGTTCTGGTGAGTGCATCGCAGAGAGGCAGTGAATGCCACAGAGAGGCAGCGCAGAGGTAGCGCAGTGCTTTATAGGAGATTCTATATTTTGTTGGGGAGAAGCAGTGATTCATTGCCAGAAGCCACAGAGTCCGGAGTCCAGGAGGATCCATCTTCTAGACAGCAGCTGATCAGATAGTGAAAGGGAAAGTTCTTCCGAGTTGTGGGGACGGAGTACTGCGTAGGCTGACGTAGTGACTGCGCAGAGTGGCTCATCTTGAGCCAAGGTCAGTGTCGGATCGCCAATGTGAGTGAGATTTTTCTCACTAGACTTCTTGTCAGTTATTTCTCTGTATGGATTGCTAGATTTAAGCACCCAGAGTTTTGTACTCAGATTTACTACTACAAAATAATCAAACCCTCAGCTGCTGAACCAGTTTTCCCGAGTTGGGTTTTTCCAGGGACTTCGCCCAAAAATAACTGTGTATTTTTGTGTGTGTGCATCTATTCTTCCAGCGTTATTTTTCTTCCGCAGTATTTTATTTGTGAAGGCTAGAATGTATTAGTTTCAATATTTGTTGTAGAACACAGTAAATGATTCGTTCAATTTATTTAACAAATAGAAGAAACTAAATCAGTTGCTGCAATAGGATTCAGGGTATCCGAATTTTCACAAGAAGGTTTTTTCTTTGAGAGAAAATTCAATAAAAGCAACCTTTCTTAGCATGGAAAATTTCTAGAAGTGCAAGTCAACAAGGAGAAAGCTTGTTTTCAAAGGCAAAGCAAGTCTAAGGCTATATCTCAATTGGGGTGCAGTAGTCTAGGATACATAACAAGTGTTAACCAACCACTCATCCTACATGAATAATCTCAAGTGATGGTGCACTCCTCCCCACGTTATAGAATGACGACACATGTTGACAATCAAGGCACACCCCATTTTGGATCAGCACATTTAGAGGCCATTTAGAGCCTCATTGATTATGTATTTTGTTGTTGATATGTATTGCACTTGGTGCCATTTTGATATATTCACCCTTACATGGTATATAAATGAGCAAACTTAACATATTTGTCTCTAATTGTTCAGAATCATGGTTTGATATCTTTAAAATAATTTTTTCATTAAAAATTAATTATTTCATGTATTTTTTTCAAATCTGGTTCAATCAAGTTACAGTTTGAAACCTGGTTATATAGGTGGCCGGTTCAAAGCCCAGTTCTGGTTTTTAAAACCATGGTTCATTCAATAATGTATCTAAGAACCATCGATGTCAAACAAATGAACTTTTTGAGGAAGTTCATTCTCGACTCTAGAGTATCTATAAACTATCGATGCCGAATCAATCAAAATGAACTATTTTAGAAAAGATCATTTTAGAGTGATAACACTGGGTCCATGTTGGGGAAAGAATTCTCCTACAGAAGGCTAAGAATCCAAAAAGGAAGTGGATGAGAACCTGTAAAACTTGGGACTTGGAACCATAACTGGTGTCAAATCAATATTAGACTCAACATGGCCCTGGGCATGACTTTCTGGCCCAGAGTTGACGGTAAATAGCGTGTTCAATATGACTTCACCAAACACAATGAAAGATGGACGCTGGCCAAATCCAGCAAATTTGTCAGCATGCAATTATTTTTCCTGGAAAAACAAAGTTAACAACCATAACAAGACAATAATCTTTCATAAATTTGGAGAAAATCCTTAAAACCAATTTAGTTGTGAAAGAAATATAGTTTATTAAAAAAAATCGGAAGCAGTAAATATTAGTACAAGTGGAAAACCTTCAGATTAAAATAAGTGGATTGCATAACAATTGAAAACTTTGTAAAAGGCTTACAGAATACCTGGGTCCCCACACCAAAGAGACCTCCACATTGTATTCTTGTCTTGACTGTGTCAATTGGGTGCATAACTGTTTCTCCAAAACCACCAGCAAGGGCACCCCATATGAATTCTTTCCAAACTGGAACAACAAAAAATTCAGTCCAAAATTATTGCAATTATTCTGCACAGAAATTAGGAATCTCATCAAACTAAATCAGAGTTCTAACTAAACAATAATGAAAGTGAAAGAAGTAGAATACAATTGCACATGGTAATAAATATATCCTTCCTTTCCTGATTATTTGAAATGGTCTTCACCACATGCTGCATTGTTGGCAACTAGTTGGAAGATGCCCAGATACAATTCTTCTATTGAATTTATGTAGCAAAAAGGGAAAGGAGTTGTATGACATACAACGCAAATACAAGGAAGATCCTATAGATACCCTCCTTGTTTGACTCATGTATAAGCACTATGCAGTCAATAGTTTGTGTGAAGCTGTCCAAGAAATACATTGTAACTCACAACAATGAAAGTGCAGAAGTGTCCTCAGACACACAACTTTATTGATCAAGCAAAAAGATTGCATAGCAAATTACAGGAGTTTACATACGTAAACTCACTCTCACATTCTCTCATTACACATTACATTGAAAATAGGAAACTAACCTATTTATAAGCTCTATGCTCTAACTTAATCTAGTTATGGATCACTTGGAAAATAAACAAGTGTCCATTTACAATAAATGAGCTTCTAACCAAACTACTAACTTTTCTCCTAACTTAGAGCCTAGGAAACGACTCTTTTCTAGAGTCCTAATTTTTATTAACAAATTTCTAATTCTAACTATCTCACAAATATAATAAATATTCTAGAATAATAATTATTAATTTAATATCTTAAATTAATAATTATTTTATTCAAATACTATAACCTATGATAAAAATTATTTTTAGATCATCTAACATTCCCCCATATGATCCAAAGATACATTACAACAGATACCAAGTTCATCCCTGAACTTAGTAAATTTTATTCTACCAAGAGGTTTTGTGAAAATGTCGGAGGTCTGATCTTCTGAAGGGAAAAACACTGGCTTGATGACGTCCTTTGCAATGAGAGATCTGATATGATGATACTTGGTGTCCACATGCTTTGTCTTTGAATGGAAAACTAGATTCTTGGCAAGCTTTATTGCTGATTGATTGTCGATGAATAATGAAGTAGCTTCTGCTGGAGGAATCCCCAAGTCCTGTAAAACTCGACGTAACCAAACAATCTCACATGTTGCTTCCCATGCTGAAATGTACTCTGCTTCTGCTGAAAAAGTGGCCACTGTACTTTGCTTCTTGCAACTCCAGGAAACTGCAGCTGACCCCATGTTCATTAAGTAACCTGAGGTTGATGCCCTATCATCAATACTGCCAGCAAATTCGGCATCTGAAAATCCACCAAGTACAAAATTTTTAGTCTTTTTGTAAAGAAGACCAAAATCTTTTGTTCCTTGGATATATCGAAGAACTCTTTTGGCTGCATTCCAGTGGCTGTCTAATGGTTCCTGCATAAAACGTGAAAGAATACTGACTGCATAAGATAGATCAGGACGAGTGGTTGTCAAGTAAATCAAGCTGCCAATCAACTATCTGTAAGTCGTGCTGTCCACTTTTTCCCCCCCTTCAAATTTTGAAAGTTTTAAGTTTTGTTCCATAGGGGTAAGGACAGGCTTACAATCCTGCATTCCAAAGCGCTGAAGAATTTGTGCTGCATATTTACTCTGGGAAATGAAGATCTGATGTGGACGTTGGAATACTTCAACCCGAAGATAGTAGTGAAGTAGTCCCAAATCTGTCATCTTAAAACCTGCATGCAACTCCTTTTTCACCTGTTTAATGTGATCATCATTGCTGCCTGCAATGATCAAATCATCAACATACATAATGAGAATGACCAGATATTTTCCTTGTTGGCGCACATACAAAGTATCATCAGATTCACTGCGATGAAAACCAACTTTGCGAAGGTATTCATCCATTTTGGCATACCAAGCGCGGGGAGCTTGTTTTAATCCATATAAAGCCTTGATTAATTTGCAGACTTTATGTTCTTGCCCTTCAACTTCAAACCCTGGTGGTTGTGTCATGTATACATCTTCCTGTAAGTCCCCGTTGAGAAAAGCGCTTTTGACATCCATTTGATGAACTTTCCACCCTTTCTGAGCTGCTAAGGCAAGTGTGAGGCGGATGGTGTTCCATTTGGCTGTGGGAGCAAAGGTCTCCACATAATCGATCCCTTCCTGCTGCGCAAAACCTTTAGCAACAAGGCGTGCTTTATACTTGTCAATATCACCATTTTGCTTGTACTTAATTCGATAAACCCATTTGCATCCAATAGGTTTAACATGCTGAGGACAATCAACAAGTTGCCAAGTGTTGTTGTCTTGAACTGCCTGATATTCATCAACCATTGCTTGTTGTCATGCTTTATGTTTTACTGCCTCTTGAAAAGAAGAAGGTTCAGTAAAATCATTTGCTATTAAAGCAAAATTGCCTTCATTTCGTTTTGATGCCCTTGTTCCTGTTTTGTTTTGTTCATTAGGCCTTACATCTTTCAAGAGTTGAACTGCCCATTTTGGAAGTTGTTGCTCACTTGTTTGAGGTTCTGAGAAGTCTCCATCATTGTAGATGGGATTAATGTAAACTGATGTTCGTTGTTCAGGTGGTGAATCTGGAGAATCACTGTCAAAAGAACTGATGTTGGTTGGAGATGCTGATGAACTGCTAGAAGACCCAGATGATTTTGTTGAAGTAGATGGACTGGACGACTCATCTTCAGAGGAATGAAAATCAAGTTCATACCAATTTGGTGAAGTTGGTTGACTTTGCATATTTCCTTTCCTTTTACTGCCCTTAGTTTCTAATTTGTGAAGAAGACTTTCGATTTCTTCAGCACTCTTACTCTCTGTTTCATCAAAAATGACATCCCTGCTCACAATAAATTTTCCATTGGTCAAAAGACGATACCCTTTCTTTTCATCTGAATAGCCAATCATGGTGCATTTTAAACTTCTTGAATCAAGCTTAGTTCTCTTTTCTTTGGGAACTAAGGCATAACAAATGGATCCAAAAACTCGAAGATGTTTAACTTTAGGTTTGAAACCAAACCAAGCTTCATAAGGGGTGATTCCTTCTAATGAAGCAGTTGGAGATCTGTTTCTTAGATAGACAACTGTATGGATTGCTTCTGCCCAATATGTTGGACTTAACCCTTTGAAAGTTAACATGGATCTCGCCATGCCTAACAATGTGCGATTCATCCTTTCTACGACTCCATTTTGCTGTGGAGTGTAAACATTTGTAAGATGCCTTCTGATGCCATTTTCACTGCAATAAGTTTTGAATTCATTTGAGTTGAATTCTCCCCCATTATCTGTCCTGAGAGTACCTATCTTTTTTTTTACCTCATTTTCAACAAGTTGTCGAAAAATTTTAAATTTCTCAAATGCTTCTGACTTGTTTTTCAAGAAGTAAACCCAAGTCATTCTACTGAAATCATCAATAAATAGCAAGAAATATTTGCAACCACCTAATGAACTTTGTAGTGGACCACACACATCACTGTGAACTAGTTGCAGCAGCCTGTTTGCACGCCATGTACTTGTTGGAAAACTTTCTCGACTCTGTTTGCCATAAATGCAGGCTTCACATTTAGCATTTTCTTTGTTGAAAGTCGGAAGTCCTTTAACCATCCCTTGTTTCTGCAATTAAGAAAGACTGTCAAAATTCAAATGTCCATATCTTACATGCCATAATCTTATAGGTGAAATTCCTGTAGAAACTGCCCTTGCAAAATCAGAATGCCTTGGAAGAACTGTCCCTTTCATCCTTCACAGTTTTCCGTCTTCATATCCTGTCATCACTGTTTGGAAGTTCTGTTTGACTGAATTAATCTTAACTAAGCCATCTTCCATAATAATTTGATGTCCAGCTTGTCGAATCATGACCAAAGACAACAAATTTTTCTTAAAGGTGGGAACATACCACACATTGGAAATCAGTTTCTCTCCAATGTCAGGGAGAAAAACTTTGACTGCACCTTTTCCATAAGGCGTATGTTTTGTATCATCTGCTAGAAAGATGGAGTTAAGATGGCACTCTTGAAAATTCCAAAAGAAATCCCGTCTACAGGTCATGTGTTGAGTTGCTCCTGAATCCAAAATCCAAGCATCTTCATAATCACTCTTAACATAAGAGGAAATTTGGATTGCTGGTGAAGAAGTGAAGACATATTCTGAGTCATTATCATCTTGATCTTGATCATTTGCAAACTGTGCTGAAGGCTGTTGAAACTTAGAAATTTTATTGATAGATGTGCGACAATCTGAAGCATAGTGACCAACTTTGTTACATCGCCTGCAAACAAACTGACTTAAATCAATGCCTCTTCCTTGAGACTGTCCTCTGCCTTGAGACTGTCCTCGACCTCTGCTTTGTCCTCTGTTTTGAGATTGTCCTCTTCCTGGATTCTATCCTGTGCCTTGCTGAGATCCTCTGTTTTGATTGTTGCCTCTGCCTTGAGAATTGTTTCTGCCTGAATTGGAGCCTTTGTTGGAGTTGTTTCCTCTGTGTTGACTGCGACCACGACCTTGCGCTGCTTGATTTTGATTAAAATTACCTTTGCCTTTGTTTTTGGAATTGCCAGCTGGGGAGTTGCTAGTACTGGCTTCTGTGAGAAAAACATCTTCACTAATTTTCTTTTTCTTCCCAAAAGTTTTGTCATGTTGAGTCAACATTTCGCAGAGCTCATCAAACTTTAGCTTTTCTAACTTTCCAGTGAGCTGTAAAGTTTCTAAAAAATGTGTGTAGGAAGAAGGAAGCCCAGCAATTAAAATTGTGACCATAAAACTATCATCAACTGCTTGAAAACCAGCATTAACAATTTCCTGCTTAATATTCTCAAGTCTGGAGATGTATTCAAGAATATCTCCTTCTTCAATCAATTTTTTATGCAACAATTTTAATTGTAGATCAACTCTTTTTGATTGAGGCTGAGTATCAAACAACTCTTTAAAAGTTCTCAAAGCAGACCATGCATCTTTAGCATTTTCGATATGGACATACATTTCATCATTGACAGAGGATTTAATGAGAGCTAATGCTTTGGCATTTTTAACTTCCCATTTTGCGAGCGCAGCTGCATCTATAGGTCTATTTGGCTTTACATCTCCATCACAAATATCATGCCATAGTTCATTATAAACAAGAGTGCTTTCGATGAGCCGTTGCCATGTTTTGTAAGAATTTTAACCTTCAAGTTTGTCGGAATCAGAAAAGAAATTAATCAACTTATACATTGTAGTGTTAAGACTTCACACCACAAATCAAGCTCCAAAAAATCAAGATGCGCAACACAACAGCAACACACGACGCAAAAAACGAACTATCGGGGCTTGGCCTCGACCCTCGAATAGTCGTCGAAACAGGAGAAAATTGACTGAGCTTTGCACTTGGCTCTAGTCAATTTCTCAAATATTTACAAGGCAACTTTCAAAATTTGAATTTTACAATGGTGCTTTTGCACAATCTGGTAAAAAAAAATTACCCCCCCTCAAAGTAAAATTATTTTGAATCACACTTATCTCTCCAGAAAAAACACCTTATTACTCCAAAAATATGACAAATAACCTTATTACTCCAACAAATTACAAGACCCTTATTACTCCGATTACAAAATATTACATAAAAAATATGTCTTATCACTCCAAATTATTGAGTTTTCTCCAAAAAAGAATTTACAAAACACATTGCATAAAAAATATACCTTATTTCTCCAGCGAATATTTTTTTAGATTTAAAAAGACACACAATATCAAATGCTGAATTTTGACTTCTTCAAATCTGACATTCGTTTGTCGGTCTTGAGCTTGAGCTTTCAATATTCAACTCGAACATTGATGTGGTGAAACACAGCAACCACTGCACACGCTGACTGAACGCTGGTTCATACACCCGTCCAACGCTGGAATCGATGCCACATGAAGTTTATGAAATGTTGGCTAACATTCAAACTGGTTGGAACGCAGATTTCAAAATGTTGGTTCAAAACGCAGAAAGCGATGTCACCATGAAAGAAACGTTGTTCTTTAACGCTGGATTTCAACTCTCTGCAGAGACCTTCAGAAAAAAAATGCAGAACACTTGCTAGCTCTTTCACGGCATCTTCATACGGCTGGTTCATACGCTGGTTGTATGGTTGTATGGTTCATACGCTAGTTTTGCAGAATCGATGCCAGAATTGATTTATATGTAAGCGTTTTTACAATGCGCTTTAAACGCTTTTAAGGAATGCATTTATATAAACGCTTTTACAATGCGAATGCATACCACAATCGATGTCAGAATCGATGCAAAATGGAAGACAAAAACGTTGGTTCAATTATTTGCAGAATCGATTTGCCAATTGTAATGCTGTCTAATTTAATGCAGAATCCACTTACAACGCTGGAAAACTAAAAAACGCTGTTTCAAATGCTGGAAAACTAAAAAACGTTGTTTCAAATGCTGAAAACCAAAAAAACGTTGAAAATGGGCCTTTAGAAAAAACGTTGTTTAGAATCAAATGAACCAAATCATTTAAAACGCTAAGGACGCTGGTTATTAATCAATGCAGAAATCCATGCCAAACGCTGGTTACAATCGATGGTTATCACTGCTGTGTTGTGGCTATCACCATTTGTTGCAGAGAGGGGCGGACATGAGGATTGACAGTGCTTGTTCAAAACTCTTAAATATGTAAATTTACTGCGCTTGTCTCTTCCTTTTTCTTTTTATATATTACAGCAACACTTTGAAACAAAAAATTTACTCAAATTTGCATTTGCTGGTTTAAAAATGATTTTAGAATTCGCAGATCTAAAATCAATAAAAAAAATTGCGAATTTCATACCAATATTTTGCTGATCACTTCAACGGAGTTGAGTTTTCCACGACCTGATAGAGCTGGAATCTCCTCCTCACAGCGTTACTGTGGCTCTGATACCACATGAAAGTGCAGAAGTGTCCTCAGACACACAACTTTATTGATCAAGCAAAAAGATTACATAGCAAATTACAGGAGTTTACACACGTAAACTCACTCTCACATTCTCTCATTACACATTACATTGAAAATAGGAAACTAACCTATTTATAAGCTCTATGCTCTAACTTAATCTAGTTATGGATCACTTGGAAAATAAACAAGTGTCCATTTACAATAAATGAGATTCTAACCACTCTACTAACTTTTCTCCTAACTTAGAGCCTAGGAAACGACTCTTTCCTAGAGTCCTAATTTTTAATAACAAATTTCTAATTCTAAATATCTCACAAATATATTAAATATTCTAGAATAATAATTATTAATTTAATATCTTAAATTAATAATTATTTTATTCAAATACTATAACCTATGATAAAAATTATTTTTGGATCATCTAACAAACAAAGTAATCAACGGACCTTGAAGAAGTATTGGAACTTGATGCAAACAATCCTAGTGATGTTACAAGCGTAGAAGATTATGGTCAAGAGGATGAGGGGTGTCTAAATGAATTCTGGTCTGCAGATTGGGAAATTGGTTATGATGATCAAGAAGAAGAAAGTATTCTGCTCCCTCCGGTAAATAATATGGATCAATATGAGGCATCTCCGCATGTACCAAGCTATGAAGTCCCACCTAATGAATGGAAAAGGTTTCTTCTTTATGTTTCAAGGTGATGCTAATCCTGCCAAAGAGGATGTTTCTATCATTGAGGAAGATACCAGTAGCCCTAGTGTGGAGTGTGAAAATTCCTAGATCTAAATGATCTCCAGAATCCTACTGCAACTAGCGGAATTTACTTCTCCTATTTGTAAATTACATTACAGAATTATTTCATATTTCTTCATGAAATATTGAAGCAAATTACTGAAGCGGCCTACACTTAATTACTTATGATTCTAGAACAAGGAAACTGAGAAAAGAAAAATATACACATAGCACACCGTAATTTTTGGACGGAAGTCCCCAGAAAAACCCAATGCGGGAAAACCAGTGTAGCAGATCTGAGGGTTTGATTTTATTAAGCAATAGAAAATTCTGAATACATCTTTGAATACCACAAAGGTAATTCAATTACAGAGAGAGAAATATTGGCATAAAGATTGTGAGTTTTACCTCACTCAATCACTGAAAAAATCCCAGTTGATCCGGTCACTGGATGAAGTGCCCCTAGCAGGCCCTGCGTTGCCTCTGCGCAGTCCCTGCATCAGCCTCTTTAGGCACTGCGTCACCCAGCTAGATGATCGATCTGCAGCCCGGAATCACTGCTCTCAGCCTCTTGGTCTCACACCCCAGCTCCTGTCTTCTAAAACTGATTCTTCTGCAAAATCTCGGGCTCTCTCTCACCCTCTGCGTGGCCCTGCGTCAACCTTTGCGTGAGAGCTGCCGAATCACTCTTTGCCTCTCTCTGTTGATGATTCTCCGACTAAGAAAATCTCTTTTCGGAAGTTATCCCTACCCCTCACTGTGCTGGAATTACTTAGATCGAATTCTCCTCTGAGTACTGCTCACTTCAAAAAATCGCTCACTTAGATTCACTCGGTGTGTCTTTCCAAATGACCCTCAAGCCTTCCTTTATAGCCTTCTTGTTGAGACTTCAACGGCTGAGATTAGATCTCCAATCAACAGCTAATATTATAACTTGACTTGATCCATGTTCTCTAGAAGATTCACACTCTGTTTTATTAATACCCTTTAATTATTTAATTTTCCTAAGTTTAAACTTAAGGTCACATTAAAATAATTAATTATTTTAATAAAACACATTTTGAGTGGAATTTTCACAAACGATTTCTAGGTTCTTTGGAATACATGTGCCTAAGAATTTCGAGACTTAGAGGACTTCCGATGCTACCAAAAATAAACACTCCCTCGTAGCAAGGAAAGTGCTCTAACAACATACTTGTTGCACATTGCTCTGACCCTAAAGCATCCTTTGCACTGCGGATGTCTAACAAGTTGTCCACCAACCACTGTGCTGCTGCTGTAAGTGTATTGTTTCCCTTGACACTACCACTACCAATGCTACATCCGTACTACAACTCCCTCTCAAGTGCTGCATCTACTATGCTGCTAGCACTGCCACTGCTAACACTGCATCCGCACTACAACTCAGTTGCTGAGAGAAGCAACTAAACCACCCAAAAATTGAAGAAGCATTCAGTGGATGCAACTCATTACTGAAGATCTGACTGTTGCTAGTCCCACGTTGCCCTCTGAAGCCATTGTGTTGCTGAAGCTACTACACTATGCCTCTACGCACTGTTGCCTCTTTGCTCAGATTCTGGCACAGCTAACCACTATATCTGTCGCTCCATCACTCCTTGGCTCCCACTGAAAACTCCTCCATCCCGCTACTACTAATCATGGGCTCCCGTACCAAGGTGATTTTCCATGAGGTGGGTTCCTCAAGGATCCTGCCCAACTAAAGTTCAAGGTGAACTACAATTCCATGTCACTCCATCTCCCTCCTGGAGATGCGTGGGCACTCATGGCATACTCATCCTCCTCGATCTTCGCGGCTGCTACCTTTGGATCGTGCTTCTCATCTTTGGCCTTTTTCTTCAAAGGACATTGTGTTGCATAGTGGCCCATCTCGCCACATCTGAAACATTTCACCTTCGAGACGCATCCTTCTTACGTCTTGGTTGCCCTTGTTACCCCTTCGATACGAGGGCTACATTCTCCTCCTGTGGATTCTTCAATCCGCTCCCGTTGATACCGTCAAGTTTACACTTGACCAGATCTCTTCTCAGCTCCTCCTCCTGAAGAGTTGCCCTGTAATATCCCGTTTCAGGGATATCTCTAAAACACGGCAAACTCCAACCAGAGATGGACTGGGAGGGCATTTACCGGATATGCCGCCTCTGAAAAGAGGACGAAATCCGGAGGCTACCTGGCCCTTTCCAGACTCTGTCTAAGAGTGTGAGATAAACACACCAAGTGGTATAGAAGTAGAATGCCAGGAAATATATAAAGATAACAGTGCAGCAGACATACGATAGAATAGAAAGAATATACGACAAATCATCCAGAAATATAGAAAGAGAATGCTAAGCCATTTTATTAAACTGAGAAATATAATGAAGTACAATAGGAGATCAGAGTGATGGCACCTAAACTTGCTCAAGGCAAGTGAAGAAATACTCTCAGAATACACAGGAAATGGCTGCTCTCTGAACTACGTCCCAGCTGCTAGAAAACTGTCGTGTAGCTGCAACTGCTGAAATGATCTGAAGACTAGGGGTTGTTCCCCTTGCCGGAATGAGCTGAAAATCTGGAATCCTCCTCTACTCACCAATCTCGACAAAACCTAGAAACCATATCAGAAATGGCTGACCCCCGAAAAACACCCCCTTGGGAAATTACGTTGGCCTCCAATGCTCTGCGCAAAGGCTAAATAGGAATGAATGAAATACCGCCTCAAACTCCACCAATATCCTCCTAAAGGCAAAGGTTGATCCTCTGCTCAGTCTCCCGGCACAAAACCCCTGCAAAAATCCCAAACCGGAGCTCCTCCTAGATGGACTGCGTCCTCCCTCTAAATGACTGCGTAGTCTCTACGAATGCCCAGCGCCGCAGCAAAACCCAACACCAAAACCTCTCGCAAAACGCTGAAGGAAATACCTTGCCTGAGTAGGCACTCGAAGTCCCCCAGGGCTAAGGGCGAGATCTCCGACCAGAGACACTCAACGCACTAAACAGTGCTGCAGACAAGCTAAACAGCCAGCATGCTCAAGAAGTCAAAACGACCAGCTCAATATCATCAACAACGAATGAATCAAATGAGGAGGCTCCTCCCTCTTTTATAACGTTGGCCTTCCTCCAAAACCCTAAGGCCTATCTCCTCAACGTAGCCTCCCTCTTGCCACATCCTCATCCTCATCTGCACAGTCTCTTCTAGAGCATACGTGGGCCCCCTCTCTACGGGGTGCTTGGCCCCCCTTAGCTCCCTTTAAGTCACAACGTTGTGCTACTAAGGAGTGTGTTTTATTCCACTAAGTGAGTTAGACCCTCTCCACTCACCTTTTTATTTATTAATAAACTATAGACGACAAAATTGAACAAAATCGAATATTCCAATTAGCCACTGCTAATTAGGAATATCACATGCCCACATCGCCTCCCAACTCGGTAATGTCGCCCTACCCAAGATACTTTGGACAAAAACTTGCCACTCCTCAATGACTGCGTTAAGGGCCAATCTCACCATAGTTGTAGAAGATGGGATAGATCCCACGACAGCCAACTGATCACGGATTTCCAGAAGTCTCGTTAGGAATGGAACAATGTGCTCCCCCTTCTACATCTGGATCATCCAAAGCTTCTACTCCAAGTACATCTTCCACTACTCGGAAGTTCCTTCGTATAGCATGGACAAGGCCTCCCATATCTCCTTGGCTATGTTCTTACCAACTATATAAGAGACTATATGATTCTTGACACCGTCAAGGATAAGTCTCTTGGCCTTTGTCATATCGGACTTGTACTTTTTATTCTGATCCAGATTTGTAGGCACAACAACCACGTTGTCTACGAACCCCTTGAGATCATACTCGTCCAGAAGGAATCTGATTCTTTCCTTCCATATCACGTAGTTGGAGGATCCCTCCAACTAATCCTGATCTCTAAGTCCATGAGCTACCATCTCAGCCGAAAATTGTCGAACTGCTCCCTCTTTCTCCTTACTACGTAGCTTCTAGGCTGGCTTACGCACTCCTTGATGGAGCTGGTAAGTTTGTTGCGCCTCTGCTACCCAACAAACGAGAAAAATTGAATTCCTCAGCAAGGAACTCACTGAGGAAGAATTCCCTCACTATGTGCTCTTCTTATTCGTCTGACGCTTCTCTGTACAGCAACTGCTTGCAAACAAAATACGTCCCTTTGGCTCTGCGTAAAGGCTTTGCGTTGCTCCCTCTATCTCGGAAAGATCTCGATCCGAAAGTCTTACCTCTCGATCAACTCACTCAAAGAGAGACCACCACGAAAATTCAGCCCTTCTGGCTAGAACTGCGCAATCCCTCTGGTGATTCGATTGGCTGCTGTTGTAGCAATTCGGCCTTCGCTTCAATGCTAGATCTGCTCTTCGTGTTTAACATCAAACTCCTCTAATACCATGTGAAAATTCCTACATCTAAATGATCTCCAGAATCCAACTGCAACCAAATGAATTTACTTCTCCTATTTGTAAATTACATTATAGAATTATTTCAAATTTCTTCATGAATTATTGAAGCAAATTACTGAAGCAGCCTACACTTAATTGCTTGTGATTCTTAAACAAGGAAACTGAGCAAAAAAAAATACACATAGGACACCGTTACTTTTGGACGAAAGTCCCCAGAAAAACCCAATGCGGGAAAACCAGTTCCGCAGATCTGAGGGTTTGATTTTATTAAGCAGTAGCAAATTCTGAATACATCTTTGAATACCACAAAGGTAATTCAATTACAGAGAGAGAAATACTAGCAGAAAGATTGTGAGTTTTACCTCACTCAATCACTGAAAAAGTCCCTGCTGATCCGGTCATTGGATGAAGGGCCCCTGGAAAGCCCTGTGTTGCCTCTGCACAGTCCCTATGCAGTCCCTGCATCAGCCTCTCTAGGCATTGCTTCACCCAGCTAGGTGATCGATCTGCAACCTGGAATCACTGCTCTCAGCCCCCCGGTCTCACACCCCGATTCCCGGCTTCTGAAACTGATTCTTTTGCAAAATCTCAGACTCTTTCTCACCCTCTGCACTGCCTTTGCGTGGCCCTGCGTCAACCTCTGCATGAGAGTTGCTGGATCACTCTCTGCCTCTCTCTGCTGATGATTTTCCGACTGAGAAAATCTCTCTCCGAAAGCTATCCCTGCCCCTCACTGCACTGGAATCACTTAGATCGAATTCTCCTCTGAGCACTGCTCACTTCAGAAAATCGATCACTTAGATTCACTCGGTGTGTCTTTCCAAATGACCCTCAAGCCTTCCTTTATAGCCTTCTCATTGAGACTTCACTGGCCGAGATTAGATCTCCAATCAATAGCTAAGATTATAGCTTGACTTGATCCATGTTCTCTAGAAGATTCAGAGTGATCCGCATTGTTGTTCTATTCAAATGATCCGCAGATTCTGAGTTTATATAGTGGTGTCATCTTTGCCTCTAGGCCAACCATTTAGCTAGTGGGTAGGCCGACTTTAGTTACTGATATATAAGCCGACATGAAGTGTATTTACTCCAGCATTTAATGAGGCATTTCTTCACTGTATTTGAAGCTTATATTCCAGCGTTTGATGAAGCCTGTCTGTTAGGTCTTCGTAGTTTGCAAGATTGGCAAGTGCAAACGCTGCAGAGCCTACATCAAAACCGCTTTGGAATCTGAGGACCTAGCCATCCTAGATTCAGAGAGGGATATCTCTATGTAGAAGTTCAAAGATATGATCTTTAAGTTTTATGAAATGATATTAGGCTAGTTATGAAAAACAGAGTTTTTGTTTGTTTTGGTTGGGCAAGGATATTATGAAGATGAAGGAAGTCTGTATGAAGGGTGAAGGTGTGAGTAGGTGAAGGTGTGGTTCAGCTGATAAGATAGGCTAGGAGCAGCATCAATCCATTGGGCTATGGAGTCATAATAGGATTTAGTCGGACAGCAAGGTTCAAGAGTGGTCCATGGGGCAAGTCATCTATGTCAAAGGATCTCTTTAAGTTGATATTATGGAATGAAACAATAAGAAATGAAGTGAAAGAAATAAAACACATGAAGAAACAAAGAACAGCCTAAGATCAAGTAAGTACTTTGAAACTATCCTGCTTTTGGCATGCACTTAAGGAAAGACACAAAAGTACTCTAAGATCAGGTAAGTACTTTTAAACTAGCCTGCTTTTGATGTACTTTCAAGAGAAAACATTTTAAAAAACACAGAATAGCTTAAGATCAAGTAAAGACTTTTAACTTAGCCTGCTTTCAGCATATTCAAAGGGAAAACATTCATGATAAACACAAAAAAGTAGTCTAAGATCGGGTAAGTACTCTGAAACTAGCCTGCTTTCAACATACTCTTAAAGGAACTTTTCAAAGCAATTGTTGGAGATAAACCAGAGGACAGGGCTAACCATAAACTTCTCTAGCTCAGCTTTAATTAGAAAACTTCTCAAGAACATTTAAAGATAAAATCTCAAGTTGTACTCAGGAAATATGGGCTTACCAACACTTCACTGGTTATACTCTATTGAATTACCTCCAATTTAACAATTAGCAAAAAACATAAAGGATAAAGATTTTCAGTGAGATTTAGGGTACTTCAGAAGTAAATCCTAATCTATATTTGTTTTTCTTTATCAGAGAAAAGTGGACAGAATGGAAACAAAAAGAAAATAACAATTTACAGTGAGAAACACATCACCATTGACATAGACCAGGATCCCATAAATCAGCTATTTGTATTTGATGTTCAAACCAGTTACAATCCTCAAGTCCAATGGGTCTCTACAGCTTCAAACTTCTCATCTCAGCTTATGTGTCTTCAATTACAAACAGAGCTACAGCAACTTCAAAAGCTATTTACATGCAACAGATATCCAGAGACCAACCTCTATAATGTCTTCTGCAAAAGTATTTATAGAAGAAAGAGGAGGTGGAAGAGTTCTAGGTTTCAGGTATCATTAATTTCATACTAAACGCAGCTCCTAGCCTTGAAAACCCTGCAAGGCGTAAGGCAGGAGTGCTTTCAATTGTAACTCTGCTTTATTTAACTCTGTTTTTTCTTTTTAGGCTTAGTGGGTGAAAAGATAGACTTTCAGGCACTTTCTTATCTTTATAATAACTTTACTGACAGTTTAAAATGTTTCTTTTACTTGTAATAACTGTCAGCTACCTTTTGTCTTAATGTTTACTGACTGGGCCTTTGACTATGTATTCTTTTGAGGCAGAAAAGCTGCAAGTGGCAATTTA
Organism: Pinus albicaulis; assembly: GCA_034641835.2. Taxonomy (NCBI): domain Eukaryota; kingdom Viridiplantae; phylum Streptophyta; class Pinopsida; order Pinales; family Pinaceae; genus Pinus; species Pinus albicaulis. Next base: position 1,226,861,903 of record CM076584.1, on the reverse strand, counting down.
GTAGCTGAGGATTCAATTAGCCCCTCTGATGTGGCACTGAGGTGTCCTTCATTGTTTTGTCTTCTTTCATTTCCTTTAAAACACTGATGTACTTTAATATTGTGTTTATGCCTAATTAGGCTCTCTGTTTAGCTTTAAGCCCTTTAGACCATATTCAAATTTTGCTGACTATGCCTATCTGTTTTATCTGTGTTTAACACCTTTAATCCTTTGATTATGCTCTGATCCTTCAATTAATTGATGCTCACTGTGTTTCCGTTTGTTGGCAGGTGCGCAGAGGTTTTGCTTGACTGGAGGGTTCTTACTGAAGGCCGATGGTCATGATCCATCGATAAATGTGGAGATAAAAACCCTCCTCTGGATAACCCTTTTGCGACAAACAGGCTTGGGATTGTCATCCCTAGCCTTCGTGTTATCATCATACTGTGGGTCGCTTTGGCACTTTATCGGCCATGAGACCTACAACAAAAAATATAAACCATATTATATAAGCCTACGGGAATGAGGATAACTGCGATGGAGGTTGATGAGGACGAGGAGTAGTGAGGGGAAGAGGCCTTGCAGCGACGGAGAGGCAGGAAACATGGCGGAAATAACTTATTCAGGGTTAATTTTGAATATGGGCGCGAAGATGAGGAGTGGTTGTTTTGGAAAACCAGCAGTGGTTTTCGCGCGACGAAAGGGCAGTAAGTGGTTTGGCCCAGAGGGAGTGCGATTCCATACACTACGCGACACCTGTCTTTTGGAAAACCGCTGGTATCGCATTATTTTGGAGTGTTAAACTCCGGGCACCAAAATTATGCGATATGGAATACATGCCGTCGGATGAGGGGAAGGAAATCTGACGGTGCTGGTTGAATGCAATGAACAAGTTGCATAGGCAGAAATGAAAGTGGAAGACAGGTGGCAGTGTAAGATTGAGCGGGTGTTGTATGTGGTGGATGGTAGGCCCCGATGAAATTGGGTCATCGGGTTAGATGGAGACCGTCAGATTTGAAGGACGGACGGCGAAGATAAAATCGGGGATTGGTGAGAAGAGACGCAGGGGTATAAGGCGTCAGGGAAACTCCGATGCGATAAGTGACGAGGGTTCGGTGTTGACCGTCCGATCATTGAGAGGGACAGCTGAGATGTGATCAGACTCATCGCATCGGTGGAAGCAAACACAAGGTGAGAAAGCGGACGAAGGGAGCTTGCGATGAGATGAGACCTTAAGCGCTTGGTCATGACGCATGGTTTCATGAAGAATGAGGGGGCTAGGGCTAAGAGGGGCTTAACACCAGAATGCTCAAATGACTGTTTTTAGGCCAAGAACAAGTTTTTAGAGGGTTTTTTGGTGTTCTGATAAGGTAAGAGAGTGAGGGTTTCTAAACCATAAACAGGGAGTTTTACGATTTGAAGGGTTTTTTGAAGGTTTTTTTGAGGGGAAGGGAGGAAAAATGATAAAGAGAAAGAAGCTTTTTCAGAAGTAAATGGAGGGTAAAAAAAGGCCAAAATGGGTGAATGAAATGATGAAAAGGGGTTGTTTAGGGAACAATTTTGAAGGGGGCAGCAGGTTTAACTTGATGGTTTTCTTTTTAGTGAAACAACAGTGAAGATTACTCATTAAGTTCAACAACACAAGAAGACTTCAAGAATGAGCAGTTTTTTCGTGAAAACAATCTCTTGAAGGCTTAGGACTTATTTTTAGCCATCATTTGCTCAGTCAAAAATTTACTGATAGCTAACAGTGGCTCCACTCAGGGATGGCAGCGCCTTGGAGGTGTCAAGAATCTTCAAAATTTGATCTCTGGAATGTAGACCAGTGCCTTTATCCATTGCCAACCTTTTCTTCTTTGGTCATGCAACTATGAAAGATGATCAGTATTTACATCAAACAGAGTTAGTTCCCAAACAACTACCTACACAGCCTACTTCCTAACATTTTCTCTTCAGCATGTGCACTTGGACTTGCAGACCTTGAACATCAACATTTTATTCCTTTTGAAAATAGAAAAAACTAATCTAAGTCTACCCTTATTTCTTCCATGAGTTCAGATTAGACAGTTGAACTCATAAATTCTCTACCTAAGCTACTAACTGTCAGGATTAGACTGTCTGGCAAATTTTATTCTCTATCTTCTAAAACAGAAATTTAAACACAGCCAAACCAGGTTTAAGCAGTCTGATTTGCTGTGGTGTCTATGGTTGTATGTACAAGTTGCACACAGACTTTATTTGCAGAAATTTAAAACAAAATCATGAAGGCTTGAAATCTGAAAATTTAAACATCCTTCATCCTTTTTGCAGCTCGAATTTTGATCCTTTTTGAGTTGTCCTTCCTTTGTCTTGGTTCAGATTTTGAGCATTTTTGAACCACTGTATTTTTATCATAATCTATTCTATTGATAAGCCAACAGTAAATTGAAATCTATCTTAGTCATGATTTAGGCAGTATGACTAAAATAGCAGTGTTGTTTTGGTAGTGGCATTTAAGCTTGCACACTTTCAGAATTTCTCTTTTTTGGTATGGGGTTGTACCTTTCTTTTTATGTCTGCCCTCTTTTCTTTTTCTATTGTTTTTGTATTTTTCCTTTTTTCAAATTTGAAAAACAGTGTTATATACAATGGATAAAAAGCCTTGAAAGTAAAATATCAATCAACAGAAATAATGTTTGAGAAACCTGCCATTAACAGGACCTCCAAAGTATTCAGCTCCATCCAACTCTTGCAGAAAAAATGCATTGTTTCCAATAGCAGATTGGATAAGGTAAGGGCCCTGCCATAAGTTATCAAATTTTCCATGTTTGCCTTTATCTTCTCTTCTTGAATCCCATTTCAAAACTTTATCACCAATTTTGAAATCACTTGCCTTGGTTCTTCTATCAAACAGCTTATTAATGTTTTCTTGTTGTTGTTGTGCTCTGATGTAAACCTCCTCTCTAGTTTGTTGTAAATGTATAGTCTAGTTTATTCTTCTTGTTACATCATTATCTTCAGACTGCACTTTCTGGATCAGCTTTATAACTGGCAATCCTAAACTGGTTGGAAATATTGCATTAGTTCCATAAACTAGCTGGTAGGGAGACATTCCAATGGATTTTTTAATGGTCAGTCTATCTGCCCATAAAGCATGTACTAGCTTATTGTGCCATGATTTCTTGTTATCTTCCAGCAACTTCTTGATAATTTTTACCAAACTTTTATTTGATGATTCTGCAAGCCCATTACCTTGAGGGTAATAAGTTGTGGAATGACCCAATATAATCTGATATTTATGACAGAATTCTACCATATTTTTAGACCCAAATGCAGCAGCGTTATCAGTGATGATCTTTCTAGAACAGCCAAATCTAGACAATATATGGTTTTCAAGGAATGAGATGATGACTGAGTCTGTGGCGTTCCTAGAGGGGATGGCTTCTATCCACTTGAATAATCTGTTGTTGTGAAGATCCACTTATGTTGGTCAGATGATGGAGTATGGATTTCCCCAATGAAGTCTAGACCCCACTGTTGAAAAGGAGCTTCAATAGCGATTGGTTGCAGAGGTAAGGAAAGCAGTTTTCTTTTGCCTTCAAAGATTTGGCATTTGTGACAGACAATAATCATCTTATGGACATCTTGAAAGAGAGTGGGCCAGTAATACCCAGCTCTAAGGATTTTGTTGGCAGTTGATTTCCAGTAGAGGTGGCCTCCACATTCTCCTTCATAAAACTCATGCTTGATTTTATCTGCATCGTTCTCAGGCAAACATTTAAGCAATAACCCACTAGCATTTTTCCAATATAAACATTTATTCAAAATGTAGTAATTTACAGCTTTCAACTTTAAAAATCTTGCCTTCGTTTTAGACAAAATAAGAGGAACATTAAGATTGAGCAAAACATACAAAATATCAGCATACCAAGATGAATTTAGAAAATGGTCTTCAATAATTGAAGTAAAGAACTCCTCCTGTTCATCTAATGCATTAAACATGTTTATATCAAGAGCTTGGAAGTTAGATTCAACCATCAATTTTGCTAGTCCTTGACCTTTTATGAGTTTAGTGGGCTTGATTTCTAAGTCATACTCTAAAATTACAGCAATGCACTTTCCTCTTTTTCCATCTGGATCCTGGATTAATATGTCTTTCACCACCGAATGAGGCACAAATGCTATGATGTGGGAGTGCAAAATGTAAACTCTGAAGTCTTTTAAGGCTTTGATTAAGGCAAAGGCTTGTTTTTCTATTATGTTGTACTTCAGAGGTGCATCTCTTAATGCCTTGCTAAAAAATGCAATGGGCTGCTCTTGTCCATTCAAATTTTTCTGTAATAGAACAGCAGCTACTGTGTGTTCTGATACAAATGAAAAAATGAAGAAATCTTTGGAAAAATCAAGACTAATAAGAACTGGTGTTTTGGTGAATGTTTGTTTTACCAGTTCAAATGACTTCTTTGCTTCTAAGGTCCATTTAACTCCTTTTTTAAGCATGTTTATTATGTTTCTAAGGAGTTCAGCTAAATTGGGTATGAACCTTCTTAGAAATTAATCTTTCCAATGAAGGATTGAAGTTCCTTGATGTTTCTGAAATGGTTGATTTGTAATATGCCATCAATCCTTTTTGGGTCTATCCTTATTCCTTCCTCTGATATGATATGTTCAAGAAGTTTACCTTCTTGGAGACCAAATAATGTTTTCTTTGGGTTTAAGGACAGTCCAAATTTTCTGCACTTTTCAAGGACTTTTCTCAAATGTATTAGGTGTTCTTCATCTGTTTTAGAATAAATAGTTATATCATCAAGGTAAATCACAATGAAGTAACCTATTTCTTCTGAAAATGCAATATCCATGGCTCTCTGAAATGTGGCACCAGCATTCATCAATCCAAAAGGCATTTTCAAATACATGAAAGTACCCCAAGGTGTAATAAAAGTTGTTTTAAGTTGATCATCAGGATGTACCAAAATTTGATTGTAACCTGGGAAGCCATCTAGCAAAGAAATTATTTTCGAACCAACTACCTTTTGTAAAATACGATCCATTTTGGGCAAAGGATAGTTGTCATTGAGTGAGGTTTTGTTTAAGTTTCTAAAATCAATGCAAAGCCTTATCTTTCATGTTTTCTTCCTAACTGATACAAGATTGGACACACTCTGAGTATCTAACAGGGACTATAATTCCAGCATCATACATTTTCTGATTTCTTTCTCTACTAGAGGTAATTGAACAGGGTTGATTATGCGCAATTTCTGTTTAAAAGGTTTCTGGTTTTCTTTGAGGGGGTATCTTATTCTGAATTATTTCTGTATCATATGATTTCAGATCTTCATAGCTCCATGCAAAAACATCATAAAATTCCTTAAAGAGCTCAATGTATTTCAGTTTAACGTGAGGAGGCAGGGTTTTGGATATTTTGATTATTTTGGGCTTTTCCTCACTGCCTATATTGCATTCTTCCACTTCAGATTCTATGGGTTCTAGTTTTGGCCTCATCATTCAAGTCAAATAGTTCTTCTAAGGGGACCAGCCCTTTTGGCAAGCTTTGGTCTTTAGATTGCAGCACTTCCAGGTCTTCATTTTCTAAATCTGTGCTATTTTCTGTTATGTGTTGAAATTCATTTGTTAACAGATTTATTTTTGCAATCTTTGGAGACATTTCTTCTTTGGTAAGTGGGCTTTCTTCAGTAGGACAGTCTTCATCAAAATCTTAATCAGACTATGATGTCTCAAATTCATTTTTGGACTATAAGAGGTCTTCTATTTGTTTATCTCCCTCAAAAACTTGCCAGTATTTTTCATTGTCTGGGACAGCTGGTCTAAATTTGACTTGGGTGGTGCATTGCTTGGTTTCATAAGGTGTAAGACAAGTTCTAGCAACAAAGGCTAAACCATTGGCAAGGACATTTTGGTTTCTTGGGACAAAGACAAGTTGGAATTCATCAAATGTTTTTAACAAGTCCATGGCATCATCTCTATAGGCTCTAAGTCGAGGATGTTTAGCACTATATTCCCCATTGACTTGCTTAATAATTAACTCAGAATCCCCATGAACTTTTATCCTTTTGGCCCCTAATTTTTTCAATAAATGCAGGCCTAAAAGGAGAGCTTCATACTCAGCTATGTTGTTTATACATTGAAAATTCAATTTGAAAGAATTCCCTTCAGCATGATTGTTTTCAGTGTTGTGTATCCATATGCCTGCTCCTGCATCATTTTTAGTGCAAGACCCATCAAAATTCATGTTCCAAAGAGGACTGTTTTCAAATTTGAGATTTATTTCATTGCTATCCTCTTTGTCTTCTTTATCATTTTGTTCTGTACAAGGGTCTGCACTACATTTTTCTAAGTTTTGTTCCTCAAAGTTTTCAATGTTTTGAGGTTCTACTTCTTGATTTTCATGATCTGCGTTATTTTTATGACTGTTTTGGACCTCAAGACCTCTAATCTGTTTGTTGTGAATTTCTAATCAGCAAACTGTTTTTTAATTTCCCCTTTATTTTCCTGCTCATCAATGGCTGTAGCGATGTTTGAAAGTGAAGTGATCACAGCATTTGATGTTTTTTCACTGATTAGTTCTTGCTCTTTTGGAATATCATCATTAAAAAGAATGAAAGAGTCAAGGTCAGTGTGGATGGAATAGAGAGGAGAATTCTCTGGTCTTTCTTGGTTACTCACCATGTACTTCATGTGCGTTTCCCTATAGAGTCTTCTAGGTTGACTGAAGACAGGGATGGTGGCATAAGTCATATCCATCTGCATTGTGCCTTGTAACTTAGCACCCCATGATCTTGAAAGGAGCATGCCATATTTGAGGGGTATATCAGCTACTGCAATGTCCATCACTCAACTCTTGGCTGGTATTTGGACTAAGTTAACACACGGATCCTTTATTAGGCCCAGGCATCTCACCCTACTTGAATCAAAGGAATATAAATCTTTGTAAGGTCTAGTTATCTCTAAACCTAATCTTTCCATTATAACCTTAGGCATGAAATTGTGTGATGCTCCTGAATCAAGCATGGCATTGTGCAAAATATTATCATGGATGTTTAAACTGATGTAGAATGGAGGGGTAGTTCCTTCTTGAAATTTTTCTTCAATCTTTGGTCCAAAAATGAGCTCTGGGGTATCATCATTTAAGTTAACTATGTCATGAATGTCTTCTACGTTTAAAGCTTTCAAAATCTGACCTCTATATACATTCTAAGTGACTAATTCAGTAAGTGGAACAGAGATTTTGATTTTGGATATTTCATTTTCTAGGCTAAAAGGAATCTAGTTTTTTAACATGCTTAATTCAGCCTTCTTAGTCACTATTTCATCAGCAAAATTAGCTTGCTGATTTTTATTATTTACAGCAGTTAGAATGGTTTTTTCAGGAGCATTAGCTGAGGTGCTAGTGCTATTGGGGTTAATACTCTGTTTTTCATTGGTTTGAGCATTTTTCTCTTTGTTTAAATCAGAATTTATGGCCACTGTTTTGTGATTTTCAACTATCTTTTTGGGTGTATTTTCAGGGTTGTTTTTGGCAGATTTATCAGAGGTTTTGTTTCTAGGAGTATCTTGATTCTTTTTACCTCTGAGGTCATATTGTTTAGGTGATCCTATGATGGCATTTTCAGAGTATTGTTCATAATAATCAGTTTGTGGTCTTCTGTCATCATAAGGTGTATATAGACCTTGTTTTGTTTCATAAATGAGATCAGAATCCTCATTACTTACTCCCAACATATTCATGTTGTCATCCTCTGTTTGTTCACTGGTTTCTTCATCCTCATTAACATAATTTTCTTGGAAGGGAGGTCTGATCTGTTGATCATCCTCTCTTTGTCTGTTTTGAGGTTGATTTCTCCTAAAGTTCTGATTTTGATTTTGAGATTGATTTCTATTTTTGGGAGCTGATGGATTTTCTCTGGATTGTGCTCTCTCAAGTATGTTCATTTTCTTCATCATTTCCTCCATCATTCTTTCCATTTTTGAGCTAGATGTGGAGGGTGCAGTTTCCTCCCTAAATGATACTTTTTTTTTCATTCCTCATCCTAGCTCTTTTTTCAATCAGATTTACTTCCACAGCAAGAGCTCCTTTTTGCATGTCTTCCAAAGTCAAAGGATCTCTCTCTCTCAGCTGGTATGCCATTTCAAGGTCAAATCCTTCAGGAAATTTGGCCAAAGCTGAGCCTTGTGGAGGTTTCAATTCTGGGGGTAGGGCATTATAAACACTATTGAACCTAGTGCAATAATTTTGAACACTCTCCCCAACGTTTCTTTTAAGGTTATTGTAGTCTGAAAGTATTTGGAGAGGGTTTTTTCTGACTTCCCATTTGTTTAGGAATGACTGATGGAGGGCTTGAAGGTCATTAATACTATTAGGGGTTAAGCTTTTAAACCACTTTCTTGCTTCTCCCCCTAAACTTTGAGCAAACAATCTGAGTTTCACAGTTTCATCAACAATCTCATTTCTATCAAAATAGTCATTCATCTTATCCACATGTTGTGAAGCAATAGTAGCACTACTGGCATCATATAATGGTATCTTGGACTGATAGTCCTGTGGCAAATTGACTGAAGGTAAAGGAAGGACTAGAGGGGCATACCATGTTGCCATGATAAGAGGTTGTGGGAAACATGGGGGGTTTACAGGTGGAGGATGTAAGAAGGGAGGGGGTTGATGGAATGGGGTAGTTTGAATAGTGGGTGTATGGATAACAGAAGTGGATGGATCAGCAAGAGACTGTTGAGCAGATCTTGGATGAGAGAAACCAAAATTATGAAGAAAATGTAAATCGGGTGGGGTGGTTTCTCTGCTAACAGTGTTTTCCCCACTATGTTGGGATGAGTGTGAAAGCTCAAAGTCTATCTGATCTATATCATCAAGTGACCTAGCTCTGAATGGGTTTCTTAAGTCAACTTGTGCATCTTGTAGAGCTGTGAGGTTTTCAGGAACAGAATTAGCTCTATGGACTGGCCTAACAACAGTTGAAGTTTTAGACTTAGCAGATTTCCTAAGTATACTTTCTGGATTATCAACTATATCAGGAGGATTTGGGTCGAGATGGGCTCTAGTATGAACTCTTCTAGAAGCCACTATGTTAGGTTTTCAGACCCAATGGTAAGAAAAGTTTAACCAAATATGACAATCTTTGATAGGCTAACTAATCTTTCAAACGAGGAAACTTAACTTCTCACAATTTCCTTAAGTGAGTTTGTATGATGTTATAATAGAAATGGGTTTCCCAGTGGAGTCTTTAGGTCTATTCAGGATTGTGGAGTCACCAGGTGGAAATTTTTAGCTTTAGAAGGTAAAATGTTTTATGGTCCACCACCATTAATAGGTTTGAATACCAATCTGAAATGTTTTTTGGGTTTTCTGAGTTTTTACAGTCCTGTGGTCTATGAGAGTGTCCTAAATCTATTTCAGCACTTAGCTACAGTGATGAGACAAACAGAGTTTACTCTATGGCTTACTTAGCTGATTTCTTCAAGATTTGATAGGGGTATGTTAGAATCCTAAGAAGTACTTAGATTGCCACTGATTCAGACAAGTCCTATCATGATTACCAACATGCTTGGTAGTACTTGAAGAAAGCTATTCATTCTGTACCGAATACTGAGTGTTTTGTTTTAAGGATTTTACTCAGATTGTCCCCAGTATGGTCGCCAATATGTTAGGTCTCCGTAGTTTGCAAGATTGGCAAGTACAAACGCTGCAGAGCCTACATCAAAACCGCTTTGGAATCTGAGGACCTAGCCATCCTAGATTCAGAGAGGGATCTCTCTATGTAGAAGTTCAAAGATATGATCTTTAAGTTTTATGATATGATAATAGGCTAGTTATGAAGAATAGAGTTTTTGTTTGTTTTGGTTGGGCAAGGATGTTATGAAGATGAAGGAAGTCTGTATGAAGGGTGAAGGTGTGAGTAGGTGAAGGAATGGTTCAATTGATATGATAGGCTAGGAGCAACATCAATCCACTGGGCTATGGAGTCATAATAGGATTTAATCGGACAGCAAGGTTCAAGAGTGGTCCATGGGGCAAGTCATCTATGTCAAAGGATCTCTTTAAGTTGATATTATGGAATGAAACAATAAGAAATGAAGTGAAAGAAATAAAACACATGAAGAAACAAAGAACAGCCTAAGATCAATTAAGTACTTAGAAACTATCCTGCTTTTGGCATGCACTTAAGGAAAGACACAAAAGTAATCTAAGATCAAGTAAGTACTTTTAAACTAATCTACTTTTGATGTACTTTCAAGAGAAAACATTTTTAAAAACACAGAATAGCTTAAGATCAAGTAAAGACTTTTAACTTAGCCTGCTTTCCGCATATTCAAAGGGAAAACATTCATGATAAACACAAAAAGTAGTCTAAGATCAGGTAAGTACTCTGAAACTAGCTTGCTTTCAACATACTCTTAAGGGAACTTTTCAAAGCAACTGTTGGAGATAAACTAGAGGACAGGGCTAACCATAAACTTCTCTAGCTCAGCTTTAATTAGCAAACTTCTCAAGAACATTTAAAGATAAAATCTCAAGTTGTACTCAGGAAATATGGGCTTACCAACACTTCACTGGTTATACTCTATTGAATTACCTCCAATTTAACAATTAGCAAAAAACATAAAGGATAAAGATTTTCAGTGAGATTTAGGGTACTTCAGAAGTAAATCCTAATCTATATTTGTTGTTCTTTATCAGAGAAAAGTGGACAGAATGGAAACAAAAAGAAAATAACAATTTACAGTAAGAAACACATCACCATTGACATAGACCAGGATCCCATGAATCAGCTATTTGTATTTGATGTTCAAACCAGTTACAATCCTCAAGTCCAGTGGGTCTCTACAGCTTCAAACTTCTCATCTCAGCTTATGTGTCTTCAATTAAAAATAGAGCTACAGCATCTTCAAAAGCTATTTACATGCAACAGATATCCAGAGACCAACCTCTATAATGTCTTCCGCAGAAATATTTATAGAAGAAACAGGAGGTGGAAGAGTTCTAGGTTTCAGGTATCATTAATTTCATACTAAATGCAGCTCCTAGCCTTGAAAACCCTGCAAGGCGTAAGGCAGGAGTGCTTTCAATTATAACTCTGCTTTATTTAACTCTGTTTTTGCTTTCTAGGCTTAGTGGGTGAAAAGATTGACTTTCAGGCACTTTCTTATCTTTATAATAACTTTGCTGACAGTTTAAAATGTTTCTTTTACTTGTAATAATTGTCAGATACCTTTTGTCTTAATGTTTACTGACTGGGCCTTTGACTATGTATTTTTTTGAGGCAGAAAAGCTGCAAGTGGCAATTTAGTAGCTGGGGATTCAATTAGCCCCTATGATGTGGCACGGAGGTGTGTTTTGTCTTCTTTCATTTCCTTTAAAACACTGATTTACTTTAATATTGTGTTTATGCCTGATTAGGCTCTCTGTTTAGCTTTACGCCCTTTAGACCATATTCAAATTTTGCTGACTGTGCCTATCTGTTTTATCTGTGTTTAACACCTTTAATCCTTTGATTATGCTCTGATCCTTCAATTAATTGATGCTCACTGTGTTTCCATTTATTGGCAGGTGCGCAGAGGTTTTGCTTGACTGGAGGGTTCTTACTGAAGACCGATGGTCATGATCCATCGATAAATGTGGAGATAAAAACTCTCCTCTGGATAACCCTTTTGCGACGAACAGGCTTGGGATTGTCATCCCTGGCCTTCGTGTTATCATCATACTGTGGGTCACTTTGGCACTTTATCGGCCATGAGACCTGCAACAAAAAATATAAACCATATTATATAAGCCTACGGGAATGAGGATAACTGCGACGGAGGTTGATGAGGACAAGGAGCAGTGAGGGGCAGAGGCCTTGCAGCGGCGGAGAGGTAGGAACCATGGCGGAAACAACTTATTCAGGGTTAATTTTGAATATGGGCGCGAAGATGAGGAGTGGTTTTGGAAGACCAGTAGTGGTTTTCGCGTGACGAAAGGGCAGTGAGTGGTTTGGCCCGAAGGAAGTGTGATTCCATACACTACACGACACCTGTCTTTTGGAAAACCGTCGGTATCGCATTATTTTGCAGTGTTAAACTCCGGGCGCCAAAATTATGCGATATGGAATACATGTCATCGGATGAGGGGGAGGAAATCTGACGGTGCTGGTTGAATGCGATGAACAAGTTGCACGAGTGGAAATGAAAGTGGAAGACAGGTGGCAGCGTAAGATTGGGCGGGCTTTATATGTGGTGGATGGTAGGCCCCGATGAAATTGGGTCATCGGGTTAGATGGAGACCGTCAGATTTGAAGGTCGGACGGCCAAGATGAAATCAGGGATTGGTGAGAAGAGACGCAGGGGTATAAGGCGCCGAGGAAACTCCGATGCGATAAGTAACGGGGGTTTGGTGTTGACCATCCGATCATTGAGAGGGACGGCTGAGATGTGATCGGACTCATCGCATAGGTGGAAACAAACACAAGGTGAGAAAGCGGACGAAGGGAGCTTGCGATGCGATGAGACCTTAAGCGCTTGGTCATAGCGCGTGGTTTCATGAAGAATGAGGGGGCTAAGGCTAAGAGGGGCTTAACACCAGAATGCTCAAATCACTGTTTTTAGGCCAAGAACAGGTTTTTAGAGGGTTTTTCGGTGTTCCGATAAGGTAAGAGAGTGAGGGTTTCTAAACCATAAACGAGGAGTTTTACGATTTGAAGGGTTTTTTGAAGGTTTTTTTGAGGGGAAGGGATGAAAAATGATAAAGAGAAAGAAGCTTTTTCAGAGGTAAATGGAGGGTAAAAAAGGGCCAAAATGGGTGAATGAAATGATGAAAAGGGGTTGTTTAAGGAACAATTTTGAAGGGGGCAGCAGTTTTAACTTGATGGTTTTCTTTTTAGTGAAACAGCAGTGAAGATTACTCGTTAAGTTCAACAGCACAAGAAGACTTCAAGAATGAGCAGTTTTTTTCATGAAAACAATCTCTTGAAGGCTTAGGACTTATTTTTAGCCATCATTTGCTCAGTCAAAAATTTAATGATGGCTAACACTTTCCATAGCCATTTCTTCAAGGATTTGTGACACGGTTCATGACAAGGTCTAGAGCATATATTGATGATTAGACTCTTCATTTACTAGACACTTAATTACAAATGTAACTAGAAGACAACCCTAATAGACATCAAGAAGAAGTCTATAATAAAATCTTGCTCATGAAACCCATGAAGCAAGTATAACCAAAAATACATTTTATTATCTTTGTCTTCTTCTTTACATAAATAGTAAATACATAATTACATTGTCAATATGAAGACTAGCCTAGTTACACTTTCGAACAGTTAGGGGATGGATTTTGGCACCTAATGATGTTCTTAAACTCGCCAAGGTGAGGGGAAAGGATTAAATAATAATTTTCTTCCAATGATGTCAAATTGATCCTACTAAGTTCTAGCCTTGGGAACACCTGGGCAAAACTTGATCCTAGAGCTAGGGCTTGAGGTATCCGGAGATTCCACCGTCGGAATTGACCCAAATTCGAAGGAGAGTGAGGGGACCCACAAGCGCAGTTGCCTCTAGGAGATCGAAATTTTCCTGTGACTAGATTCTCAGGAAATTGATGCCCTAGGTGACCTAATGGGACTAGACCTAGGAAAAAGGGGAAAGACGTGAAAAAGAGGGGAAAATGATCACCCTTTTTTGAGGGACTAGTGCCTGATTCACTTGGGGATATGGATTCAAGTATAATAATGAAGAATAATTTGGTTTCTTGATCAAGGAGGCCCAGAAAGTCAACTTCGTCCAATGTTAGAGGAAAGAGAAGAAAAGTGACCTTCAAGCATTTATACTTCATACAAATGGTGCAAGCTTATCGAGATCAAATGATCTCTAGGACATTTCATTCATCTAACAATGACCCATACATTAAATAAGCTACATAGACATAATTCCACATTTCAATCATGCAGCAATTAGCCCTAATTATAGCGAAATTCAATTGTATGCAGCAACAAGAAAAATAGCATTAAATTTGCACTTACAAATGTTAGAGAGTATATCCAACCAGCATCACATTTGCAAATAAGAATCTCCAAGATAAAAATAGCTCAAATCCATACATCAAAATTCATCCATCATCCAAAAAAAGTCCTCCAAGGAAAAATGTGAAGTTCTTTAAAGATAGAGAGATCCCAAGTCAAGTGATGATACAAATGAATCCAACTAACTCCTATTTATACCCCTTTTAGGAGTTCGATTTAGTTAATGAGTCTACATTAGCCCCTAAACATAAAATAATGTGCAAATAACCTAACTTTTGGTGACAAGCCCACCAAACTAGCTCATAAATGAAATAACAAGCCTCTCAAGAGGTCAAATAATAATATGTGCATGTCGTGGGGCCCTCCAAAAGGCGTGATAATGTCCAGAAGTACCATAATGATGAATAAACTCCTCAAAATATGATGGACAAGGGGGTGGCCCCTTGTTCTCCAAGTAGTAGACTTGTGGTGCTCCCAATGGGTGTGAGAGCACACCAATGACCCCATGGGTCTCCATATGAGTCGAAGATGCTTGTAGATCCTCTGCAAGGGCTTCAATGATGGAATGAACGTTGCCATATCATCGTACAAGTCCTGCAACACCTGCCAAGTGTGTGGTGCTCCTGTGAGGCCTGTTGGGCATAGTGTATCAAGTGCATCATCCTCTTCCCAAAAGTGGATCTCTAGTAATCTTTGGACATCAATGGGGATTTGTGGAGTGTTGTCTTCTGTTGTGGAGGCACATGGCTCTCTACACACACCCTACATGTGCCATTGTAGCCCTCTGGGAGGTTAGGACCCCATATAGGGAGACCAAACCCAAATGGACACCGTCTGCAATCCTGTATAAGATCCAATGTGTCCCTTAGCCTTCCAGTGCAACAAGTCATTAGAGTAATCATGTAAAATAACTTACAAACCATAGACAACAAAGTGGGCACTTCATAATGGCATGCCCTTCTGTAGTGGGCTTTGTCATGTGCTGATGTGTCCAAGCTCCAAAGGGGGTTAGCCAAGTACCTTATTAGGTGGTTTCTACCCTTAAACAGGATAGTATGTCCAAGGTACATCACTCAAATGCGGTTGGCAAGTGATAAAGAAGTGAAATGGAATAGGGAATGAGAGGGGCAGTCCTGGGCCACATATTGGGGCTCAAGGGTGGCTACAGAAGGGGAAGCCTACACCTGGGTATATAATGTATAGGAGGGAGCAATAGTTGCACATGAGGTGCCCGACCTTGATTTTTCCACCCTTCTTTATATGCCTTCTGCCTTTTATGAATTTTCTTTAATTCACTGCTCGGGGCTCAAAGGACAAGAGCATGATGTTTAAGATATAGCAGTGATTACCCCCTTTTAGATAGGGTGGTTCATTGCCCTCCAAGGGTTGGGACAATCAAGGGTTCTTGGATGATAAAGGAGGCTCATCTAGGGCCTATGAAACCAGAGCGATGACCATGGGTATGGGGTAGAGCTCGTGTATTGGCTTTTACCCATGTTGTCGACAATTCTTGTCTACCCTAGAGACAGCCTAGAGTTGCCATAGACCAATGCCTAGGACATCTTATCATAGCAAGGAGCTCATAATATAGCTTGGGTTGTCAATCCAAAAGCTCTCTTACTATCTCTTGCAAAACAAGGAAATTAGTTTAAATGGAACCAAACTCTCTCAGAAGTTGATACAAAGATAAGAATAATGTAGGAACAGCATGCAAAACTCCAATACAAAAGAATCAGACAGTTAAGAGACAGCTTACTGCAAAGAGGGCCAGTTCAAATAATATGCCACAGAAATCAAATATCAGAAAGTGGATGCAGTGAAGAAACATGAAGAAGATACTAGTTAGCATGAGGCTGATACCCAGATACACAACAAGACCACATATGGGCTTATCCAACTAAGAATCCATACATGACAATGGCGTTTTAAAAGCACCCTCCTCAAGCAACTAACATAGCAGAAAATATGGATGAAATGAACATGGAACAGTATATCATGACTAGGCCTATTTAAAGTGCTTGACTAATCCAAGTATGGGCACCAACTAGGATGAATCCTTACTTAAGACCAGTGAGCCACTCGCATTCTAGAACATGATACGAGAAGATAAATAGCATGAAATGAGATATTATATTAACACATAAGAAAATATTACATACTGTGGGATACCAAAGACCAGAATCCTCATTACAGTTATAACTCCTCCTCACTGAAACCCTACGGGCTCTGAGCCTTCATACAGAAACTTTACAAGATGTATACAAAAGCCTTTCACTGCACAGTTTGCTGATAGAAATCTGGAACCCTTACAATGAGTTTTTTCATGGTTTTTATAGGAGAAGCAGAAAACTCTAGAGAAATGAGGTAGGTGATATACATTTAATGGTTTGATTTGAAACAAAGTGGCGGAAGACATTCGCGCCCATACTGTGAATGACTAAATATAATTAACTATACTTTGCAATCTACCTCCAGAAATAAGTCCACTGGGAGAAAATTTCTTCAAGAACAAGGCATGAGGGTAACTCTTCGTGAACATTCTGTACTTTCCTGAAGGGAATTTGCCTGGATAATCACCTTGAGAATATTTCTTTCTGAGCATTGTACCTTCCAGCATTTGAATTTAAATCCAAGACCTTTAATGCAGGACGCTGTGTCTCTCGACCTTTCACTGATATTCTTATGTTTATGAAATAAATGTCTTCATCTACCAGAAATTACCTTTTGTATTACTCTGAAGGGTTTGATAAATTCCAGCCCTACTTCATTAAATAAAAGTCTTGTCAACAATATTTCCTCGGATTTCTGCTTCATCACCCAGCACCTGTTGAATGGCTCTTTGAAATGCACTCGTCCTCTGTGATGCAAATCTCGAATTATAATGGTTTTCCAGCAACGAACACCTGCAAAAATCCACAAACTCATCAACAGACACCAGACTCGGGGATGGACATACAATGAGGGTGGTCGTGTGACAAAGTGTCGTGACAACCAGGGTGGTGGTACACAGGGTGGTAGTGAAAACGCAAAGGAACTGTGAGGAACGAACTAATGGGGGTTTTTAACATAAAACGCTAAAATGTGGCGTGTGAATGTAATATATGGGTGGTGGAGGTGAAAGTAGGCGACACGTGGAAATTATGACGTGGAAATGATCCGGGTCAACAGCGGGCAGTCAAGTGATCTGAGCCACACGATTACTGAATAAGATCGACGGTTTTAAATGCATCGGAGAACAATGAAATGGTGGGCCTGGGCGCGATGGACAAGACTAAAAGGTGCGCAACTTTGAAGGACGGGAGCCGTCAGATGTGGACCCCGAGATCGAATGGCCTGGGTGGATTTCGCTGCACGTCTTTCGACTGGGAGATAATGCGCGAAATGAGTGGTTTGGCAATCGTACCCTGGGACACGCGTCACCCAACGTATGGAATCGCTGGGTCCGCGGGGAATACCGCCAGCTATGGATGGGTGGTGCGGAAAAGACCACTGGTTTTCGGGCGCGGGGACCACCATTACTGAATTGATTGCGGGCCGTAGATTTGGTTGAGATCGGACGGCTAAGACTTGGCCCGAAACTGTAAAGTGATGGGCCCCGTTTGGTTATAACACAAGGTTTTGCATACGAGTCACATGGGGATTAAAACCAAGGGGCTGAGACCCGATATAAAATTTAATTACGGGTTTTAACTTTGAATGGTGTATTTTTGTGCGCGGGGAGGGCAACGATAGATGAAATATGAGGGTTTTGGGCCACTATAGGGATTTTAAACGAATTCGGATGGGACTGTTAGCCAAAATTTTGAATGGAGGGGCTGATATGCACAACATCGACTCCATCTGGGGACGGCATGTTCATCCATGGACATGTCGAGAACACGCAGACCACTGATCACTTCTGTGCATACCCTGACCTTCTGCTCTTTTAGCATTTTTCTTCATAATTTATCAGTGCACTCATAAAACCAAAACTGAAGCAAAACATATATACAGTATGGTACATCAGGCTTGCTTTGCCTGAATCAGAATTGAAAGTAGGGCTTGAGAAATTGGCCATTTACAGGGGCGTCCAGCAGATCACCCTGTAAGTTTTCCAACATAAAAGTGTTATTACCTCCCTTGTTTACAATTCTGAAGGGGCCAAACCAGAGGGGATCAAACTTGGCATGCTTTCCTTTTTCGGCCCTCCGGACATCCCATCTGAGAACCAGATCACCAATCTGCAATTTTCTATCTTTTGCACGTTGATCAAAGATGTTTTTCATTTTCTCTTGATATTCTGTTAATCTCTGATTCACTTGGTTCTGTGTTTCCTCTAATTCCACCAATTGATTAATTCTTCTGACCATGTCATCTGGTTCTTCCTGACTTTCCTAAATGAAACGTGCCACTGGCAAAGCCAATTGCACAGGAAACACAGCTGCTCGCCCATATACCAGTTCATAAGGAGATTTCCCAGTTGCTCTCTTGCTAGTTACTCTATTCGCCCACAGAGCAAATTTCAATTGGGAATCCCAATTCTTTTGATTCTCATTAATTATCTTCTTCAAGGCCCTCACCAGAGTTTTGTTGGAAGATTCTGCCGAGCCATTCCCCTGTGGATAGTAAGCTGTGGAGTGATTTAATGCAATATTATACTGCTAGCAGAAATTTACAAATTTATTGGACTTGAAGGCCTGTGCATTATCAGTTACAATTCTAGCTGGACAGCCAAACCTGGATATGATGTTTTCTTCCATGAATTTCATGATGACTGTATCTGTAGCTTTTCTTGTGGGTATGGCTTCCACCCATTTAGTAAAATAATCTGTGGCTGTCAGTATCCATTTATGTTGGCCACTTGATGGGGGGTGTATCTCCCCTATAAAATCTAATCCCCATTGTTGAAATGGTTCATTTACATGGACTGGAATTAGGGGCAGAGCAGGCAGCTTTTGCCTCTCAGCAAATTTTTGGCACTTATCACATGCTCTGACCCAATTAAAAACATCTCCAAATAATTTAGGCCAATAGAAACCAGCCTTCAAAACTTTATGAGCTGTAGCCCTCCAACTGTAATGTCCTCCACAGATTCCTTCATGAAATTCTATCATTATATTTTCTACTTCATTTTCTGTAAGGCATAATAGTAATATACCTTAAGGATCTCTCCAATATAGCTGCCCATTAGCAACTATGTATTTCTGTGATTTCATTCTTACAGCCCTGTATTTTAACTTATCACGACTTGGAGGACAGCTAAGTGTTAAGAGATATTCAACTATTTCCTTGTACCAAGGGCTAGTGAGGTATTTTATATGTATCTTCTCAGTGGCCATCTCTAGCCCTTGTTGTTCTTCTCCTTTTTCAGACTCTTCATTTGCTATCATGGACAAATTTATGCCAAGAGCCTGATGATTTGATTCAGACAATTTTGGCTAGCCCCTGCCCTTTAACCAACTTAGTGGGCCTTATGTCCAAATCATACTCCTGAATTTTTGCAATCCATCTTCCTCTTTTACCTTCACTATCCCCCTGAACAAGAATGTCTTTGACAGCTGCTGTAGGGACATATGCAGTGATGTGAGATTGCAAAATATACATTCTGAAAGCTTTAAGAGACTTCACCAGGGCATATGCCTGTTTCTCCAATATGTTGTATTTCAATTCTGCATCATGCAATACCTGACTGAAAAAGGCTATAGGCTGCTCATATCCATCTTCATTTTTCTGCAATAAAACTCCAGCTACTGTATGAGGTGAAGCAAATGAAAATATCATAAATGGCTTTGTATAATCTGGCCCAGCCAACACAGGAGCTTCAGCAAATGCCTGTTTTATCCTTGTGAATGTATCTCTGGATTCTTGGGACCATCTTACTTCATTGTTCTTTTTAAGCATATCAGTTATATGCCTAACTATCTCAGCATAGTTAGGAATAAATCTTCTCAGAAAATTAATTCGTCCTAGGAACACCTGCACTTCCTTCTTATTCCTGGGTAAAGGAATACTGTTTATAACTTCAACTCTCTTAGGGTCTATTTTCACACCATCTTTAGTTACAATGTGCCCTAAGAGTTTTCCCTCATCTAATGCAAATAAAGATTTTTGAGGATTGAGGGAAAGACCATACCTTTTGCATTTTTCAAAGGTTCTCTGCAGGTGCTGAATGTGTTCGGTATCATCCTTTGAAAATACTGTGATATTATCCAGATATACCACCAGAAACTTGTCCTTCTCTCCAACAAAAGCTATGTCCATTGCCCTCTGAAAAGTAGCTCCTGCATTAATTAGCCCAAATGGCATCCTGGCATACATAAATGTACCCCATGGTGTTGTAAATGCAGTTTTCTTCTGATCCTCTGGGAAAACAGCCACCTGATTATAGCCGGAAAACCCATCCATCATTGACATTCTGGAGGCTTCGACCACTTTCTGTAGAATGTGGTCCATCTTAGGCAATGGATAATTATCTTTTAAAGATGCTCTATTTAAGTTTCTGAAATCTACACACAACCTTATTTCTCCATTTTTCTTTCGAACAGGAACAAGGTTTGCTACCCATTCTGAGTATCTCAATGGCACAATTATTTTGGCCTTCAGCAGCTTCTTGATTTCTTTTTCAATAGAGGGAAGCAGCAGAGGATTTATCTGTCTGAGCTTCTGCTTATAAGGCTTCGCACCTTCCCTCAAAGGAATTTTATGATGCATTATATCAACATCAAAAGTTTTTAGGTCCTGATAGGACCATGCAAATACATCCTTATATGACTGAAATAATTTCAAATATTTTCTTTTGTATTCCTCTGAAACCTTCTTAGATAATCTTACAATTTTGGGCTCAGCATCAGTGCCCAAATTCAAGTCTTCTATTTGATTTACCTCTACTATTTTATTACGCTGCAATGGAACATCATTTTTGTCAAACAATCTTTCTAGAGGTACCAGCCCTCTAGGTATGATATTTCCTTTTAGCTGCAGCACTTTATTGCTTGCTATTATTTCTTCCCATTTGTTTTCTGCAACATTTTCAGCTTCTTCCTCATCATCATCAATCTCCATATTGGAGAATTCTCCCACTGTCTGTAAGAATCTCTTCATCTGTTCATCATCTTCAAATACCTGCCAATGTTTAACATTATCTGGGATTGATGGTCTGTATCGTACTTCAATTTCATACCTCAAAAGAGGATTCTGTGGAGGACGAAATGTGCTAGCAGCCACAGCAAGAGAATCTGCCATTCTATTCTGCTCCCGGGGCATGAACTGTATGTTGAATGCTGAGAAGAAATTCTCCACCATGTCCCAAACTTCATTCCTGTAGGCTCTCAGCCGTGGATGCTTGGTTTGACATTGATTTCTGACCTGCCTTACAACCAATTCGGAATCTCCCAGGACTTTTAAACTTTGTATGCCCATATTCTTGGCTGTCTGCAGTCCCAATAACAGTGCTTCATATTCAACTACATTATTGGTAGCCTCGTATTCCAATTTAAAGGACAGTGGGATCCATTTGCCTGTAGGAGAGATTAATAACACCCCAGCTCCATTGCCTTCTCTTGAATTTGCCCCATCAAAATGTAAAGTCCAGATTCCAGCTTCATAATTTTCTGAAGGCTGCTCATCTTTAATTTTGAAGGGGGATTCATGCACATAATTTTGATCTTCTTCTAGCATAAAGCATGAAAAATCTCCTTCTTTACTATAGACTGGTGAATTTTCAGAGTTATCAGCCTTAGTAACTACCTTGACAAATTTAGTCTCTCTATATAACCTCCTCTCCTGTCCACCAAAAACTGGGATGGTAGCATATGTTAAATCTAGCTTAATTGACCCACCAATTTTTGTACCCCAGGACCTTGACAGCAACATGCCAAAGCGGGCTGGGATATCAGCCACCACAATGTCCATGACCACACTCTTTACCGGAATTTGGGCCAAATTGACCACTAAATCTTTAATCATCCCCAAGCATTTGACTCTTTTGGAATCAAATGAATAAAGGTCTTTATATGGGCGTGTGATTTGCAGTCCTAGTTGTTCCATGACGGATAGAGGCATAAGATTATGGGAAGCCCCAGAATATAACATACAATTGTGTAACAGTAGGTCATGAATAACTAGAGACACATAAAAAGGAGGAGTAGAAGGATCTACTTCCTCAACATGTGGGCCAAAGACTACCATGGGTCTTTCTTCTTGAAGGTTTAAACTATCAAGCACAATTGATATTTCAGGAGGGAGCATAAAAGAAGTAACTTGAGACTGATATGCAGGTTGTTTTAGCAGCTCGGTCAAGGGGACTGGAATTTTAATTTTCTCAAGTTCTTTTTGCAAACTAAAAGCAGGAGGGGGCTTTTCTATCACAACTTCTTTTGACTCTTTATTTTCAGCTGAAAATTTAATTTCTTTTGACACAGATCCATCATTAGGAGGACTGACTACTTTTGAAGAAGAAGGAATCTGATCATTAGGCTGCAAGGGAGTATTTAGAGGACTCTTACCTTTTTCTGTGTTTCTCTTTGTTGCTGATTCCTTCTAAGCAGGTACCTACTTCTGAGGTGGCTCCTCTTCTTGATCTTGAGTTCGGGTCCTCTTCCTTGAAGATCTGAGATCATATTTTCTATTGAAGTGTGCTTGCATGAAATCAGCAAATTGTTTACAATAATGATCAATCTCTGCTTCTTCTTCTTCTTGCAATGGGCATTCCATTTCATCATTGTTTGAGAAAGCAAGATTTGAATCTTCTAGTTCACAAGCAGCATCTTCAGTGGAGTCATCTGCTGGACCTTCCAGGTACAAGGGATGTGGTACCTGATCTGCTGCTCTTTTGCTTCTCTTGGCAATATCTGCAGAGGTGGCTTTCTATATTGAGGATTGTACCCTCTGTTTGGAGCATTATAAAAATTCTTGGGAGCTGGGTTCTTGGCCTCCAATTCAAGCTTGACCATCTTCTTTATCATTTTGCTTATTTCCTCCATTTTATCTGAATCCTTAACCTGGTTGGAAGTGGATAATTCTTCTTTTCCCCTCCTTCTAACATCCTGTTCAACCTTCCCTTTTAATTTTCCAGAGGAAGAAAAGTTCGCTTCCAATTCAAGAGCGTCTGACTGAGCATCATCTAGGGTGGCAGGGTTTCTCTCCCTGAGGGAGAAACCGAAATCTGAGTCAAAAGCTGCAATGAAAACAACTTTTGCAGCGTTCTGATGAGGCTTCATATCTGCAGGGAGATTCAGATATAACTTATTAAATCTCTTAATAAACTCCGACACCCCTTCATTATGTCTCTTCTTGAGTGTATTGAACTCAGTGAGACACTGTCCATGATCTTTCTTTTCTCCCCATTTCCTGAGAAAAGTATTCTCCATGTCATCCCAGGTGGTTACTGAACGGTTTCCCAATGTCTTGAACCATTTTCTGGCTTCTCCATCCAAAGATTGTACAAACAATCTCAAGACCACATCCAAATGTTCTACATTTAAGTTTTCTGCAAAAGAGCAGAAACTCTCAAGATGTTTCTGAGCATCAATCTCATTTTCTCCGTTAAATCTAGGCAGAATCTTTAAATAATCCTGAGGCATATCATTTAGCACTTGGGGTAAGGCCAGTGGAGCATATTTGTTCAATAAGAAAGCTGGAACATTAGCCATTGGAGGAGGTGGAGGTTGTGCAATAATCTGAGGTACAAATGAAGGAAGGGGAGGAGGAGGAAGTGGAGTATGTATAACAATGGGAATAAATTACACAGAAGCCTGAGGTGTAGATGGGAATAGTTCACGGTTAACAGCAGCTACTTCTGTGACTTCTTTAACTTCTTCAGCCTCAGGGGTAGGATGAGGGTTATCTTTGGTTCTAGCACTTCCCCTGGGTGGGCTATCTGAGTAATATTCGGGATTTTCCTCAGTGGAGTCGAGATTTTCCACTGGGATTTCCTGAGAAGAAGAGGATGGATGATCTTCTATAGAATATTCAGGGACTTCAGCACGGGCTGATTGTCTTTCTTTCCAACTTCTTCTATGAATAATCTTCTCTGGGTCAGATACAGAGGATGTCTTTAACTTAGAGGAATCTGACCTCAAATGTGGCTTTCGAGGAGCCAGAACTACCAATAGATTTATCAAATAGAGAACAGTGGAGTCGTCAAGGTGAGAGATACGCAACTCTTCAACTCTCTGTGATCACCTGATTAGAGAGTGAATATAATTTGTCGAGGCCCAGGGAAACTGATATTCTTGAATTCGCTCCCCGGCAACGGCGCCATAAAGATGTTGTCGACAATTATTTTCTACCCTAGAGACAGCCTAGAGTTGCTATAGACCAGTGCCTAGGACATCTTAGCATAGCCAAGAGATAAGGCTCATATGCTTTGGATGTATCAATTCTCTTGCTATCTCTTGCAAAACAAGAAATTGGATTTTAAATGAATAAACTCTAGTACAGACACAAGATAAAATAATATAGAACAGCATGCAAACTCCAATACAGCTCAGACATTAAGAGGCAACTGCAAGAAGGCCAGTTAAAATATTATGCCATGCAATCCAAATAACAAGAAGAGTGTGATGAAGCAACATGAAGAAGATACATGTTAACATGGTCATCACCCACACAAAACAGAACCGCATAATTTTAAGGCTTATCCAACTAGAATCCATACATGACAATGGCGTTTTAAAAGCACCCTCCTCCAAGTAACTAATATAGCGAAAATATGGATGAAATGAACATGGAACGATATATCATGACTAGGCCTATTTAAAGCGCTTGACTAATCCAAGTATGGGCACCAACTAGGATGAATCCTTACTTAAGACCAGTGAGCCACTCGCATTCTAGAACATGATACAAGAAGATAAATGCAACGGAATGAGATTTTATATTAACACATAAGAGAAAATTACATACTGTGGGATACCAAAGGCCAGAATCCTCATTACAGATATAACTCATCCTCACTGAGATCCTACGGGCTCTGAGCCTTCATACAGAAGTTTTACAAGATGTATACAAGAACTTCTCACTGCACAGTTTGCTGATAGAAATCTGGAACCCTTACAATGTCTTTCTTTCTGGTTTTTATAGAGGAAATAGAAAGCTCTCGAGAATGAGGTAGGTGATATACATTTAATGGTTTGATTTGAAACAAAGTGGCGGAAGACATTCGCGCCCATACTGTGAATGACTAAATATAATTAATTGTACTTTGCAATCTACCTCCAGAAATAAGTGCACTGGGAGAAAATTTCTTCAGGAACAAGGCATGAGGGTAACTCTTCGTGAACATTCTGTACTTTCCTGAAGGGAATTTGACTGGATAATCGCCTTGAGAATATTTCTTTCTGAGCATGGTACCTTCCAGCATTTGAATCTAAATCCAAGACTTTTAATGCAGGACGCTATGTCTCTCGACCTTTCACTAATATTTTTATGCTGCGAAATTAATGTCTTCAGCTGCCAGACCCTACCTCTTGCATCGCTCAGAAGGGTTTGATAAATTCCAACCCTGCTTCATTAAATAAAAGTCTTTTCAACAATACTTCCTCAGATTTCTGCGTCATCACCCAGCACCTGTTGAATGGCTCTTTGAAATGCACTCGTCCTCTGTGATGCAAATCTCGAATTATAATGGTTTTCCAGCAACGAACAACTGCAAAAACCCACAAACTCATCAACATGCACCAGACTCGGGGATGGACATACAATGAGGGTGGTCGTGTGACAAAGTGTTGTGACAACAAGGGTGATGGTACATAGGGTGGTGGTGAAAATGCAAAGGAACTGTGAGGAATGGACTGATGGGGGTTTTTAACATAAAACGCTAAAATGTGGCGTGTGAATGTAATATATGGGTGGTGGAGGTGAAAGTAGGCAACATGTGGAAATTATGATGTGGAAATGATCCGGGTCAATAGTGGGCAGTCAAGTGATCTGAGCCACACGATTACTGAATAAGATTGACGGTTTTAAATACATCGGAGAATAATGAAATGGTGGGCCTGGGCGCGATGGACAAGACTAAAAGGTACGCAACTTTGAAGGACGGGAGCCGTCAGATGTGGACCCCAAGATCGAATGGCCTGGGTGGATTCCGCTGCATGTCTTTCGACTGGGAGATAATGCACGAAATGGGTGGTTTGGCAATCGTACCCTGTGACACGCATCACCCAGCATATGGAATCGCTAGGTCCGCGGGGAATACCGCTAGCTATGAATGGGTGGTGCGGAAAAGACCACTGGTTTTCTGGCGCGGGGACCACCATTACTAAATTGATTGCGGGCCATAGATTTGGTTGAGATCGGACAGCTAAGACTTGGCCCGAAACTGTAAAGTGATGGGCCCTGTTTGGTTATAACACAAGGTTTTACATACGAGTCACATGGGGATTAAAACCAAGGGGCTGAGACCCGATATAAAATTTAATTGCGAGTTTTAACATTGAATGGTGTATTTTTGTGCGCGGGGAGGGCAACGATAGATGAAATATGAGGGTTTTGGGCCACTATAGGGATTTTAAACAGATTCAGATGGGACTGTTAGCCAAAATTTTGAATGGAGAAATTTTGAAATCATCACACAAACTTCGCCCACATGCTAATTATTTTTGTGGGCCATCTAATGCATGTGGTACAATTTCCTGTTGAATGTGGCCATTTATGCTTTTTACTTTTTATTTTAGCTGCTTCAACCTCCAGGGCATCATTCCAAGCCCAACCCAAGGTGCGGGAAAGGGGATAGGGAGGTTGACCCTATGTGGACCAAAAGAGGCAATGTGGACCCAGGTGGGAGAAATGATGAATGTGGGTATAGTGAATGGTTAGGAAGCAATATATGCGGAGAAAGGAGCTAGACCACACACCCAAAGTCAGGGTTTCCCAAGTAGTACCACCCTAGAACCAAATGGTCAATAAAGGAGATCCCACGGAACTAAGATTCAAGAGTAACATCCAAAAGAGAACAAGGGGACAGGAGCACAAACTAAGCCCACTCTTTCTGCCAAATCCCCCCATCAATCCATGCCCAGAAGTGTCCATGATAAGTAAACCCAATACTCAATTACCAAATGACAAGACATACCTTTAGATTCGGGAGGCCCAACTTCAAACATATGATCAATACAGATGGGTGAGGGACCATATGGTCGGCTCAGGTGGCGGGGAAATGGCACAACGAGCTAGTTGTGGGTTGCAAGGGGTTGTTGGCTGTCGGCTAAGGTCCATCATGGAGAAAAATTTCTCCTAGGGATATCACCCACGAAGTGGTGGGTAATATCTGGCTCCAACTGGGATGTGATCTCTCAAAGAGGTGGGCAAGGCTACTCGAACGGGAGGTCACGAGAACTCCAACAATCTCTTGATCACCGTAGACCTGTTATCTGCACATGTCAACGATCAAAACCACGGGGCAACATGTTTTTTATGGTGTCTTACGATCACCCATGCCTGATGTCTACCCATAAAATCAACAAGTAATAAAATATGCAGATTTTTAATCTAAATGTAGTTAATCTATCATGAGAAATATCATATGAGGTTAGTTCTAATGCAAAAATCAGCGTGCAATGCATCCTACTCTAACATGCATATAGTACATCGTCACGTATCAAGAAAAGGAGTGATGCAACTTAACTTGACCAGTTGAGGCCAAAGTTGGTCGTTGAGTTTAGCAATGTAGTAATAGTCATCCCCAACTTTCCCATGAATCTTGACGGGAACCAAATCTTTATCCACTAAGACCAAGTCCCCTACTTTATATTATTTTTTAGGCTTCCACCTTTTGCTTGGTTTGTGAATTGACCTTTTCAAGATAAGGACCTCTTGTTAAGGGAGAATGGGAGAAGGTCTCTCAATGTCATGACCTTCATAATCTGGTCCAAGCTTAATCACATGAGATAGGTAGGTGAGTTTGCTATAAAGGATAAAAGGAGTCCCATCGGATTGTGAGATGGTAGCATATGATAGGTCCATTTGAACATGACCTCCAACAGTGGCTCTCCATTTCCTAGATAGTAACATCCCCCATACATCATGAATATCAATGACAACAACATCCATGAGAAGGGATATGTTGGGGTTCCTAGCCAAAGAGACCTTAAGGTCCTTAATGAGACCCTCAACCTCCACAGGTTTGGAGTTAAATCCACACACCTTCTTATATGGTCGGGTGATGCTAAGACCCAATTGCTTCATGACAGTTAAAGGCATGATGTTTGCGGAAGCCCCTGAGTCAAGCATACAATTATCGAGATAAAGGTCATTAATAGCTAGAGTAAACATAAAAGGATCATGTCCAGGGTTACGATCGGGAATGTGAATGTTTTGCAAGTCTTCAGGTAGTTCTTCCTCTTCAAAGCCCAAAATCTTCTTAATTTGTTGTTGTTGTTCGGGAAGATTAGCAGTCTCTTTCAAAGGGACAGATACAGTCATCTTCCCAATAGCAGCATCCATGTCAATGTTGAAACTTGAGCCTAGCATGTTTCCCCTTTTCTTTCCTTTTGATGTTTCCTCCCTTTTGAGGGCCCTTTTTAGGTTCAGCTTTAGTTTGGGAATCCTTCTTTGGAGGATCCCTTGAAAGGGCTTTCTCTTTAGGAGGCTCTTTAGAGGGGACATTTTTGGGAGGATCTTGCTGGGGAAGAGAGTCTTCCTTGTTAGGTTCTTTGGTGGTTGCGGGGTCTTTGTTATTATGACTTCGTGAATATTGGATCCCTTTTAATCTTCCACTACGCTCATCAACATTTAGAATAGGTTCCTCTTTCTCATCTTTGGTTTTGACCTCATTCATGGGAGGATGTGTGTATGAACCCCCAAGCATAATATTGAATACATCGGATTCCACAAGATTAGTTTGCTCGTTTGTTTCATAATCATCACTCTCATCACTCTCACTCTGCTCATCTTCGGAGGATGAATCTTGCTCCACTACATTGGTTGGAGCCAACGTGTTTGGGACTTGAGATGAGCTAGGCTTATCTTCCTCACTTTGCTTTCTTTGAAAAGGTTTCCCTTTCGAAATATAACTTGACCTTTGGGCCTTCTCCAAAGCAATGATTTTGTTCATGACAAATCCATCTCGTGAATGGACCTCATCGGTAAGATTTTCCATCTTCTTGAGGATATCTAGAAGGATTTCTTCGTGTTGATCCTTTGACTTCTCCTTCTTAGTCTCTGTTTTGGTTTTGGGGAGGTAATCAACATTCATTTTTGAGATATGAAGGCTTTCTTCTACTTGCATTGCCATCTCTTTAGCTTCGGCCAATGTGGAGGATTTCTTGTCTCTTAAGGCATAAGTTAGGTGGCCCCTTACAGCTTTGAAAAAATTGTCAAGGACGTTGGCATCGGAGGGCTTTAGGTGACCAAGGATATCCCGAACAACCCTATCAAAATTTTGAATGAATTCCCGGATATCCTCCCTTCCCCTTTATATTTGATAAAACTTTTCAATGTTGAATGTTCCTTGGGAATTGCAAAGACCACCTTTTCATGAATAGGTCTTCAAATTCGTCAGAGTCATCAATGCATCCTGGGGGAAGACTAAGGTACCATTCTCTAGCTTGCCCCTCAAGTGATAAAGAAAAAAGCATCATGATCCTATCTTAATCAAAGATCACACTAGGGGACAGGTGCCAATTAAATTCTTAAACAAAGTCACGGGCACTCATAATGGCATCTCCTTTGAACTTGGGAAACCATCGGTTATATTTCTCGAATACTGGTTTGGGATCATCACTCAACTTCAAAGGAGCAAATACACTGACCAAATGTCTCTCACTTTTGGTCATCTTGTGCTTGTCAGTTTTAGAAGTCTCTGCCATTTTTTCTAGTCGGGTCACTGACTTTTTCAAACTCAGGAAGAAGAGCAGTTCCAACAGGTGATGGATCACGTTCCCTTCTTCTTGCAGCGACCCTAGTTAAAGGAGGAATATTGTCACCTTCAAGCAAACAAGGGGTTTTAACAATGAATGGAGTCGCCAGAGGAAAAATGAGAGTGTCGTCAATGAATCAATTCCTTAGTGATTCACTAGGGAGGCAAACCTGCTTCCTCCCCGGCAACGGCACTAGAAATGTTACCACTCAAACCAGCAGGGCACCTAAGAGGGGTTCTTGCGAGGGAAACTGCTAGGCCAAAGGCAACGATGGAGACTTAGCCCATTGTCACCACAGCTAAGACTCCTTGCTCTTTACGAACTTTCATCGATGGGAGGAGACCCGGTAGTTTAGGAAGTCACTTGTAAAGTATAGATCAATGAATAGGTGTGAAGTGACCATAGAAACGCTTTCCCTAGGATAGAATGAAGAATGGGACTTGCTTGCCTTTTAAGCAAGGGACTTGATCTTCTATGGAGAGGGGATGAGGATTGGACAATCGAGGTAGAAGAATAAGATTTGCAAAGCATGTTCTCAATCCCTAATATCCTTTGGGAACTTGGATTCCCGAGTAGTCCTTGATAAATCATCTTTGATAAAGAATGGGACCACACGAGGCCAAGTGGACCCAGCCCAGGTTAGGGGATGGATTTTGGCACCCAATGATGTTCTTAACCTGGCCAAGGTGAGGGGAAAGGATCAAATAAGAATTTTCTTCCAATGATGTCAGATTGATCCTACTAGGTTCTAGCCTTGGGAACACTAGGCAAAACTTGATCCTAGAGCTAGGGCTTGAGGTATCTAGAGATTCCAACATCGGAAATGGCCCAAATTCGAAGGAGAGTGAGGGGACCCACCAGCGCAGTTGCCTCTAGGAGTTCGAAGTTTTCCTGTGGCTAGATTCCCAGGAAATTGATGCCCTAGGTGACCTAATGGGGCTAGACCTAGGAAAAAGGGGAAAGATGTGAAAAAGAGGGGAAAATGATCACCCTTTTTTGAGGGACTAGTGCCTGATTCACTTGGGGATATGGAGTCAAGGATAATAATGAAGAATAATTCGGTTTCTTGATCAAGGAGTCCCAAAAAGTCAACTTCGTCCAATGTTAAAGGAAAGAGAAGAAAAGTGACCTTCAAGTATTTATACTTCATACAAATGGTGCAAGCTTATTGAGATAAAATTATCTCTAGGACATTTCATTCATCTAACAATGGCCCATACATTAAATAAGCTACATAGACATATAATTCCACACTTCAATCATGCAGCAATTTGCCCTAACTATAGTGAAATTCAATTGTATGCAGCGACAAGAAATATAGAATTAAATTTGCACTTACAATGTTAAAGAGTATATCTAACCGACATCACATCTGCAAATAAGAAGCTCCAAGATAAAAATAGCCCAAATCCATAACTCAAAATTCATCCATCTGTTGAAATTTGGGTACCGGAGGACAAGTGGTTCCCTAAGGCTTTGATCTTTGGCCTAAGGAAAAGTGTCCAAAAGAATTTAACTTTTTCTCCTAAAGTGACTTTATAAGTTGTAAAGTCATATCTAATTTTAAGTGACTTTAAGTGATAAACTTACTAAGTCTAATTTTAAAGTGACTTTAATAAAGTCAATGTAAAATTAGAAAGTGAAAAGTGACTTTGGAAATAAATGACTAAGAGACTCTTTATTAAAGTGGGGTGAATTAAAAAATAGAAAGTGAGATTTAAATGCACATTTAATCTCAACCCTAGATCTAAAGCTATCTCAGCCATTGGATTTAAGGATTCCCCAAAAGTCAATTAGGGTTAGGTTAAAGGAGGAAAAGAGGGAAAAGATCATTCAATCTTTCATGAGCAGATTGAGAGAGGAGGAGAAGAGGGCAAGGAGAAATTTCTAAGCGGAGGGAAAGCAGCAAAGACACAAAGCAAATCCATACAGCAGCTTGGCACATTTCCCAAGGCAGTATTTTCGCATAGGAACATTTACTTGGCACGTTTACAAAGGCAAAATCGGTACAGCACTATTTGCACGCATTTCAAGGCAAGGTACAACGTTGTTTTCGAGGAGAACATTCGGCAGTCAAAGGCACAATTTCCAAAGTTGTTTTCAGGGCATGGAAATCAAGGAGGGCACTGTTGTACGTGTCTGTACAGTGTCGTACAGCCAAATTCGGGCACAAAAATCGAGGCAGCAAGTACAACAATTAATGTTGCATTTATTACTATAATTTTTTTTTTGTTGTTGGCACAATTTTCAAGGTGGAAAGTTGGCATGGAAATCGAGATAAGTGGGTTATTGTGTTTGCTGTAATTTTTACTGTGTTTTTCAGTTCTTTGTAAAAGCATTTTTCCAGAGCTCATGAAGAGCTCTCGAACTGGTTTTCCCCAAGAGTTGTAGGGGGTTTTTCCAGGGTCATGTTGACCAAAAATCAGGGTGTCATTTTCTGTGTGTGTGGCTGAAAATATTTCTGTGTTTTTATTTCTGCAATTTCCAGCACTTCGAAATTTCCAGAATTTGTGTTTTCAGAAAATATTTATTTTTCCAGCTTGTTGAATGTATGGTTATGGGAATGGGCATTTAACTATATGGGAGAAATAAGGAGAAACTAAAAACCGGAGTGGGTCACATAATTTCTACATGGTATCAGAGCTAGTTTGCTGAAAAGTGCAGTTTGGGACAGCAAAGAGAAAAATTATAGCAGGTCGATTTTACACAGAAAACTGAACCTTTACCACAGCAATGAAATTTTCAGTTTATTAGGACAACAAGCATGTCTTTGGGCTTGAGGCTAGAGGATAGGTTGGATGAACATAGTAACTACAGTTCATGGAAGGAAAGAATCCAAAGTATCTTTGAGGAAGCAGAAGTCTGGGGTATTATGGTTCATACCCAACAACACCCTATAAATATGCCTGCTGACGCTACTTAGCTGGCAGATTTTAAGAAGAAGAATGTCAAGGGAAGAGATTGATTCTAAATTGTATTAAAGACCATGCCATTCCTCATGTGAGAGGAAAGAGATATGCACATGAGATGTGGACAACCTTGACCAATCTCTATCAGAGAACCAATGAAAACAGGAAAATGGTCCCAAGAGAGAAGTTGAAGGCCATTAAGATGGCAAACACTGATAGTGCTGCTGCATACCTCACAAAGATCACTGATGTGAGAGATGAGTTGGCAGCTGTTGGAGAGGTCATTCCACCCACTGAGTTGGTGCGAATTGTAGTGAATGGTCTTCCCAGTACATGGCTGAATTTTGTTGATGGGATTGTTGCACGAAAGACCCTTCCCACTTGGAAGAGGTTGTGTAATGATTGCATACAGAATGAAATCAGAAAGAACCAGCTTGGGGCAGCCAAATCAGTTGAGGAGGATGAGGATGTAGCATTGTTAGCAAGGGGCAAGAAGGGCAAAGGAAAGAAGCAAGCTTCCACAAGTGGTGGTAGGGGCAAAGGCAAAGGTAAAGGAAAGCAACAGGTGAACAAGGAGAAGGACTATTCCAAGGTGAAGTGTTGGAATTATCAAAGGATGGGACACTATGCAGTTGTGTGTCTGGAGAAGAAGAAGAAGGGAAAGAACAAGACCATGGCAGCATCAACAGAGATAGAGGACTTTTCGGAGAGCTTTGACCGGGAGTTTGGGTTCATTGCTTGTGAGTCCACTAGTGCAGGATCACCTGCCACGGAGGTTGAGAGGGAGTGTGCATTTCCCTCCACTAGCAGAGCATTTTCAGGTATTTGGTATGTTAATGGTGGGGCTTCACGTCATATGATAAGAGTCTATGAGTACTTCTCAGAGCTTTCAGAGAGTGGCACTGATCTAGAGGTAGTACTCGGAGACGACAGCATTCTTAGAGTAGTCGGTGTGGGGACATTGACATTTGATAGGGAACCCAAACCTCCCTTGAAAGTGTCAGATGTTCTATATGTGCCAGGGATGAGGAAGAACCTTATATCCGTCTCAGCATTGGAGGACAGAGGGTATGAGGTATTGTTCAGGAGAGGACAGGTGTTGATATATCCCAGGGGCACTCCAACTAATTCAGCTAGAGTGATTGGTGTACGCCATGCAAAAGTGTACAAGTTTGCGGTTCAGCCCCTTTTGGCATTGAGCAGTAGCAGCAGAGCTAGCAATTCAGAGTTGTGAGAGATTTGGCACCGCAGGATGGGGCACATGTATCATGAGGCCTTGAAGACATTGCGGGAGATCGCTACAGGTGTGCCAGATTTCAGTTTTGATCACATTGATACATGCAGAGGATGTGCTTAGGGGACATTTGCCAAATCCCCTTTTCCCAGCAGTGACAGCAGATCGACTGCGATTCTTGATTTGATTCATACCAATGTGAGTGGTCGAATGTCTCATGTTTCCTTGAGTGGATATGAGTACTATGTTTTATTCATTGATGATCACTCCAGGAAGACCTGGATTTATTTCTTGAAGACCAAGAGTGAGGTCTTCAAGCGGTTCCGGGAGTTCAGAGCTCTTGTGGAGACTCAGACAAGTCGGAAGATCAAGTCCCCCAAGTCGGACAATGGAGAGGGGTATACCCTTGGTGAGTTTGTTGATTATTGTGCAGAGGCAGGCGTCAGGAGGGAGTTCACAATTCCTCACAACCCCCAGCAGAACGGGGTTGCGAAGAGGAAGAACAGATCCGTCGTTGGGGCTACCAAAGCCATGCTACACGATCAGGGGTCACCATTGTTTTTGTTGGCAGAGGCCTGCAACACTGTTGTATATTTGCAAAACAGGAATCCACATCGTGCCTTGGGGCATATGACTCTGAAGGAGGCTTTTTCTGGGAAGAAGCCTGATGTTAGTCATTTTCGTATCTTTGGGTGTATTGCGTACTCCTATGTACCCAAGGAGAAGAGGACCAAGCTAAATCCCACCACAGAGAAGGGTATCTTTGTGGGCTACAGTGAGACCTCGAAAGCCTTTCGGATTTATATTCCTGCACAAAGGAGAGTTGCTGTCAGGCGGGATGTGAAGTTCGAGGAGGACAGGGCTTTCAGGAGGTCACGGGAGTTAGAGTATCTGGATCGGCCAGACCCTCAGGAGCAGCTGAGTCAGTCACAAGGATTCAATGGGCAAGGATCATGAGGTACATCGATTACGGTGTCAGGTCCATCAGTGAGCAGTGGCTCACAGAGTCAAAGGGGTGGTGCTTCGGGCAGCATGTAGAACAGTTCACTAGGTAGTCCACTGAAGGACAGTTCACACGGTACTTCAACATCTACAGGTTCAGGTTCAGGCAGGAAGACAGCAGACAGACATTCAGGAGTTCAGGCTTTTGATGAGGATGAGGAGTTTCATTCTCCGATGGGAGAAGTGTGCTCGGGGAAGAGGAAGCCCAAGTAGCTTCAGGATACCTTGAGAGAGGCCGCATTTGTTGTTGGGCCGAAGAGACCAGTTAGCAAGAGTAGACCACCTGAGTGGTTATGTAGCTATATGGAAATGGTTGCCAACATCGTTGACTCTGAGCCTTCTAGCCATGAGGAGGCAGCTAGCCAGCAGGTCTGGAGAGAGGCCATGCAGGAGGAGTATTCTTCTATCATGAAGAATGATGTTTGGGAGGTGGTGCCGAAGCCTGAGGGAAAATCCATGGTTACTTCCAGATGGCTTTACAAGGTAAAGCACACTGCAGATGGCAGCATTGAGAAATTCAAGGCAAGGTTTGTGGCTAGAGGGTTCTCCCAGGTAGAGGGAGTAGATTATGAGGAGACCTTCGCTCCCGTGGCTCGATATACTTCCATTCGCTCCATTATATCGATAGCAGCAGAGATGGGTTGAAAGATCCACCAGATGGATGTGAAGACCGCATTTCTCAATGGCTTCATACAGGAGGAGGTGTACATTGAGCAGTCATAGGGCTTTGAGGTGCATGGGAAGGAGTCCCATGTATGCAAACTGAAGAAGGCACTTTATGGCCTGAAGCAAGCTCCTAGAGCTTGGTACTCCAGGATTGATACGTACTTGCAGGAGATGGGTTTCACAAAGAGTGATGCAGATCTGAACCTATACTTTATTGTGATAGGTGAGGAGCCTTTCATTCTGGTGCTGTATGTGGATGACTTGGTCATTACAGGTGCAGAGAGACTCATAGGGGGCTGCAAGAGAGATCTTGCTTCGAAGTTCGAGATGAAGGACATTGGCTTGATGCATTACTTTTTGGGTTTGGAGGTGTGGCATTTCTTCCTGGGACAGGGGAAGTATATTGTGGACATCCTTGGCAGATTTCACATGGAGGATTGTAAACCCATGTCGACACCTATGATCACTAACTAGAAGAAGCTTCACACCTAAGATTCCGAGTTGGTGGATCCCACATTGTATAGACAGTTGATTGGTTCCTTGATGTATTTGGTCAACAATAGACCAGATATATGTTTTGCAATTAACACGATGAGTCAGTTCATGTGTGAGCCCAAGAGAGTGCACTGGGTTGCTGCAAAACACATTTTGCGGTACTTGCAGGGGACCATGGATTATGGTCTGGATTATAGACAGGGAGATGGAGTGAGATTGGCAAGGAACACTGATTCTGATTAGGCAGGTTGTGCTTCTGATAGGAAGAGCACTTCAGGGTGTTGTTTTGGGTTGGGTTTGGCAGTTGTGTTGTGGTTCAGCCAGAAGCAGCAATCAGTAGCATTGAGTTCATCAGAAGCAGAGTACATGGCAGCCAGTCTAGCCAGTTGTGAGGCCATATGGCTTTGCAATATGTTGTTTGGCTTATTTGGTCAGTCGTTGAGACCTTCAGTGATTTACTGTGATAATCAAAGTTGCATTAAACTCACATAGAATACAGTTTTTCATGACAGGTCAAAGCATATTGGGATCATATATCATTTCATCAGAGACTATGTTCAGAAGGGAGCTGTAAAGCTTGAATATGTTTCCATAGATGAGCAGGTAGCAGATATTCTTACCAAAGCCTTACCACAGGGCAAGCATGTCTACTTCAGAGAAAGGAACACTTTCCTCGGTAAGAGGGAGTGTTGAAATTTGGGTACCGGAGGACAAGTAGTTCCCTAAGGCTTTGATCTTTGGCCTAAGGAAAAGTGTCCAAAAGAATTTAACTTTTTCTCCTAAAGTGACTTTATAAGTTGTAAAGTCAAATCTAATTTAAAAGTGACTTTAAATGATAAAGTTACTAAGTCTAATTTTAAAGTGACTTTAATAAAATCAATGTGAAATTAGAAAGTGAAAAGTGACTTTGGAAATAAATGACTAAGAGGGTCTTTATTAAAGTGGGGTGAATTAAAAAATAGAAAGTGAGATTTAAATAGTTTAAATGCACATTGACCCCTAATTTCTAGATCTAAAGTTATCTCACCTACTGGATTTAGGATTCCCAAAAGTCACTTAGGGTTAGGTTAAAGGAGGAAAAGAGGGAAAAGATCATTCGCTTTCATGAGCAAGATTGAGAGAGGAGAGGAAGAGGGCAAGGAGAAATTTGAGGGAGGAGAGCAAATTAAGACACAAAAGAAATCCAGGCTGTGCCAGCCTTGGCAAATGCCTCAAGGCAAGATTTTCGAACAAAGAACATTTACTTCAAATATGCTTACCAAGGCAGAATCCATATAGCACCGTTTCTGCACGCGCATTTCAAGGCAAGGTACAACATTGTTTTCGAGGATACATTCAACAACCAAAGGCACAATTTCCAAGGTCGTTTTCAAGACACAAAATCATGAGGGATCAAGTACGTGTCTATATAGTTTCGCATGTCATACAAACTCGTATTTAGACACAAAATCATATAAAAGAAGTATAGCAATTACTGCTTACGATATCGTAATTTTGTTTGCTGTTCGCACAATTTTCAAGGTGGAAAGTTGGCACGGAAATTGAGATGAGTGGGTTACTGTGTCTGTTGTAATTTTTACTGTGTTTTTCAATTCTCTGTAAAAGCATTTTTCCATAAATAAAGAAGAGCTCTCGAACTGGTTTTCCCCAAGAGTTGTAGGGGGTTTTTCCAGGGTCATGTTGACCAAAAATCAGCGTGTCATTTTTTGTGTGTGTGGCTGAAAATATTTTTGTGTTTTTATTTCTGCAATTTCCAGCACTTTGAAATTTCCAAAATTTGTGTTTTCAGAAAATATTTATTTTTCCAGCTTGTTGAATGTATGGTTATGGGAATGGGCATTTAATTATACGGGAGAAATAAGGAGAAACTAAAAACCGGAGTGGGTCACAAAATTTCTACACCATCATCCAAAAATAGTCCTCCAATGAAAAATCTGAGGTTCTCTAAAGATAGAGAGATCCCAAGTCGAGTGATGATACAAATGAATCCAACTAACTCCTATTTGTACCCATTTTAGGAGTTCAATTTAGCTAATGAGCCTACATTAGCCCCTAAACATAAAATAATGTGCAAATAACCTAACTTTTGGTGACAAGCCCACCAAACTAGCCCATAAATGAAATAACAAGCCTCTCAAGAGGTCAAATAATAATATGTGCATGTCGTGGGGCCCTCCAAAAGGCCTGATAATGTCCATCACTGCCATAATGATGAATAAACTCCTCAAAATATGATGGACAAGGGGTCGGCCCCTTGTTCTCCAAGTAGTAGACCTGTGGTGCTCCCAATGGGTGTGAGGGCACACCAATGACCCCATGGGTCTCCATATGAGTCGAAGATGCTTGTAGATCCTCTGCAAGGGCTCCAATGATGGAATGAACATTGCCATGTCATCGTACAAGTCCTGTGATACCTATCAAGTGTGTGTTGCTCCTGTGGTGCCTGCTAGGCATAGTGTACCAAGTGCATCATCCTCGCCCCAAAAGTGGATCTCTAGTAATCTATGGACATCGATGGGGATCCGTGGAGTGTTGTCTGCTGCTCTAGAGGCCCATGGCTCTCTACACACACCCTACCTGTGCCAATGTAGCCCTCCAAGAAGTTAGGACCCCAAATAGGGAGACCAAACCCAAATGGACACCGCCTGCGATCTTGTATAAGATCCAATGTGTCCCCTAGCCTTCCAGTACAACAAGTCATTAGAGTAATCGTGTAAAAGAACTTACAAACCATAGACAACAAAGTGGGCACTTCATAATGACATGCCCTTCCGTAGTGGGTTTTGGCATGTGTTGATGTCTCCAAGCTCCAAAGGGTGTTAACCAAGTACCTTATTAAGTGGTTTTTTCCCTTAGAGGGGTTAGTATGTCCAAGGTACATCCCTCAAATGCAGGTGGCAAGTGATAAAGAAGTGAAATGGAATAGGGAATGAGAGGGGCAGTCCTGGGCCACATATTGGGGCTCAAGGGTAGCTAGAGAAGGGAAATCCCACACCTGGGTATATAATGTATAGGAGGGAGCAATCGTGGTACATGAAGTGCCTCAGCCTTGATTTTTCCACCCTTCTTTATATGCCTTTTTCCTTTTATGAGTTTTTTTCAACTAATTACTCGGGGCTCAAAGGACAAGAGCATGATGTGTAAGATATAGCAGTGATTTACCCCTTTTAGGTAGGGCGTTTCATTGCCCTTCAGGGGTTGGGACAATCATGGGTTCCTGGATGATAAAGGAGGCTCATCTAGGGCCTATGAAACCAGGGTGATGACCATGGGTATGGGGTAGAGGTCATGTGTTGGCTTTTTCCCACATGCTAATTATTTTTGTCCCGACCATCTTTTGCATTTTTCCGTGCAGTTTCCTGTTGAATGTGGGCATTTAAGCTTTTACTTTTAGCTACTTCGACCTCCAGGGTATCATTCCAGGCCTGACCCAAGGTGGGGGCAAGGGGATAGGGAGGCTGACCCTATGTGGACCCAGAGAGGCAATGTGGACCTAGGTGGGAGAAATGATGAATGGGGGTATAGTGCGTGGAAAGGGTGTAATATATGCAGATAAAGGAGTGGGACCATGCACCCATGTCGGGGTTTCCCAAGTAGTACCACCCTAATACCAAATGGTCAATAAAGGAGATCCCACGGGACCAAGATCCAAGAGTAACATCCAAAAGAGATCAAGGGGACAGGAGCACAAACTAAGCCCACTCTTTCTGCCAAATCCCCCCATCAATCCATGCCGAGAAGTATCCAAGATAAGTAAACCCAATACTCAATTACGAAATGACAAGACATACCTTTAGATTCAGGAGGCCCACCTTCAAACATACAATCAATACAGATGGGTGAGGGAACACATGGCTCGCTCAGGTGGCGGAGAAATGGCACAACGAGCTAGTTGAGGGCTTGCAAGGGGTTACTTGTTGTCAGCTGAGATCCAGCATGGAGAAAAAATTCTCTCGGGATATCACCCACAAAGTGGTGGGTAACAAACCCTAGGCAATTTGTGCCCTAATAAACCCTAACCTTACTTAGGGCCAATGTTATCAGAGCCGAACCGGAAAACCTTGTGGACCGGAAATTGATCAAAACCAGACTGGAACCGGAAAATTTAAAATAAAAAAAAAAAAAAAAAAAAAAAAATATATATATATATATATATATATATATATATATTAAAAAAAAAACGGTTTACCAAAAACACAAAATATTCATATTTTAAAGAAAAAACAGATATATACATGTGCATCCATATGAATCCAAACCATTTATACACAAATATGCAAATTTTCTCATTTATATAGCAAGTAATAGTGCATATAACCAAAATAATTGGCGGTGCACTCTGTGGCTCCCTTATTATCGGCCTAAGTTTCTGTTGTCTGTGCTCTCTATCGTTGACGGAGCTCGGCAATGCTCCCGATCTTCTTGGCCTTGAAATGACGCACTGTCAGGGCACTGACCATTAGTGCTCTTGTTTTTTTATCGCTGGTGACCCTCATACTGCCATCTCTCGGTATTCTAGCTCCTCGTGACTGACTTGCTCTGACTGGCAGTTGGACTTTGCAATAACGGTTTGTTCTTGGAGTATTCAATGGAAGGTGCCCAGGATGAACAGCTTGTGGATTATTCGGAGGACCCATATGTCGATGTGGACATTTGGACCCTTGCACATCGATTATCCTCGAGTATGCATGTATCACACCCTGCATCTTCTCCTTTTACTTATCCCGCTTTATCTGGCTCTATTGCATTAGCTTCCTCCCCGCTTACCTTTCCTGAGTTGGATTCCTCTCTGGTACCGGAACTCTCACCATCATCCCTAGCTATCCTCTCGGCTGTTGACATGGACCTCATCACCTCACCGGATCTTCGACCCCCGTCCCCTGCATCCTTAGCTTTTCTCTCACAGACCCTCCTACACCCTGTCGACTCCCACATTTACCCTGCCCTCCCAACTTGACCCAGTAACTTTGCTCCCCCCTGCCCCATTCCCCACGCTCTCTGCCCCCCACCTTCATTTTCCTCCCCTAACACACTCCCTCCCAACCCCCCACTTGGTTTTGGCATACCCTCGGCCCGTCGACCTTCTGGCTGCTTCACCATCCCCCCGTCCGACTCCTCCCCTCACCCTCCTGCCTCTGTCTCCCCCCCTCCGCTTACTGCATCGGCTTCTCTACCTCCTGGGATACCTCCCCGTGTACCCCGTCGCACAAAATGTGTAAGAGCCTGCAAGCGTGCTAGCCTTCTCACTCTCGGCGCTAGTGTACACATGGCCGATATCTTGGGTACTGTGGACAGGGCGTTT
This sequence comes from Pinus albicaulis, assembly GCA_034641835.2. Lineage (NCBI taxonomy): Eukaryota > Viridiplantae > Streptophyta > Pinopsida > Pinales > Pinaceae > Pinus > Pinus albicaulis. The sequence continues at coordinate 1,226,820,474 of CM076584.1, read as the reverse complement.
GTAGGTCGGGTTCGTGGCCGGAACTATGGGGTTAAGAGATTGAAACAATGGGCACAAGAGATTTGGGGTGACCTATTACAAGAGCTTCCCACCATTCACACTCTTACCAAGGGTTGGTTTGCTCTCCACTTCACTTGCAGAGCACCCACGGATCTTATATTATCACAATTCTGGCATATTGAGATGGCACCTGTGTTGCTAAAACGGTGGAACCCCTTGTTCGATCCTGATCGTGAACCGTTGGGTGCGGGACCTATCTGGGTTCAGTTACCTGGGCTGCCTCTACACTTATGGAATGAACAGATTTTTAAGGACATTGGTAACCTTCTAGGCACTTATTTGGACCATGATCGATCCTTCATTAACTCCGGCAAAATGGATTTTGCCCGCATACTGGTACATCTAGATACAAGGGAAGGTCTCGAGGAAGCCATAAATATTCAATGTTGCAACTCCACCAAGGCGCAGCTTCTGGATTATGAAGGGGTTCCCTTCCGCTGCCATCGTTGCCACAAAGTCGAACATGTTTTCAAAGATTGCCCTTTAAATGGCTCATCACCGGCTCCTTGTACTCACAGTGGATTGCATCCTATTGCTCCAGTATCGGTCTCTCTGCAGAGACAAGCTCAGCATACTAGCTTCATCGTGACACATGATTCCTCCTCGCTGGCGGATTACTCACAGACGATTGCGGATGCACCTACCCGAGTCACTCGATCTATGGTTGTTGCTACATCTACTGGACTCCTTTCGGATGATGGTACATCCTCTACTCCTCAATTTACTTTTTTATCATTTTTATCTTCAACATCTATTCTGTGCTCGGAGCCTCCTTAGGCTAATTTCTTCTCCCCTTCCATCATTTGTCCTCCGTCTTCCTCACCTCTACATCCCCCCCCCCCCCCCGCCACTCCCCCTACCATACCTTTTTGCCTCTGTCATCTCCCCTCGCCTCCACATTTGCACCTTCTGAACCGATCCCCTCTCCCCCCTCACTCTCCCTCTCTGGCCCTATCCCTTCCCTCGTGGTTGAACCCTCTGAAACCTCTTCCACTCACTCATACAATTCACATCCCCAATTATACACCCTAGTTGGTCTTGGCACCCTTACTGGTCCCTCCAACCCTTTGCTCAAGCCCTCCCGGGGCCGACATTCGCATATTTTGAAAGCCATTCTACAAGCCGGTCTTTAAGTTGCCTTCGATACACAACCCTCCATCGATGGGATCCTTAGAGCAAGACAATCCCCACTTCTGGTTTCCCAATGATCTGTCTTTCCTTCAACTGTCGTGGGCTGGCTAGCCCAGCGAAGTGTCTCGCTCTTAGACAACTCTTTTCTTCTTCTTCTTCGGCCGACATCATTCTGCTCCAGGAAACTCATGGTACGTCTAATTATGTTATTCAAGTACTTACCCCTCTTCTCCCAGGTTGGAACATTCATGCCTTAGATGCCAATGGTCGGTCGGGTGGTTTGGCCCTCTGTATCAACCCCCGACATATCAATCTTCTTAATGTTTGGGGCAGGGATTGCATTTTGGGAATGGATGTCTTCTCGGAAGCCCTTGGTCTGCAATTCTATAGTATTAATGCTTATGGACCCTGCACCAATAGGCAACAATTTTGGACCTCTCTTATGAACTCATCTGTTTTGCATCCTGACAACATCATTTTGGCTGGTGACTTGAACTTCTCTCTTGGGATCTTTGAATCCTGGGGGCCAAATTCACATGCGATACTCTCTCTAATTATTTTAGACACTTGCTCTCATCACTTCCCCCTCTTCACCTTCTTAGGCTGAAATCATAAAGGTGGCCTCCCTTTTTCCCAGATATGTGGATCCCGTAACAGAGGAAGATCTCCTTTTACCGGTTTCGATCCAAGAATTAGAATCTATCCTTAAGTGGTTCAAAAAGGACAAAAGCCCTGGACATGATGGGTGGGCTGTGGAGTTTTATCTGGCCTTCTTTGATCTTTTGGGTCCTGATCTCCTGGAGGTAGTGGAAGAGACTCGTCAATCTGGGCGCATCTATGAGGCCTTCAATGCTACTTTCATTGCCCTTATTCCTAAATCTGATCATCCCTCTTCTTTCAAAGATTTTCGTCCGATTTCTTTATGTAATTGCATATACAAGATTATGGCTAAGATCCTTGCTAATAGGTTGAAACCCATTTTATCCAATTTAATATCTCCCGAACAATTCGCCTTTCTTGAAAATAGACAGATCCATGATGCAATTGGCATTGCACAAGAAGGCTTACATTCTATGCACACCAAGAGCATCAAAGGGATGATTCTCAAGATTGACTTGGCAAAAGCATTTGATCAAGTGAGCTGGCTCTATATCTGCATGCTGCTCACTCCTTTGGGTTTCCCCTTACAGGCTATTAATTGGATTATGAGCTGCATCACCTCTGTATCTTTTAGCATTCTTATCAATGGGGCTGCTACCAATTTCTTTCATGCGGTGCGAGGACTTTGACAGGGGTGTCCATTATCTCCCCTCTTATTTCTTCTTGTTATGGAGGGCCTTAGCAAATGTATAACTGATGAAACTACCCATGGCAGATTGAAAGGTATTCGCTTAACGGCTAACTGTGTACTTACACATCTGTTATTTGTGGATGACATTATACTTTTTCTCAATGGTACTCTTGGTGACTCGTCTGTGGTCAGATCTATCCTGCTATTATTTTGCACCGCCATGGGAATGCAATGAAACAACAACAAATCAAATTGACTTGCCATGGATGCACTCCTCATGAAATACATTTTGCACAGCAGAGATTTCCTTTCATCCTCACGAGATTTGAGGATGGTTTGAAGTACCTGGGTTTTTTCCTCAAACCAGTGGATTACAAAAATGTTGATTGGAATTGGCTCATTACCAAGATCGAAAAACATTTAAATAACTGGTGTCATCGCTAGCTATCTAGGGTTGGTCGGCTGATTCTGATCAAATCTGTTCTAGAGGCCATTCCTGTGTATTGGATGTCTCTTGCTTGGATTCCTAAAGGAATACTCTACAAAATTCAGCCGATATGCAGGAGATTTTTATGGCTTGGCACCAAAGAAGGACACACATTTGCTTGGACCAATTGGACCCGTATTGCATTACCCAAGCGATGGGGCGGTTGGGGCATCAAGGACTCACTAACCTTCGCTATGGCATTGGCTGCTAAGCTTGGATGGATGATTCTCACGAGTAACAATTTATGGACCAGGGTGACCATTCAGAAATACATACATCCACTCAATCCTATTGAATGGATCCGTATTCCCCCCGTGCACTACCCCTGCTGTTCCACTATTTGGTGCGCTGTCATTGCCTCGATCAGATATATCAGGGATGATTTGGCTTGGCGAATAGGCAATGGATCCAAGATTCGTATTGGATGTGATCCTTGGGTGGGTTGTGGCAATGCTCACCTCCTCCTGCATGCACTCATTGATACCCGCAATGAAGTTGGATTCTTGATGCTCAATCAATTGCAGACAAGAATCGAACCACCCTATTCTCACAAGGCCGGCTTCGTCATCAGGAATTGCAGATACAACCGCAGTGGATTGAGTCATGGTCTGCTTTTCTGGATGCTTTAAGAGATACCCGCGTCAGATTACTGGATCGAGTAGATGAAGTTATTTGGACTGTTTCAAAACAGGGTATATACACGCCCAAAGAGGGGTATAATCACATTTATCGCGCATAAAGACCTGAACCCTTGATCCCATGGTGGCGCATTCTCTGGAAACTTAAGGGACCTACTAAAGCAAGGCTCCTCATGTGGTGTATCCTCACTGACAAAATTCCAAACGGGACTAATCTACAGAAAAGAACACACATTGGTCCTCACAGATGTCCACTCTGCAAAGAGGCAGCTGAAGACACTTTGCGTCTATTCCTTCAATGTTAGGCTACTCTCACACTCCGGACGATTATTCACTCCTCCATCCATCATAATCTTCGTTGGGAGGGGAACACCTTTAATGATGCCTGGGAGCATTGGTGGAATGCTGCTACTCCCCCCAAGCTGCGAAATTTACCTATTCTTATATGTTGGAGCATTTGGATGGCCCGCAATCGGACCATCTTCCACGACATCGCTCATCATTGGCACTCATCTACTGCCCACATCATCTCCATATATCACATTATTCTCGATGACCCACCCCCCCTCCACACCCCCGAGTTATATCCCCTGAGATCATTGATTACTCTATCCCTTGGGCCTATTTTGATGGATCTGCTCAGACACATGGTTGTGGAGGTGGATTTATTCTTCATCACTCACCACATCATTTTTATAAAGTCAAGACTGGACTTGGAAGTGGCACCAACAATTTTGCAGAACTCTCCTGCCTTTTGTACCTCCTACAATTTGCCATCACTAAAAATATACATGCACGCAGCACTACAGATATTTGGTGATTCCAAAATTGTCATTGACTGGTTTAACATTCAGACGACATGTCACATACACACACTGCAGAATATTTTGGCTGAAACTCTACTGCTCAAATCCCATTTTGATCATATTTCATGTCGGCACATTTACAGGGAGAGGAACACAATTTCCGACCTCCTTTCCAAGGAGGCGACGAACCTATTGACTGCACACATGGAGGTTCAAGAGAAGAATGAGCATGCTTATTATCAGTACTTTCACAAACCTTTTGCTCTTGATCACTGGCGAGGGGACGACCCCCATTAGAGACAGCAGCTGTTCATTTTCATTTTGATTATAGTTATTTTTGTATCTATATCCATCAGACTCCTTAGTGGAGGAGTTTTTTTGTTCTACAGTATGTATATATGCGACACATAGCAGATGTACTTTTTATCTTGCTACTCTCAGTTATCTATATGGCAGCTACAATGCTAATCTGCATATGCACTTAGCATATACAACATGTAACTTTTATTTTCATTAATAAAAGCTACGATTTTCCTAGAGAACCAAAAAAAAAATACCAAAATAGCACTTAGTGCAAAACCTCGTTGAACCAAAAATGTTACAAACATCAATAGGCATGCTCTAAAAGGCCTTTATAATCCAAAATAACATCATAGATCATAGTATTATAATACAATCTACAACTACAGCTACAATAAATCAATGATCAAATCATCAATCATCAATCATCATTAGAATCCTCATCCTCTTCATCCTCATCTGAAGAATGAGTAGCATCCAAGTCTGCAAATGGGATTATGGTTTGATTCCCCTGGCACTTGATTTACCCTCTAAATTTTTGGAGAAAATCAACTCCAAAATCCTCTGAAATCAACTATGTAGCAGCCCCAACAAAATAAAATAAAATAAAATCTTCCACCAGTTGCAAAAACCACTAAAGAAAACCCAAAGATCTCTCAGAGAAGATAAATAAATAAATAAAATAAATCTTTGAAATAGCTCGAAAATCTGCCAACCCAACAACTCTCCAAGACTCCAATCAGCTCTTCAAATCTGCAAAAAAATTCCCTCAGAACAACCCTGCAAAAAACTCTTTGAATTCTCCTCACCAAACTCAGCTCAAGAAGTGCAAGAGACTCGAATGAATAGTGTGAGTGAAATAGAGGGGGTGGGGTGTTTAAGTAGCTTTAGGGGGGCTAGGGTAGCGTTAGTAACTAGGAAAAATAATAATTTTAAAACAAAATTTTAAAATAAAAAATAAAAAAATGTTTCTTTTAATGCCCAGACTTGTGAACTAGTGGAACCGGTCTGGACCGGTTCGGTACAGAACCAGCAAGTTTGGTGTCGAAACTGGCCGGTTCAATACCGAACTGGTCATTTCCGGTTCAGAGGGCCGGTTCGGACCGATTTTGCCTCCAAACCGGTCGGACTGACCGGTTTTCCAGAACCAGATCAGTTCTGATAACACTGCTTAGGGCTTCAACTTAGGACTTATTTTGAAGCTTTGCCTTCTCCTTTTGTTGATTATATCATTTGCAAACCTTTTCTTTACGTTTGTATGCCTAGGAACCTCTTTGTTGATCTACATCTTCAAGCCCTAGGTGTCAAGTGCCTCCCTAGGGCTTTTGTATATGGCATGTTGCTCCTACACATACAGAATTGTGCCCTTGTTCATCTAAGAAGCACCTTGCTTAGCCTTTAATTCATATCATCGTAAGCTACTTAACTTAAAATATCCTTTAGGTTAAAAGTTAAAACTAAGAAGTCTCTTGTGTAGTGCAATTCCACTAAAGAGTAGGAGAAGGATTGTTGAGGTGACAGTGGCAATCCACTTCATTGTTGCAACAAGGTTTGGCCCTTGCTAGAACACGGCCCACATTACACGAAATGCACCTCTAGAATAGTGTAAACACTTTCAAAGCAACCCAAAAGCTAAATCAAACAACTACCTACCTAGTTGGTCCAAAAAAGGCATTACTTTCACAAGCTTAATAGCTCCCTCAATCAACTTTTGAACTACAATTCCTCCATCTAAAAGAGAAAGAAGAGACAAAATGATGAAGTATATCATATTAATGCAATGTTATGTAATAGCCTACTAGCATTAAATGTTAGATGACCTAAATGTAAGCCAATAGCCAACATAAATGTTTTTTCAATCTACGTTGCATCAGTAACTACTTGAACAGCTATATCTGAGGCTTGCCCATAAATGTAGTCTCACGTCTTGTCCATAAAATTCAAGAATTCAATAGAAGTCCCTTCCCTAAACATCTCTCTTTCCCTCAACAATTTTCTAAACCATAGTAGCTCTAAAGAAGTCACATCCCAACTTCCGACCTTACTCAGATCACTATTACCCATTTGCTCGTAACGATGATGATTATTTTACTATATTGTGTTTTCGGAATTCTCTCTCTTTTTTAAGCTCATTGCTTTCTTTTCCCCACTTATCTTCTTTTCTCACTTAATATTTCATTTGGGCATGGAAAGTAGTTGGTATTTTAGTAGTTGTTACCCACCACTTTGTGGGTGATATCCATAGGAGAAAATTTTCTCCTATCTAGTCCTCTGCGAGCAACCATCAACCCCTTGCAGCCACCATATGGTTCAATGTGCCATTTTCTCCACCACCTAAACCAATCATGTGGTCCCTTGCCCATCTGTTATGATCGTATGTTTGAAGGTGGGCCTTCCAACCCCGAAGGTATGGCTTTTTATTGTGTAGTTGGGTATTTTTGTTTACTTATCATGGACTCTTTTAGGCATGGATTAGTGGGGGGATTCAGCAGAAAGAGTGAGCTTGGTCTCTACTCTTGTCTCCTTTGCCCGATTTGATGGTTAACCTTGTATCCTAGTCTTGTGGGATCTCCTTTACTGCTTACTAGCTTTAGAATTGGCACTACATGGGAAACCACGATTTTGGTTGCGTGGTCCCACTTCCTGATACCATATACATCACCTCCCCTCGGCTTATTATAACTCCATTCATCGTTTTTCCCATCTGAGTCCACATTTGTCCACTGGTTCCACAAGGAGTAAGCTTCCCCCTCCCCTTCTCCACAACTTGGGTCGGGCCTGGAACAATGCCCCGGAGGTTGATGCAGCTAAAAAAAAAGTAAAAAGCATAATTCGGCCACTCTCAACAAGGAATGTACCATAAAATGCAAAAGGTGGTCGGGAAAAACAAATTTAGCACGTGGGCAAAAGCCAAGCATGAGCCCTACCTCTATCATTATGGCCATCACCCTGGTTCCTAGGGCTTCTCATATTAGCCCCTTTACATTATTGAGGAACCCATGATTGTCCCAACCCCTGGTGGGCAATGAACTGCCCCACCTTAAGGGTGTATCCACTGCTATACCCTACACATCAAGCTCTCATCCCCTACAGACGTGAGTGGTTATGAAGAAAAATCAATCAAAGGAAAAAGGCATATGAAGAAGGGTGGAAAAACAAAGGTCGGGAACCACCTGGTTACTTCCAAATGGCTTTACAAGGTAAAGAAAAATCAAGGTCTAGAAGTAAAGGTGGTTACCTTACAAAGCCATCTGGAAGTAACCACTGAAGGTTCTCCTAAAGTGACTTTATAAAGTTATAAAGTCAAATTTAATTTAAAAGTGACTTAAAGTGATAAAGGTTACTTGGCCAAACGAAAGTGACTTTGGAAATAAATGACTAAGAGGGTCTTTATTAAAGTGGGGTGAATTAAAAAATAGAAAGTGAGATTTAAATGAGAATTTAATCTCAGCCCTAGATCTAAAGCTATCTCAGCCATTGGATTTAGGGGTTACCCAAAAGTCACTTAGGGTTAGGTTAAAGGAGGAAAATGAGAGAAAAAGTCATTCATTCTTTCATGAGCAGATTGAGAAGAGAAGAGAAAGCTAAAGAGAAATTTCTGAGCAGTGAGAGGAAGAGGACAGCCGCAAAGAGATTCAGCAAATCCGCACAGCAAGGATAGAGCATGGTTTTCAAGGCAAGAGGGCACGAAAATCGAGGAGAGGAGAACAACATTTATGGCTGCTATATTGGCACATTTCCCAAGGAGGCCGTACAATAGTTTGAGGTACTATTTTCTGATTTCCGTACAGCAGAGAAACAGCACAGAAATTGAGGCCGTACAACAGTTTCAAGGCAGTCGTACAGCACGAATTTCGAGGCAGTCGTACAGCAGCTTTCAGCAGGTCATAAAGCATTGTTTTCGAGGAGGTCGTACAGCCGTACAACACAGTTTTCCATGATGTCCGTACAGCATTTAATGCTGCACATTTTTATGTAAATTTCTGTTTTGAGTTGGCACAAAAATCGAGGTGGAGTTTTACACGGTTTTCGAGATAAGTACATTTATGAAGTTGCTGTAATTTTTACTGTGTTTTCCTGCTCACTGTAAAAGTTTTTTATCATAAATAAGAAAAGCTTTCGAACTAGTTTTCCCCAAGAGTTGTAGCGGGTTTTTCAAGGTCAAGTTGACCAAAAATCAACGTGTCTATTTTCTGTGTGTGGCTGATTTATTTTTCTAAGTTTTTATTTCTGCATTTCAGCACTGTGAAATTTCCAAAATTTGTGTTTTCAGAAAATATTTATTTTTTCCAGCTTGTTGAATCTATGGCTATGGGAATAGGCATTTAACTTTATGGGAGAAATAAGGAGAAACTGAAAACCGGGGTTGGAAACAGAAATTTTTAGATGGTATCGGAGCTATTTTGTTGAAAAGTGCAGTTTGGGACAACAAAAAGAAAAATTACAGCAAGCTGATTTTACACACAGAAATGAGAACCTTTACTACAGCAGTGTTATTTTCAGTTTATTAGGACAGCAAGCATGTTTTTGGGCTTGACAGTGGAGGATAGGTTGGATGGGCATATTAACTACAGCGTATGGAAGGAAAGAATGCAGAGCATCTTTGAGGAGGCAGAAGTCTAAGGTATAATGGTGCATACCCAACAACACCCTGTTAATGTGCCTGCTGACCTTGTTCAGCTGGCAGACTTTAATAAAAAGAATAACAAGGGTAAGAGACTGATTCTAGATGGTATTAAAAACCATGTCGTTCCTCATGTGAGAGGAAAGAAATTTGCTCATGAGTTGTGGACAGCCTTGACCAATCTCTACCAGAGTACCAATGAGAACAGAAAAATGTCCAAGGAAGAAGCTGAAGACCATTAAGATGGCTAAGACTGAGAATGCTACTGGATATCTCACAAAGATCACTAATGTGAGAGATGCGTTGGCAGCAGTTGGAGAGGTCATTCCACCCACTGAGTTGGTGTGGATTGCAGTGAATGCCCTTCCCAGTTCATGGTTGAACTTTGCTGATGGGGTTTGTGCACGTGAGACCCTTCCCACTTGGGAGAGGTTCTGGGATGATTGCATACAGACTGAAATCAGAAAGAGCCAGCTTGGGGCAGCCAAACCTGTTGAGCAGGATGAGGATGTAGCATTGTTAGCAGGAGGCAAGAAAGGCAAGGGAAAGAAGCAAGCTTCCACAAGTAGTGGTGGGGGCAAAGGCAAAGGTAAAGGTAATCAGGTGAACACGCAGAAGGACTATTCCAAGGTGAAGTGTTGGAATTGTCAGAGGATGGGACACTATGCAGTTGTGTGTCCGGAGAAGAAGAAGAAGGGGCAAAACAAGACCATGGCAGCATCAGTAAAGATAGAGGACTTTTCGGATAGCTTTGACCAGGAGTTTGGGTTCATTGATTGTGAGTCCACTAGTGCAGGATCACCTGCCACGGAGGTTGAGAGGGAGTGTGCATTTCCCTCCACTAGCGAAGCATCTTCAGGTATCTGGTATGTTGACAGTGGGGCTTCACGTCATATGACAGGAGTCCGTGAGTACTTCTCAAAGCTTTCAGAGAGTGGCACTGATATAGAGGTAGTACTCTGAGATGACAGCGTTGTTAGAGCAGTCGGTGTGGGGACAATGACATTTGATAGGGAACCCAAACCTCCCTTGAAGGTGTCAGATGTTCTATATGTGCCAGGGATGAGAAAGAACCTCATATCCGTCTCAGCATTGGAGGACAGAGGATATGAGATATTGTTCAGTAGAGGACAGGTACTTATATATCCCAAGGGCGCTCCAGCTGATTCAGCTAGAGTTATTGGTGTACGCCATGCAAAGGTGTACAAGTTTGCATTTCAGCACCTTTTGGCATTAAGAAGTAGTACTGGTAGCAGAGCTAGCAGTTCAAAGTTGTGCGAGATTTGGCACCGCAGGATGGGGTACATGTATCATGGAGCCTTGAGGACATTGCGGGAGATCACTATAGGTGTGTCATATTTCAATACTGATCACATGATACATGCAGAGGATGTGAGATGGGCAAGTTTGCCAAATCCCCTTTTCCCAGCAATGACAGCAGATCGACTGGGATACTTGATTTGATTCATTCCAATGTGAGCCGTCGGATGTCTCATGATTCCTTGAGTGGATATGAGTATTATGTTTTATTCATTGATGATCACTCCAGGAGGACCTGGATTTATTTCTTGAAGACCAAGAGTGACGTCTTCAAGCGATTTTAGGAGTTCAAAGCTCTTGTGGAGACTCAGACAGGTCGGAAGATCAAGTCCCTGAGGTCGAACAATGGAGGGGAGTACACCCTTGGTGAGTTTGTTGAATATTGTGCAGAGGCATGCATTAGGAGGGAGTTCACAGTTCCTTACAACCCCCAGCAGAATAGGGTTGCGGAGAGGAAGAACAGATCCATCGTTGGGGCTGCCAAAGCCATGTTACATGATCAAGGGTTACCATTGTTTTTGTGGGCAAAGGCCTACAATACTGTTGTATATTTGCAGAACAAGAGTCCATCGTGCCTTGGGGCATGTGACTCCGGAGGAGGATTTTTCTGGGAAGAAGCCTGATGTTGGTCACTTCCGTATCTTTGGGTGTATTACATACTCCTACGTACCCAAGGAGAAGAGGACCAAGCTAGAGCCCACCGCAGAGAAGGGTATATTTGTGGGCTACAGTGAGACCTCGAAATCCTTTCAGATATATATTCCTGCACAGAGGAGAGTTGTTGTCAAGCGGGATGTGAAGTTCGAAGAGGACAAAGCTTTCAGGAGGTCACGGGAGTTAGAGTATCTGGATCAGGCAGACCCTCAGGAGCAGTTGAGTCAGTCACAGGGATCCAATGGGCAGGGATCAGGAGGATCGAGAGGTACATCGATTATGATGTCAAGTCCATTAGTGAGCAGTGGCTCGCAGAGTCAGAGGGGTGGTGCTCCGGGCAGCATGCAGAGCAGTCCACTAAGCAATTCACTAGGGAGTCCACTGATGGACATTTCACACGGTACTTCAGCATCTACAGGTTCAGGTTCAGGCAGGAGGACAGCAGACAGACAGTCAGGATTTCAGGCTCCTGAGGAGGATGAGGAGCTAAGTCACCGGATACTCCTAAAATGCCCTCGAATCCCCGAATCCCCGTACCGGACACCTACACGTACTGGATTCGGCCCCAATTCAAAGGATACGACGTATCCGTATGGGGTACGGACGGGATACGGCGTATTCGAAAAGGGATACGCCGTATCCCGTACAGCCGGGTACGGCCGGGCCCGCGGCAAGGAAAATCGCACTATTTTTTTTATAAAGTTCGATTTTTCCTCTATATTTTGTCATCCATTTCATTTGTGAAGTGAGAAGGAGAGCTAGTGTGAGCAAGGAGCAAGTGTGAGCAAGGAGAAAGGGAGTTCTTTCGAAGAGATTAGAGCATCCGGTAAGTGCATTGTCCCTCTATATTTTGCATTTAGTTTGTTTTTAGTGTTTGCATGTGCATATGTTTTATATATTTAGTTGTTTTTGTTTATTTTTTACAGTATTTATGGCTCAATCAAAGGCAGCAAGACAGGGGCAAAGAAAGGGGAAGAATGTCTCCATTGGAGATGCCCCTCCTGTCCCTCTTTCATCAAGGTCTGCAAGTATTCCATCCATTGGAAGTGGGGCTGCAACAGTAGCTTCAAATGTGCAGGGAAAACAAATTGTTGACCCCAAATACCCATTGTGGAAATATGCGACAAAAGAGGAAGGGGCAGCAAAAAAGGGAGGAAATTGTTCATGGAAATGCAATTTTTGCAATGGCCATTTCACTGGCACATATTTCCATGTGAAAGCTCATTTGTTGGGTATTCCAAGTTGTGGCGTTAAATGTTGTACAGCAATTGAATCGCCAGATAGGAAGAAATTGGAGAAAGAGCAGAGTATTGGTGAGGCAAATGTGGCAGCAAAATCAAAAAAATCCAGGACTGATGACCCCCTTCCATTCTTGAGGAAAAGCAGCAACAAGTTCCCTTTTGAGACTTCTAGCAGGGGAGAATTAGCAAAGAGAAAGGCAACTGCAGTTGGTCCAATGGACAAGATTTTCCAAAAAGAGAAAAGGGAAGAGCTTGATCTCACCATTGCATTTTTTTTCTATCAGACCTTCATATCCTTTAATGTTGCACGGTCACCTCTATTTATTGAGATGTGTCGAGCTCTTTGTCATGGGGCTCCATTAGGGTATGTGCCTCCTGGGTCAGAGAAGCTCAGAACCACATTGTTGACAAAGGAAAAGAAAGAGGTGGACAAAATGCTTGAGCCTATTAAATCAGCATGGCCAACATCTAGGGTTAGCATTGTTTCTGATGGATGGACAGATCCAGCACGCCACCCACTCATTAACTTCATGGTGTCATCCACGAATGGTGCAGTTTTCTTGAAAGCAGTGGATGCACTTGGAGAGTACAAGGATGTACAATATATGGGTGAGTTATTTCTCAAAGTTATTGAAAGTGTAGGTGTGGATTGTTGTGTGCAAATCATTACAGATAATGCACCTGTTTGCAAGGTTGCTGGCATGATTGTGGAAGCAAAATATCCACAAGTATTTTGGACACCTTGCATTGTCCATTCATTGAACTTGGCATTGAAATCTATTGCTTCTGATGTGCTTTGGATTGGAGCCACTATTGAGGATGCACGACATATCCGCAACTTTGTAACAAACCATACAAATGCCCTCACTAACTACAAGGAGTACGACAATCTATCATTGTTGAAGATTGCAGATACACGGTTTGCCTCTTCATTCATCATGTTGAAGAGGTTGAGGGAGGTCAAGACCGCTCTTGGGTCTATGGTTATTTCAGAGTTTTGGTCTTTTTGGAGAAAGACGGATCAAGCAACCTCAAAGAAGGTGAAGGACATAGTGTTGGATGATATATGGTGGGAGAAGGTAGATCTAATTATTCAGATCATGGAGCCTATCATTTCCTTGCTCGGATTTGCAGATACAGACCAACCCATCCTAGGAGAGGTTTATGAGGGATGGGATTCCATGATTGAGTCTGTGAGGACCATTATTTTACAGAGTCAGTGCCCAGAGTATGAGACATCACCTGAGGCCTTCTTCACCATCATACAGGATATTCTTGTCAGCAGATGGGACAAGAATTGCACACCTTTACATTGTTTGACTCACTCCTTGAACCCAAAATACTACAGCCATGAGTGGCTAAATGGTGGACCTTCCCGCAGATTCCCTCCTCACATGGATGCTGAAATCTCACAGGGGAGCAAAGATGCATTGAGGAGGATTTTTCAGGATAGGGCATCCCTTGATGAGGTGGAGGATGCCTTTGCAGATTTTTCCACTGGCAGGGGGCGATTTGAAGGCTATGATTTGATTCGAGACAGGGGGGCTAAGAAGCCCCATTCTTGGTGGGCAACTCATGGGGCAGCAAGCCCTCCTCTACAGCAGTTAGCCATGAGGCTCCTCTCTCAGGTGACTTCATCCTCTTGTTGCGAGAGGAATTGGAGCACATATGGAAATTTGTATAGTGTGAAGAGGAGTAGGCTTGAGCAGTCCAGGGCAGAGACAATGGTGTATGTGCACACCAACCTTCGTCTCATCTACAGGCAAAGAGAGGATTGGTTGAAGGGAAAGACAAAGATGTGGGATGTCTTTCCGATGATATGGGTCTGGACAGCAGTGTTGAGTTGGCATTGGCCAACTTGGATCTCAATGCGCCAGTGCTAGAGCCTGTCACATTTGATGATGGATTAGAGGGGTCATCCTCCACACCAACAGATGCAGAGATGATAGAGGAGGAGGATGCATCAGAGGCAGAGGAGAGTAGTGGTGAGCATGATGATCGGGATGAGGACAGTGATGCTGATTATGAGGATTGATGACTCTGACTCATTGAGGCTTCAGGCTTGTAGTCTTGTAGACTGTAGTTGCTTTTGTATTTTCTATTTCTATTTGCCATTGGCAGTGTTCTTATGTAACACATTTTGATTCTGATGACTTAATGAAAAAAGTACAGTATCTTACTATCTTCAATCTTGTCTTTCTGAGTAAATTTGACGATTGTATCATGTATGGTGTATCAATGTATCATTGTAATTTGTATTATAGTATCAATGATGATGTATGACTCATGAGTATCTAATATTTATGTTTGAATCAATGAATCTTGTATGAATTTGTGCAAAAAATATCTAATTTTTAATATATATATATATATATATATATATATATATATATATATATTTTTTTAAATATATATATATATATATATATATTTTTTAAAATATATATATATTTTTAATAAAATAATATATAACGTATCGTATCCCAGAAGTATCCTGTTCCGGGGTCACCGTACCCGTATCGGATTCTTCGAATCCCGGTATCCCCGTATCCCCGTATTAGGTGACTTAGATGAGAAGTTTCATTCTCTGGTGGGAGAAGTGTGCTCAGGGAAGAGGAAGCCCAAGTGGCTTTAGGATACCTTGAGAGAGGCCACATCTGTTGGTGGGCCGAAGAGGCCGGTCAGAGAGAGCAGACCACCTGATAGGTTTTGTGGCTATATGGCAATGGTTGCCAACATCGTTGACTCTAAGCCTTCTAGCTATGAGGAGGCAGATAGCCAGCAAGTCTGGAGAGAGGCCATGCAGGAGGAGTATTCTTCTATCATGAAGAATGATGTTTGGGAGGTGGTGCCGAGGCCTCAGGGCAAATCCGTGGTTACCTCTAGGTGGCTTTACAAGGTAAAGCATGATGCAGATGGCAGCATTGAGAAATTCAAAGCAAGGTTTGTGGCTAGAGGGTTCTCCCAGGTAGAGGGAGTAGACTATGAGGAGACCTTCGCTCCCGTGGCTCGATATACTTCGATTCGCTCCATTATATCGATAGCAGCAGAGATGAGTTGGAAGATCCACCAGATGGATGTGAAGACCGCATTTCTCAATGGCTTCACAAAGGAGGAGGTGTACATTGAGCAGCCACAGGGCTTTGAGGTGCATGGGAAGGAGTCCCATGTGTGCAGACTGAAGAAGGCCCTTTATGGCCTGAAGCAAGCTCCTATAGCTTGGTACTCTAGGATTGATACTTACTTGCAGGAGATGGGTTTCACAAAGAGTGATGCAGATCCGAACCTATACTTTATTGTGATAGGTGAGGAGCCTCTCATTCTGGTGTTGTATGTGGATGACTTGGTCATTATGGGTGCAGAGAGACTCATAGAGAGCTGCAAGAGAGATCTTGCGTAGGAGTTCGAGATGAAGGACATTAGCTTGATGCATTACTTTTTGGGTTTGGAGGTGTGGCAGGAGGAGGGGCATTTCTTCATGGGACAGGAGAAGTATATTGTGGACATCCTTGGCAAATTCCACGTGGAGGATTGTAGACCTATGTCGACACCGATGATCACCAACTGGAAGAAGCTTCACGCTTCAGATTCCGAGTTGGTGGATCCCACATTGTATAGACAACTGATAGGTTCCTTGATGTATTTACTAGACCAGATATATGTTTTGCAGTCAACACGATGAGCCAGTTCATGTGTGATCCCAGGAGGGTGCACTGGGTTGCTGCAAAACACATTTTGCAGTACTTGCAGGGTACAGTGGATTATGGTCTGGATTATAGGCAGGGAGATGGAGTGAGATTGCCAAGTTACACTGATTCTGATTGGGCCGGTTGTGCTTCTGATAGGAAGAGCACTTCAAGGTGCTATTTTGGGTTGGGTTTGGTAGTGGTGTCATGGTTCAGTCGAAAGCAGCAGTCAGTAGCATTGAGTTCAGCGGAAGCAAAGTACATGGCAGCCAGTCTAGCTAGTTGTGAGGCCATATGGCTTCGCAAGATGTTGTTTGGCTTATTTGGTCAGTTGTTGAGACCTTCACTGATATACTGTGATAATCAGAGTTGCATTAAACTCACGAAAAATCCAGTGTCTCATGACAAGTCAAAGCATATCGACATCATATATCATTTCATCAGAGACTATGTTCAAAAGGGAGCTGTGAAGCTTGAGTATATTCCCACTGATGAGCAGGTTGCAAATATTCTTACCAAAGCCTTACCACGGGGCAAGCATGTCTACTTTAGAGACAAGATGGGTGTGGTGAAGAACACCTTCCTCAGTAAGAGGGAGTGTTGAAATTTGGTTACCGGAGGACAGGAGGTTCCCTAAGGCTTTGATCTTTGGCCTAGGGAAAAGTGTCCAAAAGAATTTAATTTTTCTCCTAAAGTGACTTTATAAAGTTATAAAGTCAAATCTAATTTAAAAGTGACTTAAAGTGATAAAGTTACTAAGTCTAATTTTAAAGTGACTTTAATAAAGTCAATGTGAAACTAGAAAGTGAAAAGTGACTTTGGAAATAAATGACTAAGAGGGTCTTTATTAAAGTGGGGTGAATTAAAAAATAGAAAGTGAGATTTAAATGAGCATTTAATCTCAACCCTAGATCTAAAGCTATCTCAGCCATTGGATTTAGGGATTCCCCAAAAGTCACTTAGGGTTAGGTTAAAGGAGGAAAGGGAGAAAAAAGGTCATTCATTCTTTCATGAGCAAATTGAGAGGAGGAGAGAAAGTTAAAGAGAAATTTCTGAGCAGTGAGAGAAAGAGGACAGTAGCAAGGAGATTCAGCAAATCCATACAGCAAGGACAGAGCACAGTTTTCAAGGCAGGAGGGCACAAAAATCGAGAGGAGAACAACATTTATTGCTACTATATTGGCACGTTTCCCAAGGAGGCCATACAACAATTTGAGGGACTATTTTCTGATTTCCGTACAGCAGAGAAACAACACAGAAATCGAGGTTGTACTATAGTTTCAAGGCAGCCGTACAGGACGGATTTCGAAGCAGCCGTACAGCAGCATAAGCAGGCTGTACAACATTGTTTTCGAGGAGATCGTACATCCGTACAGCACAGTTTTCCATGTTGTCCATACAGCATTTAATGCTGCACATTTTTCTGTAAATTTCTGTTTTGAGTTGGCACGAAAATCGAGGTGGAGTTTTGCACGGTTTTCGAGATAAGTACATTTATGATGTTGCTGTAATTTTTACGTTGTTTTCCTACTCACTGTAAAAGCTATTTATCAAAAATAAGAAGAGCTTTCAAACTGGTTTTCCGCAAGAGTTGTAGGGGATTTTTCCAGGGTCAAGTTGACCAAAAATCCGCGTGTCTATTTTCTGTGTGTGGCTGATTTATTTTTCTGAGTTTTTATTTCTGCATTTCAGCACTGTGAAACTTCCAGAATTTTTGTTTTCAGAAAATATTTATTTTTTCCAACTTGTTGAATGTATGGCTATGGGAATGGGCATTTAACTTTATGGCAGAAATAAGGAGAAACTGAAAATCAGGGTTGGGAACAGAATTTTTTACAAAAGTATTAAGGAAGGCTTGGGTTTAGTTGGAGAACACACACATAGCAGTAGCACTTGAGCTAAGTTGAAATTCTGGGACGCGGTTTGTTGAAAATTTTAGAGTGAGCTTGCAGTGCAGCGAGGGGCAGATCGGCAGAGGGATTTCATATCCGAGGCTGAGAATACATTGGCAGAGAGGCAGATCCCTACCACAGAGCAGCGCAGGCCTAGGAGGGGTGACGCAGAGGCAGCATAGGCCCAGAAGATGTGACACAGAGGCAGCGTAAGCCTAGCAGGGGTGACGCAGAGCCAGAAGGGCTCACGCAGAGCCGAAAGAGGCTGATGCAATCGCTCAGAGAGTTGCATTGGGGTTTCAATGGGCCAGATAAGGCTCGTATTCAGCAGATCCAAAAGGGCTGACGCAATGACTGCGTAGGCACCTGTGGGGTTCTTCATCCTTAGCTGAATCAGCCATATTATCTATCTCCAGAGATAGAGGTACTTCTATCAGGATTTTCTCTGTTGGGTAAACCACTATTGGTACCCTAGTTTGTATTCGAAATTCTGCATAATAATAAAACCCTCAAGAGTTGTTGTAGCAGTTTTCCCGCATTGGGTTTTTCCAGGGAGATTTGTCCGAAAAATCTTGTGTCCTTTGTCGAATGTGCTTAATTCTTCAGTACTTGACTTGTATGTATGTGTAGGTTGCAGTGTGTTTACTTCAATGTTTTCTAAATATTTCTGAAAATAACTTGTTA
Organism: Pinus albicaulis; assembly: GCA_034641835.2. Taxonomy (NCBI): domain Eukaryota; kingdom Viridiplantae; phylum Streptophyta; class Pinopsida; order Pinales; family Pinaceae; genus Pinus; species Pinus albicaulis. The sequence goes on along the minus strand of CM076584.1, from coordinate 1,226,801,660 downwards.
AATTAAAAACACAAGTAGGAGAATTAAACCAAATTTCTACAGTAGGATTTCTGTAGAAGAATTCAGAAATTTTCACAATTCATGGATCCCTCAGCACCATTCATTGATTACTCGTGTTCCACCTTTTTGGATGAGGATGATGCACCTGGACCACCATGCCCAGTTGACTTCACACTTGCACCACACACTTGACAGATGTTTCAAGGCCCAAATGAGAATGTGTCTCACCATGAGAGACAGAGGGAGGGCTTATGTCATCATTCTAGCCCTTACATATGGTATACATGCATTTTCGATCCACTTGGAGACCCATGAGGATGTCATTGTGCCCCCACACCCACTTGGGGACACCACATTTGATTAGCTTGGATATCAAGGGGCCACCCCCTTGATCACTATGTTTGGAGCCTATTCTCTCACCTTGGCACACTTTAGACTCCACTAGACCTCTTCAATGGCCCAACAACTCATTGTATCTACTATTTTTCACTTTTGAGAGGCTTATCTTTGTATTATGGTGCTATCTTGGTGGGCTTGTCACCAAGTTTTGTTATTCTTTCACAGTATTTTATTATTAAGCGATGTTATTAGGCTAATAGGCTATTCGAAATCCCTTATGGATTGTATAAATAGATGAGAGGCTCATTCATTTCTCTCATCATTATTTGGATTGGACTATCTATTCTTGAGAATAGCCTTTTTGATGGAGATAGTGTTATCTTAAATGTAATTCGATGTTTGGAAGAGCTTAATAATAAATATTGTCTTGGAGCTTAATCTTGATGATTGGAATAATTTTGCTATACTTGTGAGTATTCCTTTCATTTTTATTATGTAATTTGTCTCATGTAATGACCTATGGAATATTTTTGTTCATGAAGTTGGTGTTGTTGCTCTTGTGCTTATGCGAAGTTGTTAACCTTGTCTATGTGAGGGATTTTTCATATGATCATTGTGAAGTATGGTGAATTATTGTCCTAGGGGTACAAGATGGTTCATGATTTACCTTGATAAGTCATATTTTGCAAACATAAAGAAGTATAAATTTCCCTTGTAACCTAATTGTTGCTAAGGCCATACGAAGTCGCTGGGGAACTCCTTGGTTGGAATTAAGCATGTCTAAACATAGAATTCATTAGACTCCATTCTCCCAATTGGCTAGGCACTGGTCTAGTCCTAAGGTTATCACAAAAGAATATCCTTCTCATCTCCCTTCCTCTTCTCTAAGCCCTTACCTAGTAGGCCTCCTAGGGCATCACCTAAAATCATTTCTAGCAATTGAAAATCCTTGAAAATTGGTCAGCTACGACGTTGGGGTCTTCTTGAGAGGTCCTCAAAATTTGAGGTCGATCCCATGGTGGAATCTCAAAATATTACAAGCCCTAGCTTGAAGTCCATTCTCCTCCCTAGATCCCCTTTGGTTAGTGGCTTCATTAGGATCACTGCACTCAGAATTCAAGTTAAACCTTAATTTGATTCTTATCCTCCCCCTTACCTGGTCAAGTCCATCTGTTGGAAGCCCCATCCCTCACCCTTGACCTCCTTTGGGTCCACTTGGGCTTCTTTGTGGTCCCGCAACCTTGCAACTCCAACTTCACAAGGATTCATAGAAACCCTTTCTCCTTTAAGATTCTTGGGTCTAGGGCACTTCTTATCAAGAAATACCCCTCAACTCTAGATCTAGGTACTCCTCTTAGCTCTTCTAAGAGAGCCATCCACCTTGCTTCTATAGCAAGTAAGCCCGTTATCTGAGCGTCCCTTGTGAAAAGGCTTTAGGAATCACTCTCCATCCTATCATTGATCCACCTATTCTAGTGATTCCTCTCGTAGCGGGACTCCTCCCATCGGTGAAAGTCCGTAAAGAGCACAGAGCTTTAGCTGAGGTGACAGTGGGCTATTGCTCCATTGTTGCCACTTGACCTAGTAGCTGCTCTATAGGAACCCCTCTTAGGACCCCTGCTAGTTTGAGCAATAACAGTAGGCTAATATACTAGTTCCAGTTGCAGACAATATTATTGATACTCTAATTGTCTTGATAAATAATGGCAATTGTGGTTTTCAAACCAAAGAATGGCGGGCAAAAACAACAGGTTAATCACTCCAATAAGGGTTAATTTTCTTCATTTGATTTCATGGTGTGAGAAACATCTTGTCACCCGCTTCAAAGCTTTCCAAATTACCAATACAACATCAAGACATGTGGTACATCAACCATAAATTTAGTTTTAAAGCAGATGACAATGTCAAGACTCGAAACATTTGTCCAGGTCTGTTACGAACATTTCCTTTGTGGTTTTTCTATGCATGCAACTGATTCTTTGATAAGAAAATGGCCCAAAGTCTATATTCTGCTTGGAAATAGGCAGGCAAACTAAGATAACCTAAAGACTTAGAAAAAACATACAAAACAGAAAGAACTCCCTTTATTTTAGCTAAAAAAATAACTAGTACTTTGATTAGCCAGTTATCAGTGTGATTTACACTGACCACTGAAGTGACTGAAAGTTGATTTTAAACCAAATAAATGGAATTGCATATGCAGTCAATCTTAAAAATACAACATTTCCCTTTAGATCAACTTTATTAATTCGTTAGCAGCACTAGATGAAGTTGTATTGAAAGGAATAACAATGGTTCACATAAATATCCCATGTACTCTGTATTATTTAATAACACTTATGAGATGGGAAATATTTATAATCTAGCCCTATGGATGTTCAAACTCCATATACATAGCTTTTTTAACTTCACATGATTTTTCTATATCAAAGACAGCATTCTCTAGCCATTTATAAAGTTACCACCAATCCCTACCAAACAGATTATTAACCTGTATATAAAATCTTTCGGTCAAAATCACATCAAAGTAAATACAATTTATGGATCACAGAAGCCAAATTCCTAGGATTATTAACCTCTTGATTTCCTAGGCTAACACAAGTTCATGAATTGAAATAAGCATCAAGCGAAATTCTTTTAATTTTGCACACATTTCTGTTCGTTTGTTTGTTAAGGATAACATCAATTAAAACTTACTAACTTCTATAATTTTTCGTATCTTATTTATTTAAGTCACTGAAGGTCTACTCTAGGGAGATTATTTGTACGTAGTGCAATTTATTTTATTAAAAATATTTTATTTAGTTTACTCAGACAGAATAGTCTTGACTCTTATTTAAGTAGCTGAAGGTGTACTATAGGGAGCTTATTTGTACATAGTGCAATTTATTTTAGTAAAAATATCATATTTAGTTTACTCAGACACAATAGCCACTGATAAATGGCCCTAAGATAATACTTGCAACTTTTGGCTATAATCCTGTGTAATAGTCAACAAAAGAACCCCGTAAGACTAAGGGACTTTCGCATAGACTGGTATTTCAGATTAACCAAAATAGTTGGAACAGAATAAAGGAAATCATGTACAAATATATTTGTTAAAATACCGAGGGAGCTACAATGGGAGACCTTCAGAATCTGCAGGACTTGGTCAAATTTAGTTGATTTATCTTTCACGGTAAGTAATAATAAAATGTTATGCGAAACAAACTAAACTCCAATAAGAAACCTATCTTGATTTTACTATCTTGTCAAAGAGCCCGAAGAGCGGCTTCCTACTGCTCATGACAGTCAGATAAATTTTATCGCAGTTACAACTTTTTTCACCACAGGATTCTGTCAATCAATTATATATTAAGACAATTCACAATTATTTCACTACTTATGTGTTTTCCCCTTTTCTTAAAATAGGCAATTGATCTACATGTTATTGAACTTAATTGATGTGCAAATATTTAAGCTAATTGTTGATATATGTCATGCAAGCCTGTTAAGGTAAATTAAACAGCTTGAGCACACAATGTCAATTTTAAAATCATAAGCTAGCCCATAAGGTGCTTCAGAACCATACAGTGCAGTCAAACTCCAATAAAATCTTTACTCAACAGAACCCTTCAAAGGATGTCAAATCAAACGCTGCCTTGATTGATCTGCCGTAAAGTGGCCCTGGCCCCTATATTGGCCCTAAATGGCATAAAATTAAATTAACTGTTTGCACATTATGGCACCGTCGGGCTCGTAATTTAATTTGCACAGTTCTGCTCCCTATAATATATCAGTTGAAGCAAACCAGAGAACAATCACCACATATATTTACATTAAAATACCACAGAACAAGCACCACATACATTTACATTAAAATGTATTTATTTGTAAACGAATTTTACATATTTGACAAAGTATGGCTTTAAAGATAAATAAAAAGACCAGAGACGCTTTTATAGCAGCTCCGCATACTGGTGGGGTATACTGTTATCTTGGGGTAAACTTCGGTAATACCGCAATTGCGATAAACCTCAGTAATAATGCACCGACGCTCCATGGCACCAAAAGTAGCAAAAAGCTTAAAGGCTAGACTACCCTTGACTCGGACTATGCGTTTTCAAAGAATAAATAAATCAAAAACTTACTTGATGTCCCTTCGGAAGAAGGCTCTGGTTTCTCAATAACCATGACCACAGATGTCTCGTGTTCGAATCCGCTATCCAAGCTATTTATTATATAATCCGATTATTTCCTTAAATTTCTGCATGGTGGATGACCTGCTTGCTTCTTCCATCGCGTCTCATTATAATGAATTCAAATGCTTTATGCTGAACCGCGGTTAACTGACCAAATCCTAACCGATACTCGTTACTGAAGCCTGTCGATCATGAGTCCATTTCCATAGAATTCTAGTCATTGAAGAACTAGCAGCCGTGCTTGGACTGTGAATATGCAGGAAGGTGTGATCAATCTTGATACCGCGTGTTTTGTCCACAAGGTTTACATTAAATGTAAGTAAATTAAAATTTACACCGTATCTGTCAGCAAGACGTGCTACCATTGTTTGCCCATTTTGTTTGAATTCTCTCAGGAGTTATTTGTTGATGTTAACGTGGAATAAATTTTTTAATAGTTGACAAAGACATGTTTGTTTAGATCAGTCCAATAAAACTAACCCGCTTATCGACCAAGTTGCTTTATCATTTATTTTAATTTATAAAAGAAATATTTTAATATTTTGCAGGAAAAATATTATAGTGTTGATAGGTGCTATGCAGGTAGTATCTCCTGTATGGGGGAGATGATCTATTAGAGTCTTAAATAAAAAAATTATTTAATTAGAAAAGTAATAAATGTGAGAGATGATGTATTGGAGTGTTAAATAATATTATAATAATAATAATAATAAATTTGTTTATTTAATTAAAAAATATACAAATAATAAATCAATTTTATTCCATTATAATTAAAATTATTTAATTAGAAAAGTAATAAATGTGAGAGATGATGTATTGGAGTGCTAATAATATTATAATAATAATAATAAATTTGTTTAGTTAATTAAAAAAATATACAAATAATAAATTAATTTTATTCAATTATAGTTATAAATCAATTTTTTAATACATATTATATTATATTAAAAGAAAATAATCAAAATTGATTGTTAAGTCTAACAAGGTATACATACTCTATCATTAAGCATACATATTATATCATCTCTCTGGTTTCAAACCAGCAACCTTTTAGGAGTAAACACATGCTCTTAACCATTAGGCCCACTCAAGCTCTATATGTTCTAAAATTTGTTAATAAAATTAGAAATAAGAATATCTTTATATATATACATGACATATATAAAAATATTAATAGCTATAATTGTATTTTTTTTTGTCTTACAAATAAAAATAATGATAATTTATATTTGTAACCATGATATGGGAGAATTTCATAATTAAATTTAGTCAATAAACATATAAAAATTTAATATTTAAAATAAAAATAAAAACTATAATCAAATGGGTTTATTTCAAGTGGTTGGGAGGACATCAAGTGTCACTAGCACAACCGATTAACGATGGGCCTCATTAGCAAGGCGACCAAGGATCAAACCTCACGGGGATGGTTGTTCCATGTGCTAGAGGGAGGAGACATGCTAAAAATCCGGTCAACTAAAGGGTTGGTGTGGCCCAGGCCAGGTGCAATCCCCGAGTGACTTTAACAGCTTAGATTCCCCTGGGTCATGGTTCCTCAAGCCACAAGTCAAGCCTGGAGGATCACAGACAACTTGACAGACAAAAAAAAAGTGGTTGGGAGGACATAATGAGTTTTGATGTAATAGCTTGAAGCCTTGTTGTTGGGAGGACATAATGAGTTTTGACGTAATAACTAGAAGTCTTGTTGTTGATAATGAATAGCTTTGGTCTGACAGCGATTTAAATCTACAAAGTTGATTGTTAAATCTATGGAGGTATACATTCTTTACCCTCTCTAGACTTGAAACTATGACTTTTTAGGAAGAAACACATGTTCTTAACCATTAGGTCAACTCAAGAAGATGATATATAATGCAATGCACTTTCAAGATAGTTGAAATTATATTTTTACTTTTTTTAAACTAAAGAATGATTTGATCATTTGGTTATAATAATCTGTTATGTATTTAGTTTTTAAAAGATATGTATTTTCAAACACAACAATAAGGTAGAATTTGATAGTTTGCACCAATAATAGGAGCTCTCCTCTCCTATGCACATGTGTTTGAACTGGTCTTATCTTTTATCACCCATTGTACTTTTGGAGGGGGATCGCCCTAGCTTGAGATCATGAAATGTTTGTGTTTCAAATTTTAGTGCCTGCTCTTGGGAAATTTGTTAAGCTTCAACCTTCCTATTTTGTTAAGAGGCGAGAGAATGTCCTTAGGTGTCCCACTCCTATCCTCATCCTTGTGGCATATGGCCCTAGCTTTGGCCAAATGAGGTTTGGTCGGTCAACTTACTAGTATCTAGCCCACTCAATGAGCAATGGTGACTTAGGTACAAATGATCTGACAAGATTTGATAAAAGGCATGCTTACCCAATTTTTTTGTGGACAGCATTTTTCTTTTGCAAGACCTGGATCTAATCTTTAGGAGCAAATCCTACGTTTTTGGAACAATAAGTATATATCTTGATAAATGGACTTTGGATTTAATTAAAAAGAATGATGTTCATCCAATCATCCCTATCTAGGTTCTTTACCCCATCTCCCCTTGCATTGTTGGAATGACGAAATCATGAGCCATATTGGGGATTCCCTTGATCAAAGATATGGAGATTTGAATCTAAAGGCAATATGTTTTCATGTGCAATGATATATGTAGAAGTTGATATAAAGAAAGGGTTGTTGATCTAGGTGGATATTGGTGGCCACTCTCCTATTCCACCTAGACCTCCAATCAGTTTCATCAGTTTCCTTGTTTATAGCAACATTTACTATTTTTAGTGTTTTTTGGGTCCTAAACATCGAGAGAAGTTTTGACCCCCTAAACAGTGTTTTTTAAGGTCTGCAACAAGCCTACAACTATGGCTACAAAATTGTCACAAATCTTGTAATACTCGGAGAGATATTTCCAATGAGGTATCGTACACGCCAAACAGAGATCGTATGGCCAAATTACGACCCAGGAAGTTGGTTTCCCAAATAACCCCAACCTAGCCCACAAAATATTTGTGTTCCATCTCATGGGGTTATGGTTTTGGTTGTTTGGGGTTTTCCCTTTATTTTTCAATAATAAAAAGGCCCTTGAGCCTCATTGTAACAGAATTTAGAGGCATGTAACAACCACATCTCTTCTCATAGATAAGCTACCATTGATCGAGATACTTTATTTCCATTATAAATGTAAGCGTATTTCAGTTCTTTGATATTAATGAAATGAAGTTTTATTTTTGTTGCATCTTTGTGTGTATGGTTATATCTGTTTTTTATTGTGTTCCTGTATAAGTTCATATCAGTTGTCAAAAACAATTTGATTAGCTTTGCATAAATTAAGACAAATCCAACCCTTGGATTATGAGAAACTTCCTTTCAAGTGCAACGTTTTTCATGAGTATGGTCATTTTGAAAAAAATTGCAAAATAAATCCACCAATCCCTCAGTCAGAGCAGGAAAATAAAGGCCAACAACAAGAAATTAAAAATGAAACAAGTAAACTATGAATTCATGGACTCATAATCAAGTTTTAGATCCTCCGAGATCTTCAAATACTTTGGTTCCGAGTTAAGAGGGAAATTTGCAAAACCTGGTGAACTCATCTTAGCAATGAGTGGAATATTTAGGGATAAAATCTTGTTAGTGTAAGAATGAGGATGATCCAGGTAATTCAACAAATAGGCATGTAGTATTGGCATAATCAAAACATTTTTCTTATGTGTATAGAGTAGCAAATCCAACCATCACTCTTACAAAACCTATCTTTCAAATGTCAATCTTGGAAAAATTAGGGCCACCTACTATTAGTAATGAAGAGGTTATGTAAGGGCACAATAATAATAATAGTGGGCTTCATTTTTTCGCGCCTAAGCCCGCACTCTGCAACCTGGTCTATTGCGCACAGGGTTTCTGGTTGTTGCGTCGGGATGGTGCCGGATCGGGGTGCCCGCCCTGGCTAGGGTCTGATACCATGGAGGAATCTCAGGCCCCTCCTCCTCCTCCTCCTCCTGAGGTCGAGGCTTTCAAACAGTTGATCGCTTCCTAGTCGAAGAAGAAAAAACAGCTTGCCTCCAAGTTTGTCAAAAGGTTGGATGAGATCCCCTTGGTGACTCTCCCACTTGAGGGACCGATGAAGGTGGCCCTCTCCCTTGTGGACCGAGCATTGGTAGGGCAGTTCACGGGCTTATGGCCTTCACCAAAAACTACGAAAGCCTGGATCAACTAAAACTGGAAGCCTCTCATTGCAAATAGTGTCACCTCTTACTTTCTGGGGTGAGGTTTCTTTATGTTTGAATTCACCTCAAAGGAGGATAAGGACTTGATCTTCAGGAATAGACTCTATTTCATGGGTCCTCAAGGCCTGTATTTAAACAGATGGACCCCAGACTTCGACCCTTCGGAGGATGTTCCATTTTTTGTTCCAGTATGGGTTAGACTCTCGAACTCATGGGGTTGCCCAACATGAAAGGGTAGCATTGTAAGAGATCCACTTTGAGAACATGTGGATTATCTAATCTTGGATTGGAATCTTGAGGATGTAAAACTAGATAAAGGGAAGTTTACATGGTCGAATAAGAGAAACATATTTTTATTAATGTTTGACTAGATTGATTTCTTCTTATAAGTGATTTCCTTATGAGTAATCAACATATCTTCTCTACAATCATTTTATGGGGAACCTTAGATCACAAACCCATAATTTTCAAGATCTTAGAATCTCCATTTTATGGGCCTATACCTTTAAAGTTCAACCCTATTTGATTAGAGGACTAGGAAGCTTTCAAGATCATCTCTTGAGCTTGTCACAATTAGATCATAAGCTCCACTCTATTCATTTGGGAGTAGAAGCTAAGGTTTGTCAAATATTTCCTCAAGGAGTGGGCCAAAAATAATCATCCCCCAATGGAGCAAGAGAAAATCAAACCAATACTCCAAATGGAAATATTGCAAGGGGGAATGGAAAACGAGACTATTACATGTGACCTATGTGATGAGGAAATTCAAGCGTTTAAAAAATATCACAATATTCTTAAAAAAAGAAGAGGAATTATTGAGGTTAAAATCTTGAAGCTTGTGGCTAAATTCAAGAGATGGGAATACTAAGACTTCAAAGAAACAATGTAAGAGAGATGGTTCAAGAAGATGGTATAATCCTTAGATATTTTTTTTTCAGAAATCAAGAAGGTGGTGATTAGAGGCTCAGTATTAATCTCAAAAATGAAAGTGCTCAGAATTGATTGGAAACTTAACGATAACAACTGACCCGTCGCCATGAATCCAACGCAACTCATTTCATCAAAAACCGAGTTCGGATGAAGAAGTATAGCTTGATAACCGTCGTTCAGAACAAGATAATTTTTTTTTTAAATTGAAAAATAGTGACAGATTGATGACATGGCAGCCCAGTTAGCATGCAGGGAATATTCTTCAGTTTTTTCCCAGTGGCACTATGACAAGTGTCACAACCGGATTCGCCAATTTGGTTTGAAGGTGAATTTTTTTTAGGAATTCTCTCCTAAGGTTGAATTTGAATTTTTTTTTATGTGGGAGGACAACCCAACCAGGGACCACCACGTGTCCCCCCTGGTGGACCCCTTCTCCAAGGTCTAGTTCAAATTTTATTTTATTCTATGGTCAAATTCCAATTTTATGATGGTGGTTGGATTAATTTTTATGCTAAGGTTTAGGTTTGATATTTATGTGGTGGCATATGTACTATTCTATGGTCGAAACTATGGTGGCGCATTTTATTAAACTATGGTTTATAACTATATGGTGGCGTATTAAACGTAGACCATAGTCCAAAGTTTATTAATACCATAGTCTATTAAATGTGGAGGTGCATATTATATATTGCAAAGTTCGCAAGGTAGAGGTTGGGCGCGATATATCGGTGGAGAAAAATGTATGAACTCGGGTGGAGGTTGGGGCTTGACCCCACGACCTCCCCCAACCTACTCTCTGCCCATACCAATGGGCTATTACAATGTTTCTTACAAACATAAGCATCCACCATATACTTATTTTCAACCAAAATACGATGTGGGGGGGCCCCCTCCCCCATATGACTTTGCTGCAAGACCGAGGGCGAGCGGGAATTTTAAACTGGCGGATTAAAAGCTAATTGCGAGGTTTACCCACTAATCCGATGTTAATGCTAATTAATCTGAGGTTTGATAATTGTTATTATGCACCATTAAACAACGCCTATCCACACTAATTTGTGGCTTATCTCTTAATTAATTCAGCACTTAAGATGGCAGATATTGAGTGGGCACCCCAAATTCGGAGGGAATCACCAAATTGTTGAAGCTAACTGGAGTCTTCTCCAGATTTGGAGGAGGAATCTAGGGAAAAATTAAATGAACCATATCTTGAGCAATTTTTGACCAATTTTGGCTCAGGAAGAGTCATTATTGGTAGATTGGCATTCTCTGAACAAATTGGAATAGGCTGCAGAGGCAGAGGAGCAATTCTACAGGTTTTTTTGTCACTTTGAATAATTTTGAAGCCAAGGGCCACCAGGAAGGAAGGCCATGCCTAGAGCATCTGAAGGCCAAATTGAATGAATAAATAGTCATTTATGATAGATTTCAACATTTTGAACTCATTGGAGTGTGTTTTAGGAGCATTTGATGCATGTAAACAACAATTTTTTTCACTATTGAGCAAATACAGAGGCCCAAGCCATGGAAGTTGGACCAAGGAGATGTAGCCTAGGAGGGGTGAAATCCTTCATCAAAGCACTATGTTGATGGATCAATTGTGATGGTTTGTTGTTATTTATGTTGATATTGTTCAACATTTGATATTAATACTTTATTCTCTTGAATTCACTCGTAAAAACTCAGTTAAATTACCTGTTTGACACTGATGCAGGTATTTTGCACAAAACAGATCCTTGCGCACAATACAGTGTGAGTTTCCTTTTAACATGATATCCTCAATCAATCTCTTCAGTAAAACCACATTTAATCCAGCTCAAAATATAAATAAAGAAGATAGATCCATACAAACAAAAATACTGGCATATAATAACCATAATAAAATTACATACTCAAACCATTTTGACCGAATATTACAAATTGGTGGCCTCTCAGCTCTTGGCCCTTTACAATAACTCTCACACCATTTATCCCTATCTCTCTCTGTATTTCTCACTGTTTTTCATCCTCACACAATCCTCATATTTATACATAATTATGGATTAATTCCAATCCATGATTTGCTCCACACAAATCTCAACCAAAATCTAAAATAGATTTATCCATTATTTGACTCAACTGAGTTCCATTGAAAGAATTCTTGATCCCTAAATTATCTACTTAACTCAACTCCACTCATATCCTCCATTTATTAAAAGAATATTTACAATAATCCTCACACTCATATTTTTCTCTCTTAATTTATTAAAATGAGCATAATAATTTATAAAATAATTAAAAAGACATCACCCCCTAATTACTCAATTAAATAATGAAAATCAAACAGGATGCTCCTGCATCAGACTCCACATGTAGAGAAGTTTCCATAGACTCCTGTCTATGAGGTCTGTCACTTTTCTGTAATAATGCAACAACCACAAGTCTCCATGACTTGCTCCCTCCAAGATTCCAAACTCTGTTTTGTCGCTGATCTTTTAAAGTGTCAACTCCAAGTTGTACTTCATCACATGATTCTCAGAATAGTATTTTCAGAATAATATTGAATGTAACTCTTTCTTTTCCTTACCACATTATCTTTATTTCAGGAATTACAGACTTGTATAGAATTATTGATACCCATTCTTCTGGTCTCCAAACTTTGAAAGAATCTCGAACTTGTTGTATATCAGCATCACTCATTCCATCAACCAGATTTGATCGGCCTCTCCAACAATTTCTTCTGCCAATTCCTCAAAGTAATTTCTCTTTGTCTAATGCTTTCGTCTCCAACTGTGCTGAACACTCAACTTTCTGAAATGAAGAATAATCAAGAACTTCTTCTTGATCACAACTATAGTCATTGATTGTTTTTATAGTAACAAATTCCTTATCCGGTGTTGTACTTGCATTCATCAACAAAATATTAGTTTTAAAAAGATAAGACCTTTCGGCCTCTTTTGATGCTTCAAGCACCAATCTCCCATCATAGACTTCCTGGATTTCAGTAGATCCTGTTTTGATTTGTTGGCTGCTTTTAACTTTATCTTGCTGGTTCAATACTTTTGTTTCCTTTATGTCTCTAAAGACATAATTTTCTTGTTGCTCCTGATTTTTCATCTCATCTCCAAATACTTTCTGCTCAATTCTCTGATTTCAACATCATATTTATTAAGGTTTCCTTTTGTACCTACCACCACATTATTATTTGAAAAGTTATAACATTCACTCAACTCTATAAATGTTAAAAAAATTTCATCCCTATCATGCACGGTAACTGCAATCTCTTATCTATCAGGTTCTGCAAGCTTCATTTCTCCTTCAGGTTCCTTAAGCCATTGTTCCAAGAACACTATTTCCATGTGAAATATTTCCAGCATTTCATCACAACCTTCATTCTCGGTTTCATTCTTCTTCTGGCAATCCTCCTGAGTTATCCTGGTTTCTATATCATCACATTGCAAAATTATGTCATCAATTTCATTAAACAAATTCATTTGTTCACCTCCTTGGAATATCACTTTGGCATTTTCATTATGCTTCTACTCCATAACAGCTTCAACTGGCTGTCTTACACCAAACAAGAATTCATTTATGATTTCTTCCTACTGCAACAAATCAATACCTTCCTCCTCTAAAAGGCATTCTCCTTCATACTTCACCTTAAGAGTTTCATTCATCTCTGTGACAGTTTCACCAGACTGTCCACCATCTTCCGCACATCCTGCAAACATACATAAACTATGAGATTTAAAAATACAAGGCTTCATAGCCTCATCTGCTTTTCTTGTCAACATATCTTCCAATTATTCTGAACTATTCCAATAGTTCATGAGATCTTTCTCATTGATCTCTTCACCCAAAAATTCACCCTGTTCTGGGCCACAAATGGAAACTTCCATTTTCAACTCAGCCTCTCTAAGTTCTCCACATCTCAATTGCACACTCATCATCTTCTCTAGCTTCCTCAGCTCCTCTGTCAACTGTATGTTTACCTGTTGTTCCCTCTTTGCGTGTAGTCTCTTCCATTTCACTTTCTTCCTCATGGTCCAACCATGTCTCTGGTCTTTATTTCTCTGTAACAATTCCATCAATAACTCAAGGTGAACTGCTATCTCAGCTTTCTCCCACTCATACTCTTCATCAGTCAACTACTTACATATGCCATTTTCTCTTGGCATCTTCCTTCTTCTATGGCGGTCTTTCTCCGAACCTCAAAAATTACTATCAACAGTCACCTTCTCCTCCTTTGTGAACTCCATCTGTTCACTTGTGGATTTCATTCAATCCCCTTTTCAGCAAGCCTCCATACTTGCCATTCAACAATGCAAGCTCTCTTCCTGTGCTTGACCTCTTTCAGTTCTCTATCTTGGAATCATTTCTGGCAACCCTCTTGCTCCTCTTTGCTGCAAACAACAACTTCAGTAATGTTGGTGTTACAATGACCAACTCTTTGGGTGTCGGGCTCCACTGATCATGCACCCAATTACATTCAAACGTTTGACTTGGATTATGACTCTTTGACTCTAGAATTTACATCAATTCTTCATCTTGGATGAAAACTACACCCTCTTGTACAATAATTCAATGGTTTAACTTGACTCAAGCTATCCAAATTTTCATTTGACCTTAACATCTAATTTGACTTCAAGGCTTGACCCAATAATTACAATAGTGGATATTTTGAATCTAATTCAAGTTATACAATATACCCAATGAACATCCACCCTTAATACATTTTCATGATGTAAAATCCTCACTCTCTCTCATACTCCATTCTTAAGAAAATATCACGAGTCACCAATTACCTCATCTCCCTTTATCACTTCACATTATACTTTAGCCTTTAAATTCAAATGAGATCCATTTTCCCAAGGTTGATTTTATGGTGAAAATAAATAAACCATTCAATTTTAAACATTCAAAAATACCTTTCTGAATTATCATACCTTATACTCCCGTCAAGGTTATTTAATATGCCTTCTCTTTGCAATTTCAACTCTCCGGATTTCACTCTTCTGTGCCGTCTTTATCACTGTGAATATTCACATTCCATTCATATCATAACCTCTTCGACACGCTCATAATCTTAGCGCAGACAGTTTTCCTGCACTTCTGTGCACCATACAACTGCACATTATAAATTGTACATCAATTCACATCTCTTCACCTTTGTATAGAGAATAAGTTATTCATGTTTTCAACCTCTTTGATGAATAATGTACAATTCGTACATTGTGCCCATCCTGAATAACACCTCCTTAGGCGCCACCACATGATGGTAAAAACAAGGATTCTACAACATCAAGCAATTGTGGTTGTTTGTGTTTTCAACCTTAAACAAAAATAAAAAGAATTCTCCCATTTCCAACTACAAGCCTTGATCAAAATGACGCAGCCAAAACTGCGAAGAACCCACACTATTCATAATAAACCATCTCATATATTAAAAAAATGCATGTTTCTATTTATATCACCCAAGATAGCGCATTCTCCTTTTCCATTCATTTAAGCGGAACTTAATTTCCTTTAAAACTAATGTGGTGATAAAACCTTATACATCCGCATTTAAAACATTTCCACTTTAATTCTGATTATGGTTTGAACATCATGTTGACATATATATAAATCATTCCCACAAAAATTCTTATCTATAATTTCTATTTTGGTTAAGAAAAACCAAAAAGGTCAACATATAATATGCTTAATCCCACAATTTTACTTAACATACCTTTCCAATTTTCTGCGCCCTTCTAATTTGTTTGAGTGAACCTACTCTCAGCACATTGACTGGTTTCTTCACAAGCAAGATCTCCAAATGTGCTTACACATTTTTGTCCATTCGAATTGCAAATTTGCAATTTTAGTTTTACTGCTCCATGGCCTTTAATTATCACAGATCATGATTGTGCTTGCAATCATTGAGATCTCCACCAATCTCCGTCTCTCCCTGACGCACCGCTTCAAACATAACACAACTATGGGGCTGCATTTGGTAAGCCAAAAAAAATTATTCCCAATACAGTGGACTCTCCATATGTGATTGAATTCATGCTTTGCTTTAATTTTAATGCGCAACATCAATTTTTTGTGCAATCATAAAGCATAGAGGCAACGGTTTATATTTTTCAAGATTTGTGAGTCACAGTTGCATTTGCAACTTCACCATTTACCATGCAAACTTCATTCAACTATAAATGTAGACACAATCCATATTGAAATTACTACCATAGGTGAGACGTTGCTTAAGAATGAGAAGACTGAAATAATGTTTGCTATGTAGATAGAAACGTTGACAAAATGGGACATCGTTCAAAAGAGGAAATGTTGCATGGCATTTTATGTGTTACTGAAATGGCTACTAAGCATGAGACATCGCACAAGAGGATCAAAGTGAATGCAATCGAAACCTTGTTAGAGATCATATAACGCGATTTCAAAGCTGGTTACAAACGTTGATTCCCAGCTTCCCTTTATAGTGTGAACCAGCATTCTCCATGGTTGCGTCCACCCATCTGCGGCCTCTACACTTTGTTAATATGTATCATGTTCATAAGAAAATAAGGTAGCCACAATGATGGGGTCGATCAGACACGACTTCTCCCTGGTGGCTCAACGAATCAACACTAACAACTCCATGAGACTGCTTCTTGACCCATTTTCTCGAACATTACAATGTGAACGAATGCACAGGTTGTATGTTGCTCTTCGCATGGATCTACGCAGGTCCAGATTCACATTTTAAAGTTTTGGAATATGCTCTTCATTACTCAAAATTTGTTCATAGCTCTGTGTTCCAGCTCTTGCCCCATGCAGAGGATTCAACCAATTTTTTTTGTTTTTTGTTTTCCTTTTTATAAAATATGAATGGATTAATTATATGGATCGACTTATACAAAGATCAAGCCTTGAAAAACATGCATTCATATGCAAAATATCAAATTTGAAACTTACCTTGTATCCACAGGAGTTGCCCAGAGTCGAGTATGACCAGACATCAAATTGTCGATTCTCATTTCTTCAAATCCCTCATCCTTTTGCTCGCTCTGCACCGGTGCTGGAATTATTTGTGAATGCATGTTTGAATCTTTGAATCTAGAGTCCCTCCGAACCATGAAACATGCGCTAATAATCGCCACCACCGCAAGTAGCGATCAATAGGATGATCCAATGCTTGGCTCGCCACCACCGTAAGTAGCGATCAATAAGATGATCCAATGCTTGGCTTGCCACCACCAATCATTATTACATAGGATCTGATACCAAATGATGCAGGGATTCTGCACAAAACAGATCCTTGCGCACAATACAATATGAGTTTCCTTTTAACATGAGATCCTCAATCAATCTCTTCAATAAAACTACATTTAATCCAACTCAAAATATAAATAAAGAAGAGAGAGCCATACAAACAAAAATACTGGCATATAATAACCATAATAAAATTACAGACTCAAACCATTTTGACCAAATATTACAATTGGTGGCCTCTCGGCTCTTGGCCCTTTACAATAACTCTCACACTATTTCTCCCTATCTCTCTCTGTATTTCTCACCATTTTTTCATCCTCACACAATCCTCATATTTATACATAATTATGGATTAATTCCAATCCATGATTTGCTCCACACAAATCTCAACCAAAATCTAAAATAGATTTATCCCTTATTTGACTCAACTGAGTTCCATTGAAGGAATTCCTTATCCCTAAATTATCTACCTAACTCAACTACACTCATATCCTCCATTTATTAAAAGAATATTTACAATAATCCTCAAACTCATATTTTTCTCTCTTAATTTATTAAAATGAGCATAATAATTTATAAAATGATTGAGTGGACATCACCCCCTAATTACTCAATTAAGTAATGAAAATCAAACAGGATGCTCTTGCATTAGACACACATAAGCAACAATGAAACATGTACATCAAGCATAAGATCAGGAAGTAAATTTTAAATCTAAAAATGAAATTAGCACAACAAAACTAACATTCAAATTCAGATCAAGTTGGTATCAAAGCAAGGTTGAAGAGCTTTGGTTGAAAGGCAAGGTTATTTTCTTGATAGTTTCATGAGTTTTGTACAAGTTTAATGGTTGCAAATTTGTGATGCTGACAAGGTTAAAGTTGCAGAAAGGTGAAGGGAAATTGTTGGTTACAAGTCCTGAGATTAGGACCAAGAGAAGAATATCTACAAGAGCACCATCTTCACCCAAAGTTCCAATCATAGTTGCACTTGAAGAGCCTCAAGTTTTGTCTCAAGAAGATGAGATCGAGGAGGTACAAGTTGTACAAGAAGTTGAGTTGATTGAAGAGGTACAAGCATTCGAAGTTGAGCTTGAATCCATAGCCATTATGTCAGGCGTTGGGGATACTCAAGGTCATTCAAAAGAGGATGATGTTAAGAGAGACTTGAATGACATAAAGAGGATGGTTAAAATTATGTTTGATGCATTTACAGTTGGGATGATAGGAGAAGGTTCTAAGCTTCCACATGGAGAAGGAACTTCAGATAACAAGAAGGATGAAGAGAAGAGTTCAAAGGGAAGTGGAGGAAATCCACCTCCATCTCCACCATCTTCATTATCCTCATCATCTCCATCAACATCATCTTCCACTTCCACCACAAAAACCACCCACACTCACTCGAAGACCACAAAAGGAAAGACACCCTTACTCAAACTAGATGTCAAATTTGAGCTTCCAATGTATAATGGTGAGGTAAATGCAGAAATATTGGACAATTAGATATATCAATTGGAGGTGTGTTTTAGGATTCATAACCTTCATGAAGATGACATAAATATTCAACTGGATTCTTTGAGGATGGAAGGATCTGCACTTGTATGGTGGGAAGCAAGGACTCAAGAAGAGATAAAAAACTACGGTAAAATCTCTATGTATTGGTCAAGTTTTATTGTTGCCATTAAAAGGAAATTATATCCATTATCTTACATGCAAAAGGCTATTATGGATTGGAAAAATTTTAGACAGTTGAAAGGGAAAAGTGTGCAAGATTATGGTCATGAGTTTAGGAGAAGAGCTCTAATTTTGGGTATTAATTTATATGCTCAAGAAAATTTGTTAAAGTATGTTGGGGGTTTGAAAATTTACCTTAGGCACACTATACTCATCTTTAATCCCACAAACATATATTAAGTTTGTGTACAAGCCACACACTTAGAGGCAAGAGGGAAACAAAACATAGATGAGAAAAGTGAAAGTGAGGGTAAAGGAAAGGGAAAGTTTTATGGAAGAGGAAAGAGAAATAGCTCTGTAAAAAGAGAGAAGGAAAAACTCACATGAAAAAATTGTTCAAATATTGGCCATGATGAAGACCATTGTTGGCAACTTCATCCAGAATTGAAACCAAACAAATTGAAAGCCAAAGAAAAGGGGACAATTGTTTCTATAGTTGAACATGACTTAGGTTCAGATTGTTAGGTCCCTATATTACTAGTGTAGTCCCTTATTGTTGTTAGTGTAGCCCCCTTATTGTTATTTTTTCACCCCTGTAACCCCAATATTGTTATTATTGTTCCCTTACATTATTATTGTTAGGTCGGGTAGGATTATATTGTGACCCCATGGAATCTTATATATAGAAGGAGGTTTTTTCATTTGTATAATCCAATAATTTTTCATTTATGTAATGTAAAGTAGGTTTCCCCCACGAAGTGGCTTATTTCTAAGGCGTTGATCTCTCTTTTCTTCTATTTTTGGAGCTGGTTTCATAACATTTGGTATTAGAGCTTTGGATTCTAGGGTTTCGCTCCTCCAAATAGGTCATCGTGGAATTTTCGCTATAAAAAAAATTTCTACAAAGACTTAGAAGTTGAATTTTTTAGCACGCGAAGTTGAAATCACGACGAGCTTTGTTTAAAATTTTCAGATCTTGGTTTGCAGTATTTACGGAGATATGATATGTGGAAGTTAGGGTTTTTTCAGGCTCCTGAATTTCATCTAAACAAGGTCATCATGGAATTTTCACTATAAATTTTTTTCTACAAAGTTGCAAAGCAGAAATTTTTATTATGAAAAGCCAAAATCCTTAGGAACTTCATGTAAAAATTTCAGATATTGGTTCGCAATATTTTCGGAGATATGATCTGTGGAAGTTAGGGTTTTTGCAGGCTCCCAAATTTCATCTAAAAGAGGTGACCTGGGGGAAAACGTCATAACTCTCTCTTTGAGAATTGGATTGGAATTTTTTAAATAGTGGCCATAAGTACACGGACTGTAGTTTCCTGTGTATCAATTTTAGAGCCTAAGGAGGAAACAGTGACATGTGGCATGTCGTACAAGTTTGTTCTACTGAACTAGTCCATAATTAGGTCATTATGGGAGATTGGGCATAACTTTGCCTTGAAGAATCCAAATTAGGTAAGACCCGTGGAATTCGAAAGAAGATTTAGAGGGCTACTATAGGATTTCAAATATTGAAGATCCTAAATCACAGAGATAATTCAGTTTCAATATCAAACTCCTCAAAAGCAAGAAAAAGGTGTGTATTTTTTTTTTTCCAAATTGCATAAGTCTTGTTTGAAGAATGAGTTTGAATTGATTCCAAGGGCATATTGTAGAATAGATATCATTATTGGGTTATAAATGCCCCCTAAAAATAATTAAACACCCATTAAGCCTTCAGAAGGCTCTACTATGACTCATGAAGACGAAGAAATGCAACATGACATATCAAAATTACAAGAGCAAGTGCACCAAATTTCGCTCTCGCAAAGAGCAACAAAAAATGAAATGGAAGTTTTGAAGAAAGGCGTGGAAGCTAATATGGATGGCTTGAAGAAAGGCATGGAAGCTAAGATGGATGGTTTGAAGAATGGCATGGATGACATGGAAGTTGGCATGGAATACATGGAAGCTAAGATCGATGAAAAAATGGAAAACATGTAGAATGATCTAAAAGCAGACATGGAAGGTTTGAAAAAGTTGATATAAGAAATGTTTCCTAATGGCGAAAAGATAGTAGAGGAAAATCATGATGAGAACAAAATAAATGTTAATCGTGATTTCATAAACTCTAATGTTGGATGGAAGACCCACCATATTCCAAAGATCGATATGAGGAAGTTTGATGGTAAGGATCTCGTAACATGGATACTACAGATGGAGCAATATTTTGATCTCAATAATGTGAAAAACACATAAAATGTACACATTACAACTTTATATTTAGAACAAAATACATTTGTATGGCATCGATGGCTTTGCTCGCGTAAAAAAATTGTTACTTGGTCAATTTTTACGGAGGAAATGATAGCACATTATGAGAATACAAAGAGCAACACTTTTTTTAGCCAATTGATAAATCTCAAAAAAAAGGGTTCAGTGGTGGAGCACATTGAGGACTTCTTAAAATTGAATATAAGGGTAACTGATATTCCAGAGGAACACAGGATTGATGTCTTCATAGGGACTTTAAAGGATAACATCCAGCATCAGGTTCGCGTTTGGGAACCTGATTCATTGGAGAATGAATTCAGGTTGGCAAGAAAAATTGAATGTAAAATTATGGCAACAAGCAAGCCTATCACTCACATCTATAAAGATGGAAGTGTTGCTACTCCTGGACTTCCAAAACCTACAAGGTTGACACCACAATAATTGGAAGGAAAAAGAGAAAAAGGGCTTTTCTACAATTGTGATAGCAAATACACTAAAGGTCATAAGTGTGCTGAGAAGAAATTGTTTTACATAGATTGTGAAGAGGAGGAAGAAAATAAAAAAGAAACTTCAAAAGAAGAGGATATACACCAGGAACCAACCCTAGAAGAAGAAGAAATGAGTTTGACCATATCGTGTAATGCATTGGCAGGAATTACCACTCCTTAAAATCTCAAGACAGAAGGACATATCAAGAAGAAAAAGGTAATAGTGTTGATTGATTGAGGTAGTACCCATAATTTTATTCATTGTAAGGTAGCCAAGGAATTGAATTGTTTCCTATACCTAGCACCAAAATGTCAAGTGATGGTTGCAAATGGAGGAACTATAAATTGCTCTGGAAAATGCCATAATATCAAGCTAACCATGGGGGAATATGTATTGAATAGTCCAATGCTTTCCATTCCACTAGGGGTGTTGATGTTGTACTATGAGTACAATGGTTACAATCTCTGGGGATGGTAGCTTTTAATTTTCAAGAAATATTCTTGAAATTATTTCTGGAAAGAAAGGAAGTCGAATTATGGGGTATTGCACGGAAGTTGGGAAAGATAATAATATCTAATGTCATGACAAAGCTTCTAAAGAAAGAAAAACGAGGCGTAATTGCACAATTATGCTCACTAAAAGTTCCAACATCAAAATCATCTATTTCTCCAAATCTCTAAAATGTCTTGGACAATCATTCCTAGGTGTTTGAAACTCCCAAAGGATTCCTACCTATTCATGATCATGATCATGCTATTCATTTGATTCCAGGAAGTGTTCCTCCAAACATCAGGCCTTATAGATATCCTTATGTCCAAAAGAGAGAAATTGAACGTATGATTACAGAAATGTTAGAGGCTGGTATAATTCAACCTAGTCAAAGATCTTTCTCTGCTCCAGTAGTATTGGTGCACAAGAAGGATGGATCATGGCGCATGTGTTCGGATTATAGGGAGCTCAATAAGGTCACTACTAAAGATAAATTTACCATTCTTGTGATTGATTAATTATTGGATGAACTACATGGTGCATATTTTACCAAGTTGGATCTTCATTCAGGGTATCATCAAATTGGAATGAAGACTGAAGATATTCTGAAAACAACATTTTGAACTCATGAGGGTCATTATGAATTTTTGGTCATGCCTTTTAGCCTTACCAATGCACCTTCTACATTTCAAGGGTTGATGAATTCCATTGTCAAACCCTTAGAAAATTTGTGCTAGTATTTTTTGATGATATACTAATCTACAACATGTCTTGGAAGGATCATGTTCAACATGTTGACAGGGTGCTCAAAACTATTTGAGGAGAAACAATTATATGCAAAAACATCCAAATCTTTCTTTGGAGTATAGGAGGTGGAATATCTGGGTCATATTGTATCTCATGAGGGTGTTAAGGTAGACCCTAACAAAATTAAAGCCATTAAGGAATGGAAATTCCCCACAACCATAAAGCGGTTGCGAGAATTTCTCGGGTTAACAATGTATTATCGCAAGTTTGTTAAGAATTATGGGAGAATAGCAGCACCTCTAACAACATTACTGAATAAAGATGCATTTTCATGGACTCCTGAAGCAACTAAGGCCTTTGAACATCTTAAAGAGGCAATGTGCCTAGCACCGGTCTTAGCTACGCCAGACTTCACAAAAACCTTTATTGTGGAATGTGATGCATCAGGAAATGGAATTGGTGCAGTTTTAATGCAGGAAGGAAGACCCATTGCTTTTGAAAGTCGTCCAATCAAAGGAAAGTATTTACAGAAACCTATTTATGAGAAGGAAATGTTAGCAATACTACATGCACTAAAGAAATGGTGAACTTACCTAATGGGAAGACACTTCAAGGTAAAAACTGACCATGATAGTCTTAAACACTTTTTGGAACAAAGACTATCATCAGAAGAGCAGCAAAAATGGGTCACAAAGATGTTGGGTTATGACTTTGAAATAATCTACAAAAAAGGAAAGCTTAATGTTGTTGCAGATGCACTTTCAAGAAAGAATGAAGAGGTGGAAGCATTTCTTTGTGCCATTTCTATTATCCAACCAGATTGGATAACCGAAGCAAGAGATGAATGGAAGAAGGACAAAGATGTATGGACACTCATTCAAAAGTTGCAGCAAGATCCTAGTACATCCGATACATTTAGTTGGAAAAATGATTCCTTATGGTACAAAGATCGCTTATATCTTTGTAAGAATTCCCAACTAAAACAAAAGATTCTTCTTGAATTGCACACTTCTCCTTTAGGAGGACACTCAGGATTTTTAAAAACTTACCACAGGGTGAAGAAAGAATTTTTTTGGGATGGCCTTAAATCTGATATTCGAAAGTTTGTGGCGGAATGTTTGGTTTGGCAGCAGAATAAAGTGGAAACAATTAAGACCCCAGGACTTCTACAACCTTTATCCATTCCAAGTCAACGTTGGGAGGAGATTTCAATGGATTTTATCACAGGTTTACCTAAGTCCGAAGGAAAGAGTGTCATCATGGTGGTAGTTGATAGACTTACCAAGTATGCAAACTTTTTTGCATTATCTCATCCATTTAAAGCAAGTACAGTTGCTACTACATTTATGGACAGAATTCAAAAGCTACATGGAAGCCCAAGGGTTATTGTGAGCGACAGAGATCCCATTTTTACTGGAAATTTTTGGACGGAGTTATTCTCTTGTTTGGGTACTCAATTAGCTCATAGCTCATCTTATCATCCTCAATCTGATGGTCAAACTGAGATAGTAAATAAATGTTTGGAAGGATATCTTCGTTGTTTTGTATCTGATAAACAAACACAATGGGTCAAGTGGTTACCTCTCGTTGAATGGTGGTATAACACTTCCTTCCATACCGCAACAAAAATGACCCCATTTATGGCACTTTATGGATATCATCCACCATCCATCACATCATCTTTAAGAGAAAATTCGAAGGTTCAAGCAGTGGAAGATCACATCGAGCATCAGCAACAAGTTCTCCAACTCTTAAAGGATAACCTGAATTTGGCACAAAATCGAATGAAACAACAGGAAGATCAACATCGCAGCGAGAGAAGTTTTGATGTAGGAGATTGGGTATTTTTACGGCTACAACCATACAAACAAATGTCCCCCAAGCAAGCTAAGAAGGATAATAAATTATCGCCAAAGTACTATGGTCCTTACAAGGTGTTGCAAAATATTGGTACTATGGCATACAAATTGGAGCTTCCTTCTTCTTCGTGAGTACATCCAATTTTCCATGTTTCATGCTTAAAGAAGGTTATAGGTGAAAATCTTCCAGTTCAAACAATATTTCCAGAACTTGATGAGGAAGGAAAAATCATATTGGAACCAGAAGCAATCATGGAAACAAGAACTCGACAACTACGGAATCGATCAATTTCAGAGTATCTCATCAAGTGGAAGAACTTACCCACTGAAGATTCTACATGGGAGGATGAGAATTTTATACGGAAGCACCCATAGCTACTCAAGCATTGAGGACAACACTTTTTTGAAGGAGAGGGGCATGTTAGGTCCCTATATTACTAGTATAGTCCCTTATTGTTGTTAGTGTAACCCCCTTATTGTTATTATTGTACCCTTGTAACCCCCATATTGTTATTATTGTGCCCTTAAATTATTATTGTTAGGTCGGCTAGGATTATATTGTGGCCCCATAGACTCTTATATATAGAAGGAGGTCTATTCATTTGTATCATCCAAGAATTGTTCATTTATGTAATGTAAAGGAGGTTTCCCCCTCGAAGTGGTTTATTTCTAAGGCATTGATCTCTCTTTTATTCTATTTTTTGAGTTGGTTTCATAACACATATTCAGGAGATGAGACAAAGATTACAACCATGGGTTTGAAAGGTAAACATATTGCAAGCACTAGTTCTTCAAATTGTTCAAATGTTACTCATGATGAAGATACAAGAATAGAACTTTTCCATATTAGAGTTGTCTCTAAACATACCAAGATTGATACACTTTTTTATAGTGGGTCACAAGCTAACTTGATTTCCGAAGACTTGGCTAAGCAGCTAGTCCTTGAAACTATTACACATCTAAGACCATATCCTTTGGGTTGAATATGTAAGAATCAAAACTTGCAGGTTGCAAGGAAGTGCATACTAAGATTCGCCATCAATTCAAACTTTCTTGATGAAGTTGAACTTGATGTGGTGCCACTTGAGATATCAGGTATTGTATTGAGAAGTACTTATTTGTATGATAGGAAACCAGTTTTTCATCACCATGAGAATAAGTTTCACTTGTTTAAATATGGTATTGAGTACATAGTTAGAGCACATAAGAAAAATACAAGTTTGTCTCTTATACATGCAAGAGAAATGAAGAGGATAGTGATTGCAAGTCATAATTTGAAATTGTTGATGATCAAACAAAGAGATGTTTTGAATCAAAATTTTAAAAAATATTCTTATGCTTGTAATAAGATGTTTTAAGATTCTAATTGGTTGCCTTTGAAAGGAGGTGAACAAGATGTAAAACATTTGCAACAGTAAACATCAGTGTTGAGCAATGCTGGAAACAAGATGTCGGTGCAAAGGTCAAAGAGAAAGCCACAAAACAGCTTGGAAAAGAAGGCATGGGTTCCATAAATGCTTGTTTTTTTTCCCAAAAGGTACATGGCAGTGGCGAAGATACTTGGTCAAGAGTCGACGCAAGTACAAAGAAAACATAGCTAAGAATTGCCATGGTGACAGTGTGTAAGGTGAGACAATTTTTAAGTTTCCTTTGATTAATGACCAAGGTAGGAACAAGCTGGTTTCTGCAAGAATATATTGTTGTTCTACAAATTTAGAAAAATTTCAGCATGACGGTGTCAATCGCAACAAGAGAAGGTCGCAAGAATCAAGGAAAATTTTGACTTTTTATGAAAATCTCCAAATGATGAAATTGGGAAAATTTCAGTGGATAGAGACTAGAAGGGTGAGGGAACAATACCCTCATCCACATGATCGATAATCTAAGAGATTTTGGGGTCCAAAAGGCTTCTAGTGGGGAGGAATGATTAGAGGCTTAATATTTTAGCTCAAAAATTAAAGTTTATAGAATTGATTGAAAACTGAATGACAATGACCAGCTCGTCGCCAAGAATCCAACGCAACTTGTTTCGTAAAAAACTGAATTCAGATGAAGGAGTTATAGCCTGCTAAACACAGTTAAAAAAATATAAATAAATAAATAAAATAAAATTTGCAGAATAGTGGCAGGTTGATGACATGGAAGCCTAGTCAGCATGCAGAGAATATTCTTTAGTTTTTTCCCAGTGGCACTATGACAAGTGTCACAACTAGATTCGCCAGTTTGGTTTGAAAGTCATTTTTTTAAGGATCTGCTCCTAAGGTTGAATTCAATTTTTTTTATGTAGGAGGACAACCCAACTAGGACCACCGCGTGTCCCCTCTTGTGGAACCCCTCTCCAAGGTTTGCTTTGAATTTAATTTTATGTGGTGGCTCGAATTTCAATGCCAAGGTATCAGGTTGGATATGTGGTCGAATTTTATATTGAACTCTGAACTTATGGTCCGTGGAATTTTATTAAACTATGGTTTATAACTATATGGTGGCGTATTAAACTTAGACCATAGTCCGAAGACCATAGTTATTAAATGTGGAGGCGCATATTATATATTTCAAAGTTCGCAAGTTAGAGGTTGGGCACGATATATTGGTGGAACAAAATGTATGAACTCGGGCAGAGGTCGGGGCTCAACCCCACGACCTCTCTTGACCTACTCTCTGCCCATACCAATGGGATATTACAGTGGTTCTTACAAACATAAGCATCTACCATATACTTATTTTCAACCAAATTTAGATGCAGGGGTTTTGAGGGGGCTATCCCCCTCCCCATATGACTTTGTTGCAAGACCGAGGGCGAGTTGAAATTTTAAACCGACAGATTAAATGCTAACTGTGGGGTTAGACCATAGTCCAAAGTTTATTAAGACCATAGTGTATTAAATGTGGAGGTGCATATTATATATTGAAAATTCTGAAAGTTAGAGGTTGGGCGTGATATATTGGTGGAGAAAAATGTATGAACTCGGGCGGAGGTCAGGGCTCGACCCCACAACCTCCCCCAACCTACTCTCCACCCATACCAATAGGCTATTACAATGGTTCTTACAAACATGATAATTTTCCATATACTTATTTTAACCCAAAATCTGATACAGGGGGTTGGAGGGGGCCAGCCCCATCCCCCATATGATTTTGCTGCAAGACCGAGGGCGAGTGGAAATTTTAAACCAACGGATTAAATGCCAACTGCAGGGTTAACCCACTAATATGAAGTTAATGTTAATTAATCTGAGGTTTGATAACTGCGCTTATGCGCCATTAAAAAACGCTTATCCACACTAATCCACAACTTATCACTTAATTAATTCAATGCTTAAGATGGTGGATATTTAGCGGGTGCCCCAAATTCGGCGAGAATCACCAAATTGCACGAGCTAACTGGAGTCTTCTCTAGATTTAGAGGAGGAATTTAGGGAAAAATCAAATGAACCATATCTTGAGAAATTTTCAACCAATTTTTGTTGAGGAAGAGTCATTCTTGGTTTTATCACCTATTAAATTGTGAAACATTTCTTGATAGGTTCATATAGGTCACTCATTAAATGGATAAGGTCTCCTAAGCCATTTCACGGTGGTATAGGAAAATGTTTTCATTTTTAAGCCTATCCTAAGTTTTGAGATCACCTTCATTTATGCCATTTAATGTCAAATCAGTCCCATACCATGTCAGTTGTCATTCCCCATGCATTCAGATTCAAAAGGATGAATCTGCCAGTTTTTTCAAGTTTTCGTAGTGTTTTACGGAAAACACTATGAAAACACTTGATAATTTCATGGCAAATATGACGATTTCTCTGTTCTTTGACTTTTGAGCAGTCAATTTCAAGGGTGGTTTTTGGGAAAACAGAGAAGTATTTTAAGAAAATGAGAGAGGTTATTTTCAAGCACATATAAAATAACATTAACCTCTTTCAATTTTCTCAAAGGTGATACAAATTGGGATATTCAGAGATGTCTTTCAGCTCTATTTTTAGAATGCAAATTTCCTTTTTTATACATGTTTTTAGAATGCAGATTTTGGAAAATTGGAGATGGTATTTAAAAAAGAAGAAGAGGTTTTTCTTCAAAAAATTTTGATCTAAAAAAAACCTCCTCCAGATTTGAAAAATATATCAAGGATTCAGAAATATGAGTTCATTTCTAAACTAAAAATTCTGCCTCTTTTAGGCAGTTTTTGTAGTGTGCTTTAGGCTTGAAGCTAGAAAAATGCTACGAAAATTCCTGTAGGTGATTTTTTGCTTTAAAGTCCAATTTTGGCATGTTTTATGGGGGGATATCGATGGTTTCAAGGTATTCATGACATAATGAAAGTGTTGGAAAAATAAAGAAGTCAAGAAGATTGATGGAAAAGCCATTTTTCCCACGCTACTAAAAATCCCTACAAAACTTCCTAATGACACTCTGTTTTTGCAGCAAGGAGCTTTGGGTCATATTTTGTTATCTTGAAAGTGTTTTGAAGGTCAGATAGCCACATGTAAAGGTCAAAGATAGTAAGATGAATGTTTTTTATGCAGGTTTGGTCTTCGACAAAGTTATCCAGCTCATCAATTCATCATGGAGGCATTATCATGTGTGATGGCAACAACTCCTTAAAAGTAGGAAGACATGTTTCATGAAGCCATACTTACATGTTTTAAAGGCTCATGGCAGCAGAAAGTCAAATTGATTGGCAAAAGTGTTTAAAACAGAAGCGCTACGAACAGTTGCTACTAAACTACGCTACGAAAATTTCTGTACATGACTGTTTTAGCAATCAACTTCAAGTTTGATTTCACACCAAATGAAAAAGTATTTTGGAAATATGAAAGAGGTTTTTCTTCAGAACAAGTCCATATATAAAAACCTCTCTCAGTTTCTGCAAATACATCAGGGTTTGGAAATTATACATTCATATTTGAAGCCTATTTTTCAAAATTTTCACTAACTAGATTTGTGAAAAAATTGTAAAAATTTGACTTGGAGGAGGTCCAGCTCAACATCCACGTGGCATAATGGAAAATAACCACTCTAGACAGAAAATTAGTGGGTTGCAATAGATGAGGGTTATTAAATTGATTTTTTGAACTATTAATGAAAGAAGAGTCCTTTTCGTATTTAAATTCTGCAAAACATAAATATCCCTAGGAAGTCTCCAAGTGATGGAATCATGTTTGAAATAGGTCTATGAGGTGGGAAGTCGAGGTGATTAAGGTGGAAATTCATTTTTATGAGTTCTAATTCTATAAATGGGAGGATTTTTAGAGTTATAGGGGGTTGGGAGATGTTATGAAGGCACTACTCTTGTAATCTTTGTCTATGAGTAATATACAGTTGCAGTAGCCTATTTCAGACCTAAGATTCTTCTATGTGTTATTATGTATGTTTCTTATATTAGTCTTTTACTTTCTCTCTAGTTTTATAGTTGTATAATCACTTGGAATTCATGATTACATGCTCCAACTTCCTTGATACACCTAGTCTTCTGTTTTGTCATGTTTTATCAGTTTTTCTTATGTATAATCACTTGGAATTCATGGTGACATGCTCCAACTTCCTGTATGCATATAACTTGTTGTTTTTTCCTTCATGTGTGGTTTTATAAGAATACAATTGCCTTAGCTTACATGAGATAGATTAACTTGTGACTTAGTTTTCATATTGACTCCATAAGCCCAATGGTAGCAAACCTTATACATCTTTCACCTACACAAAAACACACTCAATCCAATTCAAAGTTAGCCATCTGCTTTCAAGTTGTTCATTGAATATACTTTATCAATTTGAGAGAGCCCTCTAAGATTGGAAAGGATAATTTCCAGTTACAATTGGTTTGAAATAGTTACTCCAAGTTGGCCATTGAATCAGCCCAATAGGACTCAATTTGGTGATAACATTTTGGCGTCGTTGTCGGGGACCGAAAGTGTAAATTTTCCCTGGGAAGAATGACAAAGTTTCAGTTCTAAGGTCTGAGAGTAACAAACACTTAGACACATATTAGTTGTATTTATGCTCTGGCAACTCCACACATCAAATAATCAATTGGAAGGTGACTCCACTACTTGAGGATCAATAGCTTGATGAAGTTCCAAGATGAGTTCCATTGCAAGAATAAATGCCAGGTATGCCCCAATGAATCGGTCTCACATCCCTGGTTTTCCAAATCCTATGCCAAAGGTCGATTGGTTAACAGATCTTCCCATATTTAAAAATGAAAAGAAAGACAATGCTGCTCTTCATTTAGTTAGATTCCATATGCATGTACACAAACTTAAGGTTCAATTCCTTGAGGATTGTCTCATGAAGATGTTTATGGTCACTTTAGAAGGAAAAGCATGGTCTTGGTACGAAAGTATGCCATATGGTTCCTTATATTCTCTTGTTGATTTCCATGTTACATTTTATGAGATGTATAAAGAATGTCATTCCTCCTTATGTCTGGTCAAATACTGTTGTGAACATTGTGTGACTTTTATTGAATATTTGGAGAATTGTTATGAAGATGATGAGTTCATGGATGAGGAAATTTTAGAGGCCCTTCATGACAATCCCTTTCATCACCAAGAAGAAAGGATAGCCTCTCTCTTGGATGAAAATGAAACCCAACAGGAGTTTATTTATGACAATCATGTTAAATCCTCTGAGTTTGATGAAAATTTGTAGCAGACTTGTTAGTCTTTTGATCATCAGGAATATGAGAATCATTTCAAACAACAAGAAATGTTGGGTATATGTTATATTCTTTCCCGACCTAAGCACGTGCGGGGGCGATAGCCCCCATGTCGAGGTCCGGCGTGCTTAAACAAAAAGTACAGTTTCCTTAATTTCATTTGGGTAGTACTGCGTCCATGGTTTTGTCGTGGTTTGCACATGGTTTTGGGGTTCGATGGTTTACATTTCAGTATTTTTGTAGATCCGGTCAAGGGAACTACGGTTATGTTATAATCCAGGGTTAATGGATTAGGGTTTATGTATGCTTCGGCATGTATATATATGTGTTGTAACACTAAAAGGAATATAATGAAAAATCAAGGTGGTCGTCCCAATTTGGGATCCAGGGGAAAATCTCTGTGTTTATCTGTTTTATGTTTTATGCTCTCGCTATTGTTTATTTTCTGTTATAAGATTCGTGTGTAGATAATTTCTGTTCAGGGTTAAAACCTACATTTGGTATCAGAGGTGTTTCGGCTTCAAGGGGACGCCTTTGTTGTTGAGGGTTTTTTGCTCGGGCCTGTGGTAGACCCTGTTCAGTGGGAGATCTGCGGGATCGATTCTTGTGGTGAAAGAAGATGGCGAGCAGCGGGAAGATAGAGATCGAGAAGTTTAATGGTCAGAGTTTTGAGTTGTGGAAACTCAAGATGGAGGATCTGCTGGTGGATAAAGATCAGTGGATCTCGGTAGATCCGGGTACTAAGCCAACGGGAATGTCAGATGAAGACTGGAAGAAGCTGGATCGGAAGGCTAAGAGCACAATACGGTTGTGTGTCTCAGATTCAGTATTGTTGAATGTATCTGGGGAAGCTACGGCGAAGAATTTGTGGGAAAAACTTGGGACTTTGTACCAATCTAAGTCTCTGGTGAATAAGTTGTTCTTGTGGAAAAAGCTGTATAACCTGAGGATGAAGGATGGAGACTCGGTGACAGAGCATCTGAACGCCTTCAATACTGTGGTAAGTCAGCTGTCATCTGTTGATATTAAAATCTCAGATGAAGATAAGTGCATCGGTTTGTTGTGCTCTCTACCAGACTCGTGGGACAGTCTGGTTATTGCAATAGGTAGCAATACAACTACCTTGAATTTTGATGACATTGTCTCAGCCTTGCTGTCGGAGGAAATGAGACGGAGAAATATGGAGGGTCAGAATGGAGATGCCTTATCTGTACGAGAAAGGTCCCAGAACAGAAACAAGAATAAGGTTTCGAGTGGGAGATCCAAATCTAGAGGGAGATCTAAATCTCCTGGAAAGTTTGTAAAGGTGTGCTGGAAATGCGGAAAGGAAGGGCACTACAAAAAGGACTGTAGATCTAAAGCTCCTGAGAAAGGAAAGGGATCTGATGATGCTCCTTCTGCAGAGGCAAAAACCACCTCGGATGAAGGTGGGGATGTGTATTTTGCTTCTTCTTCAAATACACATGTAGATCATGAGTCATGGTTGATTGACTCAGGTGCATCCTTTCACTTCACTCCCCATAGGGAGTGGTTCTGCGAGTATGAGAAATATGATGGTGGTGATGTCTTCCTAGGGAATGATAGGAAGGCCAGAATCATCGGACGTGGAAAGGTCAAGCTGAAGCTGCAAGGTGGAAGGATTAGAACACTTCCTGGTGTTCTGCATATTCCTGCATTGGCCAGAAATCTGATTTCTGTAAGCAAGATGGATGATACAGGTGTAAAAACAGTGTTCGAGAAAGATGCCTGCAAGATGGTTCGGGGAGCACTGGTATTAATGCGGGGAGTTCGGACTGGAACTCTATACAAGCTACAAGGTAGCACTGTTATTGATGGGTGTAACAGTTATGTGGTTCCTGAAAATGGAGCGGAAAGCTTAGCTGTCTCTGGAGAAAAGACCATGCTATGGCATCAAAGGCTTGGACATATTGGAGAGAAGGGCCTTCGGATACTACATAGAAATGGTATGGTAGAAGGTATGTCTAATTGCTCTCTTGATTTCAATTTCTGTGAACATTGTGTATAAGGGAAGCATAATCGAGTGAGTTTTCCTTCTGGTGCTAAGAGGGCGAACAAGATATTAGAACTTGTGCACGGTGATGTGTTTGGACCTGTGTCAGTTCCATCACTGGGAAATTCTGTGTACTATGTTTCATTCATAGATGACTTCTCAAGGAATACATGGATATATTTCTTGAGGAAGAAATCTGAAGTCTTTGACAAATTTAAAGAATTTAAGGCTCTGGTGGAAAACCAGACAGAGAAGAAGATAAAGGCGCTGAGGACAGATAATGGTGGGGAGTTATGCAAGAAGGAATTTGAAGAGTTCTGTAAGAAGTGTGGTATAGCATGGCAGAAGAATACTCCATACACACCTCAACAAAACAAAGTTGCAAAAAGAACGAACAGAACACTGATGGAAAAGGAAAGAATCATGCTCAG
This sequence comes from Pinus albicaulis, assembly GCA_034641835.2. Classification (NCBI taxonomy): domain Eukaryota; kingdom Viridiplantae; phylum Streptophyta; class Pinopsida; order Pinales; family Pinaceae; genus Pinus; species Pinus albicaulis. The sequence continues at coordinate 1,226,768,139 of CM076584.1, read as the reverse complement.
TGGTACCGGGTTAGGACAATAATTCTGGGCAGAGGCAGTGGAGACTGCATGTTACTTAGTTAACAGATCACCTTCATCATCATTGGAGGATAAGACTCCACATGAGGTATGGACTGGTAAGAAACCCTCTCTTTCACATCTAAAGGTATTTGGATGTGATGCATATGTACATGTTCCAAAGGAGAAAAGGACCAAGTTGGATAATAAATCTGAAAGGTGCATCTTTATTGGGTATAAGGATGGTTTAAAGGGTTACAAGCTTTGGAACCCAGAAACAAGGAAGGTTGTGTACAGCCGTGATGTGGTGTTTAGAGAAGTGAAAGATGTTATTAAACATGAAGTCCTACCAAAGGAACCTGAGAAGATAGAGTTTGAGCTAAAGGAGGATGAATCAGACTCTACAACAGAAGAAGACTCAGAAGATGAAGAGCCACAAACTCCAACTTTGAGAAGATCGGTTCGGGAAAGAAGGCAACAAGAAAGGTATAGTCCATATGCTTTCTGTTCAGGTTTTTCCTTAACTATAACTGATGATGAACCCAGAACTGTCAGGGAGGCCATGGTTGATGAAATGGCATCCTTGCACAAAAATGATGCATGGGAATTGGTGGAGTTGCCGGATGGAAGGAATCCCATTGGGAGAAAATGGGTGTTTAAAAAGAATATGAATGTAGAAGGCAAGGTGGAGAAATACAAAGCTCGGTTGGTAGCAAAAGGTTATTCCTAGGTGCCGGGAATTGATTTTGGTGATATTTTTTCTCCTGTTGCCAAAGTTACTTCTATTAGATTACTTTTATCTGTTGCTGCTGCATTTGATTTTGAGATAGAACAGATGGATGTGAAGACAACATTTATTCACGGGGATCTAGAAGAGGTGGGGATCTAGAAGGGAGATCTACAAGCAAACAACTTTGAAGGCTATATGGTGAAGGTAAGAAAGAGCGGTATGCGAGGTTAAAAGTCTTGTATAGGTTAAAGCAGTCACAAGGATGTGGTATCGGAAATTTGATACCTATATACGGGGACTTGGATTCACCAGAAGCAAGGAGGATCACTTTGTTTATTTTAAATTAATTAGTGACCGTGTTATTTATTTGGTCTTGTATGTGGATGATATGTTGTTGATTGGAAATGACAAAGAAGTTATCCAAGATTTGAAGACCCAACTTTTATCCAAATTAAACATGAAGGATCTTGGTGCTGCAAACTATATTTTGGGCATGGAAATTAAGAGAGATCGGGTAAAGAGGAAGCTCTGGTTAAACCAGAGGAAGTATGTCAAGACTATATTGCAGAGGTTCAATATGCAGGATAGTAAAACGGTGAATGTTCCTATTCCTGTAGGTGTAAAGTTATCTCAACACGAGCAGTGTCCCAAGACACAAGAAGAAAGAGGAAGTATATATCCGCAAATGTTCCATATGCAAGTGCGATGGAGAGTACTTTGATGTATGCAATGGTCATACTAGAGACCAGACATTGCACATCGAGTGGGAGTATTGAGCGAGTTTATGTCAGCCCGAAGGAGCATTGGACGGTGGTAAACGAGTTTCGAGATATTTACGTGGCACTAGGTTGTGGCTTGTGCTACCGGGGGAGAACCGGGATTGGAAAAGAATGTTGGACATTCGTGGTTTGTTGATACGAGTGGGGCTGGAGATGTTTGGACCAAAGAAAGATCTACAAGTGGGTATGTGTTTAGCCTATTTGGAGCGCGATTAGTTAGATGAGTAAAGACGATGTAGTGGCTCTTTCAACTACGGAGGCAGAACTCCTGTGACCACTCATGCAGCTTAAGAAACGAGTTTGGTTGCAGATATTGTGTTCAAGTATGGGGTTAGTGCAACAAGCTATAAGGATAGACTGTGATAGCCAAAGTGCAATTTTCTTGGCTAAGAACCCTACTTATCATTCAAAGACAAAGCACATTGATGTTCAATAACACTTTGTGAGATATATGGTTGAGGCTAAAAGGGTGTTGCTGGTAAAGGTGGACACTTTGAAGAATGTTGCAGATGCATTGATGAAGTCTGTGAGCACTTAGAAGTTCTCTTGGCGTAGAGAAACAATGGGTGTTGAAGAACTGGGCCAATGACTAAGCTCTGCTATGGCCCTCTGCGGAAAGAAAACAACAAGTGGGAGAATGTTGGATATGTGTTATATTATTTCCACGACTAAGCATGTGCAGCGGGGGTAAGAGGGGAGGCGATAGCCCCATTGTCGAAATTGAGACAGCGCCCAGCATGGTTCATAATTTCCATTTGAGTGATATAATCCATGGTTTTGTGCATGGTTTTGCACATGGTTTTGGGGTTTGATGGTTTTCGGCCCCTGGTATTTTGTAGATCCGGTCAAGGGAACTACGGTTATGTTCTAATCCAGGGTTAATGGATTGGGGGTTTATGTATGCTTCGGCATGTATATATATGTGTTGTAACACTAAAAGGAATATAATGAAAAATCAAGCTGGTCGTCCCGATTTGGGATCCAGGGGAAAATCTCTGTGTTGATCTGTTTATGTTTTATGCTCTCACTATTGTTTATTTTCTGTTATAAGATTCGTGTGTAGATAATTTACATTGGGAGTTTTAAACCTGCGAAATGTTTAAGGAGATAATTGCTATAATCCTCAGGTAAAGGAAGAAGTTTATTCTTCATGTCATTCCTTGAATCAACCTACATCAAATGAAGAAAATTTTGGACTATAAGATGAGTATGCTTGTTGAATCATATGAAGATTTACCTTTAGAAATTTCTGTGGTACATGTTGAGGCATTTCCTTGTGAAAGTGTCCAAGAGTACTCCATCTATTTTTTCCTGTCAAATAAAAATAATGATCAACAGATTTTATTTTTTTTATTTGAGAAAGTCACAAGGGTTATAATGAAGAATATAAACAAGGAACACCATCAAAGGATCATATTTAGTCACACTTTCTCGTTGATCAAAAGGAATCATTCATGCATACTCTCAAAGATCCTTTCGCAGTTCTAGTGGAATCTTCTATAGGAATGAATTTCAATATGACTTTCAGTTATGTATAAAAATTCTGATGGTGGAACAAGTTTTAATCTCTCAGGAATGGTTTTATGATCAGAGAAGTGTAATGTCCGTTCCAACCTAGTCCTCAACTTCTTTATTGGCTTCATTGGAAGAGTGAGTCACTAGATTCAGTTTTTATGCTAAGCAAGTACAGTAGGATCATTTGTATATAAATAAGCATGAAGATCAAGCATTTTGTCAGTTTAAATTTTAAATTCAACATGTGTGCTTTCAGTTCTTTAGCAGCTACTGTTTTTTTTTTTAGTGCCAAGGTTACAGGTCAGAACAGGTTGCAAGTTTTCATTTTGAAGATGGGAGCAACCCAATGGAGGTGGCACTGAAACTACTAGTTCTTTGTTTTACCACAGGGGCACACCATCCCAAGTGGAGCCACTGTTATCACCCATTAAATTGTGAAACATTTCTTGATAGGGTCATATAGGTCACTCACCAAATGGATAAGGTATCCTAAGTCATTTCAAGGTAGTATAGGAAAAATTTTGCATTTTTAAGCCTATCCTAAGTTTTGAGATCACTTTCATTTATGCCATTTCATGTGAAATCAATCTGATACCATGTCAGTTGTCATTCCCCATGCATTCAGACTCAAAAGGATGAATCTTCCATTTTTTCAAATTTTCGTAGCGTTTTACACAGGAAAAAAGTAGAAAACGCTACGAAAGCACCTGATAATTTCGTAGCGAATATGAAGATTTCTCTGTTTTTTTACTTTTGAGTAGTCAACTTCAAGGGCGATTTTTGGGCAAACAAAGAAGTATTTTAAGAAAAAAAGAGAGGCTATTTTCAAGCACATATTAAATAACATTAACCTCTTTAAATTTTCTCAAAGGTGATACAAATTGGGATATTCAAAGATGTCTTTAAGCTCTATTTCTAGAATGCAGAATTTTCCTATTTTATACATGTTTTTAGAATGTAGATTCTGGACCGCTAGAGATGGTATTTAAAAAAACAAGAGAGGTTTTTCTTCAAAAAAAATTTATCTACAAAAGCCTCCTCCAGTTTTTCAAAATGTATCAAGGATTTTGAAATATGAGTTCATTTCTAAATTGCAAATTCTGCCTTTTTTAGGCAGTTTTCATAGCGTGCTTCAAGCTTGAAGCCAAAAAAACGTTACGAAAATTCCTGTAAGTGATTTTTGATTTAAAATCAAGTTTTGGCACGTTTTATGGGGGGAGATCAATGGTTTCAAGGTAGCCATGAGATAATGAAGGTGTTGGAACAACAAATAAGTCAAGAAGATTGATGGAAAAGCCATTTTTCCCATGCTACTAAAACTCGCTACGAAATTGCCTAATGACACTATGTTTTTGCAGCAAGGAGATTTGGGTTGTATTTTGTTATCTTGAAAGTGTTTTTAAGGTCATATAGCCACATGTAAAGGTCAAATATATTCAGAGGAATGTTTTTTATGAAGGTTTGGTCTTCGACGAAGTTATCCAGCTCATCAATTCATCATGGAGGCATTATCATGTGTGATGGCAACAACTCCTTAAAAGTAGGAAGACATGTTTCTTGAAGCCCTCCTAACATTTTTTAAAGGCTCATGGCAGCAGAAATTCAAATTGATTGGCAAAAGTGTTTAAAACAGAGGCGCTACTAAAAGTTGCTACTAAACTACGCTACGAAAATTTATGTACATCACTGTTTTAGCAGTCAACTTCAAGTTTGATTTTAGACCAAATGTAAACGTATTTTGGAAATCAGAAAGAGATTTTTTCTTCAGCCCGGGTCCATCTATAAAAACCTCTCTCAGTTTCTGTAAATACACCATGGTTTGGAAATTATACACTCATCTTTGAAGTCTATTTTTCAAAATTTTCACTAACCAAATCTGTAAAAAAATTGTAAAAATTCGACTTGGAGGAGGTCCAGCTCAGCATCCACATGGCATAATGACAAATAATCACTCTAGTACACTCAAAAAATTATTTGGTTACAGTTGATAAGGGTTATTAAATTGATTTTTTGAACTATTAATGAAAGAAGAGTCCTTTTTGTATTAAAACTCTGCAAAACAGAAATATCCCTAGGAAGTCTCCAAGTGATGGAATCATGTTTGAAATAGGTTTGTGAGGTGGGAATTCGAAGTGAGTAAGGTGGAAAATCATTTGTATGAGTTCTCATTCTATAAATGGTAGGAGTTTTAGAGTTATAGGGGGTTGGGAGATGTTATGAAGACACTACTCTTGTAATCTTTGTCTATCAGTAATATACAGTTGCAACAACCTATTTCAGACCTGAGATTCTTCTATGTGTTCTTATGTATGTTTCTTATATCAATATTTTACTTTCTCTCTAGTTTTCTAGTTGCATAATCACTTGGAATTCATGATTACATGCTCCAACTTCCTTTATACACCTAGTCTTCTATTTTGTCATGTTTTATCAGTTTTGCTTAGTATAATCACTTGGAATTCATGGTGACATGCTCCAACTTCTTGTGTGCATATAGCCTGTTGTTTTGTCCTTCATGTGCTGTTTTATAAGAAAAAAATTGCCTCAGATTCCATGAGATAGATTGACTTGTGACTTATTTTTCATATTGACTCCATAAACCCAATGGTAGTAAACCTTATACATCTTTCACCTTCAAAAAAACAAATTCAATCCAATTCAGAGTTAGCCATTTTCTTTCAAGTTGTTCATAGAATATCCTTTATCAATTTAAGAGAGCCCTCTCAGACTAGAAAGGCTAATTTCCAGTTACAAGTGGTTTAAAATAGTTACTCCAAGTTGAACATTGAAGCAACCCAACATGAGTCAATTTTGTGATAAGATTTTGGCGCCGTTGCCGTGGGTCCAAGATGTAAATTTTCCCTGGGAAGAATCGCAAAGTTTCAATTCTAAGGTCTGAGAACAGCAGACACTTAGACACATATTGGCTGTATTTATTCTCTGGCGACCCCACACATCAAATAATCAATTGGAAGGTGACTCCACTACTTGAGGATCAGTAGCTTGATGAAGTTCCAAGATGAGTTCCATTCCAAGAATAAATGCCAGGTATGCCCCTATGAATCGGTCTCACATACCTGGTTTTCCAAATCCTATGTCAAAGGTCAATTGGTTAACTGATTTTCCCATAATTAAAAATGAAAAGAAAGACAATGTTGCTCTTCATTTGGTTAGATTCCATATGTATGTACACAGACTTAAGGTTCAGTTCCATGAGGATTGTCTCATGAAGATGTTATGGTCACTTTAGAAGGAAAAGCATGGAATTGGTATGAAAGTATGCCAAATGGTTCCTTATATTTTGCTGATTTCCATGTTGCATTTTATGAGATGTATAAAGAATGTCATTCCTCCTTATTGCTGGTCAAAGACTGCTGTGGACATTGTGTGAGTTTTATTGAATATTCAGAGAATTGTTATGAAGATGATGAGTTCATGGATGAGGAAATTTTAGAGGCCCTTCATGACAATCCATTAAATCACCAAGAAGAAAGGATAACCTCTCTCTTGGATGAAAATTAAACCTAACAGGAGTTTATTTATTATCATCATGTTACATCCTCTGAGTTTGATGAAAATTTGCAGCAGACTTGTCAGTATTTTGATCATGACGAATATGAGAATCATTTCAAACAACAAGAGGAAATACTAGAAGATAATTGCTATAATCCTCAGTTAAAGGAAGAATTTTATTCTTCATGTAATTCCTTGCATCAACCTACATCAAATGAATAAAATTTTGGACAATAAGATGAGTATTCTTGTTGAATCATATGAAGAGTTACCTTTAGAATTTTTTGTGGTACATGTTGAGGCAGTTCCTTGTGAAAGTGTCCAAGAGTACTCCAAGTATTTTTTCCTGTCAAATGAAAATAATGATCAATAGATTTTTTTCTTTTTTATTTGAGAAAGCTCACAAGGGTTATAATGAAGAATCTGAACAAGGAACACCATCAAAGGATCATATTTACTCACACTTTCTTATTGATCAACAATAATCATTCGTGCATACTCTCAAATATCCTTTCGCAGCTCTACTGGAATCTTCTATAGGAATGAATTTTAATATGATTTTCAGTTATGTATACAAATTCAAATGGTGGAACAAGTTTTCATCTCTCAGGAATGATTTTATGATCAAAGAAGTGGAATGTATATTCCAACCCAGTCCTCAACTTCTTGATTGGATTCATTGGAAGAGTGAGATCACTTGATTCAGTTTTTATGCTGAGCAAGTAGAGTAGGATCATTTGTATATAAATAAGCTTGAAGATCAATAATTTTGTCAGTTTTAGTTTCAAATTCGACATGTGTACTTTCATTTATTTAGCAGCTACTGGCTTTTTTTTTTTTTTTTTTTCAGTGCCAAGGTTACAGGTCAGAACAAGTTGCAAGTTTTCATTTTGAAGATGGGAGCAGCCCAATGGAGGTGGCACTAGAACTACTAGTTCTTTGTTGTACCACAGGGGTACACCATCCCAAGTGGAGCCACTGTTATCACCTATTAAATTGTGAAACATATCTTGATAGGGTCATATAGGTCACTCACCAAATGGACAAGGTCTCCTAAACCATTTCGAGGTGGTATAGGAAAAATTTTGCATTTTTAAGCCTATCCTAAGTTTTGAGATCACCTTCATTTATGCCATTTCATGTCAAATCAGTCCCATATCATGTCAGTTGTCATTCCCCATGCATTCAGACTCAAAAGGATGAATCTGCCATTTTTTCAAATTTTAATAGCGTTTTACACAGGAAAACAACAGAAAATGCTACGAAAACATATGATAATTTCGTAGCGAATATGAGGATTTCTCTGTTTTTTGACTTTTGAGCAGTCAACTTCAAGGGTGGATTTTGGACAAACATAGAAGTATTTTAATAAACTGAGAGAGGTTATTTTCAAGCACATCTAAAATAACATTAACCTCTTTCACTTTTCTCAAAGGTGCTACAAATTGGGATATTCAGAGATGTATTTCAGCTCTATTTTCAGAATGCAGAATTTTCTTGTTTTATACATGTTTTTAGAAAGAAGATTCTGGACAGCTAGAGATGGTATTTAAAAAAACAAGAGAGGTTTTTCTTCAAAAAATTTTGATCTACAAAAAAATTCTCTAGTTTTTCAAAATATATCAAGGATTCAGAAATATGAGTTCACTTCTAAACTGCAAATTCTGCCTTTTTTAGGCAGTTTTCGTAGCATGCTTTAGACTCGAAGCTAGAAAAATGCTACGAAAATTCCTATAGGTGATTTTTTGCTTTAAAATGTAATTTTGGCATGTTTTATGGGGGGATATCGATGGTTTCAAGGTAGTCATGAAATAATGAAGGTGTTGGAACAGAAAATAAGTCAAGAAGATTGATGGAAAAGCCATTTTTTCCCACGCTACTAAAACTCGCTACGAAACTGCCTAATGACACTCTATTTTTGCAGCAAGGAGCTTTGGGTTGTATTTTGTTATCTTGAAAGTGTTTTGAAGGTCAGATAGCCACATTTAAAGGTCAAATATAGTTAGAAGAATGTTTTTTATGCAGGTTTGTCTTTGACAAAGTTATCCAACTCATCAATTCATCATGGAGGCATTATCATGTATGATGGTAGCAACTCCTTAAAAGTAGGAAGACATGTTCCATGAAGCCCTCCTAACATGTTTTAAAGGCTCATGGTAGTATAAAGTCAAATTGATTGGAATTGTTTTTTAAAACAGAGGCGCTACGAAAAGTTGTTACTAAACTACGCTACGAATATTTTTGTACATGACTATTTTAGTAGTCAACTTCAAGTTTGATTTCTGACCAAATGAAAAAATATTTTGGAAATATGAAAGAGGTTTTTCTTCAGCACAGGTCCGTATACAAAAAATTCTCTCAGTTGCTTCAAAGTCATCAGGTTTTGGAAATTAGACACTCATATTTGAAGCCTATTTTCAGAATTTTCACTAACCAGATTTGTGAAAAAATTGTAAAAATTCGACTTGGCGGAGGTCCAACTCAGCATCCACGTGGCATAATGACAAATAATCACTCTATTACACTCAGAAAATTAGTTGTTTGTAGTTTATAAGGGTTATAAAATTTATTTGTTGAACTATTAATGAAATAAGAGTCCTTTTTGTATTCAAACTTTGCAAAACAGAAATATACCTAGGAAGTCTCCAAGTGATGGAATCATGTTTGAAATAGGTCTATGAGGTGGGAAGTTGAGGTGAGTAAGGTGGAAATTCATTTGTATGAGTTCTAATTCTATAAATGGGAGGATTTTTAGAGTTATAGGGGGTTGGGAGATGTTATGAAGGCACTACTCTTGTAATCTTTGTCTATGAGTAATATACAGTTGCAGCAGCATATTTCAGACCTAAGATTCTTCTATGTGTTATTATGTATGTTTCTTATATTAGTCTTTTACTTTCTCTCTAGTTTTATAGTTGTATAATCACTTGGAATTCATGATTACATGCTCCAACTTCCTTGATACACCTAGTCTTCTGTTTTGTCATGTTTTATCAGTTTTTCTTATGTATAATCACTTGGAATTCATGGTGACATGCTCCAACTTCCTGTATGCATATAACTTGTTGTTTTTTCCTTCATGTGTGGTTTTATAAGAATACAATTGCCTTAGCTTACATGAGATAGATTAACTTGTGACTTAGTTTTCATATTGACTCCATAAGCCCAATGGTAGCAAACCTTATACATCTTTCACCTACACAAAAACACACTCAATCCAATTCAAAGTTAGCCATCTGCTTTCAAGTTGTTCATTGAATATACTTTATCAATTTGAGAGAGCCCTCTAAGATTGGAAAGGATAATTTCCAGTTACAATTGGTTTGAAATAGTTACTCCAAGTTGGCCATTGAATCAGCCCAATAGGACTCAATTTGGTGATAACATTTTGGCGTCGTTGTCGGGGACCGAAAGTGTAAATTTTCCCTGGGAAGAATGACAAAGTTTCAGTTCTAAGGTCTGAGAGTAACAAACACTTAGACACATATTAGTTGTATTTATGCTCTGGCAACTCCACACATCAAATAATCAATTGGAAGGTGACTCCACTACTTGAGGATCAATAGCTTGATGAAGTTCCAAGATGAGTTCCATTGCAAGAATAAATGCCAGGTATGCCCCAATGAATCGGTCTCACATCCCTGGTTTTCCAAATCCTATGCCAAAGGTCGATTGGTTAACAGATCTTCCCATATTTAAAAATGAAAAGAAAGACAATGCTGGTCTTCATTTAGTTAGATTCCATATGCATGTACACAAAATTAAGGTTCAATTCCTTGAGGATTGTCTCATGAAGATGTTTATGGTCACTTTAGAAGGAAAAGCATGGTCTTGGTACGAAAGTATGCCATATGGTTCCTTATATTCTCTTGTTGATTTCCATGTTGCATTTTATGAGATGTATAAAGAATTTCATTCCTCCTTATGGCTGGTCAAATACTGCTGTGAACATTGTGTGACTTTTATTGAATATTTGGAGAATTTTTATGAAGATGATGAGTTCATGGATGAGGAAATTTTAGAGGCCCTTCATGACAATCCATTTCATCACCAAGAAGAAAGGATAGCCTCTCTCTTGGATGAAAATGAAACCCAACAGGAGTTTATTTATGACAATCATGTTACATCCTATGAGTTTGATGAAAAGTTGCAGCAGACTTGTCAGTATTTTGATCATCAGGAATATGAGAATCATTTCAAACAACAAGAGGAAATACTGGAAGATAATTGCTATAATACTTAGGTAAAGGAAGAAGTTTATTCTTCATGTCATTCCTTGCATCAACCTACATCAGATGAAGAAAATTTCAAAAAGAAAATTTTGGACAATAAGATGAGTATGCTTGTTGAATCATATGAAGATTTACCTTTAGAAATTTTTGTTCTACATGTTGAGGCAGTTCCTTGTGAAAGTGTCCAAGAGTATTCCAAGAATTTTTTCCTGTCAAATGAAAATAATGATCAACATTTTTTTTCTATTTTATTTGAGAATGGTCACAAGGGTTATAGTGAATAATCTAAACAAGGAACACCATCAAAGGATCATATTTACTCACACTTTCTTTTTGATCAACAAGAATCATTTGTGCATACTCTCAAAGATCCTTTTGCAACTCTGATGGACTCTTCTATATGAATGAATTTCAATAAGATTTTCAGTTATGTATACAAATTCAGATGGTGGAACAAGTTGTCATCTCTCAGGAATGGTTTTATGACCAGAGAAGTGGAATGTCCATTCCAACCCAGTCCTCAACTTCTTGATTGGCTTCATTGGAAGAGTGAGATCACTTGATTCAATTTTTATGTTGAGTGAGTAGAGTAGGATCATTTGTATATAAATAAGCTTGAAGATCAAGCATTTTTTCAGTTTCAGTTTTAAATTCAGCATGTGTACTTTCATTTCTTTAGCAGCTACTCTTTTTTTTTTTTTAGTGCCAAGGTTACAGGTCAGAACATGTTGCAAGTTTTCATTTTGAAGATGGGAGTAGCCCAATGGAGGTGGCACTGAAACTACTAGTTCTTTGTTGTACCACAGGGGCACACCATCCCAAGTGGAGCCATTGTTATCACCCATTAAATTGTGAAAAATTTCTTCATAGGGTCAATAGGTCACTCACCAAATGGATAATGTCTCCTAAGCCATTTCAAGGTGGTATAGGAAAAATTTTGCATTTTTAAGCCTATCCTAAGTTTTGAGATCACCTTCATTTATGCCATTTCATGTAAAATCAGTCCCATACCATGTCAATTTTCATTCTGCATGCATTTAGACTCAAAAGGATGAATTTTCCAGTTTTTCAAATTTTCGTAGCGTTTTACATAGGAAAACAACAGAAAACACTACGAAGACACCTGATAATTTTGTAGCGAATATGAGGATTTCTCTATTTTTTGACTTTTGAGCAGTCAAATTCAAGGGCGGTTTTTGGGAAAACAGAGAAGTATTTTAAGATAATTATAGAGGTTATTTTCAAGCACATATCAAATAACATTAACCTATTTCACTTTTCTCAAAGGTGCTATAAATTGGGATATTAAGAGATGTATTTCAGCTCTATTTTCATAATGCATAATTTTCCTGTTTGTACATGTTTTTTGAATGCAGATTATGGACAGTTGGAGATAGTATTTAAAAAATAAGAAGAGGTTTTTCTTCAAAAAAAAATTATCTACAAAAACCCCCTCCAGTATTTCAAAATCTATCAAGGATTCAGAAATATGAGTTCATTTCTAAACTGCAAATTCTGCCTTTTTAGGCAGTTTTTGTAGTGTGCTTCAAGCTTCAAGCGAGAAAAACGCTACGAAAATTCCTGTAGGTGATTTTTTTCTTTAAAATCCAGTTTTGGCATGTTTTATGGGGGGAGATAGATGGTTTCAAGGTAGTCATGACATAATGAAGGTGTTGGAACAGAAAAGAAGTCAAGAAGATTAATGGAAAAGCCATTTTTCCCACGCTACTAAAACTCGCTACGAAATTGCCTAATGACTCTCTGTTTTTGTAGCAAGGTGATTTGGGTTGTATTTTGTTATCTTGAAAGTGTTTTTAAGGTCATCTAACGACATGTAAAGGTCAAAGATATTCAGAGGAATGTTTTTTATGAAGGTTATGTCTTCGACAAAGTTATCTAGCTCATCAATTCATCATGGAGGCATTATCATGTGTGATGGCAGCAACTCCTTAAAAGTAGGAATAAAAGTTTCATGAAGCCCTCCTAACATGTTTTAAAGGCTCATGGAAATAGAATGTCAAATTGATTGGAAAAAGTGTTTAAAATAGAGGCGCTACGAAAATTTGCTACTAAACTACACTATGAAAATTTATGTACATGATTGTTTTAGCAGTCAACTTCAAGTTTGATTTCAGACCAATTGAAAAAGTATTTTGGAAATATGAAAGAGGTTTTTCTTCAGCACAGGCCCGTATACACTCATACACTCATTATACATTATGAAAAATTATACACTCATATTTGAAGTCTATTTTTCATAATTTTCACTAACCAGATTTGTGAAAAAGTTGTAAAAAAGAGACTTGGAGGAGATCCAGCTCAGCATCGACATGGCATAATGAAAAATAATCTCTCTAGTACACTCAAAAAATTAGTTGGTTGCAGTTGATAATGATTATTAAATTGATTTGTTGAAATATTAATGAAAGAAGAGTCCTTTTTGTATTCAAACTCTGCAAAACATAAATATCCCTAGGAAGTCTCCAAGTGATGGAATCATGTTTGAAATAGGTCTATGAGGTGGGAATTAGAGGTGAGTAAGGTGGAAAATCATTTTTACGAGTTCTCATTCTATAAATGGGAGGATTTTTAGGGTTAGAGGGTGTTGGGAGATGTTATTAAGGCACTACTCTTGTAATCTTTGTCTATGAATAATATACAGTTGCAGCAGCATATTTCAGACCTGAGATTATTCTATGTGTTCTTATGTATGTTTCTTATACCAATATTTTACTTTCTCTCCAGTTTTCTAGTTGTATAATCACTTTGAATTCACGGTTACATGCTCCAACTTCCTTTATACACCCAGTCTTTTGTTTTGTCATGTTTTATCACTTTTTCTTATGTATAATCACTTGGAATTCATGGTGACATGCTCCAACTTCCTATATGGATATAACTTGCTATTTTGTCCTTCATGTGGTTTTATAAGAATACAATTGCCTCAGCTTCCATGAGATATATTGACTTGTGACTTAGTTTTCATATTGACTCCATAAGCCCAATGGCAGTAAACCTTATACATCTTTCACCTACACAAAAACACATTCAATCCAAATCAGAGTTAGCCATCTGCTTTCAAGTTGTTCATTGAATATCCTTTATCAATTTGACAGAGCCCTCTCAGACTGGAAAGGCTAATTTCCAGTTATAAGTGGTTTGAAATAGTTACTCCAAGTTGACCATTGAAACAATCCAACAAGACTCAATTTGGTGATAACACTTGGTAGATTGGCAGGCTCTGAACACATTGGAACAAGTTGCGGAGGCGGAGGAGCATTTATATAGGTGTTTTTATCACTTTGAAGAATTTTGAAGCCTATGGCCACTAGGAAGGAAGGCCATGCCTAGAGCATCTGAAGGCTAAATTGAGTGAATGAATAGTCATTTATGATAGATTTCAACTTTTTGAACTCATTGGAGTATGTTTTAGGAGCATTTGATTCATGTCAACAATTTTTTTTTCACTATTGAGCTAATACACAGGCCCAAGCCATGGAAGCTAGACCAAGGAGATGTAGCTCAAGAGGGGTGAACTCATTCATCAAAACTTTGTTTTGATGGATCAATTGTGATGGTTTGTTCTTATTTATGTTTCTGCTGTTCAACATTTGATATTAATACTTTATGCTCTTGAATTCACTCATAAAAACTCAGTTAAATTACTTTTTTGACACACATAAGAAACAAGGAAACCTGTACATCAAGAATAAGATCAACAAGTAAATTTTAAATATGAAAATGAAATTAGCACAACAAAAATAACATTCAAATTTAGATCAAGTTGGTATTAAAACAAGGTTGAAGAGCTTTGGTTGAAAGGAAAGGTTATTTGCTTGATAGTTGCTTGAGTTTTGTACAAGTTTAATGGTTGCAAATTTTGTGATGCTGACAAGGTTAAAGTTGCAAAAAGGTGAAGGGAAATTTTTGGTTGCAAGTCCTGAGATTAGGACCAGAATATGTAGAGCTACAAGAGCACCATCTTCACCCAAATTTCCACTCATAGTTTCACTTGAAGAGCCCCAGGTTTTGTCTCAAGAAGCTGATATTGAGGAGGTACAAGTTGTAAAGAAGCTGAGTTGATTGAAGAGGTACAAACATCAGAAGTTGAGCTTGAATCCATAGCCATTATGTGAGGTGTTGGAGAGACTCAAGGTCATTTAGAAGAGGATGATGTCAAGAGAGACTTCAATGACATAAAGAGGATGATTAAAACTATGTTTGATGTATTTACTATTGGGATGGCATGAGAAGGTTCTAAGCCTCCACATGGAGAAGGAACTTCATATGACAAGAAGGATGAAGAGAAGAGTTCAAAGGGTAGTGGAGGAAAGTGACCTCCATTTCTACCATTTTCATCATCCTCATCATCTCCATTAGCATCATCTTCCACTTCCACCACAAAAACTACACACTCAAAGACCACAAAAGGAAAGACACCCTTACTCAAACTAGATGTCAAATTCGAGCTTCCAATGTATAATGGTGAGGTAAATGGAGAAATATTTGACAATTCGATATGTCAGTTGGAGGTGTACTGTAGGATTCAGAACCGCCATGAAGATGACATAAATATTCAATTGGCTTCTTTGAGGATGTAAGAATCTGCACTTGTATGATGGGAAGCAAGGACTCAAGAAGAGATAAAAAACTACAGTAGGATATCTATGTCTTGGTCAAGTTTTATTGTTGCCATTAAAAGGAAATTATATCCATTAGCTTACATGCAAAAAGCTATTATGGATTGGAAAAATTTTAGACAGTTGAAAGGGTAAAGTGTGCAGGATTATACTCATGATCTTAGGAGAAAAGCTCTATTTTTGGGTATTAATTTAATGTCTCAAGAAGCTTTGTTAAAGTATGTTGGGGGTTTGCACAATTATCTTAGGAAAACTATACTCATGTTTAATCACATAAACATAGATGAAATTTGTGTACAAGCCACACACTTAGAGGCAAGGGGGAAACAAAACATAGATGAGAAAAGTGAAAGTGAGGGTAAAGGAAAGGGAAAGTTTTATGGAAGAGGAAAAAGAAATAGCTCTGTAAAAAGAGGGAAGGAAAAACTCACATGCAAAATTTTTTCAAAGACTGGCCGTGATGTAGACCATTGTTGGCAACTTCATCCATAATTGAAGCCAAACAAATTGAAAGCCAAAGAAAAGAGGAAAACTATTGCTATAGTTGAACGTGACTTAGGGTCAGATTCAGGAGATGAGACAAAGATTACAACCATGGGTTTGAAAGGTAAACATATTACAAGCACTAGTTTTTAAAATTGTTCAAATTTTACTCATGATGATTATACAAGAATAGAAATATTCCATATTAGAGTTGTCTCTAAACATACCAATATTGATACACTTTTTGATAGTGGGTCACAAACTAACTTGATTTCTGAAGACTTGGTTAAGTAGTTAGGCCTTGAAACTACTAGACATCCAAGACCATATCCTTTGGGTTGGATATGCAAGAATGAAAAATTGAAGGTTACAAGGAAGTGCTTACTAAGATTCACCATCAATTCAAACTATCTTGATGAAGTTGAACTTGATGTGGTGTCGCTTGAGATATCATGTATTGTATTTGGAAGTCCTTATATGTCTGATAGGAAAGCAATATTTCATTGCCATATGAATAAGTATCACTTGTTTAAAGATGGTATTGAGTACATAATTAGAGCGCATAAGAAGAAGACAAGTTTGTCTCTTATACATGCAGGAGAAATGAAGAGGATAGTGAATGCAAGTCATAATTTGAAATTGTTGGTGATCAAACAAAGATATGTTTTGAATCAAAATTTTCAAAAAGATGTTTATCCTTGTAATGAGATGTTTTAGGATTCTAAAAGGTTTCCTTTGAAAGGGGGTGAACAAGATGTAAAACATTTGCAACCTTCAACATCAGTGTTGAGTAATGTTGGAAACAAGATGTTGGTGCAAGAGAGTGCAAAGGTCAAAGAGAAAACGACAAAGCATCTTGGAAAATAAGGCATGGGTTCCAAAAATGTTTTTTTTTTTGGTTTCCAAAAGGTACATGGCAACGACGAAGATACTTGGTCAAGAGTCAACACAAGTATAAAGAAAAAACAGCTAAGAATTGCCATGGTGACAGTGTGCAAGGTGAGACAATTTTTAAGTTTTCTTTGATTAATGACCAAGGTAGGAACAAGATGGTTTATGAAATAATAACTTGTTGTTTTGCTAATTCAGAAAAATTGCAGCATGACGGTGTCAATGACAACAAGAGAAAGTTGCAAGAATCAAAGAAAAATTTGAATTTTTGTGAAAAGCTCCAAATGATGAAATTAAGAAAATTTCAGTGGATAGAGACTGGAAGGGTAAGGGAACAATACCCTCATCCACATGATCAGTAATCCAAGAGATTTTCGGGTCCAAAAGGATTCTAGTGGGGAGGAATGATCAGAGGCTCAGTATTTAGCTAAAAAATGAAAGTGCTCAAAATTGATTGGAAACTGAACGACATAAACCAACCCATCGCCATGAATCCAACACAACTAGTTTTGTTGAAAACTGAGTTAAGATAAATATGTTATAGCTTGCTAAACGTCGTTCAGAGCAGGAAAATTTAAAAAAAAATTTGCAGAACAGTGACAGGTTGATGACGTGGAAGCCCAATCAGCATGCAGGGAATATTTTTCATTTTTTTTTGAGTGGCACTGTGACAAGTGTCACAACCAGATTCACTATTTTGGTTTGAAGGTGAATTTTTTTTGGGAATTCTCTCCTAAGGTTGAACTCAATTTTTTTTTTATAATAAATGTGGGAGGACAACCCAACCAGGGACTGCCACGTGTCCCCCCTGGTGGACCCCCTCTCCAAGGTATGGTTTGAATTTCATTTTATTCTATGGTCAAATTACAATTTTATGATGCTGGTCGGATTAATTTTTATGCTAAGGTTCAGGTTTGATATTTATGTGGTGGCATATGTACTATCCTATGGTCAAAACTTTGGTGGCGCATTTTATTAAACTATGGTTAATAACTATATGGTGGTGTATTAAACTAAGACCATAGTCCAAAGTTTATTAAGACCATAGTCTATTAAATGTGGAGGCACATATTATATATTGCAAAGTTTGCAAGTTAGAGGTTGGGCGCGATATATCGGTCGAGAAAAATGTATGAACTTGGGCGAAGGTCGGGGCTTGACCCCACGACCTCCCCCGACCTATTCTCTGCCCATAACAATGTTCTATTACAATGGTTCTTACAAACATAAGCATCCGCCATATACTTATTTTCAACCAAAATACGATGAGAGGGTTTTGAGGGGGCCAACCCCCTCCCCCATATGACTTTGCTGCAAGACCGAGGGCAAGAAGAAATTTTAAACAGGTGGATTAAATGCTAACTATGGGGTTAACCCACTAATTCGAAGTTAATGCTAATTAATCTTAGGTTTGATAACTGTGCTTATGCGCCATTAAAAAACGCTTATCCACACTAATCCACAAATCATCTTTTAATTAATTTAGCGCTTAAGATGGTAGATATTTAGCGGGCACCCCAAATTCGGCGGGAATCAACAAATTGTTGGAGCTAACTAGAGTCTTCTCCAGATTTGGAGGAGGAACCTAGGGAAAAAATTTAATGAACCATATCTTGAGCAATTTTCGACCAATTTTGGCTCAGGAAGAGTCATTCTTGGAAGATTGGCATGCTATGGATACATTGGAATAGGTTGCAGAGGCAGATTAGTAATTATATAGGTGTTTTTATCACTTTGGATAATTTTGAAGCCAAGGGCCACCAAGAAGGAATGCCATGAATAGAGCATCTGAAGGCCAAATTAAGTGAGTGAATAGTCATTTCTGATAGATTTTGACATTTTAAACTCATTGGAGTATGTTTCATGAGCATTTGATGCATGTAAACAATAATTTTTTCACTATTGAGCTAATACATAGGCCCAAGCCATGGAAGTTGGACCAAGGAGATGTAGCCCAGGAGGGGTGAAATCCTTCATCAAAACTATGTATTCATGGATCAATTGTGATGGTTTTCTATTATTTATATTGTTGTTGTTCAACATTTTATATTCATACTTTATGCTGTTTAATTCACTCATAAAAACTCAGTTAAATTACCTGTTTGACACACATAAGCAACAAGGAAACATGTACATAAAGCATAAGATCAGAAGTAAAATTAAATCTGAAAATGAAATTAGCACAACAAAACTAACATTCATAATTAGATCATGTGGCTCAAGTTTATTTTGAGGAACTAAATATTGAGAACAACGAGGGAAAACCAACCACGTAGAGGGTACTCATTTGGCAAGCTCATGTTATACTCAAACAAATTATAATAAATATATATATATGATCTTGTATATCTCTGGGTCTACAACTCCAAATCAACCACCTCGCTCCTTAAGTTATATGAGCAATCATAAAAAAATCCTCCTCCTCTATCTTTGTTTCTTCAGCCTGTGGATCATGTTTCTCATCCTTGTCCTTCTTCTTGAGAGGGCACTATGTGGTGTAATGCCCCATCTCACCACATCGGAAACATTTTATCTTTGATAGATCCTTATTCCTCCTGCGCTGCTCTTGTTTCCCATTTGAAGTAAGGGTCACATTCTCTTCCTCCTCCTTCTTGATCTTCGAACCGTTGTTGCTGTCACCCTCAAGTTGACACTTAAGTAAGTCTCTATGCATTTCTTCTTGCTGAAGAGTTGCCCACATTTGCTCCTAGTCCGACAAGTTTTCTCTGGCTAGGATGCTCTGGACAAAAACTTGGTAATCCTCATATGCTAAGTTGAGGGCCAATCTCAACATCTTTGTGGCCTTATGAGCTACTGCTACGACTACCAACTGATCTTGATTTTCCTAAAGTATAGATAGGAAGGGATTAATACGCTCTCCCTTCTGCATCCTGGTGGTCCGCATTTTCTCCTCCAGAAACATCTTTCACTTCTCGGAATACCCCTCATACATTGTTTCCAATGCATCCCACATCTCCTTAGTTGTTACTTTGGCTGAGATGTGTGAAACAATGTGATCCCTTACTCCATCGAGGATCAACCACTTGGCTTTAGCCATATTATTCTTGAAGGCTCGTAATAGCGTTGCATCCACCGGTTTAGCCTGAGCACTATCGATGAAGTTATTGAGGTCATGCTCATCTAGAAGGAAGGATATTCTTGCCTTTCAGATTAGATAGTTGGAGGCACCCCCCGACTGGTCCAGGTCATGCAATTCGTTGGTGGCCATCTCACTCAACTGTTGTCTATCTGCTGCCTCTCACCCTCTTCACAGCTGGATTTATGCACTCTTAATGGAGCAAACCACAAAATATGCTGCTACTGCTCAGGGAATGTGAGTTTCTTGGGCCATAAACTCATTGAGGTCATAAATTCCCCAAATATGTTTTTCCGCTACACTTCATGACTCTATGCACTTGCAATCAATACTGCGCATTCAACTGCATCCCTCCAGCTACTGAAATGAGTAGATTTTCTACACTACTCCCTCTGCCTTGGAAAACCAGCAATCTGGAACAATCCTACCTCTTTGTCGGCTCACTCAGAGAGAGATTTTCCTTGCTAATCTGGCTCTTCTGGCTTGGACTACGCACTTCACTGGGAAAACGATCTAATGCTTACACAACTCTTTGATCCCTAGCTGTTGCTTCAACGCCGGATCTGTTGGATCTATTCTTTGTCTCGCTTGCACTCAGCTTAAACAAGCTCTGATACCATGTGAAAATCCGTGTTACACGGAATCCTATTGCAACAACTGATGAAAAATATTCTATTTGTTATTTTACTTAACAAATTATTTACTGTGTTCCACAAGCAAATATCGAAATACATTCACTACAACCTACAAAATTAAATTGCGGAAGAAATACAAGTGTGGAAACAAATTTGAGCACACATAGATCACACAACCATTCGACACAATTTTTTTGGACTAATATCCCCAGAAAAAACCAATGCGAGACAATCAATGCAACAGATATGAGGGTTTATGCTATTATGTAGTAAATTTTCAGTACAAATATATGATTGACGAGACTGTCAAATCATACAACAAAACTGATAGAATATATATTGTGAGACAAACCTCACTCCTCCATGGGAAATTGACACTGATCTGCAGCAAGGATGGACTGCCCTGCGCTGCCTCTGTGCAGTGACTGCATCACAAATTGGTTGCCTTGCATTGCCTTTGCGTAGTGACTGTGTCACAACTTGGTTGCCCTTCTACCTCTTTGCTGGTCTCACTGCTGGTTGGAAATTGAGCCTCCAAAACATCTCTCTGGGGCCTGACACTGGCTCTGGGCTGTCTCCTCTGCAGGAAAATTATTCTCCCTTTGGTTCTGCGTAGGCACTGTGTCACTGGCTCTACTTTGAATTTGCTCTACTTTGAATTTGTGGCTCTCTTTGTCTCTGCAACTATGTACTCTCTGGCTCAAGAAACCTTCCAACTAGAAATACTACCCCTCACTGCAATCATAGATCACTTAGATATGATTTTCGTCTGAGCACTTGCTCCATAAAAAAAAATTGATCTCTAGATCCTTCGTGTCTCCACAAATGTATTTTCCAAATGACCCTTCAATTCATTCTTATAATCTTCTCGTTGAGGATTCAATGACACAAATTAGATGTCTAATTAATGGCTAAGATTAACTTTTGACTTGATCTGTTTATTCTAGATCATTCTCACTCAGATTCTATTAATACACTTTAATTGTTTTTATTTTCCTAAGTTTTGACTTAGGGTCCCTTTAAATTTATAAATTATTTCTATAGAATACAATCTGAGTGGAATTTCACCAAATGCTTTCTCGGTTATTTATAATACCTGTCTAAGCCTCTCCACAAAATTTGAGACTTAGAGCACATCCGATGCTACCCCAAATCAACACACACACACACACACACACACACACACACACACATAGAGAGTATTAAAAAAAAATTGCACCGAGAATACACAACAAGTACAATAGAGTGACTACCAAAAAGAATATTTATTCCATGAATCTAAAAATAAAGGAGCTAAAACCCGTAATTCGGAAAAAAGGGGGGGGGCAAAGATCCAATACTAGACCACCTAAAGCTTGCACCTACCGTTTCTTGAGAACATGAGTAGATTCTAACAAATTTATTGCATAGGATGATGCAAAAACAAAACATTTCTAGGATTTGAGAGAAATCGACTCACTGCTAGACCCACGAGAGGCAAGAGAGTTCTCGACACCATGTTTCAGGGCTTTCTTGTTACGATTTTTCCTAGTTATACTTAAAGGAGGGGAAGAACACATATTATTTTTTAGCACATTTGAGTATGAAGGAGAAGAAGAGTGGGGTTTCATTTCCTCCTCATCCTCCATTCCAAATTTTTCTTTTTTCTTTTCTGTAAGAGGGATTTTGTCAGTATCTTTGGATGAAGATTTTTCCTCAAAAGATGAATTAATATTCTTTGGAGAGACTTAATCTAGGAATGATTTATCAACTTGGGCCTCATCTCCCATAACTTCTGCAATTGAAGACTTCAAAACTTCATATCTATTATTGGAGGGAGGATGGTGATGAGATTCATGTTTGCTAGCATGTTTCATCTTAGTCAATTGATTTTTTTTGTTTTATTGTAGCTAGTTTGAATTCTCCTTTCTCATCATTACTATGAGAAAACGACAAATGATGAGAAGCCGACAAATGATTAAACTAATGATGATAATTTGGAGCCTTGGGACAATTTTTTGCAAGGTGCCCATACTAATTGTTAGCACTCCGTAAATCCCTTTAAGTTGAGAAAAGGGCTACAGAGGTAACCACAAACCACTTTTAGGATAATATCTAGTCCTCTTAGCCTTGGAGAGGGCTCTCTCACTCAAGGTTCTCAATAAATGAATGGGTTGACTCCAAAATATCTTAGGCTAGTTATGTTAATTAGTGAAACAAGTTAATTTCATTGAGTTGTGGGTGGGTGTGGGAAATTAATAGGAATGGAGTCACCTTAGGGATAGTATTTAGTGAAAAAGGAAAAGGATGGTTATATCTAAACACGGGAAAGTTAGACAACATGTTGATATCTTGATCTTAATTCTCTGTAGAGTAGGGTGAAGAAGGACTTAGAAGAAATACATAAACTGCTTGGTTAACAAGATGCATAGCACAACCATGTGAATTTTGAATCAATTACTAGTTAAAAAAAACATGATATATGTGTAAAATAACATGGAAAAATACAAAAATAAATTCAACACATTAGGAAACACATTACCAATAGAGACTGTCACATGAATCCTTGCTAATCAAACCAACCTTTCTTGTATTTCACTGAAAATTTTGATGAGTACACAAAAGATTCTTTTCTCCACACACTGACCAACCCCTTCTTCATTGTTATTATGACATTAAATAGAATTACATCATAAATTATCTCATGACTAGATAAATTGTATGATCTATCCATTCAGTCTGGATCGAAACACACACAAAATTAGAAACCCATTGTTTTTTCCTAAAAAATTAGATAAGGCAATCCTAAATAGTACCTATGTCTTTTTAGGAAAAAATACAATTTTTTTTTTATTCCATCTGTTCATCCTATCTAGATGATAACCTAATCTTATAAAATCTTATCTTGACATCGCAACTTTTGACTAAAGATAGAAAAAGAAACAACAACTCCATCTGTGTTGCGCAACATAATTTCAAATTTGTGATTGCACCATGTCTTCCCTCCAAAATAAAAAATAAAATTGTTACAAACAATCCATTGAAGCTCTTTCATATGCCAAAAACCTCCAAAAATGCAAAAATGTGTCCATGAATTTCTAGATTTTCAAACCGAAATCCAAAAATTTCATAATTTTGTCAACAAAAAATGCGAAAATGGGCCTCTAAGTGACACGTGTAACTCCCAAATGGTATCACATGTGTAAAATATGAGATAGGTTTTTGTAGATGAGTTTTTTTGGAAGAAAAAACTCTCTCAGATTCTTCAAATTCTTCCCCATCTCCTCAAAAATGGTTCTGCAAAAACATGTCTAAAACAAGAAATTACATAGTCTTAAAAATAGGCCTTACATATGCATTTGAAACTCACGATCTATGACACCTGTGTAGAAAATGGAAGAGGTTATTATGCTTTGGTTCATTCTTGATAAAAACCTCTTTCATTTTTTAAAAAAATTTCTCCATGTGATCGGAAACATCGTTTCAAAATCATAACTAAAATAGAGTATTTATAGAGTATTTTGTGCAACGAGCTTCTCCCATGTGAAAAACCCGCCTTTGAATTTCTTCCAAGTTGCTTTTGAACTTCTGATCTCTTGTATTGATGCTATGTTCAGTGATTAGGCAAATTTTCCTTTGGGTTTACAGTGGAAAGAGATAATATGTCATAACCATTTAAATTACCCCCTGTCCTTTGTCGTGTAGCGCAATGATTTGAATTGATGACTTGGAGCGCTCCAATTGACTTGGCATGAATGTGGGGAATGACTAAAGCTTTAGGGGTATGATATCTATTAGGTATGGGGGGTTGTGTATTATACATGAGGGTTGTGTCATGTTATGAGTATGGGAAATGGTAGAGGTGTTATGGGGGGTGGATTTAGAATGAAGGGGGAGGGAAATGTCATGTGAATGATATGCGAGAAAGGGGGTATGATTTAAGTTATATATGAATGAATATGAATGACAAGGATATGGGGGAAATAGGTTGTGAAATAGGGAAGCAAGGGTAGATAATAATAAGGATGTAGGATATTTTAAATGACCATACCTTGTGACCATCAAAACTCTGACTGTAATGAAACCAATTTAGACAATTTTGATAAGTAGATGACTAACAGATAACCACTTTTGACATGATTGTACAAAACATGTGCGAACATGCCTCTCATTGACTTGACACTCTTTCATGCTTTGGGTGAAACCTTTGTAGCAGAAATTCAACGATGTCAGACAATGACCTTTGAGGCTATGACAACAACAATAGTCACAGGCTCAATTTATTCAAAAAATGAAAATTAAAATACATGGAAAATATATTTGACGATGAAAACTAATGACCCTAACAATCATGTCAATAATTACATTTAAAGGGAACCTATTCATAATCTAGGGCCTGAAGACGTGTGATCTCGTGGATCAATTTAATGCTCAAAATTCAAAATGCTCAAAATGACACGAAACCAGTGCCAAAGAAAAGATCTTGTCACCCTGAATCTAACGCAATTTTTTTCACTCAAAACTGATATTGTATGCTCATGATATCGCATTCTGACCGAATTGGAAAACAACTAAATTTTTTGTAAAGTGGGTTGCACGTACACCCAGTCAACAATCCATACGCTAACTGTGCATGAGACTATACTTTGGTGGGATAGCTGTTGAATGACACTTGTCTCATTCTTATTGGTTGTGTTTGGTGTGATTTCATTGGTTGAATGTTGGACCAATAAAGGAGATCCAAGTCGGCCAATCAATGGTTGCCACGTGGCCTCCTCTTACTTGGAAAATTTTTGGTGTATGGCCGGGCAGGGCTCCACAAGGTTCAAACGTTGGATGTCCAGGGTGGCAGCGTGGGCTCATATCGCCGCACCATGTGTAGTTCTTGTTAACTATATGTTGCATGGTGTATATAAATTTTCTTGAGTTTGATTTTGGGGGTTGGGACCAGGGTTAACCCTTAGCCCCTGGTCCACCCAACCACACAACGTGGTAGGTAGATAAGGCTCGAGGTTAACCCCGACCCCAACACCACCAATTAACATATATCACTGAACATTATAATGTCAAACCATATCATATGGCACCCACACCATATATTAACGCAAACCATATAATACATTGCCTAACCATATATAACCATTAACCAAAGTTCTTGGTGGAAATTCATGGCTGCCAACACAAAACACATGACATGTGAATAAGGTTAAAGTTATGTTGGATGCCACAGTTTAATGTTATAATCAAGTTTATGGTACAATTTTTAACCATCTGCGGTTAATGTTAACACATCACATGCAACAGTTGGGAGGTTGCGGTTAAATATTGGCGGGATATGTTTACCATACCACAACAATACCATGGTATATGTGAAGTATGGGGTCAGGTTAACGAACTCGATGTGTGAAATTTCAAACTATACCATACTCCAGCCTAACCACAATTATTACATTGTATTATGGTTTAAAATTTGGTACGTTGTTCGTTTAAACCAACCCCGCATCCAACGACCAACAGAGTGCCAAATGGCACTATTTCGTCAGATCATGGGGGTCCCCTCCAAATTAATTATCTGATAAATTACACCTGACGCGGGGCAAATTTGTCACCCCACGTGTTCACAGAAGGCGGATATTGTAGAACAGTTAGTAGGTGGGTGCGATTTGGAGGAAAGTTAGCAAAAAAAGTTCTCTAGAGCATAACTCAGTCAATTTTCGACCTTTTTGAGTGCAGAAAGAGCCCAACTAGGGATTTTTTATTGTTTGGAGCCATTGGAGACATTTTTTTTGTATTATGAGCATTGTAACTTGATGTAAACACATATTTTTGAGCATAATGAAAGAGTCTCAACATTGGAAGCTGGACTAGGAGATGTAGCCTAAGAGGGGTGAACTCCTTCATCATTTTATGTCTTGTGTATGTTATTATGGTACTAATGTCTTCATTATTTTCTGCAAAACTGAGTTTTAAAAGCATGCTTATGTATTAATTTAATTGACATAATTGTCTAAAAACCCTAAACGTTTCACTTGCAATTTTCATCAAAAACTCTCAAGTTTACATACAAATATCAATTTGGTATCAGAGCTTTGGTTCTTTGGTTGTTTTGAGGGTTTAATTTTGTTGCAAGTGTTTCTGATTCAATTTTGTTGCAAGTGTTTCTGATTCTTACAAGGTCGAAGGTCAAAAGAGGATAAGGAAAGCTTGTGGTTGCAAGTCCTCAAGTTATGTCAAGGAGAGCACATTTGCCACAATCTCCACCACAAATTTCACCTCAAGTTTCACCAAAAGCCTCACCTGTCATGGCACATGAAGGAGAACCTGAAAATATGTCATAGGGTGAGAAGGCTTTCAGAAATGAATTCTTTGACATGATACAATTGGTGAAAGTTCTCTATGAAGAGATGAACACAAGGTTGCAAGGTGAGAGCTCCAATCCTCCAAAGGAAGATGGAGATAAAACTCCAAAAGGAAATGGAGGAGATAGGGAAAAACCTCCAAAAGGGAATGGAGGGAATGGTGACAAACCACCTTTAACTCCACATTTCTCTTCACCTCCATCCTCACCTCCATCTTCAACTTCATCATCTTCCACAACAACCCCTTCACAAACACCTTAGCATTCTCCAAAATGACATGGTAAAAATCCACTTTTGAAACCTTACATAAGTTTGAATTGTCTATGTATAATGGAGAGGTAAATGCTGATAAAATAGATAATTATTTTCATCATCTTGAAGTGCATTGCAGGTTAGAAAGGATCAAGGATGATGACACCAAGATTGAGCTTGTTGCATTAAGGTTGGAAAGTGCAACACTCATTTGGTGGGAAGCCAAAACTCAAGAGGACATGAAGAAACGTGGCAAGGTTTTATCTTCTTGGAATGATTGTGTTGTTGCATTAAGAATACAATTTTATCCATTAGCATACATGCAAAAATCTATCATGGATTATAAAAACTTTAGGCAATTAAAGGGTCAAAGTGTGCAAAGTTATACCCAAGAGTTTAGAAGGGGAACATTGATTTTGGGTGAAGATTTATCCTGTCAAGACACTTTACTCAAATACATTAGAGGTTTACATGGCTACTTGAGACACACTGTTCTCATATTTAACCCCACAAGTTTAGATGAAGTTTGTGTACAGAACACACATCTGGAAGCAAGAGCGAAACATGTTTCTGATGAAACAAATGAGAACACCTTTGAGTCTGGAGACAAAGGAAAGGGTAAGTTCAAGGGAAAAGGAGAGAAGAATGTTTCCATCAAGATGGAGAAATAAAAACTCACATGCAAACACTGTTCCAAAGAGGCCCATGATGAAGATCATTGTTGGAAACTTCATCCAAAGATGAGACCCAAAAAGTTTAAAAAAAAGGAGAAAGAAAAGGTTGATGCAACTATAAAACATGATTTAGGATCAGATTCTGAGGATGAAACAAAGATCACATCGACTGGATTGAAAGGTAAGGACATTTCAAATACTATTTCTTCAAATTGTATCAATGATACTCAATATGAAATAACAAGAATAGAGTTTTTCCACATTAGAGTTGTTTCAAAACATACCAAGATAGATACAATGTTTGAAAGTGGTTCACAAGAAAATCTTATCTCTGAAGACATTGTCAAGAAGTTGAATTTAGAGACCATTCCTCATCCTAAACCTTATCCTTTAGGGTGGGTATGTGAGAATTCAAAATCGAAAGTGACAAGGAAATGCATACTTAGATTTGCAATCACTACAAACTTTCTCGATGAGGTTGAACTTGATGTAGTTCTGCTTGATATATGTGGTATTGTTTTGGGAAGCCCATATATATATGATAGGAGAGCCATTTTTCATCGCCATGAGAATAAATATTACTTGTTAAATAATGGGATTGAATACACTATTAGAGCGCATTGCAAGAAATTGAGTTTGGCTCCTGTGAATGTTGAACAAATGAAGAGGATTGTTAATGCTAGTCAAAATTTTGCATTGTTAATGTTCAAGCATAAGGATGTTGAGGAACCTAAAGTATTTCAAGGATATGAAACAATTTTTAAATCTAAATTCATTGAGGTTTATAATCGATGTGATAATATGTTTAAGGAGTAACATGTTTCCTCCAAAAAGAGGTAAACAAAATGAAGTGAAATTGTAGCAGGATGCATCATTGTTGAACATTTGTGTGAACAAGATACTAGTGTTAGAGAATACAGGGGTCAAAAATAAAATGCAAGCACAATTTGAAAAATAGGAAATTGGTCCCAAAACATATTATTGTGGGTTTCATAATGTTTTGGATTTGAAGAAGGATGGTGCATGGAAATGGCGATCACGTTTGGTAAAGAGTCGAGCCAAGAGCAAGGCTAGATATGCTAAGCATCGTCATGACGACAACATTCAAGGTGAAGTGAATAAGTTTCCTTTGATTGAAGAGAGAGGAAGGAATTTTTCTATTTCTTCAAGGGCAATTTTATGTTCCAAAAACCTTGAAAAATTACAGCAAGATGTTATCTTTGATAGCAAGACAAGGACTCCAAAATCAGGGAAAGTGATGCACTTTCATGAAAAGCTCAAAGTGACAAATCCAAGAAAAGCTAAGTGGATTGAGACTGGAAGGGTGAGGGAGTTGTACCCTTGTATATTTTTTGACTGAAAATGGGCTTTTGGAGGTCTAAAAGCTTCTAGTGGAGAGGCATGATCTGGTGGATAAGTTTAATACTTAAAATTCAAAGTTCCCGAAATGACTCGAAACGAACACCAAAGCGAAGATCTTGTCGCCCTGAATCCAACACAATTTGTTTCACTGAAAACTGATATTGTATGATCCCGATAATGCATTCTGACCAAATTGGAAAATAACTAAAATTTTTGTAAAGTGGGTTGCACATACACCCAGTCAGCAGTCCGTAAGCTGACTGGGCATTTCGCTGGGCATGTGACTGTACTTTTGTGGGCTGGTCGTTGAATGACACTTGTATCATTATCATTGGTAGTGTTTGGTGTGATTTCAGTGGTTGAGTGTTGGACCAATTAGGGAGAGCCACATGGGCCAGTCAGTGGTTTCCACGTGGCCTCCTCTTACTTGGAAAACTTCTGGTGTATGGTTGGGCATGGTTCAAACGTTGGACCTCCATAGTGGCAGCAGGGGCTCATACCGCTATGCCACCAGTAGCTCTTGTTAACTATAGGTTGCAAGGCGTACTAGTCCACCCAACCACACAACGTGGTAGGCAGACAAGGCACGGGGTTAAACCCGACCCCAACACCACCAATCAACATATATCACCGAATATTATAATGCCAAACCATATCATATAGTTCCCACACCATATATTAATGCCAACCATATAATACATTTCCCAACCATATTATACCCATTAACCAAAGTTCTCGGTGGAATGGTGATCAACACAAACCACATAGCATGTGAACAAGGTTAAAGTTATGTCGAAGGTCACAATTTAATGTTACGGTTAAGTTTATGGTGCAATTTTTATGTTAAACCACCAACGGTTAATGTTAGCACATCACATGCAGTAACTGGGAGGTTGCGGTTAAGTCTTGGTGGGATATGTTTACCATACCACAACATAGCCCATGGTATATGTGAAGTCTGGGGTCAGGTTAACGAACTTGACGTGTGAAATTTCAAACTAAACCATACTCCAGCCTAACCACAGTTATTACACCGAACTCCAGTTTAAAATTTGGCGCGCAGTTCATTCAAACCAAGCCTGCATCCAATAGTGAGTAAAGCGTCAAATGGCACTATTTTGTTGGATCATGGGGGTACCAGACAAATTAACGATCCAAAAAATTGCACTTGAACTGGCGGGAACCTCGTCGGAGAGGGGAAAATTTGTCGCCCCACGTGGCCACAAAAGGTGGGTTTTGTAGAACAATTAGTAGGTGGGTGCGATTGGGAGGAAAATTAGTAGAAAAAATCCTCTGGAGCATAACTCAGTCAATTTTCAACCTTTTGAGTGCAGAAAGAGCCCAATTGGGGGTTTTTTTTATATTGTTATGGAGCCATTAGAGACATTGTTTTTGCATTATGAGCATTGTAAATTGATGTAAACACATACTTTTTTAGAATAATGAAATAGGCCCAACATTGGAAGCTGGACCATGAGGTGTAGTCCAAGAGGGGTGAACTCCATCATATGTTGTCTCATGTATGTTGTTATGGTACTGATGTCTTCATTATTTTTAGCAAAACTAAGTTTTAAAAGCATGATTATTTGCCAATTGAATTTACATAATTGTCTAAAAACCCTAAACATTTCACTTGCAATTTTCATCAGAAACTCTCAAGTTTACATATACAGATCAACGGGACCAACTGTCCAAGTTAAGCTGAATAACCTTGGGAAGGCCTTTTGCAAAATCCAATTCAACGTAAATTATGGAATAAGAGAAGTTAATCTCTTTATCTACATCAGTATAAATAAATAAAACCAATTTATATCCTATAGCCTTGAAAATACCTTCACCCTAGCAAAGAAGGGGAATGTATGACATCTAATCCACGTAGGTGTAGAAGAAATTTCCATCCTGGGGTTGAAATCTAGAGACCAGTGGGTGAGAAAAATTCCTCTAGTGTCCAAGTAAAAAGGGCAATACTTGTAGATTTGATCTCTATCCTCGTTTAAAAAAAATAAAAGTATAATAACTAGTTTCATGATAGAAAATATGAGCATGCTCGTGATTTACCCAATTAATAAAGACCTATTCTAAAACATAATTATAGCTAGGTAAAGGGCCAATATAATTACAAATTGATCCTATTTCCTTCAATGTAGTCACATTATCCTTCGTAGTGGAAAAAATTTCAAAATCAAGAAAGAGAATTGATTTAGCCTTTTGAACAAATCTGCTTTGGAGACCCATTGAACAAGCAATAGTCTCAATCACTCAAGAACTAGAGAAACACCACTAGATCATAGTTTGAGAACAGGAAAGACCCCAATGAGTTGGGAACACATGGAAAAAGAAAATAACTTCCAAGCTAATATTAAATTGAGCCAACTGAACAAATCAAGACAAACCCTGATTCAATGGAAAAAAATCCAAATCTATCATGAAAACTGAAAAAAATCTGCACTCAACCACAAATGAAATCCCAATCTACAATAAAAACTATCAACATAAAGGGGATGAACAACAATCGCAATAAAATATTAGCTACTCACTCCCACGCCTTCAATTCCGTTACTTCCCTTAGATAGTTTACAAGGTTGACAAGTTTATAAGAGAAAAATATATGCTTAAATTTTATGTGAATCTAATTAAATTATATTTGTTAAGTGGTTCACTTTATTTTCTCTCTCTCTCTCTCTCTCTCTATATATATATATATAGTAAGTTAGACATATTTATATTATAGAAAATGTACAAAGATTACATGCTTTGAGGGATTTGGCCAACCATGTACAAGATTGTGCCATAAGCAAAATAGGTTGGTTGTCACAAAAATGTGGCAGGCAGGACCATCTGCCATTGTGAGGGAAATCATATGACCACTTGAATAGTTTATATCACAAAAACAACAATAGAAGGACAAAAGCCTCAAAATGACCTTAGTCACAATGGAAGCCTAAGCAATGCCAAGTGCTACTTCCTGGGGTTATCCTTGCCATGTTTGAGCTTATGAGGATCTTCCCATTCTAATGGAATTCATTTGTAGTAGTCCTCATCATCGGGTGGAGGGTGCTTAGCTGGAAGAGGTTGCCCAACTGGCAGATTATGCATTACAGGCGAAGAGTGCTTAGCTAGTGGTTGGTGCACTATAGGCAGAGGATGGGTGATGCCACTTGGGACACTCATATGAGATTCCTTACTGCTAGATGTTATAGGATCCATAGGAATGTTCTCCATGGTACTGCGTTGTTTCCGAGGCCTGGAAGAGGATTGAACCTAAGTGTGGTGCATATGCCGCCTATAGGGCCTGATATATTACGAGGTAGAAACCATAGGAATCTGTTAAGAGGATCTATTTGTAGACGAGGAAGTATGATATAGTTGAAGACCCAAAGCACCAATGATGGCTCGCAACCCAGACTGGGCACGCCGAATATGAAAGTATAGGTCTAAAACACGTTTCTCCAACATCACAATAGAATCTTCCTAGTCGATGAGGTGACGACCCAAAAGATTGCAAAGAGATCACGTGTTATCGTCGATGATGCCCATCTCTTGGGCCTCTAGGTCTGCAAATAGGCTTCGATAGCAATGAGGGATGTTATCATCAAATTTTTTAATGCCCTGAATGTGCCAGGGAGGGAGAGAGTACCTACCTCTGCCTCTGCTTCCCCAATGAGGTCTGCCAAACTCCATCACCATGATGACTGCAAAGGGATGTTGTAACTAGTGTTTCTAGCTTCTGTTTCCCATGCTTCCAACATTCTTAACATTCTCTACAGGCATGAAAGTACTGCTACCAGTGGACGTGTGTACCAAAACTTGATGGGCCATAAATTATGAGTCGAGAGGAGCTTTCCACCATCATGATCTCTCAGATTATGGACAGACAAAAAGGCAAGCCCGAGGCGTTGTTGTTCCATCATAGTGAATACTTTGGACACATTGATCATGTGGGCAATTAATGCATCCCTCTATTATATAGACACCCTGATTCAAATTTTAATAAATAAATTTGAACTAATATATAAATATCTTAAAAATAATTAATCCTTTATCAAATAATAAATAAAATAATGATGTTGTTAAATAAATATTTGTTTGACAGCTTAAAAAAATACATTACAAAATAATAAATAAAATAAATACACCAATGAATTAGAATTGACATTATGTGTATTTAATCATTAAGCTCATAAAGTATATCGTATCCAATGCCTCGCTGATATTTTAATGAAAACTCGGTAGGTATCCCAATGCCCCCCTTAGCGTTAATTAAATCTTGGTATGTGGCTAGTTTTACAAAGGTTTTAGCCTTCGACACGTAATTTGTAGAATCTGTTATTGATGGCACCTGCACAAAGGCTCTCTATAATGCAAATGCAGGTTAGGATTTTATACAGAGGATTCTTGCGAACAACCTGATCCAAAGATTTCCCCGAGCGATGCAGAGTAGAGAAAATTGTATCGGTAGAGTTAAAAAAAATGGAAAGTCTGTAGATAAAAATGATTTCACCTACATCGGGTATTTTCTTTGTAGAGGCAACAAGCATTTTGAGCTCTTGAAGACCGACACTGTAGGTTTATCGGTTATCGAGGTCAAATGATTTTTGTTTTATATTTTCTTGGTGATTGCATTTGATTTGTTGTAAGCTGCAACTGGTCTATGATTTTTAGGGCTCTGGATTTGGGGTTTTTCAGAGAGAAAGTTGTATTGGTATAGCGGGTTTCGAGGGGAAAACTAGGGTTCGCCCTCAAATCCGATTCCACATGAAGGATCTAACCCTAACCCTAACCTCAAGCCTTTATTTATGCCTATA
The DNA here is from genome assembly GCA_034641835.2 of Pinus albicaulis. Lineage (NCBI taxonomy): Eukaryota > Viridiplantae > Streptophyta > Pinopsida > Pinales > Pinaceae > Pinus > Pinus albicaulis. Next base: position 1,226,734,196 of record CM076584.1, on the reverse strand, counting down.
TATCGTAAAACCTTTTTTTAGGTCATGATGGTTGTCAATAACCCCAAACCGTTATTTTAGGCCATGATGTATATCAAATTTTGTTCATTCTTAGCAAGATTGAATGTGAAGTTCATTGGCCCTAAACATACCGAAGTTAATAAAATTTCCCTAGAGGCGATTTGAATTTTTATTATCTTCTGAAGTGGGCAATGCCCGGGACATCTTTGAAGGTTCATTTATCCTTTTAAATATGTAGATGATAACTACAAAGCTATAACATATTTATTTACCAGGGTTCTTTTATTTTGTTCGAATGACTTAATTTTGTAATTGGTTATTTGTTTGGATTTTTGTTGAAAATTGAAAATTTAGGTGTTCAGAACCACACATATTTTTATATTTGAGAGGGCCCTTGTTTTCAAGGGGCTCGTAAAACATCATTTTTCAATGTAAATTTGTTTTCGTTAATTAGTGATAAAGGAAATTGAGAATGATATTGTTCCTGAATTTATCCTTCTGATACTCATGCACAACACTAACTCTATAATATTTTATTTGAGTGGCTGGAACATGTTGAATACATTTTTCTCCTATCTTTCTACGTTATTTTTATTACCTCAATTGGAATGTTGATTTGCGACTGTTGCATTGTGTACACTTTATTTATGTACCATTCAAATAGAGAGAAGTAGCCCTCCCATAATCAACACTTTAGTTGAGTTATTTTCAATAGAAGATGTCAAGCGTGGTATAAAAAAGTTAGCAAATGGTAAATCTCAAGACATTGATTGATTGGAGGCAAATTTTTTAAAGTGGGGGGTTGAAACCTTGGCTCCGATTATTAGAAAGATCTTCAATAGCATCACACAAAGTAGTTTTCCAATTGAATGGACAACTAGTGTTGCTATCCCCTTGTACAAAAATGGAGACATTAATATCCCCTCTAATTAGTGCACTATTATGGTTAATCCTCTTTTTGGAAAGTTGTTTGGAAGCATAGTAGAGCGTAGAATTAGCAGTTGGGTAGAAAGGGAAGGTAAAAGAGAAAAAGGGCAGGCTGGTTTTAGGCCACGGCATTCTACCATTGATCATTGTATCACTCTTAGGTATTTCATGGAAAAAGTATGGGACATACAGGGTGAGGAAGCCTTTTGTTGCTTTGTTGATTTCAAGAAAGCTTTCGACACTGTTCCTAGAGACAAGCTTTGGAAAAGGATGGAGATAGAAATTCCGAGTAAATATAGGGAAACTATTCATAGATTTACTAGAAAGTTAGAGCTAAAATTAGAACTAAGGAAGCCTTTTCTGAATGCTTTGGTAGTGACATTTGGGTCAAGAAGGGGTGACACCAAAGATAAAAATATATGCACACAAAATTGACACGCTTGTTTTACCCAGGAAACCCAAAAGGGAAAACCTTCTTTCTGTGTTGTGGTATTTTATTGATCATTCTTGAGAAAATGGATTTTATACAACTCACGTTGGTACTATAGCTAGCAATATGTATCTGAGAAAACACTAGGCTTCTCCTCGCTAATCTCAGCCTGTACAATTGATCTCGACCTGCTTTGATCACTGCTTGATCTCCACCCTGCACACAATTTTTCCCTTGCTGAATAGCCTTGAATTACTTTGTGAATCCTGATCTCCTTAGCTCCACAATCCTTGTGCACTAGGCTCCACAATCCTTGCACTCAAGCTCCTATTTCCTTATGCACAAACTCCTATTTCCTAGTGCACTTGGGCTCCTATTTCCTTGCGTACAGTTTCCTATTTCTTACACACGATTGCTCCTAAATTATGCACACTCCACATAGAAAGAATGATATATGAATTTGTACCTTTGTCATTTTCTTTATAGATAGTATTTGAACCATGCAAGGAGGCCTAGTTCATGTAGTTGTTCGCTTGAGTTTCCTTCAGTTGTGATTATGAGTTAATTGAGAATTTAACTTGTTCTCTCTCTAATCAACATTGAAGTCTTATCTCGTTCTCTTCCCAATCAACACTAAAGTCTTAACTCTTTCTAACTGAACTTTTCACTGCCACCTCTTCCTGTAGTCCATAGTTTTAAAAATTAGAATTGGGTTTCGAATTGACGACCTATATAACTGTGATCCGATCAGAACCAGATCAAATTGAGTTGAACTTCAATAAATCGAAATTAGAAAAAATACATAAAATAATTAATGTTAATGAAAAAATCTTATTTTTATGATTACAAATCATGATTCCAAACCATTAGAGACAAAATATGGAAATTATTCTCATTTATATACCATGTAAGGGTACATTTATCAAAATGGCACCGAGTGCAATACATATCAATGATATCATCGACAAAATACATAACCAATGAGGTTTTAAATGGTCTTTAGAGCCCAAAAAAAATGCAACAACTAGGCTCTAATTGGCCTCCAGAGTTTGAAAATAATGCTACAAATCAAGCTACTAGGCCAATTTCCTACTACAAATCACCGATCAACATGATGAATCATCTAACTCATCACCACTACTACACATGGAATCATCACCAGGAGATACACAAGCATCATCTAGCTCAAAGTTTGAGGACTCCTCAAACTCCTCTCCAGCCTCAATAACAATACTAGTAGCAGCATGAGAAACAACACTAGGCCTAACAGAACTAGAAGCACGAGTTCACTAAGATGCATGACTACTGCTTCCCTCACGAGTCACCATGTGTTGTGCTCGGTCTTAGTGGTTCACTTCCTTCAACTCCTGGTTCAACAACCAAATCGGCATTGGGATCAAGAACCCCAACTCAACTAGACAACACAAAACTATCTCAAAGATGAAAATCAACCTCCAAAATTGTTGCTATTGCTCCAAAACTCAATGTTGTTGCAAAATTTTCCAAGCTCTCATATGCTCACAAACACTAGAAACTGAATGTGTAAGGAAAATAGGAGCTTAGGCATCCTTTTATAAAGCTTAGGGGCCTGGATTTAGGAGGGAAAATACCATGGTTTGCTAAAAACCACCCCCAAAAGGCATGTGCAAGTCCCATCAACATGCCTAACCATGTGGCTTCCTAATTGGTTGAATTTTTACAAAATTAATCGGTTAGAACTGGTTAGGTACCAAACTGGTTGATTAGGACTGGTTAGTGTTGAGTCTCAAATCTGCATCTTTTCCATACACCTTTCTATACCTTTTTCATTCACCTGAACCTCCCAAGTTGTCAATATCATTGTATATTAATTGCAAAAGAGCATCTAAAATGGTTTTTAACTATATTTTTGTGTTTGCTGTTTGATTTAGATTTTGCTCATTTAGTTGCGGAATCTTGCCACTTTCCGCAGCTGCTGCAACTTTCCGCAGCCATTTTGTGAAACTCTATGTTACAGGTGTCTTCAGGAAAAACGAGCCACATGGGCAAGTCAGAAATGATGTGGACATGGATCATGTCCTATTGGCTCGAGCAAATTCACCTAAGGAGGCTACGGTCAAAGGTGGCCAAGTGGAAGTCAACCGTAGAGTCCCACGGTGACAGGACTCTGTTTCTCGTCACGTGGAGATTTCTATGGCCGTTTCTGAATTGTGGGAGACAAATCGACATCTGTACATGGATCCATAAGCCGAATTCAAACATCCACTCTTCATAAATTTACTCCTCAACGCGACCATGATCCTAGATCTCTGGACGTAATGGTGTACGTGTTTTGTATCAACATAAACTTTAGGAAATTAGTTACATCACCTTCAGTTATAAATAACGCTTTTGCATACGCATAAGAGTTAGTTTTTTATTGGTTTCCATTAGCTCTGTAATGTAATTACGCTGCCACTGTGCCGTAATATCACCTTGCTGTTATGACTGCATTTTAATATATAAGAAGACTCTGTTTCCAAGCGTAATTCATACTTGAAGTCTGTTGCCAAGGCTGGTGTAGAGGGCCCCTGCACACGCTGAGGTTTTGTGCTTTATTGTATAGTTCTTGTTTTATTTCTTTAAGCTCATTGTGCCATAATTCATTCACATGTTTATACATTGCATTTTTCATAGTGTATATGCTTCATTTCTGTTTATAATCTTTCATGCTTTACATTTTACTTCTGTCTTTCATGTTTTGTGTTATTGTTAACTGATCAGTGTTCTTATTTCAGGTTATAAATAGGCAGCCCGGGCATTTGCATAACTTTTTGACTAATGACATGGAATTAATATTGTTCTGCTGCTAATTTACTTTTCCTAGTTTCTATTTAATTTCAGTACTGCTTTGTTTATTTCAATCTTGCACATTTGTTTCAGTAGTTAGATTTAGATATATCAAATTGTTCATATCATTTTCAGTTACCTCTGAAAGCCACAGCTGGACTGATGGTGAGGGATTGAATTATGAATGTATAGTTTGATATTAGTTTACTTTCTGCAAGTTAAATATATTAAATTTCTCATGACATCTTCAGTTACCTCCGAAAGCCACAGCTGGACTGATGGTGAGGGATTGAATTATGAATGTGTAGTTTGATATTAGTTTACTTTCTGCAAGTTAGATATATTAAATTGCTCATGACATCTTCAGTTACCTCCGAAAGCCACAGCTGGACTGATGGTGAGGGATTGAATTATGGATGTGTATTTTGATATTAGTTTACTTTCTGCAAGTTAGATATCAGGTTACTCAAATTGTTTATGGTTACCTCCGAAAATCATAGCTGGACTAATGATGAGGGATCAGAAGATAAGTTGATGTAATTTGATTTAGATTTACTTTGTTGCAACTTTTGGATTTCTTTCAGCATAGTTTCTTTTGTGTTTGAACAACAACAAGAATAATGAGTTTCATGATCAGTAGTTCATCGTTTGATTTATTAGACTAGCAGCACATTTTCATTTCAGCAGCACATTTTCATTTCCTTTCAAGTTTTGTCATTGTATGTTTTAAATTCCTTTTGAAGTTTCAAGTTGGTAAATCATTATAAAGGATATCATTTCCTTGAACAATCATAACCATACTTGTTTTTATTTTTCCCATCTCACATTAGAAAACCAAAAACGACAAAAAGTTAAGAAATAGGTTATCTTGCACATATAGTGCACCGCACTTCATCAGCTTACGAATATCGGATTGATAAATTAATGTAGCAATTTAGGACACACTAAATTGACCAAACATTTTGGCGCCGTTGCCGGGGAAGTGTAACTAGATAGCTAATTTCTTAAAAAAAAACAAAATAATAAAAGAAGGGAAAACTTGATAACTTCTTGAAGTATGCTCTCCTCTTGCACCTAGTGTGATCTGGAGGATCAGAAAAGAAAGTTATTGGTTTAGTAATTTCTTAAGTATGCTCTCTTCTTGCACCTAGTGTGACCTGGAAGATCAAAAAGAGAATTATTAGCCCAACTTTTAAAAAATAAAAAAAAATGACATGCATAGAGCAAGAGATTCTAGGGGAAGGTTTATAGCTAAAGCCAAGAGTTCGATTTTCACAACTCCATCTTCTTCAAGGCATAGACCAGATTCACCACCATCTACCCCTAGCCTTAAGATTTTTGGAATTCAAGGAACAGCTGAATTAGAGGATTCTCCTATACCACCTACTAAATCCCATTTAGAAAACAAAGAGACTTTCTCTCATCCTCCCTTGATAGAAAAACTAGAGGACTTTAAGGACTCTAAAGAAACTAACATGGCAGAGGAAATAATAGATGGATTTGGAGGGAGAGGTAGAGGTAGAGGAGGAGGAAACAATGGAGACAACAATGGTGAAGATAATAATGTAAGAAATAGGGAAGGAGATAACTTGTTTGGATTCCGTATAGTTGATGAGGAAACTCATACAACAATGAAAAATATCTCGCCATCTGTCCTCCCCAACTTTTATGGATTGTGAAGTGAGGATCTTGAAACATTTCTGTTTGAGTTTGAAGTCGTGTGCCGAACCTATGACTATATGGAAGACTCTAAAAAACTCAAACTGTTTCCTTCAACTTTGAAGGGAGCTGCTTTGAAATGGTTCATGGGATTAGCTACTCAATTTATTAGGACTTGGAATGATATGAAACAAACATTTTTGGATAGATACTTGGACTATTATATGCCCACCAATCACAAGGATGAGGTATTCAAAATGATGCAAAAAGAAGACGAAAATTTGGAAGATTTACTTGAAAGATTTCAATACAACTTGAAAAGAGCAAAGATGAGCAACTTAGATGATGAAACCTTGAAAGCCCTCATATTAAAAGCCATTAGAGATGAATGGATAGATATTTTGAACATGATGGGGAAAGGAGACATTTCTCAACTTCCACTTCGTGACATAACAGAACTATGTGTCCATCTCTCAAGAGGAAAATCTAAAACAGGAAAAGGGCCTAGGGATCCTTCTCTTATTAGGGCTAACAAATCCGCAACTGGATCAGTAAGTAGGGCAGAGATTGGTAATATGCTTGATGAATTCAAAACTGATATCTTAGGGAGCCTTAGTGAACAACTAGACACCCTTAAAATCCAAAACAAGCAGAAAGCAGAAACAGATGCTGTAGCCATCTTTTGTCTGAAATGTAGGAAGAAACATGCTTTAATGGAATGTCCCTTGGATGCAAAAGTTGTAGAAACATGTATAATTTTCTCAGAGAATCATGAGATCAAGGATTGTCCTTCAATTCCTGGACTCAAAGCTGTCTTTCAAGAAGACCCAAATTTAGTAGAATCTCTCTGTTTTGTTGCAAGGAGACCTTGGCAGGGACAACAAACTCAAGGGTTTAACAACCCTATGAATCTTCAAACCCCACCAAATTGGAATCCTTGGCAACAACCTTGGCCCCAACATCAAAATTCATATCAGCCATGGGTACAGGGGATGCAAAATCCTTATGGGAGATTTGCTCAATTTTATCAATATCCTCCATCTTTTCAAAATCAACAAGCTCCACAACTTCCAAATGTAAATCCACAACTTTCATTGCCATTTCCACAACAACAACCTTCTCAACAAAATCCAAATCCTCAACTCATGCTCCCATACCAACAAAAGACAAATCAACTTCCAGCTCAGCCATTTCCAAATCCTAACAATAAAAATCCTCAGAATACTTACATGGTAGAAGGACAACAATTTCCTACCTATATGATTGTTCCTCTCAACGATGTACAGCTCAGATCTGGTAGAGTTTTAGAAAAACCTTCTATAGATATTCAAGAGCAAGATACCTCTGAGGAGGACTCTCTTAAGGGAAATAAGGGTTATGAGGAAGAATCTCTTCAAAATTCAAACATTCAAAAAGAAAAAGAAAATTTAACACCCACAACTCCTATAGTTGAGCAACCTGCATCTTCATATACACCTCATTTTCCTGAAAGACTACAAATTGACAAGGGGGTGGAAAAAAAAATCTTGTTGCCTAACTATGATTTTCTAGATGAATTGAAGAATGTTTGTATCAAGATTCCCTTGCTACAAGCCATTCGAGAGATTCCTATTCTAGCAAAAACAATAAAGGAGTTGAGTTTCAAGAGACCAGGAAGGAAACTAAAATACACAAGAAGAATCCACCTGGTAGGAAAAATTGCAGATATTATGATGGGAAAAATTACCATGTAGAAGTATGTAGATCCAGGAAGTCCAATTGTCAAGACACATATAAACGGGATAGAAATTCCAAACACATTTATTGACTTAGGGGCTGCTATCAACATTATGAGTAGACAAACTGTGGACCAGCTAAAAATTCCTAACCTTCTTTTTACACCTACTTTACTGCAACTTGCAGATCGATCCATTATTAAGCCAGATGGTGTATTAGAAGATATTTCAGTCTCCTTAGATTCTTGGGAATATCCGGTAGATTTTATGATTTTGACTCCCAAAAGTAATCTAGGAGGGCACCCACTTATCTTAGGAAGACCTTGGCTAGCCACAGCTGATGCTTTTATTAGTTGTATATCTGGGGATATGTACATTTCTAATGGTAATTCGACAAAGAAATTCAATTTGTATCCTCCAACAAAAGCAATCACAGAAGTAGGAGACAATGAATGGGTCGATGATGAGGACACTATACAACCTGTCTTTACCATTTCTGAAATCAGTGAGGATAGTCAAATTCTGAACACATTAGAAAATTTTGAGATATCTTTAGAATATGACCCCACACAATTTCAATTGGAATCTGACATAGAATATTTATCATCAAGACAAATGTCTCTTTACTCTATGGAAGAGTTTGGTAGTTCTAATATTGAGATTTTTCCAGGAAAAACATTGAATATCAACAAACATTTGGAAAAGTCACAACAAGAAGAACTAACCAAAATCTTGCAAAAACATTCTACTGCATTTGCATGGGAGTATATTGACATGAAAGGTATTGATCCTAAGACTTGCATCCATCATATCTATATTGAGGAAAACAGTAGACCAATAAGACAACCTCAAAGAAGGATGAATCCAAATCTTAGGGAGATAGTGAAAGAAGAGCTCCAAAAACTTCTCAATGTAAACTTCATTTATCCAATTTCAGATAGCCGATGGGTTTTTCCTTTGGTTATAGTACCTAAAAAGAATGGTAAATGGAGAGTATGCATTGATTACAGGGAATTGAACAAAGCAACTTTGAAGGATCACTTTCCTTTGCCTTTTATCGATCAGGTATTAGATACATTAGCAAGTAAAAAGTACTTTTCATTTTTGGATGGTTTTAGTGGCTATAATCAAATTCAGGTAGCACCTGAAGATCAAGATAAGACCACATTTACTTGTCCATGGGGACCTTTTGCCTACCGAGTGCTTCCTTTTGGGTTATGTAATGCACCAGCAACATTCCAAAGAGCAGTACTAGGAATTTTTTCTGATCTAATCCATGATTGTGTAGAGGTTTATATGGATGATTTTACAGTTTATGATAATTCATTTGAAGAGGCATTAGAAAATTTGGAAAAATTTCTCATAAGATGTAAAGAAACAAACCTTTCATTAAGCCATGAAAAATGCTTTATGATGTTTACTGAAGGGATTGTTTTAGGACATCATATTTCGGGAGATGGGATTAAGGTTGACAGATCAAAAGTTGAAGTCATCTCCAAGTTGCCTATTCCAAATTGTCAAAGAGATGTTAGAAGTTTTCTAGGATTTACTGGTTACTATAGAAGATTTATAGAAAACTTCACTAAAATAACATCTCCACTCTTCAAATTGCTTACAAAAGATTGTGAATTCAAATGGGATCCTGAATATCAATCAACCTTTGAAACTTTGAAAACAAGAATATCTGAAGCACCTATTTTAAGAGGACCAAATTGGAAACTCCCTTTCCATATTTCTACAGATGCTTCAGATACAGCTCTAGGAGCTGTGTTGGGTCAAAAATATTTAGTTCCTTATGCCATTTATTATACCAGTAAAAATTTGACTCCCACAGAGTTGAACTATACTGTGACTGAAAAAGAGTTTTTAGCCGTTGTTCATGCAATTAATAAATTTAGACATTACATAACAGGCTATGAAACTTTTATTCATACTGACCATTCTGCAATTAGATATTTAATGAACAAACCTGTTACTAATGGCAGAGTGACAAGATGGCTCTTACTTTTGCAAGAATTCAATATTATTGTGTTGGATAGACTAGGAAAACAAAATACAGTAGCTGATTTCTTGTCTAGGATTCATAATACTAAAGAAGATTCTCCTGTAGAGGATAAGTTTCCTGATGAATACTTGTTTGCAGTAACTATTAAGACTCCTTGGTATGCAGATATTGCTAACTATTTGGTTACAGGGAAACTGCCTTCACATTTATTTCTAAATGAAAAACGAAAAATTATTCAGGAGAGTTCAAAATATTCATGGATTTCTAATGAATTGTTTAAAACAGGGCCAGATCTTGTGATCAGAAGATGTGTCAAGGAAGATGAAATGCCTGATATTCTTAAGGCATGTCATGATGAACCATGCGACGGACACTTTGCAGACAAAAGGACGGCCTATAAAATCCTCTCTTTAGGATATTATTGGCCTTCCCTCTTCAAAGATGCAAAACAATATGTCAAAAGGTGTGACAACTTCCAAAGAGTAGGGAAACCTACCCTTTCAAATGAAATGCCATTGCAAACACAGGTACTCATTGAACCCTTTGAAAAATGGGCTTTAGATTTCATTGGACCTATTAATCCACCATCTAAGCAAAAGAAGTATATATTGGTTTGTACCGATTATGTTACTAAATGGGTAGAAGCCAAAGCATTAGTATCTGCTACTGAAAATTCAGTTGTTCATTTTCTTTATGAGGATATTTTTACTCGCTTTGGTGTTCCAAGAGAAATTGTGACAGATCAAGGAAGCCAATTCACATCCAACTTGGTGGAAAAATTGATGGAAGAATACAAAATCAAGCACAGAAGATCTACTCCTTACCATCCGCAAGCAAATGGTCAATTGGAGTCTACAAACAAAGTTCTTGAAAGTATCATCACCAAAACTGTTCATCTACATAGAAGAGATTGGGCAGAAAGGCTTCCTGAAGCCTTGTGGGCCTACAGAACTACATGGAGAAATACAACAGGACATTCTCCCTATGAACTTGTTTATGGGAAAGAAGTCTTGCTCTTGATTGAGTTCCAAGTCAAGACCTTCAAGATAGCAGTTCATTTGGGGATGGACTTATCAGAAGCCCAAAAGCATAGAATGGAGCAGTTGAATGAGCTAGATGAGATCAGACAAGAAGCAATTTTAAGAATTGATCTAGTTCAATATCAAAGAACTAAATGGCATGACAAGTACATCAAAGAGAAGAAGTTTCAAGAAGGAGATTGGGCATTGTTATTTGATTCCAAGTTTAAATATTTCCAAGGAAAATTTCAGACTCATTGGCTTGGGCCATATGAGATTGACAAGATCTTTAACAATGGAGCGGTAAGAATCAAGACCATTGATGAGTTTCAAACTCCTCTTATTGTGAATGGCCAGAGATTGAAAGTTTATCATAAGCCACTCTCAAAAGAGGATTTTGTCAAAATGTTTCAAGAAAATTCTGCAATCAGGCTGGTACAGAAGAATTCTTCTTCTCCACCAGCCTAGCTTTTGTTCTTTTCAGTTAAAAAAAATAAAAATAAAAAAAATAAATAAATAAAAATAAATAAAAATAAAAATAAAAATAAAAATAAAAATTGTATAAGCCTGAAAACCAATCACTGATTGGCAGTCTTATACAGAAAATATTGGGTGAAAATCAGGAACACCTGACACCCTATATTTTCCAAAAAAAATCCTCTCTCTTTCATTTCACAAGTCTTGTGACCACCCACTCTATTCCATTCCACTTCATTCCACTTCACTTCACTCCACTTCATTCCATTTCACTTCATTTTTCATTCCATTTTCACCAATAAAATTCTTTTCACGACCATTCCATTCAGTCATTTGTCATCCGTTCATTTCCATTCACTCAAATAATAGATGTGTCAGTTTCCGCAGTTGACATCTGTTTCCGCAGCTGACACCAGTTTCCGCAGCCAGAAGCAGATTCCGCAGCTACTACTCTGTTTTCAAAAGAATGTACAGCCAAATGTTATTTCCATAATTATGAAATAAAATGCAGGTAGGAGGACCAAAAATGAAGACATGGAGCATTCAAGATATCAATGAAGAGAAACAAATTGAAGACCAAGGAAAAAGGCAAAGATTCCAAGGTATGAGTAAAATTCATTTCAAATAGCATTGAAAACACATTTTTATATAGTTCTAAACCATAAGCTCCATCAATTATGTGCAATGATTATATTGACAAATTCCGTAACCCTTTCACGATCTCCATATGATCCTCCCGCATTCATTCTCAAACGGTTCCATAATTAAACCCTCGATCTTCACTCATACTCTGATATTCCACCGGTGACAATGAGACGTAGTTGATTTGACCACGGGCTCTTACAGCCGCATAAATCCATAGCCGTTGTTTAAACGTGCTCACATTTATTTGCAACCACCAAATTTCAAAACACTGCCGGATGTGTTATACTCCTCCTATTGTTCTGTCAATCTCACAACCGTATCTCTGCCGTGCTCACGAAACCCCTCTCTGTTCCGTTTCATTCTATTTTGTTCTTTGTTACGCTACAACCTGTATACCCACTCTCTGATATCTACTTACAGTCATTGTGCTCATTTCCGTGCATTCAGCCGTTCTACTTCCATTGAACCCTCACGCAGGCAAATTTTTGAAGAGCAGAAAGAAGAATGGGTAAATTGCTAAGAGTAGAACCAGAAGGACCTAAGTTCATGGAAGGGTATCTGCAAGTAAGGGATATATTGAAGAAAGCAAAGTGGCTGCGGTTTATCCAAAAGTTCAGAGGCTATCATAAAGAAGTGACAAAAGCATTTGCAAGGTCGTTCAATGGCCTGGAAGTAGAGATTGGAGACCTTAAGTTTGCGGTGAACGAGGCATCTATAGCATCTGCCACGGAACTTCTTCAAGAGGGTGAGCGTTGGTTTAAGAATAAAAGCATTAGTGATGAAGCCTGGAGAATAATCTTACAAAACCAAGGTATGGACATAACTATTTTTAAAAGAGGAATTCCTGTTCATGCATTGAAAGAGGAATGGGCTACTTTGCTGCTAGTTGTTCAAAAATTCATTACCTGTGAAGGTCGTTTTGGGTCCATGTATATGTACCATACCAGATTGCTGATGAATTTTCTAGATAATCAAGCTCTCAATCTCCCATATTTTCTATTAAATAGTTTGAAGAAAATGTATGTGACTGTTCAGAAACATTTAGGAGATGTAGAAACACATCTATATCGCCACGGTCTTGTAAAAAATTTTATTGAAAAAGAGTTAAAGGAGAAGAAAGACACATGGGAACAATTTTTGATTAGAAATTTCTTTGAGGAACCTCAGGAAATTCCTGAAGGTAGCACATCAAGAAGGAGTAGGAGAAAAAGAATAAATGATGAAACTCAAAGTACTCCTACTCAAGAAATTCTTGAAGGTAGCATATCAAGAAGGAGTAGGAGAAAGAGAACAAATGATGAAATCCAAAATACTCCTACTACTACAATTGAAAGAACTGATAGGGAAGAAAGACTGTCAAAGAGGAAGATGAAAGAAACTAAGGGTAAGAAGCCAATAACACCAAAAGAGAGAAAAAGTATTGAGGCTATACATCAAACCCCTTCTTCCGAAGAAGAAGATCATCAAGTGTTATTTGAAAGATTAGTTCATCTTCAAAAACAGTCATCTATGGCCAAGAAGACAGAGAGAGGGAAACAAAAGCAAAAGGACAGTGGTCCACATCGTGTGAGAAGAAGTTCCAGACTTAAGGGGAAATTGAGGAAAACACAAATGAAGGGTCCTCATTTCATTGATTTGGGAGAGGAAACATCTGAACAGTCCCCAGCTGACCATAGTCCATCTCACTCTCAGTCAGTTAGTGAACCTGGTTCATTTCATTCTCAGTCAGACATTGAACATAGTCCATCCCATTCTCAACAAGATGTTGATGTGAGCCCTTCTCAGCCAGATTTTGAAGATAACTCTCCTTCACGGCATTTTGGGGACAACCCAATAAAAATGACACCTGATATAGACCCCAAGCAGCAGGAAGTATATGATTATATAGAATCTTTGGAAAGAGCAGCTACGGGCCCCAGTACTTCTTCCATTCAGCCTCACACAGTACAAAATGATTTAGTCCAATCACTGAAACAGGAAGTCTTTGAGCTAGAGCTTTTAAATAAACACATTAAAAATGAAAATGAGGCATTGAAGGAACAAGGTAAATTGGACAAAATCATTCATGATAATATCATGCTACATCTGGGAATATGGCAGAAGAAGAACAAGAAATTGAAAAAGAAATGCCAGAAGTTAAGCAGAGCACTAGTTAATATCAAATTTAGATGCTTAATGAAGAAGCCTAGGATGTTGGCAGCACCAAGGAAGAAGAGGAGAGGGCTGGATGTACTGGCTGAAGTGTCAAGGCATATGAACTGAGGAAGGATTATCAAAATTTTGGTTGCATGAGGACATGCAACACCTTCACAGTGGGGGTATGTTGAGTCCCAAATCTGCATTTTTTCCATACACCTTTCTATACCTTTTTCATTCACTTGAACCTTCCCTGTTGTCATATCATTGTATATTAATTGCAAAAGAGCATCTAAAATGGTTTTTAACTACATTTTTGTGTCTGCTGTTTGATTTAGATTTTGCTCATTTAGCTGCGGAATCTTGCCACTTTCCGCAGCTGCTGCAACTTTCCGCAGCCATTTTGTGAAGCTCTATGTTACAGGTGTCTTCAGGTAAAACGAGCCACATGGGCAAGTCAGAAATGATGTGGACATGAATCGTGTCCTATTGGCTCGAGCAAATTCACCTAAGGAGGCTACAGTCAAAGGTGGCCAAGTGGAAGTCAACCATAGAGTCCCACGGTGACAGGACTCTGTTTCTCGTCACGTGGAGATTTATATGGCCATTTCTGAATTGCGGGAGACAAATCAACACATGTACATGGCTCCATAAGCCGAATTCAAACATCCACTCTTCATAGATTTACTCCTCAACGCGGCCATGATCCTAGATCTCTGGACGTAATGGTTTACGTGTTCTCTATCAGCATAAACTTTAGGGAATTAGTTATATTTCCTTTGTTATAAATAACGCATTTGCATATGCATATGAGATTAGTCTCTATTAGTTTTTTATTAGTCTCCATTAGCCTCCAGATAGTTCTGTAATGTAATTACGTTGCCACTGTGCCGTAATATCACCTTTTTGTTATGACTGTATTTTAATATATAAGAAGACTCTGTTTCCAAGCGTAATTCGTACTTGAAGTCTGTTGCCAAGGCTGGTGTAGAGGGCCCCTGCACACGCTGAGGTTTTGTGCATTATTGTATATTTCTTGTTTTATTTCTTTAAGCTCATTGTGCCATAATTCATTCATATGTTTATACATTGCATCTTTCATAGTGTATATGCTTCATTCCTGTTTATAATCTTTCATGCTTTACATTTTACTTCTGTCTTTCATGTTTTGTGTTATTGTTAACTGATCAGTGTTCTTGTTTCAGGTTATAAATAGGCAGCCCAGGCATTTGCATAACTTTTTGACTAATGACAGGGAATTAATATTGTTCTGCTGCTAATTTACTTTTCCTAGTTTCTATTTAATTTCAGTACTGCTTTGTTTATTTCAATCTTGTACATTTGTTTCAGTAGTTATATTTAGATATATCAAATTGTTCATATCATTTTCAGTTACCTCCGAAAGCCACAGCTGGACTGATGGTGAGGGATTGAATTATGAATGTATAGTTTGATATTATTTTACTTTCTGCAAGTTAAATATATTAAATTGCTCATGACATCTTCAGTTACCTCCGAAAGCCACAGCTGGACTGATGGTGAGGGATTGAATTATGAATGTGTAGTTTGATATTAGTTTACTTTCTGCAAGTTAGATATATTAAATTGCTCATGACATCTTCAATTACCTCCGAAAGCCACAGCTGGACTGATGGTGAGGGATTGAATTATGAATGTGTAGTTTGATATTAGTTTACTTTCTGCAAGTTAGATATCAGGTTACTCAAATTGTTTATGGTTACCTCCGAAAATCATAGCTGGACTAATGATGAGGGATCAAAAGATAAGTTGATGTAATTTGATTTAGATTTACTTTGTTGCAACTTTTGGATTTCTTTCAGCATAGTTTCTTTTGTGTTTGAACAACAGCAAGAATAATGAGTTTCATGATCAGTAGTTCATCGTTTGATTTATTAGACTAGCAGCACATTTTCATTTCAGCAACACATTTTCATTTCCTTTCAAGTTTTGTCATTGTATGTTTCAAATTCCTTTTGAAGTTTCAAGTTGGTAAATCATTATAAAGGATATCATTTCCTTGAACAATCATAACCATACTTGTTTTTATTTTTCCCATCTCACATTAGAAAACCAAAAACGACAAAAAGTTAAGAAATAGGTTATCTTGCACATATAGTGCACCACACTTCATCAGCTTACGAATCCCGGATTGATAAATTAATGTAGCAATTTAGGACACACTAAATTGACCAAACAGTTAGGTACCAAAATCGGCCAATTTGATACGCAAGTGGTCTCGACCAACCATTAAATTAGATTTGTCGGGATGGTTTGATATCTCCGGGATCTAACCGACCGGGTTGCCTAATTTTTAGTTTGACCAGACTGGTTTTTAAAAGTATGTGTAATCTAATTAAATAATACTTTTCTTAATTGAAGCTCCAACTCTACACATGAAAATGTGATGACCATTCTAGGAAACTCAAAATAAACTCATTGTAATTAAATTATATCTCATGAACTCGCACTCATGTTAGAGAAAGACAAATTCGTGGTCTTCACCGGCTAAGGCACAAGCTAGAAGACCTTCCATCGCTACATTTTCAACACTGCCTCTTAGTGTGGAAGGGATTTTGTACAACTCCAAAGTTATCTATTAAATGGATGAAATTTCCTCTTGCCAATGCCTTGGTCAAGATATTTTTTATTTTCTCCTCCGTTGGAATGTATAATAGCTTCACTATCCCTTTCGACACATAGTCCTTGAGATGATGATACCTGATCTCGATATGATTGGAGTGATCATGAAACACTGGATTCTTAGAAAGCTTATTGCAACTTTGATTGTCATAATGTATCATGAAACATCTTTCCTAATCCTAGTTGGAAAGTGATCACCAAAACTAGGTGGGGGCCACACAGGTGATTTTTGTCGCAAAGTCTATTTTTAGACATATGGATCATGGTCTATGAGTTGCAGGATGCTATTTATGGATGATTGGTCGAGTTGGTAAAAATAGATGGACCTCTATTTTTAGACATTGGGTGGAATCTATTTTTAGACCGCTTGTCTAAAAATAGGACAGTCGAATATTATTAACCCTTAATAATATTTAGACTATAAACATTATCTTATCCTCTTGGAGCACTTCAGTTTGGTGCTTGGATGTGGCACATGCAGCTGAAAGAAGGAAATACACTTTTCCTAAGGGTTAGTTGAGCTATTGCATGGTTGACTTCAGTTAGAACTCATGTGGCAGAGTTTGGTGGAGTTGATGAGACAGTTGGTGGAGTTGTGTTTTGTTTAAACTAGTTGAACTAGTTGTATTTTAGTCTAACTAACAAATACACTAGTGATGAGTGGTGTGAATTAATTATTAATTAATTCACTAATTATTAACTCATAAATCAACTAAAGAACACATCAGTTAACTGCACTGCATGGACAGTTCAGTGGAGACCAGTGTTAGAGGTGGGTGAAAGGGTGAGTGTGGCTATCAGTTGTGACTATACTTGTGCGTGAGATTTGCACACACATTGATTGAGATTGCCAATGAGGATTGCGCAGTACAAGCTTAGGGGATTCAAACTTGGATCTCATTCATTCTCATCTTGGATTGCGCAGTTGAGGCAGGCAAACAGTGGAGGAGATTTGAACCTGTGACTTGTTCAGATCTGAGCTACTTTGTGTGTAACTATTGGAGATAGTACTGAGTACTCGTGAGGAGTATTGTACTATGATTGTTACATGATTCTCTATCATTATAATATACAGATAGTTGGGGGTTTTCAGCTGTAAGCTTTCCCCATTACATACTGTGTTATATGTGTGCTTGATTATGTTTTAATGTGCGCATGCGACTGCTTCTATTTCCGTAAATTGATGATCAATTGTAGAAGAGGTTATGTATTATGCATGAAGCTCAAATAGTGTGTAATCAGGATAATCTCGGTGAATAATTCAGCTATTATTCAAATTTCTACATGGTATCAGAGCAAGAATTGATCATCGGATCTATTACAATGATTACAATTTATTTCGGTAGACAGAGTCTGTAAGCGGGCCAGGTAGCCTCTGGATCCATCCTTTCTTTGAAAGGTGATATATCCAGTAAATGCCCCTACAGTTGATCTCTGTGCCAGAAATAATTTGTTCTCACAGATCCATAAGCAGTTGAGTTTTGAGCTTGGAATTCGAATTTGCAGTAGTATTTTCTTGGTGTCGAAGTCAAAATGTCTTATCAAGGATTGCGATTGGAGTATGCTCTTGAAGGCAGCTCGAATTATATTGCATGGAGAGATAGGATGGAGGCGGTGCTCGATGACAATGGGCTGAAGGAGTTCATAGATGCTGAAGTTCCAAAGCTTAGCGATGCAGCCTTGGTTGAGGCTTGGAAAAAGAAGACAACAAGGTGTTGAAGGATTCTGTTGGAGGGCGTGAAGGATCACATTGTATCCAGCCTGCATGGTAAAGCTTCTCCATATTTGATGCGGAAAGCGTTGACAAATTTATTCCAAAGCAAGAGCGACCAGAGGAAGTTGGCGCTCAAGGATAAACTCAGGAAAATAAAGATGGAGAAGAATGACACTATTCCAGTATACTTGACAAAGTTTGTCCACTGCAAGGATGAGCTTGGGAGTGTAGGAGTTAGTGTGGATGAAGAAGACTTGGTGAGCTTGGCTTTCCTTGGGATTCCGAAGAGTTGGCATTCCTATGAGGACTCTGTCAATGGTTGGGAGAAATTGCCAGGATGGGAGCGACTTTAGTCGGATCTTGTGCAAGAGGAGATAAGGCGTAGTACCAGGGATGGATCTTCATCAAAGGCATCTGATGAAGAGGATTGCACTTTGTCTGCCAAAGAAAGGAAGGGGAAGGGCAAGAAGAATGCTTCTCAATCTGGTGCGGATGGTAAAGAGCGTGACATGTCCAAAGTGAAGTGTTTTCACTGTCACGAGCATGGACATTACGCCACAAAATTGTCCACAAAAGAAGAAGAACAAGAAGGCTACTGGAGCTGCAGCTGGTGAAGCTCTTGCCTTGCAATTTGAGCTGGACTTCTCATTGATCGCATGCATGGTGTCTAGTGCATTGGGATTAGGGTGGTATTTTGATAGTGGCGCTTCCTTTCACATGACGGGAGATGTGAATCTTTTCAGTGACTTGGTGGAGAAAGATCTCGAGTTGCATGTTGAGTTAAGCGACAATGGACGATACGACCGACATTGGCACCATAACCTTTCAGAGGGATTCAGGTAAACTCATTCTTTTACAAGATGTAGTGCATGTTCCAGGTTTAAAGAAGAATTTGATCTCAGTCGCAATGTTAGAGGATAAAGTGTATGAAGTTGTCTTCAGTGAAGGAAAATTTTTCCTTCGGCACAAAGCAACAGGACAAGTCAAGAAGGTTTGGATTCGAGCAAATAATCTCTATAGACTTGAATTAGATGGGATGTCTACGGAGCTTCCTACTATTGGGAAGTGCAAGAAAGACATGCAATCGATGCTTGAGAGGGAGCAAGTTTTGCATGCAGGTAATAGTGAACCTCGGGATATGGAGCAGCCACAAGATGAGGATCATGGAGTGGAAGAAACCACTCATGTAGAGAAATTTTGTGCCAGATGGGCAGAGGGAGTGCATGCAGCTATACCACTAGGTGAGAGGTGGGGTGACATGCATGAATAATCCCAAGAGGAGATTTCTGGGCAAGATTAATGAGATGGTGTGGATCTCATGAATTGAACTTGGCTACGAGGTGCACACAGTGCAGCAGTAGCATGATCAATTGGATTGATGCAGGTAGATCAAAGTGACAGTGTCAGATACTGGAGCGCGAATCAAAGTTGACAGCAAGTGCAGAGTGCATGGGTGCAAGAGTTCAACAAACAAGTAGTTGGTTCCTAATGGCATGCAGTCGCAGCGAGGTCGAAGACTTCGATGATAGATGGGCTTTGAGTTGCATGGCATATCGTACTGATTGAGTTGTTTGGAGCCTATTCAGTTTCAGAGGAGTTGCAGAGCAGATGCATGGAGTTGCATGGCGTTTGTGAAGGTTGCAGGGCGAATGCATGGAGTTGCATGTCGCATGCAAGGACAGTCCTTTCTTGTTGAGAGGGAGTGTTGAAGATTGCAACAAGAAACAGTGAAGGAGGCATCCTGAAACATCTTTCCTAATCCTAGTTGGAAAGTGATCACCAAAACTAGGTGGGGGCCACACAGGTGATTTTTTTCGCAAAGTCTATTTTTTAGACTATGTCTATTTTTAGACATATGGAGCATGGTCTATGAGTTGCAGGATGCTATTTATGGATGATTTTTCAAGTTGGTAAAAATAGATGGACCTCTATTTTTAGACATTGGGCGGTTTCTATTTTTAGACTGCCGGGCTAAAAATAGAACAGTCAAATATTATTAACCCTTAATAATATTTAGACTATAAACATTATCTTATCCTCTCGGAGCACTTCAGTTTGATGCTTGGATGTGGCACATGTAGCTGACAGAAGGAAATACACTTTTCCTAAGGTTTAGTTGAGCTATTGCATGGTTGACTTCAGTTAGAACTCATGTGGTAGAGTTTTGTGGAGTTGATGAGACAATTGGTGGAGTTGTGTTCGGTTTAACTTAGTTGAACTAGTTGTATTTAGTCTAACTGATAAATACACTAGTGATGAGTGGTCTGAATTAATTATTAATTAATTCACTAATTATTAACTCATAAATCAACCAAGGAACACATCAGTTAACTGCAATGCATGGACAGCTTCCGAAAGGAGACCAAAGGTTAGAGGTGGGTGAAAGGGGTGAGTGTGGCTACTGGGGCCAGACTATACTTGTGCATGAGATTTGCACACACATTGATTGAGATTGCCAATGAGTATTGCGTAGTACAAGCTAAGGGGATTCGAACTTGGATCTCATTCATTCTCATCTTGGATTGCGCAGTAGAGGCAGGCAAACAGTGGAGGAGATTTGAACCTGTGACTTGTTCAGATCTGAGCTAGTTTGTGTGTAGCTATTGGAGATAGTAGTGAGTACTTGTGAGGATTATTGTACTATGATTGTTACATGATTCTCTATCATTATAATATATGGATAGTTGTGGTTTTTCAGCTGTAAGCTTTCCCCATTACATACTGTGTTATATGTGTGCTTGATTATGTTTTAATGTGCACATGCGACTGTTTCTAATTTCCGCAAATTGATGATCAATTGTAGAAGAGGTTATGTATTATGCATGAAGCTCAAATAGTGTGTAATCAGGATAATCTCGGTGAATAATTCATCTATTATTCAAAATTTATACATGGTATCGGAGCGAAAATTGATCATCAGATCTATTACAGTGTTTACAATTTATTTCGGTAGACAGAGTCTGTAAGCGGGCCAGGTAGCCTCTGGATCCATCCTTTCTTTGAAAGGTGATATATCCAGTAAACGCCCCTACAGTCGATCTCTGTGCTAGAAATAATTTGTTCTCACAGATCCATAAGCAGTTGAGTTTTGAGCTTGGAATTCGAATTTGCAGCAGTATTTTCTTGGTGTCGAAGTCAAAATGTCTTATCAAGGATTGTGATTGGAGTATGCTCTTGAAGGCAGCTCGAATTATATTGCATGGAGAGATAGGATGGAGACAGTGCTCGATGACAATGGGCTGAAGGAGTTCATAGATGCTGAAGTTCCAAAGCCTAGCGATGCAGCCTTGGTTGAGGCTTGGCAAAAGAAGACAGCAAGGTGTCAAAGGATTCTGTTGGAGGGCATGAAGGATCACATTGTATCCAGCCTGCATGGTAAAGCTTATCCATATTTGATGTGGAAAGCGTTGAAAGATTTATTCCAAAGCAAGAGCGACCAGAGGAAGTTGGCGCTCAAGGATAAACTCAAGAAAATAAAGATGGAGAAGAATGACACTATTTCGGTATACTTGACAAAGTTTGTCCAATGTAGGGATGAGCTTGGGAGTGTAGGAGTTAGTGTGGATGAAGAAGACTTGGTGAGCTTGGCTCTCCTTGGGATTTCGAAGAGTTGGCATTCCTATGAGGACTCTGTCAATGGTCAGGAGAAATTGCCAGGATGGGAGCGACTTTGGTTGGATCTTGTGCAAGAGGAGATAAGGCGGAGTACCAGGGATGGATCTTCATCAAAGGCATCTGATGAAGAGGATTGCACTTTGGCTACCAAAGCAAGGAAGGGGAAGGGCAAGAATAATGCTTCTCAATCCGGTGCGGATGGTAAAGAGCGTGACATGTCCAAAGTGAAGTGTTTTGACTGTCATGAGCATGGACATTACGCCACAAATTGTCCACAGAAGAAGAAGAACAAGCAGGCTACTGGAGCTGCAGCTGGTGAAGCTCTTGCCTCGCAATTTGAGCTGGACTTCTCATTGATCGCATGCATGGTGTCTAGTGCATTGGGATAAGGGTGGTATTTTGATAGTGGCACTTCCTTTCACATGACGGGAGATGTGAATCTTTTTAGTGACTTGGTGGAGAAAGATCTCCAGTTGCATGTTGAGTTGGGCGACAATGGACGATACAATGCGACCAACATTGGTACCATAACCTTTCAGAGGGAGTCAGGTAAACTCATTCTTTTACAAGATGTAGTGCATGTTCCAAGTTTAAAGAAGAATTTGATCTCAGTTGCAATGTTAGAGGATAAAGGGTATGAAGTTGTCTTCAGTGAAGGGAAAGTTTTCCTTCGGTACAAGGCAACAGGACAAGTCAAGAAGGTTGGGATTCGAGCAAAGAATCTCTACAGACTTGAAGTAGATGGGATGTCTACGGAGCTTCCTACCGTTGGGAAGTGCAAGAAAGACATGCAATTGATGCTTGAGAGGGAGCAAGTTTTGCATGCAGGTAATAGTGAACCTCGGGATGTGGAGCAGCCACAAGATGAGGATAATGGAGTGGAAGAAACCACTCATGTAGAGAAATTTCGTGCCAGATGGGCAGAGGGAGTGCATGCAGCTATACCACCAGGTGAGAGGTGGGGCGACATGCATGATTAATCCCAAGAGGATATTTCTGGGCAGGATTCATGAGATGGTGTGGATCTCATGAATTGAACCTGGCTACGAGGTGCCCACAGCGCAACAGTAGCATGATCAGTTGGATTGATGCAGGCAGATCAAAGTGACAGTGTCGGATACTGGAGCGCGAATCAGAGTTGACAGCAAGTGCAGAGTGCATGGGTGCAAGAGTTCAACAACGCAGTGGTTCCTGATGACATGTGCAATTGGGCCCAGCAGAAGTCGAAGAATTTGATGATAGATGCATCAGAATGATTGAGTTGTTTGGAGCCTACTCAGTTTCAGAGGAGTTGCAGAGCAGATGCATGGAGTTGCATGGCGCTTGTGAAGGTTACAGGGCGAATGCATGGAGTTTCATGTCCCATGCAAAGAAAATCCTTTCTTGTTGAGAGGGAGTGTTGAATATTGCAACAAGAAACAGTGAAGGAGGCATCCTGAAACATCTTTCCTAATCCTAGTTGGAAAGTGATCACCTAAACTAGGTGGGGGCCACACAAGTGATTTTTGTCGCAAAGTCTATTTTTAGACATATGGATCATGGTCTATGAGTTGCAGGATGCTATTTATGGATGATTGGCCGAGTTGGTAAAAATAGATGGACCTCTATTTTTAGACATTGGGCGGTTTCTATTTTTAGACTGCCGGGCTAAAAATAGAACAGTCAAATATTATTAACCCTTAATAATATTTAGACTATAAACATTATCTTATCCTCTTGGAGCATTTCAGTTTGATGCTTGGATGTGGCACATGTAGCTGACAGAAGGAAATACACTTTTCCTAAGGGTTAGTTGAGCTATTGCATGGTTGACTTCAGTTAGAACTCATGTGGCAGAGTTTGGTGGAGTTGATGAGACAGTTGGTGGAGTTGTGTTCTGTTTAAACTAGTTGAACTAGTTGTATTTTAGTCTAACTGACAAATACACTAGTGATGAGTGGTGTGAATTAATTATTAATTAATTCACTAATTATTAACTCATAAATCAACTAAAGAACACATCAGTTAACTCCAATGCATGGAAAGTTCAGTGGAGACCAGTGTTAGAGGTGGGTGAAAGGGTGAGTGTGGCTATCAGTTGTGACTATACTTGTGCATGAGATTTGCACACACATTGATTGAGATTTCCAATGAGGATTGCGTAGTACAAGCTAAGGGGATTCGAACTTGGATCTCATTCATTCTCATCTTGGATTGTGCAGTAGAGGCAGGCAAACAGTGGAGGATATTTGAACCTGTGACTTGTTCAGATCTGAGCTAGTTTGTGTGTAATTATTGGAGATAGTAGTGAGTACTTGTGAGGAGTATTGTACTATGATTGTTACATGATTCTCTATCATTATAATATATATATAGTTGTGGTTTTTCAGCTGTAAGCTTTCCCCATTACATACTGTGTTATATGTGTGCTTGATTATGTTTTAATGTGCACATGCGACTGCTTCTAATTTCCGCAAATTGATGATCAATTGTAGAAGAGGTTATGTATTATGCATGAAGCTCAAATATTGTGTAATCAGGATAATCTCGGTGAATAATTCATCTATTATTCAAAATTTATACATGGTATCGGAGCGAAAATTGATCATCGGATCTATTACAGTGATTACAATTTATTTCGGTAGACAGAGTCTGTAAGCGGGCCAGGTAGCCTCTGGATCCATCCTTTCTTTGAAAGGTGATATATCCAGTAAACACCCCTACAGTCTATCTCTGTGCTAGAAACACTTTGTTCTCACAGATCCATAAGTAGTTGAGTTTTGAGCTTGGAATTCAAATTTGCAGCAGTATTTTCTTGGTGTCGAAGTCAAAATGTCTTATCAAGGATTGCGATTGGAGTATGCTCTTGAAGGCAGCTCGAATTATATTGCATGGAGAGATAGGATGGAGGCAGTGCTCGATGACAATGGGCTGAAGGAGTTCATAGATGCTGAAGTTCCAAAGCCTAGTGATGCAGCCTTGGTTGAGGCTTGGCAAAAGAAGACAGCAAGGTGTCAAAGGATTCTGTTGGAGGGCGTGAAGGATCACATTGTATCCAACCTGCATGGTAAAGCTTCTCCATATTTGATGTGGAAAGCATTGACAGATTTATTCCAAAGCAAGAGCGACCAGAGGAAGTTGGCGCTCAAGGATAAACTCAAGAAAATAAAGATGGAGAAGAATGACACGATTCCGGTATACTTGACAAAGTTTGTCCACTGCAGGGATGAGCTTGGGAGAGTAGGAGTTAGTGTGGATGAAGAAGACTTGGTGAGCTTGGCTCTCCTTTGGATTTAGAAGAGTTGGAATTCCTATGAGGACTCTGTCAATGGTCGGGAGAAATTGCCAGGATGGGAGCGACTTTGGTCGGATCTTGTGCAAGAGGAGATAAGGCGGAGTACCAGGGATGGATCTTCATCAAAGGCATCTGATGAAGAGGATTGTGCTTTGGCTACCAAAGCAAGGAAGGGGAAGGGTAAGAAGAATGCTTCTCAATCCGGTGCAGATGGTAAAGAGCGTGACATGTCCAAAGTGAAGTTTTTTTACTATCACGAGCATGGACATTACGCCACAAATTGTCCACAGAAGAAGAAGAACAAGCAGGCTACTGGAGCTGCAGCTGGTGAAGCTCTTGCCTCACAATTTGAGCTGGACTTCTCATTGATCACATGCATGGTGTCTAGTGCATTGGGATAAGGGTGGTATTTTGATAGTGGCGCTTCCTTTCACATGACGAGAGATGTGAATCTTTTCAGTGACTTGGTGGAGAAAGATCTCCAGTTGCATGTTGAGTTGGGTGACAATGGACGATACAATGCGACCGGCATTGGTACCATAACCTTTAAGAGGGAGTCAGGTAAACTCATTCTTTTACAAGATGTAGTGCGTGTTCCAGGTTTAAAGAAGAATTTGATCTCAGTTGCAATGTTAGAGGATAAAGGGTATGAAGTTGTCTTCAGTGAAGGGAAAGTTTTCCTTCGGTACAAGGCAACAGGACAAGTCAAGAAGGTTGGGATTCGAGCAAATAATCTCTACAGACTTGAAGTAGATGGGATGTCTAACAGCCTCCTACCGTTGGGAAGTGCAAGAAAGACATGCAATTGATGCTTGGAGAGGGAGCAAAGTTTTCAAAAGGTGTAATAGTGAACCCTTGGATGTATACCCATAAGATGAGGATCATGGAGTGGAAGAAACCACTCATGCAGAGAAATTTCATGCCAGATGGGCAGAGGGAGTGCATGCAGCTATACCACTAGGTGAGAGGTGGGGCGACATGCATGAGTAATCCCAAGAGGATATTTCTGGGCAGGATTCATGAGATGCTATGAATCTCATGAATTGAACTTGGCTACGAGGTGCCCATAGTGCAGCAGTAGCATGATCAGTTGGATTGATGCAGGCAGATCAAAGTGACAGTGTCGGATACTGGAGCGCGAATCAAAGTTGACAGCAAGTGCAGAGTGCATGGGTGCAAGAGTTCAATAGCGCAGTGGTTCCTGATGACATGTGCAGTTGGTACCAGCAGAAGTCGAAGACTTTGATGATAGATGCATCAGACTGATTGATTTGTTTGGAGCCTATTCGCCTTCGAGGAGTCACAGTATGCATGCATGGAGTTGCATGGCGTTTGTGAAGGTTGCGGTGGCGAATGTACGGGAGTTGCATGTCACATGGTGATACCTTTTCATAGAGAGTGTTGAATATTGCAAATACAGTCATGAAGGAGGAAAAATTCCGAAACATCTTTCCTTAATCCTATTGGAAAGTGATCATAATCACCAAAACTAGGGTGGGGGCCACACAGGTGATTTTCGCCGCAAAGTCTATTTTTAGACATATGGATCATGGTCTATGAGTTGTAGGATGATATTTATGGATGATTGGTCGAGTTGGTAAAAATAGATGGACCTCTATTTTTAGACATTGGGCGGTTTCTATTTTTAGACTGTCTAGCTAAAAATAGAACAGTCAAATATTATTAACCCTTAATAATATTTAGACTATAAACATTATCTTATCCTCTTGGAGCACTTCAGTTTGATGCTTGGATGTGGCACATGCAGCTGACAGAAGGAAATACGCTTTTCCTAAGGGTTAGTTGAGCTATTGCATGGTTGACTTCATTTAGAACTCATGTGGCAGAGTTTGGTGGAGTTGATGAGACAGTTGGTGGAGTTGTGTTCGGTTTAACTTAGTTGAACTAGTTGTATTTATTCTAACTGGAAAATACACTAGTGATGAGTGGTGTGAATTAATTATTAATTAATTCACTAATTATTAACTCATAAATCAACTAAAGAACACATCAGTTAATTGCAATGCATGGACAGTTCAGTGGAGACCAGTGTTAGAGGTGGGTGAAAGGGTGAGTGTGGCTATCAGTTGTGACTATACTTGTGCATGAGATTTGCACACACATTGATTGAGATTGCCAATGAGGATTGTGCAGTACAAGCTAAGGGGATTCGAACTTGGATCTCATTCATTCTCATCTTGGATTGCGCAGTTGAGGCAGGCAAACATTGGAGGAGATTTGAATCATGTGACTTGTTCAGATCTGAGCTAGTTTGTGTGTAACTATTGGAGATAGTACTGAGTACTTGTGAGGAGTATTGTACTATGATTGTTACATGATTCTCTATCATTATAATATACAGATATTTGGGGGTTTTCAGCTGTAATCTTTCCCCATTACATACTGTGTTATATGTGTGCTTGATTATGTTTTAATGTGCGCATGCGACTGCTTCTAATTTCCGCAAATTGATGATCAATTGTAGAAGAGGTTATGTATTATGCATGAAGCTCAAATAGTGTGTAATCAGGATAATCTCGGTGAATAATTCATCTATTATTCAAAATTTCTACAAAGAAGGCAATGACAAAAACTTTTCCTATGACACGAAACAAAAATCTAGAAATAGAAAAAAAATGGTGTTATATCCCAAAGGCTAGATGAAAAGTTTTGCCTCAATAAAAATTAAAGAGACAAGACAATAATATGACTCAAGAATCATCCTATTGTCTCTTCGACACCACCCACCTATCAAACACATTCATCACATGATGGAAACGATGATGTCCTCATTCAAGGGTGACCTAGACAAAAACATAAGGAAATATCAGATGAATTGGTGACATGATACTCATACTTTGAATTGGACGATCTAATGATGGAAAATAAACTAATAATGCATGCATGAAAGGAAATAATAGACTAGCCTCTTAAGAAACTTTTTATTATGCAAGGAAACAAGGGTATACTAATGCAAAACAAGAAAAGAGCCAACAATTTAAATTAGGACACGAATTCAACCTAGAAAATGGAAATATGCAAAATAAATGAATTTGTTTACTATCCTAAAGCACAAAAATAACGGAAACAAAATTTGAATGCAAATATTGGCGAAAACTACTACTATAAACCCAAATTTTCACTTCTCTCTCCCTCTCTCTAAATTTCTTAAATCAGACTCAATAAATATTATTTTGGAGGTTTGTCAACCATGCAACCAAGTGATCGATGAGATGATGTTAAAATTATGCAAATGTGGTCAAATTCCACTTTGGGAAGCTCATATGATGAAGATAATAATTGTAATAGATTTCTCTTTTCAAGAGTACCAAAATCGACCTGAAGATCATCCTATTTGGAAAAGAAGAAGTTGTTTTATGAATTTTTGTACCCACTCATGTATATTGGATAAGGTCGGCCTCAACATCAAGTGGAGCCTCATGGAAGCCTATAAATAGAAG
The DNA here is from genome assembly GCA_034641835.2 of Pinus albicaulis. Lineage (NCBI taxonomy): Eukaryota > Viridiplantae > Streptophyta > Pinopsida > Pinales > Pinaceae > Pinus > Pinus albicaulis. The sequence continues at coordinate 1,226,705,650 of CM076584.1, read as the reverse complement.
AGAGCTCAAGCTCATTTGGACACATTGATCAAGCTCTCATCTTCTCTTGTATTTTGTCTTGGTTCGCACAGGTTTGTTGTTTTAGTGATGTTTTGTTGAAAGATTTGTCTTGATCCTATTGGTCATGAAAAGCATGGTAACCATGATAGAACTATGAGATTTATACTCTAGATCTCTTATTAACTATGGTTATGTTTTTGATGTGATTAGTAAAATTGAATACCCCAAATTGATGGATTGACTTGACATAAGTTCTATTGTGTTCATGATCCTTGAAGTGTGATGTCTCACCTGTCTGCTGCCCCTATCATGGGAATATTACCCTTGATGAAAGGTTGATGACATGAATGAAGATGAAATTATATATTGAAGTATGATTTATGGGTATCTGACATTGTTGATCTACAACAGAGGTCTGAGCCACACTCGCACCAAGGAGGGTCCTTAGGTGCGACTGTGCCTGATAGACACAAAATTTAAGTTTTGTACATGAAAATAGATGTTCACATGGAGGATGTCAATTCTATAGATGTGTGGTTTAAATATCTGAGAATATGGAAGTTTGAATGTTTGCTATAATATGGAAATGAAGACTGAACTTATGTTTGCAGGTGACCGTGACATTCATATAGATATGTCATTATGTTTGAAGTTGGCATGATTTCGCTAATTGATATAGATGAACTATATGATGTTTAATGAAGATTTAGACCTTTGACTAAATGATTGAGATATGTCTAGGACTATAGATCTTACCATGATAGAAAATTTGGATCCGACATGATGTCTAATGATTTGACTTGACAACTCAATATTTGCCTTGATGATAATGATATATGAGCATAGTGACTTCCTATGACGTGTATTATGATCATGGGAATGACTTGATGAAATTTTAGATTGATATTGTATGGTTGATGACAACATGTTGGAATGATATTAGATGATGTCTTGACTTGATGAAAGCTTTACCTGTCACCTGGTCCAATGAACTGACACTGAGATATTTATGACTTTTTATATTAGTATTGACCTGGATTATAGACTTCGATGAGTTTATTTGATTGCACAATATTGATTTATGAAAGGCTGGGCAGGATGGTTTAGTAAAGGTGTATGGTTGCAATGAGCATTGCATGAAGCAATCTCCCCCGATCCAGATATGTTCGCATTAACAATTATATCATGAAGCTAGATGTTGTATTGATCCAAGCCTTTTCTTTAGAAGTGTTCCAAGGTATAATTTTATTTTATTTTTTTATTTTTTATTTTTTATTTTTTTATTTTATTTTTTATTTTTATTTTTATTTATTTTTAATACTGATGATCTACTATTGTAAGGTGTTGGGCTAGAATTAAGGAAGGGAGAGCAGCTGAACCAACGGTGAACAGAAGACACCTGACAGACACGATTGTATGAGCCGACAGAAGGCAAAGAGATGGATTCAAGCTCGAAGACTCAAATGACAACCAGGTGCAATAGCTGTTGTTTGGAGAACACTATCTCATTACATGGAAATGCCTTTAAAAGGGCCAAGGACGAACTAGATCGCGAGTCGAATAGGAATTTTCCCTCTGTAATCAGCGCATCAAGATAGAGCTGTCATATTGTATTCTTGTATTATCTTTTGAGTTTTGATGTTTTGAACAATTACCTTTTGAGGTTTTCATCACGTTAAAACTTCTAGTGGTCTGGGCCCAACCCCTGGGAGTTTCCTCGCCAATTCTGTGTTGTGCGTTAGTTACAGAATCCATGTTCAGTTATCTGATGCGGTTGTAAAATAATTTTCTACTCAATAAAGTTACAGTTTTTCTTCCTTCAGAATAGTTTAGAATTTGTATTTCTTGATTCAAAATAATCGCATTTCGTATCTTCTGGTTTGTATAATAATTCTTCATAGCTGTTAGACATTTCCATTTTCTTCCAACACCTTTACAATCGATTTACAAATCGTAGGATAATTACCGATCAATGATTACTTGTCTTTATGGATTAAATCATCCTTTCAACACAATGAGGCATCCAATTGTTGATTAATGCTAATTAGTCAGTTTACAAAGAGAATTCCATTGAAAAATTATATAAGTAATTACTGTTGCTTTCATTTAGATTCCTTTCATTAAGATAGCTTTCAGTTATATTTCTTTCATTTCGATTGCTGTTCAATACATTAAGAATGTTGTTCAATTCATTGCTGTTCAGTTCCTCAAGATTTCTGTTCAAACCATCATTATGCTGCTCAACCATAGGTTTCTCTCTTCTAAGCTAGACAGAATAATTAGTCATATTCTATCAAAACATTCCCCTTTAAGTTGATTAAGTTCAGAAGATTGGATAACCCTTTCTCATAAACAATATAGAATAACTACCAGTTGATCTCACTTGCATATATTGTGCTGACACTCTTGAAATAAGAAGACTTACCTTGGGTTGACAATTAAATGAGAAGCACTAAGGTTGGCTATAATAATCCACCTCTGTGAAACCAACATTTTTGGCACCGTTGTCGGGGAGAGTGTTAAGAGTGATATCATTTATTCACCTTTCTCCATTGCTGTGAAGAATTGGGTATTAAAAACGAGAGGTAAGAACCTGCATGCCGGTAAGCAAAATTCTTGCTCTCTAGCCCACTTCTCAGCAAAATTGTTCAAAGACCAGTAGAATAGGTGCTCTTGTTTTATGACTAGGAAGAAAAATATAGAAACAATTTGAAATAAATCTAAAAAATCCTCACAATCCCAAGGACCGGTGATCCTTGGAAGGACAACATATATAGACGAAATCATTAAGAAAGCTGAATCTCAGGCATCCATAGGACCTAGAACTATTTCCATTCAAAGCCCTATCACGCTCCCTTAAGCCACAACCTCACCATCTGTAGCCCACATCAAGATTCACGGTGAAACAGAAGGAGTTGAGCGAAGCCTTCAAAATTCCAATCATATAGGCACCGATCCTTCGAGAGAGGGAGGTTCTTGAAATTTACAAGAAGGGGAAGGAAAAACTAGTGACATAATTCAAATATAATCTCCATAACCTAAATCTCCTGAAAGAGTGGTCAAGACAGAGGTACTCAAGATCCCAGATCAGGGAAGTGCTGTAAAGCCTCCACCGCATTCGCCTCCTAAAACCCCCCGGATCACTCCTTCAGAACAAGAAATCCTTGAAGATTTCTGTCACCTCTTCGATCAAATGGAAAATAATAAAAATCAAAATCAGAGGCAGACATCAAAATTGGAATAACCCACTGTTGATCATGCTGCAAACGCCCCTATGAAAGCCATTCCCTTGCACATCATTCCCACCTTCCATGGTTTGACTATGGAAGATCCTGATGCATTCCTATTTGAATTTCATGTCTTATGTAGGGGGTATGACTACATCACTGATCCTCAGAAGCTGAAACTATTTCCCTCTACCTTAAAAGGAACAACACTACCTTGGTTCATGGGATTAGGTGGGGGAACCATTAATAATTGGGACGAAATGAAGAACATTTTCCTTAACAAATATCAAGACTATTGCCGAACCCGAGACCTAAAAGATGAAATCTTTAATATGTCTGCAAATACAATGAAACATTAAAAGAGTACGTAGAAAGATTTCAATACAATTTACAAAGGTCCCCATATGTCACGCTATCCAAGGACGTTTTAAAAGCCACGATGATTAAAGGAATGAAGGAAGAATGGGTTGAAATTCTTAACATAATGGGGAAAGGAGATATTTACCAGGAAGGATATGAAAAGATTATTTCCCAGTGTATTAGATGCTCTCAGGGTAGTGCACGCAATAGGACAATTGGGTGTGATTCTATGAAAAAAGATCTTAAGCAGTCCAATGGGAACGTAACCAGAGTAGAATTTGGAAATCTGTTAGAAAATTTCAAAACTGACATCTTGGGTACCTTGACAATACAACTTGACGTTTTACAAGCCAAGCAGAAACAATCTATAGCAGAAAAAAACCTAGCCATCTTTTGCCCATGATGTCGTAAGAAGCACAGCCTAAGGGAATACCCTTTAGACATGGTTCAGACTTGTGCCATCTGCACTAAGGATCATACCACAGATCATTGTCCTTCACTTCTAGGGCTTAAAGCAGTTTACAAGGAAGTAGAGGAAGAAACGAAACTAGTCTACCTAATGAATCAGCATTAACAATGGCAGGCACGACCAGGTATGCCACAAGACCTGCCTCAGTTCTTCTTGTCTCCACAGTTTAACGAGCAAAACCCTGCAACAAATTGGCAGAATCAAAACCCTTTTTCTACTTGGCCAAACCAGTCATTTACTATACCACCCTAGCCTACATAAATAGCATCAGGGAACAATTGGCCAAGATTTCCTTGTTCTCCCCCTTATTGGAAAAATGTTCCATATCAAGCCCAGTGGCAAAACCCTCCTCCTCAAAACACTAATTAGAATTGGCAGCGACCCCTGGGAATGAACAACCTACCAATAGGGGCGTGAACTAAAAATCAACCTATGCTGCCAGCTCCATACCCAGTTCAGCATAACCAGTAGCCTGTCATATGCCCCCAATTACCATCCCAACCCAATCATAATCCCAACAACATACTAGTTCAATTAATCCAGATCATAGAAAATCCAAATTCCGGCATTGAACAGAAATAGTGCAATGAACTAAGGCTGAGATCAAGATGTAATATCTTACCTATAGAAGCCATGACTCTGTTATCACTCAGGTTTTCCTAGAAGTTGTGTAAGAGGAAAGTATACCCGAGGTAACCACAAACCAACCTTTTAGATGCAGAATCTAGCCAATCTGCATCCATAGAGGGCTCTCTCTTTATGATTTATCTTTGTTTTTGGAAGGTTTTAGGCTAGTTATAGATTCAAAGTTTGTTTTGGGAAAATGGTGGAATCCACAAACTAAGGGCAAGGCTAAGAGCTTTCAGTCCATTGGGCTATGGAGTCAAAGGATGGCTTTACTGGATTTCTATTCTATGCACAAGATGGTATTACAGGGCAAGATAGCTAGACAGAGACCAATCCTTAAAATTTAAAGTGGGTGGGATGATCTTGAAGGGATGAAAGGCAACTAAGAATCTTTTACCATGTTCAAAGGAAGGAAGTGAATTGACTACAAACAAAGAGCAATAAAGGATTCTTTATTATAGCAATCAACAGTGCTTAAATTAGCGAAGCAGGAGCATTTAAGAATTCATGCTTATAGCTAATTTAGAAGAAAACATTTAGGAACAATCACATTTGAAAACATAGTACAATTAAGCAAATTCTGTTTCAATCCTTTATGTAAATTATTCAGAAATGGATATGATGGTATTATAAACTAATATAAAATTTCAGACAAAGGGTAGAAACACTTATTGAACTGTAGTCCAACACATGAATCCCGCAACAAGTCCAGTGCTTCAAATCGTCATCCAGTAAGCCACAAGTAAATTTCTCCAAAAGCTTTTATTCCGAAAATCTCAATGTTACAGCAGAGTAATAGAATCCACCCTCAACACTCTCTTTGAGGGTTTATTTATACACAAAATAATCCTAACAATCTTACACTATCTTAGCCAATAATCTAGGCTGACTTAAAGCATATTTACAAACAAACAAGAGACAAATGGTCTCGTAAATAGAATAATGGGTAACGACTGATGTGTTGTTCCTTTCTTCATGGACGTGCTAGAGATAAGTGCTTAAAATAGGACTCTGTGATGTCCCTTGCGTATTTCTTTGACTTGTTGAATACTCTTTCTTCTCACGGATACTCTTTAACCTTTCATCTGATACTCTTTCATCTGTCTTTCTGTTTTTACCATTTACTTGATAGTAAAGATAAAATCTCATCCTGAAAACAACTTTTACAGAACTTCTAGCATTTCCTTCCACCATTGATCATCTGGTATCATAGTTCTTCTGAGTTTCCTTAAAGTTTCATCTGCTTCAGTAAGTTTATAAAAAGTGGGCTCATTCGGAAATAGATACTTTATTTCATGCTCCAGATGAAATAGATTCCTCACTTTATCATAAATACTTTTCCCAGCTGGTAATGCAGGTTCTGATGAGCTAGTAGAACCTACAGCTGTATTTTTAGCATGAGCTTTTATTCTTTCCTCATAGGTTTCCAAGTCTACTATTTGATCCTCTGTGAGCATGGGACTTGGCAATCCACTGTCCAGCAAAGCTTGAAACTTCTCTCTGAAAACGTTGATATCAACCAAAATGTCTGTACACTTTCTTTCTAGATTTTGCATGAAAGTCCTCTTGGTGAAAACTCTCTTTGCTTCCAAAACTGCACCTGTCCTGTCATCAATTCCTAACAATGCAAGCTGTTGTTTTGTTCTGGAATTCAAAAATTGAATGAGCTGCTGGGCCTGCTCAGGCCTGCCTCTTAATTCATGTCGGGTTTTATTTATTTCTTCTTGTGCTATCTTGACTAACTCATTTTGCTCAAAAATAGCTTGAATGGAGGGCCAAATATCTCTTATTAATTCAATGATGTTGCACCAAAGAATATCATTTATTTCGTTCAGAGGCTTTTCCAGTGAAATATCTTTTTGCAAAGCCTCAACCAATTTTTCCAATCTTTTTATTTCCCTGAGGTTGTCAGCAGCTGTCTTTTTGGATGTGTCATATTTTCCCTCCAATTTTGTTAATTGTAATTTTGTTTCTTGGAGTTCTGTGACCTTTAGCTGCAAACTCTCCATCTGTTTAATTAAATCCTCAGAATTCAAATTAGAAATATTCACCTGAGATGGTTGTTCCTGCTGTCCTGTAGTTGTAGTACCTGTTGTTGAAGTCTGCTTGATAATTTCCTGTTCCTGCAATGCTTTTTCCAACTCTTTCTCTGTTTCATTTAGTCGCTCTGTCATATTCAAGAGCAACTCCATCATTTCTTCCCGTGAATTTCCTTTTATAACTTCCTGTGTCTGAGGGTGCCTCGAGGCTGGTAGTTTCAGCTGTTTTCTGAGTGCAGCTATATCATCCTCTTTCTTTTTTACCAATGCCTCAATGCCTTTAATGTCTTTGGGATTGTGACCCAAACCAATGATGATCTCTTCTAGAGACTTTATTCTATTATCCTTGGCCTGTGAGGAGGCCCTCTCAATCTTCAATTGTGCAGAAGTGTTATTCAAGGAATCTTGCAGCATTAAAGCTGCCATGGCTTTGTTAGTGAGAGTAGAATAAACCATTTCCCCTGTTTGTCTATGAAGCTCTATCTGATCCAGGGGATGGATATCTTTTGCTAAAACTTCAAAATTTGATCTGATGTAATCTGCTGCTAAAGTTGGCTTTGGCACCTTTGCTTTGAAGTGGCTCATTAGCATTTTACCTTGTGAAAGATCAAATGCAGACATCAGCCTTTGCTGATTATGAGGAGCCATCTTCATATACTGATCGTATACCTTCATTTTCAATGGATCATTCTTTGTTTTGATATTAATGAAGGTTCCTTTGATGTCTCCAGTATCTTTCTTTGGCGGTCTGAAAGAAGATACTTCAGTGCTTAATTGCTTTTGTATCCCTTTCTGGCTTATGTTTATTTCACTTGCTGTGCCTGTTTGTTGACTATCTTCCCTACCATCATCAAATACTTCATCTATAATTTCTACATCTGGAGGTGGATCAGACTTGTGTTTTTTAGCTTGATAAACTTGTGGGGCTCCTTTTGAAGGTGTGGTATCTGGAGCTAGCCTCTTTTTCCCTATTTCCACATTCAGTGGAGTTTGCATCTCTGGAACTTGGATTTGCTTTGCTGGCGTGGGAGAAGCCTGAGATGGTTCTGGTGTTTTGGAACTCTGTGGTTTTTCTGCCATGACCAGGGTTTCAATGACCTGAACTACAGGTTCTTTTCCTTTACCCTTGGGTTCTGCTGCTACTGATGGACTGTTTTCCTGTAACGCTTGCTGTAGAGTGGTTGCTGAAGATGTGCCAATGTAGGGTACCTGTTTTTAGACGGAAACTGGTTCTTTGACAGGTAATGAGCAATGGCAGGGACGTTCTTCAACACGGGCGCAGCAGAATTTTGGGGCGAAATGGTCAATCACAGCAGAAATTTCGAAAATCGCAGCGGGAGCAACGTTCTTCTCAGAATAATGAAAATAACTAAAAAAAGACGAAAAAATGGCTTATTCACAAGTTAAAAGGTTTTTTGTTTTTTTCGAGATGTGACGTCATGGTAGTACGGGACGACGTGTGCAGCGTCAGGCGGTAAGTGGTAAGCGGGAAGTGCCCGCACCGCTTTTGGTTGAGGGCGGTATTAATCGCGGGGGGAGCGATTCCACAGAGCAGTTGCCACGTGGAAGTCTGACTTTTCAAAAACCGCCCATCCCCCGCTGGTTAACATGCTGGCAAGGGATGGGCAGCGGGATTAACAATAACCGTTGATCAACGAATGCGCGATCCAACGGCTGAAGGGATGGGGAACATGCGGAGGGTTGATAGGTGGGCCCGTCGGCTTTAAAAAGGTTTTTAATGCATAACCTAATCACCCCGGGGAAATGTTAATAGGCGGAAAAGGTTGTTAATTAGTCCGAATGACTAATTAATCCCAGGTATATAATGAAATAGGTTGCGGCGGAGTTGGCTAGGTGGAATGCCACGTGGACGGACCACGGTGGCACAAGGCTTTTCGCAAAGTTTATTGATATGTTTTGGTATTAAACATACTTATAGTATGTCTAAAGTTTATATATATATTTTTATTATATGATGAATAAATTAATACAATTTATTCATCATAGGGGCGAGATTTATGTATAATGCTATAGTTTTAACCAAAGGGCTTATAAAGCGGGGTGTTTATTTTTAATGTGCGGGAATATATACTTTGGTAAACATTATAATAAATGGGTTTTGGGGATATTTATAGAAAAGGGAGTTATATACTTAGGAAAAGGGATTTCACTAGGGATTTAATATAGTAGAATTAAATGTTAATATGGTAAAGGACAAGGGAAATAAAAACATCTTTGTACATCTAAGAAAGTGATAACTTATGAAGTAAATTGCAACATTTTATCTTCAACACTTAAACTTAGAATAACAAATTATTTTGAGGAATTTTTTATGGAATTTTGCATCAGTTTCCTAAGTAAAATAGGATTTTACTTAGGAAAAAGTTAAAGATGGAAGATAACAATGATGAATTATTTCAAGTGCTTAGGTCTTTTGATCATTAGGCCGAGGGTCCGGTCCCTCCAGAAGTCAAGGAAATGCCTTGAGCCCCTTTGATCTCAAATTACCTTAGTACTTTTGGGGAAATTAGTAAAACTCTTGAGGGGGAAAATGATGAGGGAGGTTAATGAATTTGACTTTGCTTGTTGTGATTTTCCAGTGTATTTCCTGCTTTAGTACTTGTGATGAAAGTAAATGATTAACCAACACTTTGCAGCACCATTCATCAGATAACACTTTGCAGCACCATCTACCTACCCTATCTACTTAACACTACCATTTTCTTTTCTTTATTAGGGTGCATTTAGACTTGCAAACCCTTTTCAATCTTTTCCTTTTTACATGATAGATCTTATCTATTTCTACCCTTATTACATCCAAGGGCTCAGATTAAACTGTTGAGCACCTTTATTCACTCTACCTAGCTACTTATCTGCCAAGATTAAACTGTTTGGCTAGATATTTATTCTCTAATCTATAACATGAAATTGAAATATGACTAAGCCAAGTTTAAACAGTTTGACTTATTCAAGAATTGTGGCAAAAGTTTCACAAGCTGCACACAATTGATTTATTACAACAGAGTAAAAATTAGTGGCATTTGGATTTGCACACTTTCCTTGGTCTATTTTTTGCTTGGGGTTCATTTTTTCTCTTTTTGACAATTTTTATTCTTTTTACCCTTTGATCTTTCTTTTAGGGTATACCCTCTTTACATTTTTTAAATTTTTTGATTTTTTTGGTTTTCAAGAATATGGAACACCTTTGCTCAAGTAAGAAGGTTTGAACATATTCCATACTTCCATCAAGACAATCATGAAAGATGAAACCTATTGATATAGGATGCTAACAGACTCCACCTAAGTCCCGAATTGAGACTTCAACTGAACCTATCCAAGCAAATATAACAGAGAAAGAGGTAGGTAAAGATAATGAAACGATTGATCAGTAGGGACCTGAAGGCCTTAGGATGTCTCTGCCCCCATTCCCTGAAAGGCTAACTCTTCCTAGACTGTTAATCTCTCCATACTTTGACATATTGGGGGAATTGAGAAACCTCTATATCAAATTTCCTCTCCTCCATGCCATCCAAGACATTCCCATCTATGCAAAGACAATTAAAGAACTATGTGGAAAAAATAAATTAAACAAAACAAAGGTTGTGCCCACCGTTCATGTGGTAGGGGCACTATCTGATTTGTTACTGGGTAAGGAATCACATGTCAAATATGAAGACCTAGGAAATCCCATTGTGATTGTGCGAATCTCGGGTCACTCATTTCCAAACACGTTGGTCGATTTAGGGGCAACCATTAACATCCTAACTACGTGGGCCTGCAAAAGACTGGGCATATCAGCTTTAGAACCTATGGCTACACTGTTAGAATTGGCTGACAGGTCTGTTATCAGACCGAAAGGAATAGTGCAGGACATCCTGGTATCTGTGGACTCATGGGAATATCCAGCTATTTTTTTAGTTATTAATCCAAAGAACAGGATGGACGGGCATCCATTGATTCTTGGGCGACCTTGGTTGGCCACAGCCGATGCTTACATAGGCTGCCGAACAGGCAGTATGAATATCACTAGAGGGGATTCTATAAAAAATATCACCATTTATCCACCTGCCAAACCAATCTTACCCACTGTAAAAATTCACAAGCCCCCATGCACATACTGGGAGCAAAAAATTCGTTCACCCCTGACACTAGTGGAAGCTCTTGAATTTAAGGATCAAACTGAAGACGACATAATCAATAATTTTATGAGTCAGCCACCCACATCTGGAAATTTAAAATGTCAAATGTTGAAAACAGTCCTCGAAGACGAAACTCAAAAGGATCCCATGACAGACCTTGAGGATCAAAATATTCCCACAACCACTGTACGTAACAACATACCTATTGAAATTGAGCCAGGCAAGATTCTGAATATTAATGGCAATTTGGATGATGACCAAAAACAAAAGCTCATAAAAGTCCTTCGGAAGTATCAAGGGGAATTTGCTTGGGATTACCCAGACATGAAGGGTTTAGAACCTCAGCTATGCACCCATCACATTTATACCGATAATTAAATCGGTCCCATTAGGCAACCCCAACGATGGCTAAACCTGCACTTAAAAGAGATTGTAAAAGAGGAACTGCAAAAGAAATTAGATGTGAATTTCATTTACCCTATTTGAGATAGAAAATGGGTCTCCCCTCTAGTAGTCGTTCCTACTAAGAATGGGAAATGGAGAATCTGCGTAGATTACAGAGAATTGAATAAAGCAATGCAGAAAGACGACTTCCCCCTCCCCTTCATTGACCAGGTCTTGGATACATTGGCAGGGAAATGGTTCTTTTCCTTCCTTGACGGGTTCAGTGGTTACAATCAAATCCAAATAGCTCCCGAAGATCAAGATAAGACAACCTTTACTTGCCCATGGGGTAATTTTTATTACAGATTTCTACCATTTGGGTTATGCAATGCCCTAGCCACATTTTAGAGGGCCATAATCAACATTTTCTCTGACTTAATAAATGAGGGGCTGGAAATCTATATGGATGAATTCACACCATATGGAGAGGACTTTGATCAAGCTCTAGAAACACTAGAAAAGGTGTTAGAACGATTTATTGCTACTAGGTTATGTATAAGAAATGAAAAATGTCACATGATGATGACTGAGGGGGTGATCCTAGGTCACTACATTTCTGCAGCTGGAATACAGGTAGATCCGGCTAAGATAGAGGTAATCCTTCTATTAGCCACACCTTGTACACAAACAAAGGTATGCAGTTTTCTTGGATATGCAGGATATTATTGCAGATTTATAAAGAATTTCTCACAAATAACTACACCTTTGTATGCATTAACTGGAAATGTTGAATTCCATTGGACTGACAAATGTGACACCGCTTTTGCAGTTTTGAAGAAACTGGTCTCGACAGCATTGATTATGCGATGACCTAATTGGAAATTTCCTTTTCACATCTCTTTAGATGCATCCGATATAGCAATAGGAGCAGTCCTTGACCAAGAATAAGACAAAAAACCTTATGCCATTTATTATATCAACAAAAACCTCGCTCCTACCGAATTAAGTTATACTGTGACCAAAAAGGAGTTCCTAGCTGTCATTTATGCTATTAATAAATTTAGGCACTATATAACTGGTTATCAAGTATTCCTGTATACTGATCACTCTGCCATTAGATATTTAGCCAATAAACCAGTCACGAATGGGAGAGTAACTCGTTGGTTGCTGTTGTTGCAAGAATTCGATATAACAATCAAAGATCGTCTAGGAAAAGAAAACGTAGTCGCAGACTTCCTGTCCAGGGTTCAAAAGTCGGATGACACCCTAGCAGTTGATGATCAGTTCCCTGATGAACATATGTTTGCTGTAGCAGTAAAAACACCATGGTATGCAGACGTGGCAAATTACCTAGCAGTAGGGAAGCTGCCCAGACACTTAACATCAAGAGAACATAAACTGATTGTACAACATAGCGCAATATTCTCTTGGATTGGTGGATGCCTCTTCCATACAGGGGCCGACTTGCACATAACGTAGATGCATAAGACAAGAAGAAATCTATGACATATTACGAGCATGTCACGATGAACCTTGTGGCAGCCATTTCACAGAACGCAGAACAGGGAATAAAGTGTTACAATTAGCCTATTATTGGCCTACGATTTTCAAAGACGCAAAAAAAATATGTCCAGGCCTGTGATAGCTGCCAGAGAATGGGCCGCCCAGGCCAAGCTGATGAAATGCTGCTACAACCACAATTGGTGGTAGAACCATTCGAACGATGGGCGTTGGACTTCAATGGAACATTCAACCCGCCATCAAACCAGAAAGTCTACATGTTGGTTGCCACAGATTATGTAACCAAATGGGTAGAAGTAGTGGCCTTGTAAAGAGCCACGGAAGAATCGGTGATTATTTTTCTTTTTGAGCTATTCGTGTGATACGGTCTGCCACAAGAAGTGATAACATATGGAGGGGCACAATTCAGAGGTAATAAAATTACATCTTGCACGCTAAGAAATCACCATATCATCCACAGAGTTACGTCTCCTTACCACCCATAGGAAAATGGGCAATTCGAAAGCACCAACAAAGTCTTGGAGGCAATCCTTACCAAAACGGTAGCAGCACATCGTCGGGACTGGTCACTAGACTACCAGAAGCCTTATGGGCTTATCGTACAACCTGGAAAAACACCATTGGATATTCACCATATCAGCTAGTATTTGGGAGAGAACCTATCTTCCCTATTGAATTCAAAATCAAAACTCTGAGAACAGCCCAGGAAGTAGGGTTGGATTTAACAGAAGCCCAAGCTAGAAGACTCCAAAAAATAAATGAATTAGATGAAATACGATTACTAGCCCTGCAATGCACAGTGATCATCCAACAACAGCGAGCTAAGTGGCATGACAACCTTATCAAGAAGAAGGTATTTCAAAAAGGAGATTAGGCACTCCTTTATGACTCCAGATTCCAAGATTTTCCAGGTAAATTACAAACAAGATGGCTCGGTCCATACGGGATTCAGGAAGTACACAACAATGGCACACTCACCTTGATCACCATAGATGGGTCTGGTTCAACATTTAGAGTCAATGGGCACAGGGTACGCCTCTATCGCAAACCTCTCACGAAAGAATGTTTTTGCCAATAGGTACGAAACGATCCCACCATCCAAGTTGTGGCACAAAGGGGTGATAGCCCCACAAACTCAAGTACATGAGAAGTTTGCTACCATCATTTGTAAATAATGTATATAAGTTCTTTACTTTGTTGTACATTCTTCATACGCACAATTTTTCTTCTCTCATCTTCTTAAGAGTTGTGTTTTTCTCTCTTGCTGTTCAATCCCTAAACGGCTGCTGTTCAATCTAATTGAACAACTGTTGCTCAAACGGATTGAACAGCCATGTTTTTGTGTTTTTGCTGTTCGATTCTTGAATGACTTCTGTTCAATTCTCGAATGGCTGTTGTTCAACCGGATCGAACAGCCGTATTTTTTTGCTTTAATTTTTCTTGTTGTTCAATTCTCGAACGGTTGTTGTTCAATTGTCAAACGACTGTTGTTCAAAAACCGTGTTTTTGCGTTTTTATTTTTCTCACTGTTCAATTGTTGAATGGCTCCTATTCAATTGTCGAACAACTGCTGTTCAACTGGATTGAACAGCTGTGTTTTTGCGTTTTTATTTTTTTCTCTATTCAATTCTCGAACGACTGTTGTTCAATTCTCGAATGGCTACTATTCGACCGGGTTGAACAACCAAGTTTTGTGTTTTTCTCCCTGCTGTTCAAACTTTCCAAACAACCGCTATTCAATCCAATTGAACAACTGTTGTTCAAATTGAATAACATTGTTTTTACATCCTATTATTCCCCTTATCCAGCACCCCTTCCCTAATCTACAATCGAGCTATAAAGGCATCTCTGAGTAGGGAATGGTCGTTGAAGAAAGAGAGGGAAACAAAAAAAATTACCAATATGATGATTCTTTGGCACTATAACCCTTAAACAGGGAGCTGACATTGTACATACATGAAATGAAAGGCTAAGTCCTCCCCAGTTCAAATATGTTATCATACAATACATGACCTTATGATGGTATATCTTTCAGCACTATTCGAGTAATATTTTTCTCCAATATGAAGAAATGGGAATAAGGGGTATTAATTGTATTGGCATTCTTTCACTCTTCTCACCATCCCTAACTTTTAAGGAGTTAATGATCCTCCCTCTATGTATAAATAAGCAACCATATGCATTCATGAAAATTAAAAAAAAAAGAGAGGATAGGGGGTTTCATCACGAGCCAACCTACCATGATCATAAGGATTTAACAAGTGACATGCCCACAATGGTCACCACACCAGGGTAATGACCTTCTCATCTGCTTGAAGGACAGGAGGTCTCATCACGATCTGGCCTAATCACTCTGTTACAATCCTAGTGAATGGCACAGTGACTATCTAGCTATCACACCAGCACAGTGACCTCCTTATAAATCAAAATGCTATGATTCAAAAAGACGTATTGTGCTTACATGAAAATTTTTAAGAGAGGATAGGGGGTCTCATCACGAGCCAGCCTACCATGTTCATAAGAGCTTAGCAAGTGACATGCCCATAATGGCCACCACACCAGGGTAATGACCTTCTTATCTATTTGAAGGACAAGAGGTCTCATCATGAGCCGGCCTGATCACCTTGCTACAACTCTGGTGAGTGGCACTATGGTTATCTGGCTATCATACCAGCATAGTGATCTCTCGACAAAATTGGAAGAATAACTATTTCTACATAAGGATTCCAGCTCATTCTTTTGGGTTAAAATAGCAACCCTGTCGAGGCTATGAACGCCTGCTGGCAGCAGTGGCTCTGCTTATGGTATGAAAATATGTTTCATCAAATAGCCAATTACTCTTTATATATGCTTTATCTTCCATTCTTCTTCCATAAGCTATTACTGGAATTAGTGATAATTATAATCTACCACATGAATAACTAACAGAGATATGCTTACATATTTGGACCCTGGGATGACAACACCAATCATCACTTGTCTCAGTCTTGCTTCTGTCATAAATTTTCATTGAAGAAAGACATCATATCATAATAATAGTTATACTATTCCCTCTCCCTTTCTGGTCACTTCCGCACAAGATGCAATTATGGCAAAACTTTGAAAACTGACCTTTACAATGCGTATGCTAGTAATTACTTAACGCCCTGAATCTTGAAATCCATGACCTTCTCCTTCGCGTACAAGTCATTATTACCATATCCTGACATTCCCCTGTTCGCATTCATGATTGGCCAAATCCCTTTTGTACTTGAGGACGTGGGCACCCTTTCTTTTATGGAGGGGGTGTAATTAGTCTTAAAGTGGCAAGCATGCGAAATTTATGCACAAATCCCGTTAGATACAATGATAAGACCAGAGGAATACTGCAATTAAGGCATGAAGTTATCTGCATAGAGCCACAATTTCTCTTTCACTTGCATACAAAATTTAGTCGAAACAACAGAGCCAAGAGAGAATACAAGCAAAAGAAGAGACCCAAGAAAGCACACCAGCTATGGGAGGAAATTCCCTTCGAAATGATCCTGTTTTCAGATATAGCTAGCGCCATCCTCTAGCAAGCCGATTGGCTGACATGCGTACACCGATTACAGGGATTTGGTATGGAAATTTCAATTGTGTTTCTGCAAAATCTGTAAGAAGGTCAGACCAGAATCAAGGGCCGAATTATACCAGTCACAGAGGAAATTATTGTTGGAGCCTCTGGAATACCAGCAGAAGGGGAAAGATGGACAAAGATACATCTCCTCCTACGAGAGGCAGTAGCAGCATATCAGGATCCAGAGGAGCCATTGGAGATAAAAGGGAAAGGGATTAATCCTAACTCTCTACACCAACTATGGTAGGAACTGACGACGTTCATCCAAAGGTTCATTACATGTGATGAACATTAGGATGTCGTAAAACCTTGCCAGCTTAAACTCCTAGCTGTACTTACGCAAAATATTTAAGTTAATTTGCCTGCTTTCTTAAATTCCATATTGCATGATACTGCTATTCGATTAAGAAGAGCCAAAAATCCCCAAGTAGTAGTCAGTCACCTTGGGTTAATTAAACTAGTCATCATACATGAGTTGGATAAGTAGCAGATAGCCTGGGACAATTTTGTTAACCTTGCTGCACAGGAACCTGAAATAAACCTTGGTGAAACCAAAATTGAGCTTCCCAGGGTAAACATACCTAGAAGAAAAAGGACTCGAACTGCAACCTCAGAACCAAGAAGGAAAAAATGGTCCAAAACACTGCAAGGAACCTCAAACCTCATAGAGGATGCAGGACCATCCCACCCTCAAAACACACCCTTACAAGACTTCGAGGAAGAAATGACTTGAGTCCTAGAACAATTGAGGACAGACTATGAATCTAGAAACCCATTAGGAGCAGAAGAGCAAGAGGAACCCATAGATAAGTTTGCCACCACCAGCATATCTGGTCACACTAAAGTCCTACCCGACCAAAAGGAACTACAGGATGATGGGGCTATGTCCCCTCTTGGGAATTATGAGGTGAATAACAAAGGGTAGGCAGAGGAGAGAACAGAATCAAAAAACCAGTCAGGTGACATTGTCCCTGTGGAGCAAGACATAAGCATAGAAACAGTCCCTTTGACACCAGGAGGTAGCACTGCCCCACCCAGTCGGGACCCTCATGCAGAAGTAAACTCTGAAGATCAAATAAGAAACACCATCACAGGCAACCCTGAGGTTGAAAACACCATCCTTGAAAATGGGAATATCGCTCCTCCACCACCTGCTGAAATTAGGTGAGGTGAGGATCAGCCAAAAATAAAATTAAGAAATTGAACCGGGCCTGTAGAATATTAAAGAAAATGGTGAAATATCTGAGGAAACAACTAAAGGAGGAGAGAAGGGCTCGAAAGCCAAAGAAGGAAACCACCACCGCAGGAACTCAAACATAATTAGCCGCCAACTTGATAAACACTGTTGAAGCCGAGATGCAGACTGACTTGGCTGACATTGTTGAGGCTGAGGTACAAACCGACTTGGTAGCCACTACAAAGGCCGAGGTACATACCAATTTAATTGATACAGCTGAAACTGGGATACAGATTGACCAAGCAGGTACTACTGAGGCCGAAATTCAGACAGAACTAGCAAATACCATTGAAGCTTCTACACAAACTGAGCAGAAAACTACAGAAGAAAAGGAGACCCAAACAAAGGAAGCCCCTGCCTATACCCCCCTGGTAGAGAAAGTTGTTTATCAGAAATTACACAATGAACTGGTGCAAACACAACATGCGCTAGCACAATGTAGGAAGGAGGTGGTGCCAGTACAAGAATACCAAGCACTACTAAAGAAATTCACAAACCTCTCCTCTATAGAAGACGAAACATTTTCCCAGCTCAGAGAAGAACATGCAAAGCTAAAAAATGCAGAAGAGCAGATGGAGCAATCCAAGAAACAAATCACCATGATTTGTTCTCTGTATAACGATGCACTATCATGCAGGTCACCGGCCACCAACTATGCCCTGTTCTTAACAGAACAATATTTACTGCTGAAAGTCAAGGCCATCAGGGCAGGAAAGTCTAAAAATTTTAGTACCATAGAAGAATTTGTCCACTGCTGTAATGAGCAAGATGAACAAGTCCAACGCCTCCTATGTGAACTTTACATGCACAATTTATTTCTAGAAGAGGACACGGAAAACAATCCTAGTCCCTTTATAGGAGATGTACAGCTCCAAGCCTTCCTCTCATTCGCCAAGAACTAGATTAAGTGGGCCAAGGCCTATAACATCTTCCAAAAGAGAGGGCATGGCCTAGACTTGTGGGTTAGAGGGGAACCTACAAAACCCCTACAACTATTTATCCAGCACAAGAACTTCATGCGAAGGCAAGGTGTAAGGACTCGGCTGGGGCCCATCCATAAGGACATAATAGAAAATGGACAAGATTACTTTGAATACATTTGAGAAGCAGCCTTGGCAGCAACTAAACAAAGGTGGATGGCCTCCATGAACAACGTAAAGAATAGGGAACCATTTGGCTATATGAATTTCAAGGTTTCTGCCTCCAGATTCCTCTCATACAGTAACCTGGTCTTTAGCATGGGGCCTGCATGGCTAGGATGTAGGTACAGAAGCCCTCTACTCTGGTATCCTCCTAAGGAATATAATCATAATCATGAGTTACCGGAGGGGCACGCAAGCGCTGCCTTCGCAATAATGAGACAGAAATAGAGTTTCAGAGCATACAAGGAAAAGGTCTACCCCGCCTACTCCCTAACACAGTTGCATCTCAACCATCTGTTTGCATGAGGACATGCAATTAGGTAAGCATGGGAGTATATGTTGGGCCGGAATTAAGGAGCAGTTGAACCAACGGCGAATGGAAGACACCCGAAAGACATGAATGTATGAGCCGACAGAAGGCAAAGAGATGGATTCGAGCTCGAAGACTCAAACGACAGCCACACGCAACAACTTTCATTTGGAGAACACCATTTCATTACATGGAAATGACTTTTAAAGGGCTAGGGATGAACTAGATAGGGAGTCGAATAGGAATTTTCACTCTGTAATCAGCGCATCAAGACAAAGCTATCATATTGTATTCCTGTATTATCTTTTGAGTTTTGATGTTTTGAACAATCACCTTTTGAGGTTTTCATTGCGTTAAAAATTCTAGTGGTTTGGGCCCAACCCCTAGGATTTTCCTTGTCAATTCTGTGCTGTGAGTTAGTTAGAGAATCCATGTTCAGTTATCTGATGCAGTTGTAAAATAATTTTCTACTCAATAAAGTTACAATTTTTCTTCCTTCAAAATAGTTTAGCATTTGTATTTCTTGATTCAAAATAATCGCATTTCGTATCTTCTGGTTTGTATAATAATGCTTCATAGCTATTAGACATTTCCATTTTCTTACAACACATTTGCAATCGATTTACAAATCGCAGGATAATTACCGATCAATGATTACTTGTCTTTATGGATTAAATCGTCCTTTCAACTCAGTGAGGCGTCCAATTGTTGATTAATGCTAGTTAGTCAGTTTACAAAGAGACTTCCATTGCAAAATTATATAAGTAATTGTTGCTGCTTTCGTTTAGATTGCTTTCATTTAGATTCCTTTCATTAAGATTGCTTTCTGTTAGATTGCTTTCATTTCGATTGTTGTTCAATACATTAAGAATGTTGTTCAATTCATTGTTTTTCAGTTCCTCAAGATTGATGTTCAAACCATCGTTATGCTGCTCAACCATAGGTTTCTCTCTTCTATGCTAGACAGAATAATTAGTCATAATCTATCAAACCATTCCCCTTTAAGTTGATTAATTTCAGAAGATTGGATAACCCTTTCTCATAAACAACATAGAGTAACTACCAGTTGATCTCACTTGCATACATTGTGCTGACACTCTTGAAATAAGAATACTTACCTCGGGTTGACAATTAAATGAGAAGCACTAAGGTTGCCTATAATAAGCCACCTTTGTGAAACAAACATCAGGTAAAGAGCCTATGATGATATAAGTTAGAGGAAGATGGCTTCTAAAGCTCGAAATGATGTATCATGGCATGATGATTCATTTTTTGAAGTTGGGAAAATATAATCTATTTTGTGAAACTACTAAAGAAGTATTGGAAGATATAAATACAAATCCTTGGACACTCCAAAGTTCAAGATGTTTTTGAAATTGAGATGGAAACCGAAGTTGATTGAAGCATTGATGTTCCGTTTAGAACATCCATCTGTATAACTACAATGATGTGCATAGAACCTGAGTCGATTCATGATTGAGTCACTTCATTCACATTGAGTTGCCACCAAGAATCCTTCTAGATGTTTGCATGAGATGATATATTCTTCGTTTGTAATATTCCTCCTATGATATATGAATGTATGGATACTGAGCACATATGAGTGTTGCCTAAGTATGAGATCTACATTGATGATAGGTCCATAGCATGACTGAGGTTGAGTATGATGTTGCTAGCATGGCTAGCTATGAAGCAGGATAAAGAAGTGTTTGAAGAGATGTTTGAGAAAGTAATGAATATGCCATGAATACATTGCGATGACATAGAGAAGCAAAGAATCCCATATATTTATTGTTGGGACTAAGATACTCTCATATATTGAGACAGTGCAGTTGTACCATACAAGCTTAGGCTTGTGATTGGAACCTCCTTGATAGGGAGGATGATTATGGTATCCTTTTGTGATTTATATGATTATTTATCCTCTAACATGACATTTTATTTAATGTCATGTATAAACATGAGACAACTGCTACTGATAGATGATTATTACTTGATAAAAGTACGATGATATGAGTATGATGAGAGCAATGCTGATCGAGGACACTGAGCCAAGCTCTTCCTCCCCTGTCTGAACTCCCAGGGTATGGAATTGAGACTAAGGGCTCTTGGGTTGAGGGAACTCTAGAAAATAGGGTGTTATCCCTATATGTTACCCATAGGGTTGGAGTAGTAGCTCACCCTATGTTGTATAGTATATCCCAATTGGCATCATACCCACAAGATTGAGCTTGTTGGGATTATCCCTCTCTGTCTGGCCAACAGACGGGGAGGATTGGAGGCATGTGATCCTTACCTCTTTATAAGTTGAGTATCTCATCCAAGCTATATTATGATGCAGGTGTTCTACCACATGACTATTCAGGGTCATTGCTGGGAAGATCAATAGGCAATAGGATGGGTTGAGTTGTAGCTCCCCTATGTTGCATATTGCTTGATATGGGGTCATAGTAGTAGCTCCCCCATGAGATTATGAAATAGTAGCATGTCCCTGATGTGATTTTAGGTTGATTTTTGCTCCTTGATATGATATTTTATGATGATGTGGGTCGTATATTTGACGCCCCGTCGATTTTTTTGGTTAGTAGCACAATGACATTTCCAGGTAGTAGCTTGATGACATACTTCCAGGTAGTAGCCCATTGATAGATATTCTAGGTAGTAGCCTGTCAACTAATATTTTGGGTTGTAGCCTTCCAACATATATTCCGAGTAGTAGCTCACTGACAGAGATTCCAGTTAGTAGCCCGTTGACAGAGATTCTGGGTAGTAGGCCGTTGGCAAAGGTTTTGGGTTGTAGCCCAATGAATAGAGAGTGGTAGCTTAAGCTCTCCTCTGGTAGAAAATTATTCTTCTTCTACATTCGAGAATATTCAACATATGAGTAGGGACAATCAAGTAAGTAAGAATTTGCAAGAGATCTACTTTGATGATTCAGTATGATGAGATACTTGAGATGGGATGTATGTCATATTGATCGATGATCATATATTGGCAAGTGGAATTCTCCCTAGTTGAGGGGTAGTGTTAAAATTATGCAACTGTGGTAAAATTCCACTTTGTGTAGCTCATATGATGAAGATAATAATGGAAATAGATTCCTCTTTTTGAGAGGACCAAAATTGACCTAAAGATCACCTTATTTGGACAAGCAGAAGTTGGTTTATGAATTTATGTACCCACTCATGTATATTGGATCACGTTGGCCTCAACATCAAGTGGACCCTCATGGAAGCCTATAAATAGAAGAGACATCAAGCTCATTTTGGACACATTTATCAAGCTCTCTTATTCTCTTGTATTTTTTCTTAGCTCGCACAGGTTTGATGGAAGGAGTTCGCGCGAAGGTACGAAATCACAGGTCCAAAGCTCACACAAAATTTAGGGTTTCTGTTTTGGCCGCAAGCACAAAAATGGTGGATTTTAGCTTTAGCCACAGGCTTGCTATGGGCATGGTAGAGGCTAGGGACCCATATCCACAGGCATAGAGTGTTGTGGTAGCGGCTAGGACTTTAGAGGCAGACCGAGCTGCACTCACCCATAGTCATAGGCACATAGTGTCCTGGTAGCGATAAGGGACCCATAATTGTAAGCATAGAGTGTTATGGTAGTAGCTAGGGCCTCAGAGATGAAACTACAATATTCCGAAGTTTCTGCTCAGTGACAACAATGTTCAACAATATGCTACAAGCAGTGAAAATATATTATAGTCATTAGAATAAAAGTTTAGATGTTTAGATGCGTTTCATGGATATTCTAGTTGTTGTGAAGATATGGATCATTGTACTCTCCTTTTCTGAATTAGTTGATGACAATATACTAGAAAAATAATTTGCAAGGGTTTTCCCCATAGTGGGTTTTTCCATGGTCTCCGACCAATCCTCATGTCTCTATGTGTGCATGATTTTCTTCCTATGTTCCTTTATGTTTCGCTGCATTGATGATGATGCTATTGTTCTTTCTACATAGCTGCAAATGCTAATGAATAATGATGTAAATCTGAATAATTTTATGATGCTATGGGGTGAACTTAATTTTTTAATGAAGAAATTCAATTATCAAAGAAAATAACAATATAGCCCAATGATAAATTAACAGATGAGAACAAACAACATAGTCAACCCTATGGTGCAATCAATCATGAAATCTCGTAAGTCAGAAAGATGCCATGATGTATTTGCTACTAAACAAATTTATGAAGCCTGTTGTTCGGAACATGGAACATGTTTCTTCAATAGTATTTAACATGAAAGTATAAGAGCCAAAACTCTTAAATCTTCCTATTGTAACAACTCCATTATCCTCATCTCAATTGAATCATGATTAACCTTGATATCCAAACAATGATTAGGCATAGGATCTTCTTGAAAAATAAAATTTGAATGCAATATGGGTGGCAGTTTGTGAAAGAGATAAAATTTTGGTTGGAGTAAATATTGTTCCTGCTACAATAAAATTTGATTGGATTGGCCGCATGAATGTCGGCTGAACCAACAATGGCGGGATGGGTCGGTGCTGGTGGACGACACCTTTCAATCTTTTGGCTTGGATGAATCGGACTGCAGGTTTATGCTAAGGCGTGCAGCCTCAAATTCTGGTTTTATATTCTTCCTCTGTAATGATGGTTGTATTGTTTATTTGCACCCCATTTTATGTTACCCAGTTTGACTGGTTTTTCCTACTTCCCTTACAAATTTCTCGCCTACTTTTGCTCTGGGTTCCTCGCGAGTGAAGGGATCTCTCGGCTGGAATCGCGGGTCTTAAGCCACTGACCTGGTTGTCACTCTCCTCTCTGTCACGACAGCCTGAAAACAGGGACCTCATAATTTCATTTGTCATTCACTTGACCCCAACTATTCGTTCCCATCCAGTGTTTTGTTATAGATCTCAGAACAGGGTGCTTTTGGCACAAAGTGGTTTTTAATATCAAGAACGGGGGTTTTACTGTGTGGTTGAGAATGATGAATGATGAGGTGGATTACTCCTCGAACCACCTGGAAACTTCTCAAATCTGGGTTGGCTATTCCTCATACAAGACATTTGGACCAGAGGATGAGGTGGAATTGGGCAACAAAGATGTGGTGGCAATGGAAATTGGTGAATCATCCATGCCGCATCACAAGTGGAGGAAACGCCTCCGGTCTCAACGACGGTTTGCACAAAACCCATATTCCCCCCCATGGCATCTCCTGCTTATTCCATTCCATCACATTCTGTATTGAGGTTATGGAAACAACAAGCACAGGAGACTCCAGATGAATTGGGTTATTTTGAGATAGGGCTGAATTTTGGGAGTGGATCTCAGGAGGGAACCCTCGATTTCGAGCAACTGGAAATCAATCAGGGGGAATAACATGCCAAACGCTTAACGGGATAAGAGGTGCCAGCCACCGTTGCGACATCCAGGTGCTTTGAGGGCATTCCTTACATATCACCCCCGTCGGAAGTGCCCAAGAGCTTTGACTCGGATGACAGCCCTGAAGCAGATGGAGTAAGGTGGGACATGGTCTCTAACAGGGGTAAAAAGAAGCACTGGTGTACCAAGAGCAGAGCTAGAAGAAGAGACCTTATCTTTGGGCAGGGTGTAGGCATGGAGAATTTGGAACACACCTCCTAGACAATACTGGTGGGTAGAATCAGAGGCAGGAACTACACCACCGATAGACTCAAAATTTGGATGGCTGAGATATGGGGAAAATATTTGACACAACTTTCGAGGATCCTGACCATGAACCGGGGCTAGTTTGCGCTCATTTTTTCTCAACAAAACATGGCGGATTGGGTACTTACAAAGTACTATCACATAGAGATGACCCCAATCTTACTGAAGAGATGAGAACCCCTCTTTGACCTGGACAAGGAGAAGTCAGGTGCTGGTCCGACTTGGGTTAGATTGCCAGGATTACCATTACACTTCTAGAATGAAGAAGTCCTCTGGTTCATTGGAGAGGACATGGGGATCTATTTGGATCATGATCGATCCTACCTCAAGACAGGAAACATATCTGGGGCGCGGATTATCGTTCATCTGGACATGAGGGAAGGACTTGTCAATGCTTTCAATATCCATGTCAACGATATGGTTAGAGTATAAATTATTAATTATGAAGGGGTTCCCTTCAGATGCAGGCGATGCCATGGGGTGGGGCACCTGTACAAGCAGTGTCCACTCATCATTTTGGCCTCTTCTCTAGCGAAAGTTTTTGTACATGCAGAGACTCAAACGGACTGGGGGGAGGAGGAGAAGTGGGCAAAGGCTTTAGTGTCGGCTGCACCTGCACATAGAACTCCTGTTGAAGATATATCAGTTCCTTCTTTGCGCCCGATGTCTCAGCACCGTTCCATCCATCGACTGGAGCAAAACTACTCTCCTATTTCGGGTAATAATCTCATTACATCCCTTTCAAATTATACTGCATTGCATTGTACTACTTCCCATGCTATGTCAATTGCATTCCCTTATATTAGTTTTTTCAATTGTAATCTGGATCCCCTTAGCTGTCCTGTTGCAACTGCTCCTCCTAATATTTCCTGGCCCAACCCCCACACCATTGGTGGTGATTCCTCTGGCCTCTCGCTTTCAGGCTCGTGCCCATCTGTGGGACATCGATATAACCTCAAATCGCATGCTCGACCCATTGACCCTCTTGAATTTGGCCTCAGAGCAGACTTTGAAGTGTCTTATCCTAAAACATCGAGTGGTCAACCCTCATCCATCACCAAAGCTATCAAAAAGGCTGGTTTAGAGGTTATGGCTGGCACTCAATACTCCATTGATCGGGTACTTAGAGAAAAGAAAACCCAGGGCAGTGGTGATCCATGATCTACCTCTCCCTTAACTGTCGAGGTTTGGCCAGTTTTGATAAAAAAATGGCACTCAAACGACTTCTGGCTCATGTTCATGTGGATGCCCTCTTCCTTCAGGAAACTATGGGCAAAGGTACATATGTTACTAGTATTTTGTCTTAACTACTCCCTGACTGTACTTTTCAGACTATTGATGCCCGTGGGTGATCTAGTGGTTGTGTTGTGGGACTCAACAACAGATCTGGCCTGATTCACAACTGGTGGGGAAGGGATGGCATCCTGGGAGCCGACATTACTACCTGAGAATCTGATATCTCAATTACACTAATCAATGTATATGGTCCCTATCACCATAGAGAGGAATTCTAGGATTATTGGATGCACAAAACTATTTTCAAAAGAGACAACATCATTATGGGAGGGGATCTAAATTTTTCCACTGGTCTCTCGGAATCCTCGGGTCCGTGTGCCACATTAGACCCAAAATATGCATACTTTGAGAAGATGATTGATGGGGTGGATCTTCTGGATCTCACCATGTCGAATAAACTCCCCACTTGGAGGAATAGAAGGGTTGGGGAGGCTGCTTTGGCCAGAAGACTTGGTCGGGGATGGGGGCTCCGAAGAACACTCTCCAATATATATATACCTTGAATTTTGGTTGGGTAAATAAAAATCCCGTTCCCCTTTCAATTTTAATTCCAACTGGCTCGAGGAGCCTGAATTTCACTCTATGGTCAAGTGCGAATGGCAACATTGTGAGCAATGTCCCGATATGGAGCCTTCTCGGGTTCTCTACAACAATCTGGCTAGATTGAATTCTCGCACCAGCATCTGGGCTAGAAGTAAGAAAAAATAAGAGGAGGAGTCATTATCAAACATTGATAATGAATTGAGGAATATGACTGGCTCAAATGTGCTAGGATTTCTATCAGCTGAGACTAAGGAAATACTTATCTCTCTAGAATTGGAGAAAGACAAGATCTTTAGGAAACAGGAAGAGGAATGGAGGCTCAAGAGTAGGGTTATCTGGTTACAAGCTGGAGATGAAAATACAAGATTCGTTCAACAATGGGCCAAAGGAAAAAGGATCATCAACACTATCTAGGACCTTAAGGAATTGCATGGAAGAATGGATCATACTCACTCCCATCTTGCAGACTTGGGAATAAATCACTTCTCTAATCAATACAGGGATCCAAGGAATGCTAATATATTGGATATCATGTAGATTTCTTGATCCATGCACAATTTTGTGGAGGAGGATAGTTTGGAGGACCTGGATGCCCCGACCACCATGGGTGAGCTTGAGGGGGTTCTCAAATGGTTTAAAAAGAACAAAAGCCCCGGACTTGATGGGTGGCCTATTGAATTTTACCTTACCTTTTTTGACCTCATTGGTAAGGACCTCCTTCAGGTCATTGAAGCTAGTAGGACTTCTGGTTACATATACGATGGATTTAGTTCTACCTTCATCGCCCTTATACCCAAAATTGATAAGCCCCAATCCTTCAATGACTATCGACCGATCTCTCTTTGCAACTTTATCTATAATATTATAGCCAAGATTATTGCTAACCGCATTAAGCCTATTCTCTCCCGGCACATCGCCAAAGAACAATTTTCCTTTCTCAATCATAGACAAATCCACGAAGCAATTTGTATTGCACAAGAGGCCTTGCACTCCATCAAACTCAGGAGCCTTAAAAGAAACATCCTCAAAATTGACCTTGCAAAAGCTTTTGATTGTGCCAATTGCAGTTACCTACAACTCATCGTTATTCATATTAGATTCCCACATTCCTTCACTAATTGGATTATGGGACGTATTACTAATGCCACTTTCAACATTCTTATAAATGGTGCAACATCTAACTTCTTCCATGCAGGTCGGGGACTTAGGCAAGGATGCACAATCTCTCCTTTACTGTTCTTATTAATTATGGAAGGACTGTCCACTCTTCTGGAAAAAGAAAAAGAAGATGATTCTATTCATGGTGTCAGAATTGTAGATTTTGTACAACTGACCCATCTGTTGTTCGTGGATGATGTTCTTATATTTCTCGATGGACCTCCTCACGACATTATTAAATTTTTGAATTTACTCAGGATGTTTTGTAAAGCTACTGGTATGGACCCTAACAACAGTAAATCCACCATCATGTTGGTGTACTACATAGACTTTGAATGCAAACATTCCCTGGCTCTTTTCAATTTTTCTCGTAAAGATTTGGAAGAAGGTATTAAATACCTTGGATTTCAATTAAAACCTAATGATTATTGCATCAATGACTGGAACTGGCTTATTGCGAAAGTGGAGCACAAATTCAATATATGGCAGCAAATATGGCTCTCCAAGGCTAGCAGGCTAGTACTTATAAAATATTTTCTTGAAGCTATTACCGTGTATTTGATGGCACTATCTTAGATCCCCAAAGGTGTAATAGCTAGGATCCAACAGATATATAGGCACTTCCTTTGGAGAGGTAAACATGATGGTCGTACCTATGCATGTATTGCTTGGAGCAAGATTGCAAAACCAAAAGGTTGGGGGGATTGGGGACTAAAAGACCTTAACCTATTTGCCTCAGATTTGGCTGCCAAAATGGGTTGGAATCTCATCACCAATAATAGTCTGTGGTAGGAAGTTACATACTTCAAATACATTGCACCTAGATCAACCATGGGCTGGATAAGAGGCCGCATCTGACCATCCCTGGGCACATCGATCATTTGGAAGGCTATCACTTGATCCATTCATCTCATTAAAAAAGTCTTGGCTTGGCGCATTGGTTCGGGGGATCAAGTTAAAATTGGAGTTGATGCTTGGTTGGGCAGTGACCATGAGTACCAATTTCCCATAGGAATCAGGCAACATCTGGCCCAGTCTGGGCACCTCTTTATCTCTCATATTGCTGATTCACTGAACACTACTTGGGCATCACAGGCATGGAAGTTGGCACATGAGCTAGCCATCCCTGAGGAATGGGGGCTGAACTGGAATTGGTTTCTTAGAGTGCTCATGGATTCAAACATTCAACTAACAGACCGGGATGATGAAATTCTTTGGGCCATTGCTCACACCAAAGGTGGGGTACAAAAATATGTGTGAATTACTGGAGCCACAACTAAAACTAAGGTGGTGGAAACACTTACGGAAATTGAAAGCGCCCCCCAAAGCCACGATATTCATGTGGTTCATCCTCACCAATTTCACTCCCACAGAGTATAATCTCACCAAAAGGGATATTCGCGGACCCTTTAGAAGTAGTTTATGTCACATGCAGGTCGAGGATGTAAACAATCTTTTCCTAGAATGCCATGCAAGTAAGCATATTTGGCATCTCATGACAACATCATTGGGTTGTACACTTTCTTAGCATGGAACCTCAGTTTCATTGGCATAGAATAATTGGTGGCAAGCTGCTACCAGACCAAAGGACCACAACATCCCCCTCCTCATTGCTTGGGGGACATGGCTGGCAAGAAATCAGGCCATATTTCTGGGCAATAATGTGGACTGGGACAACATATGCAGGCACATCTCTTCCATCTTCCATCTCATTCCAAACGATGAACCTTCACCTCACAACCGTATTATTGTCCCTGAAAATATTGATAGATCCATCCCATGGGCATACTTCAATGGCTCATCCAATGTGACCGGAAGTGGTGGAGGATTTGTACTACACCTATCAGACACTCACTGTTTTCATCTTAAGGTCGGCCTTGGACCTGGTACCAAAAATTATGCTGAACTCAACAACCTTAGACTCCTCTTGTTTGCCTGCGAGAAAAGTTGCAACAAACTACAGATATTTGGGGACTCTCAAATCATTATCAATTGGTTTAATCTTGTGGCACAATGTCATGCACACATTCTTAGATAATTTATGGATGATGTCTTATATTTAAAATATATTTTTGATTTCATATATGTTGCTCATATTTATAGGCATAGGAACCAAATGGCTAACATATTATCCAAAGAAGCTTTGCGGTTAGATTGGGGCGGATGGCACATTTTTGAACAGGATGGCCTGCATGAGTACCAATACTATCATCAACCATTCATTGATGGAATGGTGGAACCAGGAGCAGTCTAGATACAGACTACACAATTATGGTTTTTGTTTTTTTGCGGCTCGTTACTACATCTTTCTTATTTTTGTACATACCTCTGTATTTATTTCTATTTTTATTTTGCTACTGCACTTAATAGACATTGATGATGGCGGATTTTGACTCTACGGAGTATTTGGTACCTACCTGATCTTTGCATAGATGAATTATGCTGATGATGTAATATGTAATTTTTCTTACTTTAATGAAAAATTACGACTTTTTTCCTTGGAAAAAGACATTTGATTTGATTGTTCTTGAATCCTTGTGGGGATAGGAACTAACAAGGTCACTTGTTGATCCAATTCTCGATATGATATGGATTGGATAATTATATTGTTTGTCATCCATGTTGATGCTTTCAGAGTGGAAAAATTGGAGGAATCAACTCATGGGACCCTTTTCTCAATGAGTCCCAGTTTGGTGAATTAGGTGTTTTAACCTTTGGGAGGAAATTGGAAACATTTAAGGAAGTTTTTTGGTGTCCAAAATCTTTCACTTTTTCCATACCCCTTAGGGTTTTTCTACACTAGTATACCTTTCTACTGGTGCAACAAATACCTCAAACAGAAACCATATGCAAAAGTTATGCCACTTGAAAGTTGACTTTATTGTTTTGACCACCATGGTTCGAGAGGATGCCACATCAACCCCATTACTCATGGAAAATTGGCTAGTCATCTGATCATGATTGGAAAGAATCTAGAAGGGAACAATATTGGAACTCTAGTTAATAGTTGAACAAGACCTACTTAACCACTAGTTGGCTATTGAGCTATTTTATAACCAGGCCACTAGGGGGAAAAGGGGTTCCATTCTATTCGAGTGAATTTTTTTTCCATTTATGAGAAGAGTAGCTGAGAGTGAATAGAGAGAGAGAAAAAAAAGAGGGTTTGTGTTTAGTAGCTTACTTTGGATCTTGTAGGTACTATAATGGTTTGTGTTTTGTGTGGATTATAATTTCCTTTCCTAGCATATAGTGCTTTCTGTTGAAAATAGTACCAAGGAGTGGTGTTACTAGGCTTTTATTCCTTTTAGCCTAGTGAGCACATTAATTACTTTTGTCTCAATTGTTGATAAATGTAGGGCATTAGCATTAGGTTATATATCTTCATTAGTGACTATTTGTGAATTCTTTTTAACTTCTTTATAATATGATCTTCTTCTTGTAAGATTATTAGTATTCTTCTTCATCAAACAATAACCAATGCATAAACAAGAGACACAACATGTAGGCTATGAGACAGGGCCAAAACCTCTCACTCTTTGAGAGGAAAACCTACACCAATTCTTCTTATAAATATTCCAATTGATGAATACCAAGACCATGACCCTTGACCTAGTAACCACTCCAAGACCAAGACACACATCCCTTTTCTTTCTTCTCATCTTCTCTTCCATTTCGATCTTCTTCATAGCATAAAATAAGATCATCACTTCACATGACAATGAACTGTCATGTCATCAACATACCATAATGTACTTGATATAACATCAAGACACTGATCTGAAGTCACCTTCTGTGATTGCACCAAGAATCCTTCTGAAGTCATCCTTTTTCAGTGACAACACCTAGATCTCCATGGCATCGAGATCTCCTTTCCTACATTGAGACTTCATTTCTTGACTGAGTTAGAGATAAAAACATAGCACCAAATTTTGTGTTAACATAATGGCACTCAACTCTGTGTTGAAATTGAGACACTGCACTGCTGTAACATTATAACACAAAATATAGCTCGAGTTTTGCACTAGATCCAAGACATTATCCTCTTGTAATCATGAACCTGTGACATGATCCAAACTGTATATGTGACCCATAAACTTTAGAGGTAATTGAACTCCTTTCCTATCACAGTCATCCAAAAAAATTAGAGAATGATGTTCGAAATTCTATGTTTGTGGACTAAGGCGAGGTTTCTATTTATAATGGATTGGTTTCCATATTAAGCTGGCATTTACTTGTGAATAGGAGTGTCTCTATAATATGATACAACATGAGATGGTCACCCTTTCTTGAAGCCGACATGAAGAGAGGATTGTGTGCTTGTTATTGGAGGGCTATATAGACTTTACACATGCTCAAGAAGAGATCTTCGTACATGACATTACCTCTTTGGCTTTAACTAAAAAATCCTAAGGCTCTCAATGGGAGCCATCTAAAAATAAAATCACTGGCTCATGAAACCCATGAAGCAAGGCTCACAATAATAATTTTATTACATCATTTACAAAAGTCACAATTAAATGTCATTATGAAGATTTAACCTAGTTACACTTTTCAACACTCCCTCTTAACTAGGGAGGTATTCATAATGGTACTTGCTCATTCTCAATCTGAAGAATTTATCATAAGAAGAATCAGATTGGTAACCTATTTGTATAGCATAATATCAAACCAACATTGTCACATATAAAGGCATTAACTAACAACTCTATCTATCCACAAGATCTGAGCTCAATGCTGGTGAGACCAATGATTTATAGACACCCTAATCATTGTCTCTCCTGGAACATAGCCTACCCGGGTTCTCAGGGTGTGTTCCACCAGTACTATCCTTATCTTGGATTCCCACTCCTCAAAGAATATTGGTCCTCTATGACTACTCTTATCTTGGATGCCCTATCTCATCCTCAAAGAGTATCAAATGCTAGATGATTACCCAATCCTCCATTATGTATTCCTAGGTGAAGACAAGAATGACGTGTCTATATCTCCCTCTTAATTAGGGAGGAATTATTCCAGTAAAGGAATGTACTCATTCCTACACAAGTAATGTACCTAAGCTCCCTCTTGGCTTAGGAATTTCCAAGTTTCTTCTAGGCAAGAAACTTTTTTCTAGGCTCCCTCTTAATTAGGGACCTACAATAGATCCTCAGGTGGAGATAATGGGAAAAATAGCTGCTTTTAAGAGCTCCTTCCTTCGATGTCATGAATTTATTCGTTGTTATGGAGTCGTCATATTTGGGAATTTTTCATAGGGCACATTGTTGGCATGTGTTGTCCTTGATGGCAACATACTTGATGAAATAAGATTGTTGGCAATATGATGCAATGTGTTGTCTTTGATGGAAACCTACTAGATGAAGTTGTCCTTAATGGAAACTAACTTGATGAGTTGTCTTCCTTAATCGAAACTGACTTGATGAGTTGTCTTTGGATGGAAACCTACTTGATGAAGTTGTTCTTGATAGAAACCTGCTTGATGAGTTGCCTATGATAAGCAACCTATGTGTTAAATATGTAAGGAAGATGTATCTTGTGTTAAATAAGGAAGGACGATGTATCTACAGATCAGCTCAGAAGTAACAGAAGAAAGGAATTCCAGTAAGTGCCAGAGAAATGATAAATATGACATGTCACAAAGCATACACGGGTTTGTAAAGGCGAAGTAGCGTATGTACGTGGAAAATTACGTACCAAGTTGCGTATGCCTATTTGCGCTCTAAATTCATAAAACCAAGGGAATTTACCATGGTATTGGCCCATTGCATTGAGCGCTGGAATATCTATTTGATCCCGTCCAGGAATACCATTAGTAGTCGTGTGGTTTTGACTCATGGTATTGACAAAGGCTAAATCTATTTAAGGAGAAGAAGATCATAGTGCAAGGTGTGCATAAGTTTGGGTTTTAATGAATACTTCACTTTGAAGTATATCTGCATGGAAGGGTAACAGTTTATTGATTGATCTGAATTAATAATGCACCTATGAAGAAAATGATGAAGAGGGATCTATAGATCTGAAATGACTATGTATTTTCTAGATCTGTTATGGAATGTTTAGATCTAAGATGAGGGGAATATTTTCTGAAGTGAAGGATAAGATCTGAGCTATTTATCTATTCTGAAGAGTTGCGCAGCCCTACAAAGTTTGAAGATCTATATGTAGGTTCACGTCATAAAAAGCGCGTGCATACGCAGGTTGGCTTCAGCAAAAGCGCGTATGGAATGTGAGATCGGTTCTGAAATATGTGCAGAAGTATACACAGGTTTGTCTTTGTGAAAGTGCGTATATACACAGGTTCAGTGAAGTAAAAGCGCGTATGGAATCTAGGGTTTTGCTGAAGTAAGTGGAATGAAATGTCTAATCTGTTCTGCTGTTTTATTGCTATCTGTCAATGATGAATCTGGGTTGTTTAATGTTGATTATGCTGCTGATTATGTTGATTGAAGATCAAGTTGTTGGTTGATTGGTTGATGATTCAATGAATGAATTGATGGGGTTATAAGTTTCAGTTTGATGTATGATGAGCTTAAATGTGTGGAGTGGGTCGAGTCTGAAAATCTAATGAAAAATGGCCTACAAGGTATGTTGTATGGAAGCTGATGGATCCAGTATGAAAATTGATGAAACATGGTCCGCAATGGTGTTGAGGGTCGAAGCCTTCAGTGAGGGGGTTGTAGCTCCCTTCCAGTGGTAGCTGGTAAACGAGAGTAGGGGGTAGTAGCTCCTCTCGGGTAGCTGGTAAACGAGAGCAGGTAGTAGCTCCCTTCCAGGAGAGGTCAGAACAAGAGCAGGGTTGTAGCTCCCTTCCAGGAGAGGTCGGTAAACGAGAAGGTTGCTCGCAGTGGGTGCCTCGCGTGTTGGTATGAGGGCCCCACCAAGACATGGTCATAAGAAGTTTTATTTATAATAAATATTGAAGACAGATACGATGGAAGCGGTGTTTTCCTCCTCGTAATCGGGTTTCCACCTTAAATCCTAGTGTTCATGCGTGTTGCTTATGTGTGATGATTTATTCTCGTATTACTCGCACAAGTTTAATCGCTTTACTAAACATCTAATGAATGAATGATGCAATGATCTAAGTAAAGAATTATCCGCATAATGAGATCTCTGCATAATAAGATCTCTGGTCATACGCATGTTTTATTAAGGATATCTGCGTGTATACGCGACTTGGGTTCAGTAAAGTAGCGTATGGGTTTTAGAGAAAGAAAAAGTGAAATTTTTTCAGTCTGCACTAAATAATGATTCACCCCCCCCCGCTTTCTCAGTATTTTTCCCAACAATTGGTATCAGAGCAGGTCCTTCTGAAGGAGCTTGATCGCTTGAAGGAGATCCGTCACAATGGGAAGGAAGAAAAAGAAGAAGGCTACTCAAAAGGAGATATCTCAGAAAACATGTGCTGCAGAAAATGAAGAAGATAAAACAGGTATTGAATGTTGTTCTTGTGATTCACTTTCTTGTGCATGCAATGGTGAAGATAGTGAAAGTAATGTTATGGATCTAGAAGAAGCTCTCAAAGTTAAAGTTGAAGATCAACAAAGATCATTTAATGAGAGAGAATCTATCTACAAAGATATGATCTCTAGAATGAAAGAACAGATAGAAATGTATCAAAAACTACAGGATAAAGCAACCTATCAAAGTAGAAGACTTGAAGCAGAAATCATCTTTCTCAAATCAAATCTAGAAAAATCAAATAAGAAGAATGAAGAACTTTTACAAACTTGTGAAGAACAAGAAAATGGGTTGAAGGAAGAGATTTTAAAATTGAATGATCAAGTAGAAGAAGGAAAAAGGGTTGAAGAAAGTATGAAGAAGAAATGCCAAAGATTGGAGGATGAGGTAAACATTCTAAAAGGTAAATTAGAAGAAAAGGAAAAACTCTTGAGGTTTCAAGATATCACTAAGATTCCGGACAATATTCTTAGTAGTCAAAGGTCTCCTTCTGTTAAATTTGGTCTTGGTTTTCATGAAACTGTTAAAGGAGAATCTTTTTCACAAGGAAGTGCTAAAGATTCAAAGGATATCAATGCAAAACCTGAAGTGTTGAAAGAAACAAAAGGTCAACCAAAAATCATGAACTCTCAAAAGAAATCACTCCCTCCTTTGATAAGTAATGTTGAATGATTTAAATGTCATAATTATGGGCATGTTGCAGCCAATTGCAGAAGCAGATTGTTTCAGTCACAAAAAAACAGATTCTACACAGAAAGGTACTCAGGTTTCTTTAAGGGATATTGTTTTTCATGCAGCAAGTATGGTCATAAAGCAACTGATTGCAATAGAAGAAAGAATATAAAAACACAGTATGATCCCTATGATTACTTTTCTGGTCATGCAAGATGTTATGCTTGTAACAAGTATGGACATGTAGAAAAAGAATGCCAGATGAATAGATCTTAGAAATTGGATAAATTTCAGCACACAATAAAAAACTTCAAGCAAAGCTGGAAAAAGAAGGAGGACCGGTTAGAAACGTAGGGGATAATAATCCCACTGCAGTCATCCGATTCTAAAAGCTTACTTCTCATAATGACTACAGGAGTAATGTGAGATACATTCTAGGGATTAGTAGTGTATCATCATAGGGGGAGCAATGTATGGTGATTCTCATGGTTGGTTTGGTCATTCTGGGTATGTTTATTTCTGACAGTGCATCTGATGTGAAGAAGACAGGTACAGGTGGCATAAGTTCAGGGGGAGATGGAGCTATGAAAATTTCATTATTTCACTATCCATATGCAGGTTTAATGAACTAAAGCCACGTATACACGCGAGTTCCACTGGAGATAGAGGCGTATGCTTTTCTGATAAGAAAAACAGTGATTTAGCTAAAGATCAGGAGCACAGGTTCAGGGGGAGCATCAATCTAACTACTAATAATTGCATTGTTGGCATTGTATCTGCTTATTCCTTAGTTCTTGTAATACTCATGCTCAAATGATGATGACATGATACATGGTTCTCATGATGATATTATGGATGATCCCTGATTGCTTTTTGCTGAAGAGTATCTTTTGTTTTCACACATGGATGAGATGAAAGTTTTATGATGCAGAGATAAGGATAGATCATGCAGAGTTTGTTGCTAATGACTTTTGACACGGTTGAGACCTTTTATACATAATTCCTACACATGTTACATCATGATTATGAAATAAATAAATCATGAAGATCTTGGTGGTAACAGATCACATGGATGATTGCTTAATACATATTGTCTATTAAAGAAGATTGTTCTGGTATGATAATTCCTCTTGAAGAATATGTTGATGCTACAAAAAGCCTGAAGGTTTGGTTACTGATGTGCTTATGCTACAACTGTTGGATGACTCCTGAAAACATAGCTACATTTTCTTATCTATCTTCCCTCATATATATTCCAGGAAAGCATTCGAATATCTCAGACAGAATCTGGGAGTAGTCGCTGCCATACAGAAGATCAGATCTACTTAATTTTAGAAGATTAAATTGGATACGCGGATTTCCTGAAATACAGTCGCGTATACATGCGAGTTTATACACAGAAAACCACGTAGGGGTGTTTGCTGACAAATTTGGGGTTTCAACATTCTCAAGACAACCGTGGTGCCGTTGGGTATCTCTGTGATGTTTTACCATATTTCGTTTCATTCTTCCGATACATTCGATGAAGATGCATTGATGATTTTAATAAGTGAAAGTGCTCAGGATGCACAAGATAAGGGGGAGCATTGGTCATATGGAAAAGATGCATTGTTGGCATTATGATGGTTCTGAAATTTGATCTCTATCTTGAGGTCTTTTTGATGTTGGTCATAAAAATTCATATTTGTAATTTAAGGAAAAATTCATGTTGAGACCTATGATGTAAATTGTAATATTCAATCATGTAAGGACATTGATCAAATTTGTAAACCCACTTGGTTGGGTAGTTGAGTCAAAATGTGTAAACCCACTTGGTTGGGTACTTGATTCATATATGTAAATCCATTTGGTTGGATCCTTGATGTAAGTATGAGTCCTTGGTGATAGGAAAGGTCATAGATTCATGTACTTGATTGAAAAATATGTTTGAAGATTCAGCACGAACTCAGGGGGAGCATGGTAACTTCAGAGCACATCAAATCTATAGAGCTCTTCTTTCTACAAGAGAAGAAAAACCTTGTTTTGGTTTTGATCCGCCCTTTGCCCTTGGTATCAAAGGGGGGGAGTATCATGGTGTTTGAATAGGGGGAGAGTATCATTGTGTTTGAATAATGGTTATAATCAATGTATCTATTTGTTGTGGTGATCAAACACCATCATGGTTTCCATCAAGTCCAAAGGGGGAGATTGTTGGCATGTGTTTTCCTTGATGACAACCTACTTGATGAAATAAGATTGTTGGAAATATGATGCAATGTGTTGTCTTTGATGGCAACCTACTAGATGAAGTTGTCCTTAATGGAAACGGACTTGATGAGTTGTCTTTGGATGGCAACTTACTTGATGAAGTTGTTCTTGATAGAAACCTGCTTGATGAGTTGCCTATGATAAGCAACCTATGTGTTAAATATGTAAGGAAGATGTATCTTGTGTTAAATAAGGAAGGATTATGTATCTACAGATCATATCAGAAGTAACAGAAGAAAATAATTCCAGTAAGTGCCAGAGAAATGATAAATATGACATGTCACAAAGCATACGTGGGTTTGTAAAGGCGAAGTAGCGTATGTATGCGGAAAAGTACGTGCCAAGTGGTGTATGCCTATTTGCGCTCTAAATTCATAAAACCAAGGGAATTTACCATGGTATTGACCCATTGTATTGAGCACTGGATTATCTATTTGATCCCATCCAGGAATACCATCGGAAGTGGTGTGGTTTTGGCTCATGGTATTGACAAAGGCTAAATCTATATAAGAAGAAGAAGATCATAGTGCAAGGGCATGCATAAGTTTGGGTTTTAATGAATACTTCACTTTGAAATATATCTGCATGGAAGGGTAACAGTTTATTGATCTGAATTAATAATGCACCTATGAAGAAAATGATGAAGAGGGATCTCTAGATCTGAAATGTATATATATTTTCTAGATCTATTTATGGAATGTTTAGATCTGATATGAGGCGAATATTTTCCGAAGTAAAGGGTAAGATCTGAGCTATGTATCTATCCATAAAGAGTTTTATGAAATTTCCACAAAGCTTGGAAGATTCATACGCAAAGTTCGCGTCATAAAAGGCAGACACGTTGTGCTGGCTTCAAAGAAAGCGCGTGCATACCAGTTGGCTTCAAAGAAAGCGCGTATGGAATGTGAGATCATTTCCAACAGGCAAGATACCGTGCTCGTATTTTGTGAAAGCCACAGATATACGCAGGTTCAAAGGAAGTAAAGCACGTATGGAATCTAGGGTTTTGGTCAAGCAAGTGGAATGAAATGTCTAATCCGTTCGCTATTTTACCGTTTATTCGTTAATGATGAATCTCGCTGTTTAATGTTGATTATGTTGCCGATTATGTTGATTGAAGATCAAGTTGTTGGTTGATTGGTTGATGATTCAATGAATGAATTGATGGGGTTATGTTTCGCCTTGATGTATGATGAGCTTAATGAGTGGGTCCAACAAAATTCGATGAAAAGTGGCCTACAAGGTATGTTGTATGGAAGCTGATGGATCTAGTATGAAAATTGATGAAACGTGGTCCGCAATGGTGCTGAGGGTCGAAGCCTTCAGTGAGGGGGTTGTAGCTCCCTTCCAGTGGTAGCTGGTAAACGAGAGCAGGGGGTAGTAGCTCCCTTCCAGTGGTCGCTGGTAAACGAGAGTAGGGGGTAGTAGCTCCCTTCCAGGAGAGGCTGGCAAATGAGAGTAGGGGGTTGTAGCTCCCTTCCAGGAGACGCTGGTAAACGAGAGAAGGTTGTTGCCTTCTGCAGGTGGGTGCCTCCGTGTTGGTATGAGTCTGCGCCAGTACATGGTTGTAAGAAGTTTTCTTTATAATAAATACTAAAGACAGATACGACGAAAGCGGTGGTTTTCTCTCGAATTGGGTTTCCACCTTAAATCCTGGTGTTCATGTGTGTTGCTTATGTGTGATGATTTATTCTGGTCTTACTACACAAGTTTACTGCTTACTAAACATCTAATGAATGAATGATGCAATGATCTAAGTAAAGAATTATCTACATAATGAGATCTCTGGTAATACGCAAGTTTTTATTAAGGATATCCGCGTATATATGCGAGTTGGCTTCAATAAAGTAGCGTGTGGGTTTTAGAGAAAGAAAAAGTAAAAAGTTTTCAATCAGCCCTAAATACTGATTCACCCCCCCCTCTCAGCATTTTTCCCAACACACATCACTTTCATCCACGAGTCAGTCATGTCATCATTCCTTTCATCAGAAAGTGATCCATTAGTCTTCATTTGGCCTTGCTTTATGCCATGCTGCTTTCTTCATGCCATATTTTTCGGAATTATATTTCATCCTTCTATATTGTCTTTCTAGGAATACATCCACAGTTCTTCCCTTTGGCAGTCTTTCCTAAGCCCATCTAGATATTTGTTCAAAATAAGAAATGAACACTTAAATCAGACTTACCTTTTTGATGGTTTTTCATCATGACATGTTCCTGCAGGTATCAACATCTCGCATACAAGTTGACACATCTCCCAAAGATATCCATTTTCAAGGGTATCCATATTTTTTAGACTTCCATTAGAGTCTTCATATATTTCTAGGAGATTTTCTAGTCGAATATTCTTGGTCTTTTGGATGTTGATTGCCTTTACCATGGTTGCATATCTTACGAACTCTTCCTTCCTTTCTTCACACATTCCATTCCCAAAAGCTTCCAATTAGAGTTCCTTAATTGTAGTCAACCCTCATACTTCATATGAGGTCATATTTTATTGATTTCATCTAGCGTGAACCATGCCTTCTGGAAACCTTTCATAGGAGGAGATTCCTTTCCTTTGATCATGCTTCTCAAGATAGAATTAGTGATCCATGTTACCTGCAACCATACAACATGACATTATAATATTAAATACAAGCATACATACCTCATTTACCTTTAGGTAATATAGGCTTCTTTTAGCATCTTCCTTGATTGAAAATATCTTCAACCCTTTGATCCTCTTCATCTCCTATGTCATCATACCATGATCCCATGAACTCCACAAGTTGGAGTTCATGATGAAACACTTGCTTCCTTTCTAGATCAGTGAACCCTTCGATGAGGATTCCATCAGAGAATCTTAAGGATCTTGCATATCCCTATCCAAAAAATGTTTTTTTTTTTTGATTTGATGTATAATGAGCCTTGTCCTGGATGTCTTCTTCCTTACAATGAGGTTACCAAGAGATATATCCTTCGTATTTGTCTGCCATAAATTTTGTTCATGATTTCCTACGAGCTCTTGTTTCTAATGCTTTCATGATGCCACAATGCATATTATTATTTATTATAGCCATATCCTATAACAAAATATTTAGGAGAAATGAAAAGTTCTTTTGTGAGGGCGACTATCTCAATAATAGTAGATATCTCTTACTTCCTCTTTCTTGGAATTATTTTCTTCAACTTCCTCCATATTTCCAGTGATATGAGCTTCCTTTCTGTAATGTCCATAAATTTTCCATAGAATTTAATCTTAGCTATGATGTTCTTTATTTTCGGAGGACCAATTTTTCTAAACTTCCCTTCCTTCCTGCAAATGTTTGAGTCCTTTAACCTTCAACACTTTTTCCCTCAACTTGCCTGTTGGCCGGATAAATCGTTCTTGCGGACAAGACCGATCTCCCTAGTGTCAGAAGACAATCTAGCAAAAAACGAACAACTAAGTTTGTCTTTCTCTAGATATATTCGTTTTACAAATAAATGTTATGAAGGTGTCGATCCTACCTTAGATCCAAATGCTTATTTGTGGTCGCAGTGCTTCCGTTGCATCAATAATCCTTCGTCGCAACAAGGGCCCTTTTGTCACAAGAAAGTATCATCTTTCGTTGATCTGCAATCACAAACAAGAAAATATCAATAGCACCCGTATAACAAATAATCATAAAACATACCTATCATAGTGATCAAGGAATCTATGAAATAAACGATCAAACGACAGCTTATTGAAATAAACAATCGAACGACAATTTATTGAGAAAAACAGAACTTGATTGTATTGATCTTAAAATATACAGAAGAACCTTACAACCTTTGCCTTGATGTTCGAAAGGCCTTCCCGGGGTCCGAAGCAGGAATCTCCTTTACTCTGATAAGTCTTGCACTCTTCTTCCAGAAGCATAAAGAGGTACGTGATATTTCCTCTCAAAAGCTCAGCAGAAGGAAATCTAAATCTCAACAGCACTTCAGCTCAAAAATCTTCTCCAAAAAAACTTAACCTTTGAGGCTACCCAATGCCTCCTTTTATAGATAAGATGAGGAGGTTAGGATTCCACCTTTAAAGGGATAGAACCCTCCTTCAAAGGGATAGGCTCCTCACATCAAGGGATTAGTTCCTTAAGGTGTGGGATACATGCACCTTACTAAAGCGTACTCATCCCCAAAAAATCTCATCTAGAACCTTCCAGAATTGACCAAAATTCAACTTTTTTGGTTTAATTTCGCGCTTTTTTGACTTTACAGGGGTACCGCAGGCATTACACTGGAAAAGTGCGTTCTAGACCGCAGTTTCTCTTCATATTACCTGCGTACCCTAGCTAAAAACGCAGGTAGGCTTCATATTAACTGCGTACCCAAGGTTTTTTGAGCTTTTTAGGGTTTTTTCTCCAGTTTCAGGGCATGGAATGAGGAACAAAGGTTGTAAGACTTGCAGAGGAGGTAAGTATGAGTGTCAATGAGCTCATACAGTCAACAAAATGTCAAGGTGACAGTTTTCAGTGTAACAGATTGCCCCCTAAAGTGCGAAGTCTGGAATAGATGAAGATGAAGTCTGTCATATATGAAGAGTGAAGTACTTTATCATTTCAAGGATCATCCTGTGGACACCCCAGTCGGAACCTGTAAAAACATTCAATGCAAAATATATATATATGTAATCATATCATCGCTGAGGTAGGCATTCCCATACTCAGATCAAAACTAACTAAAAACTAACTCTAACTTGTTCTGATACAGGAATGATTTTGAATACATCACAGTATAGACATATGTCGACACAGTATGGACGCAGCCATCTGTTTATAAATAGTCCACTGTATAAATGATAACAAAATTCCTCGCAGCCTGGATGGTAGAAACTAGATCCATGGTCTTGATTTCCGCATCTCGAACTAGTACGATTCTATCCATGTGAATAAATGTGTTGAAGTCGAACATGGTAGAAACCACTTGATTACCAGTCAATGATGTGAACTGTTAACAAGTGTGAGAGAAACCACCAGTAATGTCAATGGTTCTCAAAGTACTCAGTACAATCCATGAAATGTGAATGAATGAGTTGAAGTCGAACATGTCACGGAATCATTCGATCGAAGGTCAATGATGCAACCTGTCGTCGAAGGCGAGAAACCTGCCATTGAGGCATGCAAATTTCAAGGTACTGACGATTTATGGATCAAATTCCTAGATAATGAGCTGTCGTCGATAGAAAGTGATCCGTCATAGGCAAGCCCACAACACGAAATCATAGATCAAGTTTTGAAAATATATTGGAAAGGACTGACTCAGGGATGGTCAAAATAGAAGACAGATATTTTGCAGATGAATGGTTTATTTGAACTGTCCTCTTGAACTCATAACGACACTGCAGATGGCTTGGTGAAAATTGACCCAAAGCTAATACCCAGAAACTGGCTGAAGACTTTCAATATGGTTTTATTAAATGTTAGGCAAAGGATTTCCCAACCTAGGTGGACAAAAAGCGTCGTGTTCAAGAGTGGTTAATGGTTTTCTGAATAATCAAGATGTAACAAACAGGTTCGTTTTTCTCTCTTTTCCCCCACCATTTCTGGCAAGTACCTCTTTATTTTTGACAAGCTTGAGGAGGATAACATTTGCTTGTTTATAAGTTCATCCTTCGGATGAGTCCAACTTAGTTTAAGATTCGAACCCTAAGAAGGAGTGGTTCATTCCTGTTTAAAATTGAACAGGTCCTTTACTGTTAAGTTTTAACGAGTCCAGTATAGGAGAAACTCGGTGTTTTTCAATTTTAGGGAGTCAGAAGAAAAAAACTTAAGAAAACTCCATGGGTGTACTTTTTCGTAAATTTAGTCTCTCGAGCCCAAAAAAGGATAAAATAATGCAGGAGAGAACTCTATTGACCGTAATTAGTCAATGTATACCTTTTTCGTAAATAGTCCATTTCAGTCCGTAAAAGGGGTAAACTTATACTGAAGGGACGACCGTTCATTTACTTTAACGAGTTCGAATAGTCAAGTACTCGGCAATCTTTTCATTTTTAGAGAGTCTGAAAAGGGCTTAAAAGAGAACTCAAAATTTCACTTTTTCATAAGTTTTAACGAGTTCGAAAAAGGGATAAAAATGTACTCATGGTTTTCACTTTTTCGTAAGTTTTAACGAGTTCGAAAAAGGGATAAAAATGTACTCATGTGGCCGACTTTCAATTTAATTTACGAGCAGGAAAAGACGGAAATAACTCGGCATTTTCATGTGTTTTACGAGAACGAAAGATAGCAAAATAATCTCGGGATTTTCATGAGTTTAACGAGTCTTGAAAATAACCAAAATTGACTCCAGATAGGTTTCATTTTTAACACAATCTTGAAACAAGAAGACTTTGGTTGAGTAGCTTCATTTTTACACAAGCAGAGCATAGGAAAAGCGCTGCTTGAAATTTTTAATTCCTCCCAAGCTTAAGCTAGCAGAGCGCATGCCCCTCCGGC
The DNA here is from genome assembly GCA_034641835.2 of Pinus albicaulis. Lineage (NCBI taxonomy): Eukaryota > Viridiplantae > Streptophyta > Pinopsida > Pinales > Pinaceae > Pinus > Pinus albicaulis. The sequence goes on along the minus strand of CM076584.1, from coordinate 1,226,661,115 downwards.
TTCATTTCATTAAGCTAAGTAGACTCTTGTAATTAATAGTTGGATGGAATGAAGGTTCATTTATGAGATCATATGAAAGACCCAACCTAAAGCGTAATAAAATTAAGCAAAAACTAAAATAGATAACCTAAATATATGACTTAACATTTACGAGATATAGTCAAAGACTCTACTCAATTAGGGGAGGATTTGTTTCATTTTTTGTAAGGCTGACATAGGGAAAAGAACTATGCTCATGGAAACATGTTTCATTTTTTAACGAGGTTGACATAGTAAAAGAACTTTGCTCAAATCTACTCCCTACAATCTACCTATATAACCCTCTTGATTCATTTTTGTAAGAGGTTGACGGAAGGGAAAAAGAAGCTGTCCTCATATTGCTTGATTCATTTTTTTAACGAGGTTGACACTAGTAAGGAACTTTCCTCCTAATCCACTAATTCATTTTTAATGAGTTTGACACAATAAAAGGAACTTTCCTCGCCACGATTCATTTTTTTACAAGGTTGACTCGGTAACGGGAACCATCACGAGAAACTACTTATTTCCAATCTATCAATCTACTCTCTACAATCTACCCTCTTGATTCATTTTTTAATGAGGTTGACACGGGAAAAGCTTGTCCTCATACCTTATTCATTTTTTAACGAGGTTGACTCGATACTTGGGAACTATCCTTTGACCAGCGGATTCATTTTTTAACAAGGTTGACATAGTAAAAGGAACTATCCTCATCGTGACTTGATCATGGCTTCCAAGCGGAAGAAGCACATGTCAATGGACACACCTTGATCATGGCTTCCAAGAGGTCTTCATCGGAAGGAAGAATAGTTTTCTAGAAGGAATCTATGCCAAGGGTGAATAGGGATAATAAAATTGTGTTCAAATACACCCATAGGGTTTTCCATGTCGATTACGGATCTAAGTCAAAGGAAGTTGAGAAAACGGTGAGAGCTCTTGCATCGGTAACTCAAAATATGGGGATGGTTGCCACATAATTTACCCATGGCGGTAGATACCACTTAGGTATGAGGAAAATTCGGGGATGTCGGATTATTGGTAGTTCGAATCAGACTAGGGAACAAAAGTGGTCTACGGTCCACATATTTCCATTGTGAGGGAAAGACATCATGCGAAAGAGTGTCGATACGATAGCTTTCATTGCATAGACATGATCTCGCCCAAGAGGTAAATTGAAATCGAGGGCCTCGAGAGCTGCCATAAGATCAATACGGACAATTTTACCTTCCAAAAGTAATAGAAAACTTAGGAAGGATCACTTCACTAATGGTTATATTGAAAGATTTTAGGTTATGTGTGTAACGGAACACGAGCTGAGGGAACCCAAGCTTTCCAAGTAGTTGAGGATAAAATAGTAACGAAGCACCTTCATCGACATGTGTACGGTGTATGTTCGTACCACCAGCCTTTACAATGATTTGAAAAGGGATGGAGGAAGGAGATGAGGTTCGTCGATTATTCCAATCAAAGGAAAATACCTCGGTACTTGGAGGTTCGAGTAGGAAGCAGGTGAAATTCCCCCTGGCGTGAAGAATATGATGTAACAAGAAAGACACAAGGCGATATGGAAGTTCACTCTGCGTACGAGAGGTGGGATCGAAACGAATGTGAAGTCAAATCGACCACTTGATCAACTAATGGATCATCAACTTTGAGTGATATGTGTTTCACTCTTCAATGGAAGAGTGGGATTGAATGTACTTGGAATTAGATCAATCCCTCCATCGGTTGATGGTAGGTAGTGAGAAAGTTGATGGTAACCGGTTGGAAGTTCTAGTTGTAGACGGTAAGGTTTTCCAACAATTTTGAGGCTTCATCCATGTGAGGAAAAATGTAAGGTTTGATAACTCCCTTTGCATAACTTACAAGGAAACCTAAATTTTACTCTTTTTCCCGGGAGACACGACTATCATTGGTTGATGGATCAACCATAAGTTGATGAGAATGTTCGACCATACTTCCAAGACCTTTGGAATACCGGGACAATTGATAAGGAAGTGGTCATCCTTACAAAGCTTGCAAGGGAATTTGGGTTTATGATGCATGTTGGAGGTTTCTTTAACATTACTAACACTTGCGGCCATGGATGGTTGGTTGACTTCTTTCTTATCTTGCTTCTTCTTCTTCTTCTTCCCTTTCTTCTTCTTCTTAGTCACCTAGTTACTAGCATCAAGGCTTTTTCCCAAGCAAAGAGGAAGAAAGGAGGAAGAAAAATATTGGGTGAAGAAGGTAAAGGGTCAACATGAGGTTGGTGATGTTGAGATGGTGAACTCTATTGGGGTGAAGCATCCGGTTGAGTGGAAAAATTGGAGTATCACGGGGCCAACGAAGTTTAAAATAGCCATATTGGTAAACCTATTGTAAATCCAAGTAATGACAATGTAGCCATATAAGGAGGACCAACATTTCCAAAGCAAGGAAAAGTACTAGGATTCTCGTTAAGAGGGGTTCCTTGGTTAGTAAATTAAGGCAGTTGCCATTATATTCAACTTCGATGAATTTTATTAATAATTTAAAACTAAAATTAACAATTCAAAATTCACATCTAACAATTAAAATTCACAATTCACACTGTGGTCTCTAAAAATAAAAAAAAAACAAATGAACATACTTATTTATCAAATATAGGAGTCAAACCACACACAAATAGTATATTCCCACACTAAAAAACTAGTTGATGATGAAATCCAACATCGTAGAATTTTAATGTAGAAATGGAGGTTGGAACGGTTACCCACGAGACAGCACCTTAATGAAACGAGACCAATGCAAGTTCCTCCACTATACCATCTCGAGTGAAGAAAACCCTCCCGAGAGAGTCTAAGTGAGTCTAGCTAACACTCTGTTCCGGGTACGGTGGGATCTTCCCTCCGTATCGCCTTGGGAAAGAAGCCTATAGATTATGGCCACTAAGGTTACCAACGAGAAAAAAATATACTTGGGGGAACAATCTACGATTCGAGACATCGTAGACGGTATAGCTCAATCCCCTTGAAGGCTCCTTGACATAAACCAATGTTTAATGAAAAGTGACCCCGGGCTCCTCGACGATGGTCAATCCAAGGTTTACCGTTGTTAATACGTCTTATCTTCTATCATTCCCAATGAGGAAGAATTGATTACCTCAACGAGTTCGGATATGATCTTGTGCTTGACTCCTTTAGGAGGAGCTTCCCAAGGAGCATGCATGCTACGATTAGAATTTCCCTACCACAAGATCGGTTACTTGTTTGTTTTATCATCTTGGAGAGTTAACTAAAACCTATTCCAAGACACTAGCTAAGCTAAGTTGGTGGAAAAGAGCCTAAAAAGTAAAAATTACTAGATGAATTTTATTGACGTTGTGTTATTTAATTTTGCTATTACTCGAAGAGGTAAATGGATATGAAACCAATGGTGTTATGACCCGACCCAAAACTAAATGCAATAGAATATGATAATGTAATATTTTCAATTCGATGAATCTAATTAAAGTAAGGAGAGAGTTTCCATTCACTTCCAACAATGAAAAAATTAATCAATAAGAGAAAATATATACAAAATTCTACAATGCACTAATTTCATCAAGAAAAACTAATGCTAATCAATTCCAAATTTTTTTATTTTTGTGTTTTTAAAAAAATCATAAAAACATGTAAATTCAAATCAAAGAAATTAATCTAAATCTACGATTGACTTTTTCGAGAATGTAAACTATGAAATTGTAATCTATGCAGTTCGGTTGAAAAGTATGCAAATGTAATCTATGCACATTTTTCATTCATATTAAAGTAATTATAATTATGAAAATGTGATCTATGAAAGAGAATTATCAAACACAAGATGATTCTAATGTGTAATCTAAGAACCAATAAAGTGTAAGTAAGAAAATTGGGTGAGAGTTCAAAGATCAAAAAACAAAAACACTCAAAGGCGATTAACACTCGGACACAAAGAGAGAATTTTTTTTGCAAAAAGAAGAAGCAAAAAGATGCAAAATTGTGAAAAGACGGAGACAAACCTCCAAGTAATGACAAGAGGCGGTAAAATTTCTCCAAAAGAGACTCAAAACACCCAATTAACTTAACGGAGATTGATGAGATGAAAATTGTTGAAAGAAACTCATAAACAAGGCTTTTTGACAAAAAAATACGAGATCTTGGTAGATCTTAAGAATCCTAAATTAAATTTAGACTAGACACGAAAAGGAAATTTCAAGTTTTCATAAAATTTCGCAAGGTCCACAAGCTCCCGAGGTAGATAAGTGTGCTACCGCACTAGTTACCTGAGGAAGTTGTAGAAGATCAAGTACTATGCATGAATGCAAAGTGCGAGAGATCGAGAAAACTTGAAGAGAAACAAAAAAAATTTCAACACTTTTCAAAGTAAAGAAAAGCTAATCTACCCAAGCCGAGTATACATCAATCGAAAACCAAAAAAATCATTTCTCGAAGTCAAAACAAAAGGAAAACCAAAAATAAAAATCCTTCCTCGGTGGAGTCGTCATTTTGTTGGATAGATAAGTCATTCTTGCGGAATGAACGCATGCCTCCCAGTGTCTACGGATGGCTAACCTTGAATGGACAAACAAAACTATCTTTCTCTAGATATATTTCAATTCATAATTAAATCTTTATAAAGGTTTAATGATCCTACCTTTGATCCAATGCTTGTTTGTAGTAGTAGTCCTTCGGTCGCACGAAAAGAGTTGCCTTAGAAGATTTGCAATCATAAACAAAGAAAGATAAAATAGCACCTACATAGCATATATTCATAAATCATATCTATTATGGTGATCAAGGAATCCGCAAATAAACCAATCAATTGACGAGCTTATTGAGAAAAATGGATTTATTTGTATTAACTTAAATAAGGAAGAGCCTTACAACCGTGTCCTCTTTGATGTCATACAGAGCCTTCACAGAGATGCCGGAACGGGCGTTTCCTTTACTCGACCGATTTTCACTCTTCCATGAGATACATACGGGTATGTAATCGCTCACATGAAATCTCGGCTAAAAGGGTCTAAGTTTCAACAACACTTCGCCTCCAACAACACTAAAACTTCAACTCATCAATTGTAACCCTTTGAGGCTGCCTTATGCCTCCTTTTTATATTGGAAGACGGAGGTTATAGCTCCATACGAAGGATAGAATCCTCCTTCAAAGGGATTAGTTCCTTATATCAAGGGGTTAGCTCCTTATTGGATGGGATGCATGAACATGAAAGGGAGCGGACTTTCCACCGTAGGAATGTTTGTAGAAGCTTCAAAAATTACTTAATGAGCTTCTAGATTTTACTTGTGCCTTTTCTTATCTTTTATAGGGGTCCACACTTTTTAATAAACGAAGTGTGTTTGGCTACGCATGATTTATGGCCAAAAGGTGCGGAATCGCAAGAAAAACTAGGAGAAAGTGCGGTACTAAGTTTTAAGGCTTTTATGAGCTTTTATCTTAGTTTCAAGGCTTGAATTTAGGAACTTTGATATTATAGACTTATAAGGGAGACTAAAATGTCATGGTGACAAATTTCGGTGTAACATCCATTTTTTTTAACTAACCCTCTTTACCTTGTACTTGTATAGTTGAGTGCCTATTTTACAAATCCTGTTTTATTTTCTCTCATGAAATATATGATGAGAGTGGTGCTTCTAGTATTGGGTAAATGGGCCCCTCATCACCATCCATATAATGAGTTTCCTTAGTGTTTTCTTAATTACGGGATTATATTAGCGTGATAAGTCCCACTCTGTAAATTTCGAAAACTTGTCTATCCTTGGTTTTGGGGTATCTGATTTATTTCTAATGCAACCTTGCATGTTTTCCAAGTCTATATGTGTCTCTTTCTTTATAAAAATTTATATTTATAATTGAGGTAATCATCATTCAATCCACAAGAGCTCAATGGTTCCCATATAGTTAATATATCCCTATGGCCATGATCTCTAGCATGGGTTAGTCGTCCCTTAAGAAATTTCTAGGGGAATATAAATTTGTCCCTAAGTCTAGAGGGGAAATATTGTGTTTGTAGGAATCTTTATTCCTTGGGATATTTCTATCTTCAATGGAATTCCATTCTTTGGAGGTATTCAATCATTAAAATGGAACAATTTACTTATGGGAAATATCATCACTAGTGCCATATTGATAGAGGTTTTTATGCTTACAACAACATTTTTGCACTAGGAGGTATTCTTTCTAGTGTTGGGTATAATCCATGCGACAATCATGATGTTGGGAGTTCCTTTGTCTATGGGTCATCTCTTCGGGAGCAATAATACTTTAACCACATCGGTTGGTTCATGATCTCATTACTTTAGGTCTATTCATCCCTTTGGTCAACCTTCATATTTTGGAAACATTGATATAGGGGGATCATAATGTTTTTCTAAGTTTATTATTTGGCACATTCCCATTTAATAAAAAACAAATTGCCTCTCTAGAATCTCTTGACTTGCAAGATTTGGAAATGTTGAAAAATGAACCCATATGCCAAGATCGTACATGTCCTCTAATGCCTTCAAATTACCGTCCAATATTACCAAGTTCAAATGAAGGCCAAGAGAGAACCCGTCCATGCATATCACCACCTATCATATTTTGTGTACTTCTAATTCTTTAGTGGTTGATTCTATGAGGTTTTGATTATTCCGAATAACCATAATTAGAGATGTCATGAAATGTTATATCCAATAAGATAAATGATCCCTTCATGGTTGATTACTACCAATGCTCTTAGCAATTTATTAAATATTGATTTCAGTCCTTGATATCACCTATTTCCAAGGATGTTGCTATGGCCATGGCGACTACTCGGAGAAATCCATCTTATAATGTGCCCAACATCTTGATCTAATGTACCTTTGGTAAGGAACTTTATATGATATTCGTAATTATCCATTTCTTTGATTGATCCAAAATGACCTAAACCGGGACCACATTCTAATGGTTTAATTGGTTTAATCTATTCTCATGTAATGAGCTACTTATTTACTAAATTTTGGAAACTTATTAGTACTTCACAAGCCCCTACAATTGTTGCCAATTCTAAACAAACATGTATCTTAATTTACTAATTTTATGGTTGTGTATAAAAAATAAAAAATAAAAAAAAAATGAAAGTAATAAATGAATAAATAAATAATAATAAAAGAAAGTAAATAATATGTATGTATATTAAAAAAGGGGGGCCATGCACACGACCTCATACGAGAAAGTTCCATGCAAGGCCCATGTGCCACCTCACCTACTCACATCCAAACCTAAATTACAAATTCCTACTCTCATAACTCACGTCCACTTCTCGTTCTCGCCCTCATTCAATATTAAACTAGGAATTTGGGTTTCCCCCTAAAGGTTTTCACAAGTTCCAATCCTCTATATTCATGTGGAATTAGACAATAGGAGTAACCAATGTCGAGGTTCGCTTTAGTGACTCATTTCATATTATTTTTCTTTCATCTATCGATTTATCTAGAATTTTTTTTATATTATTGGTGTGATTTATTTTGTTACCCGACAAGCAAATATACTATGAAGTCTATTTCTCCGTCTCACCATTAAAAATTGCGAGAGAAATAAATCTTGAAATCAGGGATGGAGTTCAATATTACAATGAGGGACGAATGGAAAATGGGCATATATCAGCATGATATGAAGTTAAGTGTTTATTATGAATATGAGAGGATTTCAAGTCCATATATTCCTCCCATGTATAAATTCCACATGAACACTAAATTTTTACACCCTATTTTAATAGGGAATGCATATTTAATATGTAGAAATTATTAGGAAAAATTATTCTCATAGATCATTAGAGACGGTTGAGGCTGTATACAAATTTCATACCTCACAGCTAAAACTTTGAGCATAGGGGTTAGGCCACGGACTTGTAGTTGAAGCGCTTGACCTAGCACATTTTTTGACTTTATAGGTCTAGGATTTGTACATAGTTTCATTGAACAAAGAAATTTAATGCTCTAATGAGTGTAGGCATGGCCAGGAATAGAGATAATACAAAAATTATTCCTAAGATATAGTGGTCCTCTTACTATTGTGTGTGATGGATCCTTTCCAAATTTGAGGTGCTCTCTATGCAATGCAAAGGTGGATGTGCCTTCATGTTTTGTAGGTCTTGTGCTAGAATATTGGTGGTGAGTATACCTTCCTACCACGTCGGTGTCACGAGTTCAATCCATGGAATGAAAATCAATTAGGGTTTACGCTACGGTGGACCCATTTTCATTGAATATAGTAATACATTTCATGATGCAAAGAGCATGAAATGTTCTGAGTTAAACCGAATTTTATTTTAAAGGTAAGGAAAGTCATGATTAGAGTAGGTTTACACCTATCCCTACCCATATTGATCTATATATTATAATTTATGTTGTGGAACTCTATCTGTAATCTCTCCTCTATGTTATACAGTGCATGAAAAAAATTATGACCCCCTTGTCATAAAGGAAGGTAATTATATACTTTTAATTTCTAGATCTGTAAAACCATCTTTTTTTTAGTATGTTTTTTTTTATTTAAGTCTCCCCATTATGTAACTCCATTATTTGTGGTTTAATGATAAATGGTGATCCCCATGAGTCATGACCTATCTCACAGACCTAGTTGAAGCATATTTTACGAGGTTTTTAAATTAATGATTTAATTAGGAAAATTATTTTTTCAAGATTGTGAATATACCAACTCACAAAAATAGATATAACTAAACGTTGTGGTAATTTATTTATTTACTTTTTTTTTATTTTCCTTGGTTTTGGGAATCCTTAGAACTTTTTCACACTTTCTAAATGGTGTTTTTCGTAATTTTGGGTTTATTACAATGCCATTAATTGAGGCATGTAAGAAATAAACTCATTTATTAAGGCATGTAATAAGATCAAATTTCCAAGCCAAGCTTTAAATCAACTTTGTAATTGAGGCATAATACACTCGATCACTAGAACTAGCTCCATGCGGGGTATAGGATCAAACCCTAGAACCCAAATATCTAACCTCATAGAGCTTGAATATTGTAGTTTGATGAAGTACTTCCTTACATTTATCGCATTGAAAATCATATATATGTCTATGTAGAGACACATTACACCATATTATATTGATGTATGAGATCCAGTCTTTATAAGATGACAAATATTGATGTGTTTTCTAGACAAAGAGGAATCCTTGGTGTATAAATTTTCCTAATTTGATTTCAGTAAACCAAATCACAGATATTTATACGGACCCTCAAGAATTTTATTATGGGGATGAAAGGTGTAGAATTTCATAAAAACTTGGTCATTTTTGAAATTTTTCAACGACTTGGCTAAAACAATGTACTCTTGCTTGCTAGCACTAAGTGTGTAATTGTGGACAGTTGCTAAAATGCTCATAAAGGAAGTCATGTCATTTATATACCTATATCGCGCTAGAAAAATAAACATAATATATCGAAAGGGTAGGCATTTTCTAGGGGAACTATGGAATTGTTGCATGGTTTGATTCCATGACCATTGAGTTTGTTCTATAGTTACTCTTTATTCTTGTTACTAGTTCAAAATTTAATTCCATGTAAGACTTATTGCAAATATTTTTACTTTCTCCCATAGGATGCATCATCAAATTTCTTTTACACAAGATTTATGTTTTGATTTTTGGTGGAAAGAGAAGCATTTTCCTCTAGAAAACAAATCCTATTATACGAGAAATCCATAGTTTTCTTATTTATTAATACATTCTATGAAATTTTTCATGTTCCAAGTCTAAACTTATGATCCTATTCAAAATTTGAGTTGGAATTTTTGGGTTGACATGTTCACCATTTTTCTTTTGTTGTATAAATGGTTTTGATTTAAAATTTAAATATTATTCACTCTATTGTTTCCCCTTCAAATTTTGTAAGCTTTAAATATTTAGAAATCCACAAGAAAACTAAATTTAGGTAGATTAAAATTCATTGAAAAAATAGAATTAGAGAACAAGTTACAAATATAAAACACAATTTCCTATTAGCATTCAATTTTAGCCTTAAGGAATATGTAATTGACTATCACCATAGAGTTTCATTTTGGCAACATTTAGTTGTGAGTACATGTTTATACATACCTAAATTACTAGAATATCGATATTGTCACATATGGATATTGAAAAATTGCGGATACCTTAGGGTTTTAGAATTGGTTATCTTGAATATAAGTGAAATATTGAGGCTTAATTTGTAGGGTAATGTATTTTTTATATGTATGTACTTCATTTATCTCAATTTTTTTTCTAAATTCTCTTCTTTATAGGTAAGAAATATACTATCTTGGCTCATAGGCGGATTCGAGGAAGTTGATTCCATTTTGGTGAGTTTTAGGTCCCAACATTTGAAATTTGGCTCTAATACCATGTGTAAGACCCACTTCCTAGGGTCCTATTTTTATAAATAACTACTTAGCAAAAATTAAAAACAAAAGTCTTGTGGCTTTGACTATATTTTATAGTCATTCCATAGTGTATTTTTTAATTTTTAATTTAAAATTTGAAAATTAAAAAATTAAATTCAAATAATTTAACGGTGACAATAAACAATAATCTTGACAATGAAAATTAACAAGAAAATACGTTTTAACAAAGGCTCTACTTCTCTTCCTGGGACCACATTTTGAATATGTCACCATGCCAAATGTGAAAAACCTAGTTGGCTTGCAATCATAGGTAACCTCCATAGTTCCCAATCCTTCAAAACAAAGTCTAGACTAAGACTTTGTGTATGATTTCTCAATCCTTGACCTACCAATTATAATCACCATTATGCAAGTCGAGTCTTGCTCCCCAATTTCTCTCCCTTCACTCAACCCTCCTTCTCCTGCTTGTTTGTGCATGGCCCCAAAATAGTCATATCTCTCTTCTTCTCCATGTCAATCCATTTTATCCCCTTCCCCTCATTCAAAGGTTCCCCTAACACCTTCCTTCAACACAAATCCCCCATTAATTGCGTGTAAAGGTACATATGTTAAATAGTTTAATGTGCTAATTTGTTTTGGGTTGAAGAACCCCATGCTAATTAATATGGCTAAGGGATGAGTCATGTATATTTTACATTGATTTAATAAATATAAATTGATGGCTATGATATAGGAAAGGAATGGTAATCCCGAGTTGTATAACTCAAAAATAAAGGGGAATAAAAGGGCACGTAAGAGGAATTTCCCACATGATTAGATCCTGTATTGTTATTACCCATATAATCTTCCTTTTAATAATCAAAGTAAGCATTAGATACATGTAAGAGATTGGTAGGAAATGCAATCTCACAAATAGATGATAGTAATGCTCCATTACAAACACTTATTAGAAATGTGAGTTTCAAGTGTATTTTGAAGAAATCTTAGTGGGATAGCGAGCAAATTTTTAGGAGTGATTTTGGACAATAAAAGGAGGGCTAGGTGATAGAAGAAGAGCACTAGCCAAATAATTTACTACATCCATATAATAGTAGTTTATCCCCCATATTATTATTGATGTGCCCCAAAGAAACCCACTATTTTTATTATTGTGCCCTTACATTATTATTGTTATGTAGGCCCTAATTATATTTTGACCCTTTAGACTCCTATATATACCAAAGATATTTTTGTCATTTCAACCATCAAAGAATTGTTCATTTATGTGATGTAAAGGGAGGTTTACCCCTAAAAGTGGTCAATTAACCAATTTTTTATCTATATTTTCTTGCTTTTCTTTGTTTTTATCTCGATACACACTAACATTTGGTATTAAAGCTCTTTATCCTAGGGTTTGATACTTCAAAAGGGTCATTGTGGAATTTCCCCTGATTTTTCTTTTGCAAATCATTAGACCGTGAATTTGATGCCACATGAAGTAAAAATCCCAGTGAAAATTTGGTTACCATTTTAGACCTTGGTTCACCATATTATCGGATATATGGTCCAAGGGAAGTTAGATTTTCTGCATGCTCCAAAATTAGGTACGAAATAGGTATCCGAAAAAAAATCATCATAACCTTTACACCCGAGCATCGAATTTTAATTTCATAAATGTGACTAAAATTACATACGATTTAGTGTTTCATGTAGGATTTTTAGGGTCAAAGGTTAAAAAAATGACATGGCATATCATACAATTCGCTCCTCTTTGAATCAATCCATAATTAGGTCATTGTGGGAGATTTGAAATAACTTAACACAAGAATGCATTCTCATTTTAACTAATGGTGAAAATAATGTGAAATTTTATACCATAGGATGAAATTTCAAACTGGTAGTCCAAAACCATAGAGATACAATAGTTTCAAGGTAATTTTTATCCATGAACTCAAAATTAAACACTTAAAAGGCGTGTAGGCGTGTATTTTTAAAATTGAATAGATTTTGTTTGAAAATCCAGTTTTCAAGTGATTAAAAAGGAATAATGAGGCATATATATCAATTAATGATACCAGAATTCCACTCCCAAAAAAAATTTACACGTATTACCATCGAGAAGCTCTACTAGGTGGCAGAAGAAGAATAAATGTTTATGATTTATCAAAATTACAAGACTAAGTGCAGTAATTTTCGCTCTCATAAAGAGAAACCACAAATGAATTGGGAGTGATTAATGTTAATATGGATGGTTTAGAATCAAAATAAAATGGGAGATGGATATTTTAAAATACTACATGGAAAATTTTAAGGACGGTTTAAAAGCGAGAAATGGAAGGTTTGAAGAAAGGTTTTACAATTTTTCTAGAAGAAATGCTTCATAATAGTGATAAGGTATTGATTGAAACTCTTGATGAGAAAAGGAATTTTAATCATGATTATGGAGACTCTAACTTTTGGTGGAAAACCAACCTTATTCCAAATACTAATATGAGGAAGTTTGATAGGAGGATCTAGTAACACATGGATACTATAGATGGAGAAATTCTTTGATCTACACAATGTAAAACACACTTTAAAGGCACACATTGCATCTTTAAATTTAGAAATTAATTAGATTGTGTGGTATATATAGATTTTCTCATAAATCACTTCTTGCTTCGACAATTTTTATGGAGGAGTTGATAACACATTATGACGATACAAAAAATGACGTGCTTCTTTAGCTAATTAATAAATCATCAGGGGTTTTAGTTGGGAAAACATTGAGGACTTCAAAGATTTAATATCAAGGTAACTGATATGTTGGAGGAGAATATATATTATGTCTTCATAGGTACATTAAATGATAAAATCCAACATGATGTTAAAATTTTGGAACCTAAGTCATTGGAGAATGAATTTAGGGTTGTATGAAAATTTTAAAGAAAAATAAAAACAAGGAGGTCTGCTGATAAATATAAATAAGGAAGTTTTGCCTCTCCTAGCCTCCCAAAACTTACAAGGTTGGAAAAGAAGAAGAGAAAAGGGATTTTTACAATTGTGATAGAAAATAATCTAAAGGTCCTGAGTGTTCTAAGAAGAAATTAATTTACATGGATTGTAAAGAGGAGGAAGAAAAGGAAAAATAAGCATCAATATAAGAAAGGTATACACAAGAACCAAACCCTCACAGGAAAAGAAAAAATGAATACAACCATATTTTTCAATGCAATGGTAGAACTAGTCCTCACACTCTTAAGATAGAAGGATATATCAAGAAGAAAAAGGTAATAGTGTTGGTTGATTTAGGTAGTAATCATAATTTCCTTCATTGTAAGATAGCCAAGGATTTGAATTTATTTCTATATATAGCACCGAGTGTCAACTAGATGGTTGAAAATTAGGAACTATAAATTTATCGAGGAAGTTCCATCATCAATCCAACCATGGGTGAATATGTATTGAATAGTCTAATTCTCGTAATTCCAATGGGTGGTGTTGATTTTGTATTTGGAGCCCAATGGTTACAGTCTTTGGAAACGATGGATTTTAATTTTATGGGAAGGAAAGGGAATCGAATTAAGGATTATTGTAGGGGCTTCAGGAATATAATAATCTCTAATGGCATAAAAAGGTTTTGAAAAAGGAAAACTGAGGGCAATTGAAAAATTATGCTCACTAGATGTTCAAACATATAAGCCCATTAGAGGAAATTTCAACCTAGAAGTGCCACATGAAATTTTCTTGTAATTTACATGTCATAATATGTAATCAAAATGATTTAAATTTAAAAATAGGTACATGTAAACATTTTGGAGGAAAAAGAAGGAAAAGTATTTTTTTTATTTGTATTTTGGTTTTCCTTATTGGTTCACTCAAATTTCAAGTGTAGACACTCATTGATGCGAAATTAAATTGCGCATCCAACAAGTACCCATTATGCATAATTTTGAGAAGTCCCACAATGCTAAAAAATGAAGATACATTAAAAATGCATGTTGAGACCCACATTGCTAAAAACTGAAGATACATTATAAAATGTGTCCAACACATTTTCGTAATGTATATTCAATTTTAGAATGTGGGTCTTCGAAAAAAATATGCATAATTGGTACTCGTTGGATGTAAAATTTAATTGCATATCCAACGAGGTGTCTCTGATTAAAATTTGAATGAACTTATAAGGAGATAAGCCCAAAATACAATGAAAAAAAATAGTTTTTCATTTTCCCTCGAAAATTATTACTCTTATTTATTATTTTTCCATGGAGGCCACTCTTAATTTGTGATTTCCCTCCAATTCATCCATTCTCAACATCTCCAAATAATTCTTGACAATCATTACAAGGTGTCGAGACTCCCAAATATCTCCCACTTATTTGTGATCATGATCATGTTATTCACTTGATTCTAGGAAGTGTTCCTCCAAACATTAGACCTTCTGATCCTATTCATAGAAGAGTGAAATTGAATGTATGGTTGCGAAATGATAGAGCGAGATAATTGAACCTAGTCAAAGTTCCTTCTCTTCTCTAATAGTATTGGTGCACAAGAAGGATGGATCATAGTGTATGTGTCCGTAGAGGCTGAAAAAAAAAATTACTATTAAAGATAAATTTTCCATTCCTCTCATTAACAAATGGATGGATGGACTACGAAGTAATTTACTTCTCCAAGTTGGATCTTTGTTAAATATATCATCAAATTAGAATGAAGACATAAGACATTCCAAAACCAACATTCATATTGATGAAAGCCATTACAAATTTTTGGTCAGCATTTTGGCCTTAATAATGTAGTTTCCACATTTCTACGGTTTCATAAATTACACTTTCAAACCATTCCTTGAAAATTTGTGTTACTATTTCTTGAAAATATACTAATCCACAACAAGTCTTGGAAATATCATGTTCAACATGTTGATAGGGTGCTCAAACTATTATAGGGAAATAATTGTATGCAAAAAACTCCAAATGTTTATTTGGGGTACATGAAAGTGAAATATTTTTTTTCATATTGTATCTCATGAGGGTGTTAAGGAAAACCCTAATAAAATTAAAGGAAAAAAGTAATGGAAAATCCTTACAACCTTAAGGCATATTCGAGTATTTCTCACGACTAGTGGGATATAAACAACATTATTCTTGAAGAAAGATGCATTTTTTGGAATCCAAAGAAACTAAGGCATTTGAACATGAAATGTGTCGAGCTCTAGTCTTATCTACAAGATGGAAGACCCATTTCTTTTAGAAATTTATCCAATCAAGGGAAAGTATTTAAACAATCCTATTTATGAGAAAAGAGAAATTTTGGCAATATCACATTCCATAAAGCGGTGGTTTCTTACCTAATGAAGAGACCAAATTTCAAGGTAAAACTAGATCGGGATAGTCTTCAAATACTTCTTGGAAAAAAAATTATCTTGAAAAGAGAGCAAAAAATGGGCCACAAAGATGTTGGGTTATGAATTCGAAATCATCTACAAAAATGGGAAGGAAAATGTTGTTGCGGATGCACTCTCAAGAATGGATAGGCATCTGGAGGCATTTACGTGTGCCATTTATCTTATCCAACATGATTAGATAACCGAAGGAAGGAAGGGAGGAATGGAAGAGTTACCAAGAAGTGTGGACACTCATTCAAAATTTGCGATGAATCCGAGTGCATATGATATATTGATATGGAAAAATTATTCACTATGGTACAAATATATCTTATATCTATGTAAGAACTCCCAACTCAAACAAAAGTTATTTTGAAATTGCAAACATCTCATATAGGAGGGAACTAAATTATTTTTAAAAACTTACCACATGGTTAAGAAGGAATTTTATGGCACACCTGGTCATCGATCGAATATTTAAAAATGTGTGCTATAATGTTTGGTTTTCGAACAAAATAAAGTTGAGACAATTAAGACACCAGGTATTTTAAAACCATTAGTCATTCCATGTGAGTGTTTGGAGGAGGTATTGATGGATTTTATCACGAGGTCTACCCATGTGTGAAGGGAAACGGTGTCATTATTGTGGTAGTTGATATGATTACCAAGTATTCACAATTTTGTGCACTATATTGTCGTCAAGCGAGTATATTTGCTAATACATTTATTGAAATGGATCAAAATATACTTGGAAACCCAAAGATTATTATGGCGATGGAGATCCTGCTTTCACAAGAATTTTTTTGATAGAATTATTTTCTTGTATTGGCACTCAATTAGCTCATATGCGACATGTATTATCATCCTCAATATGATGAGAAAAATGAGCTAGCGCAAAAATGTTTGGAAGGTTATCTTTGTTTCTTTGTATCTAATAAGAAAACATAATGTGTCAATTGGTTACCTCTAACATAATGGTGGTATAACACTTTCCATACCACAATAAAAAATTACCCCATTGCTGGAACTGTCGATATCATCAAAAATCCATCACATCCTCTTTAAGAGAGAATTATAAGGCTCAGTAGTGTAATATCACATTAGCACCAACAATAAGTTCTCCACCTCTCAATGGATAACCTAACTCTAGCGCAAAAATTAAATTAAGAAATAGGCATATCGAAACATCGCAATGAAATAAGTTTTGACATGGGTGATTGAGTACCCAACTAAAACCATATAAGCATATATCCCTCAAGATAGCTAAGAAGGATAATAAATTATCACCCAATTACAATGGCCCTTACAAGGATTTGCAAAATATTAGTGCTGTGGAATACAAATTAGAGTTTCCTTTACCTTTGCAAGTACACCATATTTTTCCATGTTTCATGCTTAAATAAGGTTATTGGGGATCATATCCCAATTTAAACTATATTACGAAATTATATGGGGGAGGGAAAAAAAATATTGGAGCCTAAAGTAATAACAAAAATAAGAATCGATAGCTATGAGATCGATCAATTTTAGAATATCTCATTAAGTGGATGAAGTTACTGCTTTGATGATTCCACATTGGAGGATACGTATTTTTTATACGGAACCATCCATAACTACTTAAGCATTAGGGAACACGTTTTTGTAGGAGAGGGGAATTTTGGTCCCAATAATAATATTACCTCCCCATATTGTTATTGTTGTGCCCCATAGAAGTGGTGAAACCGTATTGCATAAGAGTCTTGCAACTTCCAAGGGCTCCTCGACTCAAATCATCGACTTGAGGTTCGTACAAACTTGGAGGTGAGTGCTATATGCACAATAGGTTATATTCTACTCATGCCAACCTCGATTAGCAGGAGTAGATCAAGGTGTTCGAGAGACCATTCCTCATAATTAACAATAGTGAAAGCTTGCTCATGAACTTACAAATGAAAATTTATTCTAACTATGAAAGTGAAAATTCCATTTGTTCGAAAGCTTGTACATGCTAATTAACATTAAATGAAAGATAAAGTGATAATCTACTTATAAATTAAAGCTACTTTATCTTGCATAATTCATTAAATCGGTAACATATTTTCATGTATCATTTATCTACTTCACACTTTCTTGTAAATAAGAAGTCTAACTTGTATCATGCTTTTGATTGAAAAACACTAATTCTAATTTGTTTTGTAGTGAGGGAAAAGAGGTGGTTGGAGTGTTCTAGGAGCTTCTATTGATCATTAAATCACAAATTTTGGTCATTATTAATCTTGCCTAAAAATTAGGTTGAAGTTGGGAGCAAAATAGGTGAGGAAATTAGTTTTGCGGTATGCGATAGGTGCTTCCTCTGAGGGACTTGAATTTCTACACGAGGACACGTAATGCTACGGGAAGGGTCCCAAAGTTACACCAAGCATGGAGATGGTGCCTTGAGGGAATGAAGAGATGGATGAAGATAGGAAGGATTTAATTAAGGTTAGGGAAGCTTCTAGCCAAGCCCAAGACCTCTAAGAGGTATGTATTGCACCAAAATGAATGGCCATGATATCTTTATTTTCATAGGAAGAGTGACTATGGAACCGAGTTTTGGGATCGAAATGAGGGATGGAAAGAGAAGATGAATAATTACACAATGGAGATGAAATAATTTCCCTACCCTCCCAGGATCAACCTGACACGCAACCTAGCCAAATACATACATCCATTTATCATTAGCACAATGATATAAACTATGATGGAAAATATAGGTTAATTTAAATAACATCTATTCTATGCCACAACAATATTACGATCACTAAACTCATTCCCAAGTTACATAAAGTAAATATGAATAAGGAAAACTAATATAGATATATTTCCAAGAAACCATAGACACAATGTCTTTGGACTAAGATTTTAAATCTTTTCAACCATTCTCTCATAAGAGGAGGTGATAGGGAAGCACAACGATCATGGGTTTTGATAGATTAACCTCTGCGAAATGAAACAAATATGTGAAATGCATAAAAATAAGAATAAAACATAAATATAAAACGAGGGACGAACGCCTTTGGGTTGGAACCGGACCTAAGGAGTCTCAACGTTTAAAACTGGCTCATATGGAGCTTAATAACAAAATTCTCATTTTTTCAAAAAATAATAGTCTCGTACATCACATGAGGATTCAAAATGAAAATGTCAAGCCTTGGGCTTAATAGGTACTCCTAGATAAATCAAAACTTTGAATCCCTAATGATATTTCTCAATAGGTACTCCTAAATAAATCAAAACTTTGAATCGTAATGAGATTTGCATCTTGTTTATTTATGAAAAAGGGTTGCTTATAGCATCTCCCTCGGAAATAAGAGTGATTTCCTCCTTGACACGAAAATTGTGGATTTGATCCCTCTTGAGCTTCACTTACACTTGGCATTATTGAAATTTGCAACACGAAACGGTGAAATTCCAATCCGGAAACAACACACACATTAGTGTTGGATCCTGATCACATAGTGATGGATCTTAGCAACACATTAATGTGCAACCATTTTTTAAGTAAATTGGAAAATTTATTGTAATATTATCTCATAAGAACTTGTAATAGTTAACTAAGTGTAATAGACTTAGTTAGATCAATAATTTCGAGTTGAGAATAAAAGGATAGGCATGTAGAGTGATTCTATTATTAATAAGACCCAGTTGCTATTGTAGCACTAGTGTAGTGTGAGTGGATTCGGTTAACTCACATTAATTGAGTTAAAATCGGTTAACTAGTTCTAGCTGTTTGATGAGCTAGTGGAAGATCAAGTGAATTAAAATAGATTTAATTCTGAGTAGTTATCTAATATGACGATGATTCACGATTTCTAGCTCCATGCATTCTAATTCGTGGAGACCTAGTTGAGACAAAGGTTTAGGTAAAGTAAACTATCGAGTTGTATTTTTATGGCTATCCCATATGTAGTTATATAACCACAAAGCCCATGATGAATTTGCAATCAAGGAAGGCTTCATTTCCTATTTAATAGGGGTTTAATTCGCTAGGGATTGCGTAAGTAGGGTAGGGGTAAGGGTAGGTTGATAATTGGCTATGTGTTTGTCTAATTTTTTTTAGATCAGTGTGAAGAATTGATGAGTTTATGATGTTGTGGTGATCACAAATCCATTGTATTGTTTTATGATTCCTTCGTTGATTATATAATAAAGATGTAGGGGTTTTGACGGAGTTGCTTTCCCTAGGAAAACCTTGCGTTGTGCGATTGATTTACTTGTTTCTCTTACTTTCATGTGATTGAGTGATCATGTTTTATATTACGCAAATATTGTACAAGGATTCGGTATCTTGTTTTAGTACATTGCATGATTGGATTGAATCCATTAGTTGTAATTTCTACATGGTATCGAAGATGTGTTAGAGATTTTGTACATGGTACTAGACGGGATTTTTTGGGTGGTGAGTTTGCAAGGAATATTATTTGAAAATTTGGATGCAAATTTTTGAAATAAATAGTATATTTGGATTCCTTGTGAAAAAATACCCAAATTGAAAAATAAAACCCGATCGAAAAAGAGCTTGGATGAGGGAGATATTTTCGTTTAAAATCAGCTCTTTTTAGAATTTTGCGATGGTGGGACAATTACAATGTGTGCTAGTCGGAAAAGGAAAGAAAGACAAGGGAAAGATGTCCCAAGGAAAACGGGCGAGAGACTTTTCCAATATTGGATGTTTCATTGTTATGAGCGGGGGGAGCACTATGCTTGGAATTGTCCATAGAAGAAGGCAAGCAAGGAGCTTGTAGTTACCTTGGTGAAGCATTGTGGCTTCTGTTCAAGCTTGATTTTACTCTCATTTACTGCATTGATAACAACGTAATGAGATGCATGTCTTTATCTAGGCAACGATCCCTCATTCCATATGATGGGGAATAGAGATATCTTCGGTGACTCGAGGATAAGGATATCCAACGGAGACATAGAGTTTGGAGATGACAAGAGGTATAGCGTAAGCAGGATAGGCCGCAGTTACCTTTCGGAAAGTGTCTCCCCTCTCGGACTAGCGGATGTTTTGTATATTCTAGGCCTAAGGAAGAATCTTGTCTCATGTTAGAGGTATTGGAAGAGCATGGATATGAGATGATGTTTAGAAAAGGAAAGATGTTACTTAAACCTGCAACCCACGACATAGGTGAAGTAGATTGGTTCAAGTGTCAAGAACTTGTACGCTCTCAAGGTTCACGATGCATGAAAGGCTTTGAGAGTAGAGCGATGGTTAATGAATTGGTGGTTGAGAGGAGAAAATATCTCTCAACCAGGAAAAGAACACAAGAACCCCCCTAAATTTATATATATAATAAATAAGCGAATCCCCATGATACATAGGAAAAATGGAAGGCGATTTTACTAATAATATAATATGTATATATAATTTTTTGTCGAATCTCTCACGAGATTATATTATCTTGTAAAATCATGGAGAATCACGGTACAAATAGCGAATCACTACTACAAAATGGTGAATCGTTGTCTAGTGGAGTTCAAGGTGTTGGTTCCAATGAAGATATCATAGTTGAACCAAGAGTAGAAGGAAGAGAACCACGAGACCAAGCATGGCACATGGTCTCGTAGGGAAGTAGTTCTCGTGTAGTTTGGAAAATATGTGCTTCTAGTTCTTCTAATCGTAGTGTTGTTTCTCATGCTACTACTAGCATAATATTGAGGTTGGAGAGGAGTTTGAGGAAGCATGGAAGGTAGCGGTGGTGGAGAATTACAAAGAGTGCCCCATGATGGGATCCATTTTTCCCTTTGGTATTTGTGCCTCAGATATTCTGTCCATTGAACCAACTTGATTAACCATTCAACCAACGATCGAAGCTTGGACAAGTTGATTAGATGCAAAGTCAGCTTAGACTAATATTCAAAACTATGCTTTGCACTATCCCATATTTATCACACTATTGCTACACAACATTGTGCATACACTTTTAACTCTCAATAATTATTTTCCAAGAAAAATCTATAATAAGAAAAATATTTTACTATATTCTAAAAGGTAAAGATGTCGAAATCATGCCACAAAGTGAAAGAAATAAAATATCTTTCCTCAAACCGCCAAATATATAAAGAAAACAATAATGATTATAATAACATAACTAGATCTATCGATCTATCGATCTATGCATGATATGAGAACCATAAGCATTCAAGGGACTAATTCCAAACTCAACAAAATCCTCTAAACAAACAAACCACTAAAGTTTTTCAAAGATATCAAGGCTAGACATTAACACAATTTCATGTACTTGAATAAGCCCATTGTTGCTTAGCATTAGACTTCTTAAATTAGTTCTTTATCATTTAATACTAGGACACTATCTATGTGAAAATAAATAGGTCCCAAATTCATCAAATCCAACTTCATTTCCAATCAAAGATCAAAACTAACCGTTTCCAATACAAATATAAAATCACATTCTCCAAATATGAATAATTATTTTCCCGAAAAATATAAAACTCGAAGCTTCAGTAAAATTCCCCAAACACAAGCAACATATATACCATTAAAAATTTTTCAAGATGTCAAAAGCTAGACATCCAGGTAGTTTTCATGTACTTGAATGAGCCCATTGATTCTTTGTGTTAGTCTTGTTAAATTAGTTATTTATCATTTAATACTAATCAATGCCCACGTATGTGAAAAGAAATAAGTCCCAAAATCATCAAATCTGACTTCATTTCACATCTCACAAATAAGAAACAAACAATGTGAGGATAAGTAACAAACATCAATCTTAAAATAACACACATGAAAGAAATGTAGCTACAATGTTACAATGAAAAATACAAAATATAGAACCCATTTTTACCTGAATTTGACATGTAGTAATCTTGCATGATCAACGGAACATGTATACCAAAATAAGAGAGTCCTAGGGTATTTCAATTTCCCGGTTCTCATCTTGGTCATCATTTTCTACATTGTGAACATGATCTTTCTAGATGTCTTGTCATTATGAGCCTCCAAAACATTATGTTACGTATCGGGATTCATTAGATAAATTTGTTATATTGTTTTCTCCCCTTCTATTACAATACGATCGCCAAAGCGCTAGTGCTCTTTCATATGGAAAATTTTCAACGTCATACTTTGTTAAATATAATCTTAAACATGTATCCACATGTTTATCAAGATTTTCCTCAACTTTGACTTAAAAATGATAGTTCACTAAACATTCTCTCATCCTCCAACGATCCCAAAATCATGTGGTTTGACACAAATCTACTAATTTAAAATATTCGATATGTTTTCTTTCGGGTATTGGCTAGCACTTAAAGTATTCCATAATCTTGTTACGGTACTATTTTCATTAGGATTCTCCAAAGAGGATATTGCTTCCACATTGTTTCAGCAAAGTGTCCACCTGTTGATACAATTTTGATGAATCTAAAATACCTTCAATACGATGTTCTCCATGTATCGAGACTTTCTTGCAAAAAAGTGAAGAATTACACTAAAATTTTAATCTCTTTTGAAAATCAGCTTTTAAATTTCTTGGACATTGAAAATTGTTCCAATATTGAGGGTATACCACACATGGCCTCCAATAATTCATCTCGAGGAAATCATTCGGTTATCTCTCATGATAGCGATCTTGCAATTTCTGTCAAATTTTGTCTCACGAGATCACAATATTATCAAATTGGTCTCTTGACAGGGCAATCTTTGGTGATTCGTCTGTCTTACTAATAAAATGAAAGGGGACCATATGCCCTTATTTGCGTTGCATAATATCCCTTTTTCCTTACAATTCACTAGAACTTCCCCTCCCATGAATGACCATCTAAGGGAAAGGGGAAAAGAAGAAGAAAAGAAGTCAGCAAATCACCACAGTCAGCCAATGATTCTTAGTGTCAAATCATTGGAAACTGCAAATCAAGTGAAAATTTAACCCATGCATCCATGGGTTGACAAAAAGATTTTATAGCAGCCACAAGCTAATCATTCTACGAGTCTACCCAAATCTGACACAAACTCCTAAAACTTGTTGATTAGAAATTCCCCTAGAAATTTCACTTGGTTCATGAGAGAATGAAAGACGCGTGCAAATAAAATTCCATGAAAGACGAGTGCAAATATCCTTCCATGAATGGATATCACTCTCCAAAATCATTTTGGGCATATTCCAATATGTAGGAGCCAGGGAAACATGGTGCATAACAGCAGTCTATTGTCCCTGAATTTAAACCGCATCAAGGGAACATTTTCACTCTTCACACATTGAACATTGAAGACAATTAATTAATGCTTGACACGACCATAGCAACAAAATCATCAAGAAGAGGCTATAACAAGATTATGTGAAAGTGAGAAAGAACACCCATCATGAAGCATCAATTAATATCATCCACAACATCAACATCACTGTTGGGCAGATTTTGATCGCCTTCGCCTACCAGGAGTAACTTCTGGTGGTAAAGGTGGTTTTAAAGCTAATCTACGCGAACGATGGGGGATAGGATTATGTTATTCCACGATTGCTGATTAATTTTAACAAAAAATAAATAAACAAAAAGAGGGTAATGCTAGGCAAAAGGGTTTACCAGTAAACTGTGAACTCCAGAATACCTCCTGGCAAGCCAAGATGTATGGGCAGGAAATCTCCCCGAATGCTATGTTCGTTGTATCACAATTTAAAGGTAGCCGACTCGGTTCACTATGGATGGATAGCACCTAAAAGTTGTCCTCCCAAATATACCCGAAGGTACGTGGAGGCCCAAGTCCGTATTAGCGTTGTCTGATGCTAAACCGCATAGTGAGAGCACCACCTATATACTTATCGTACTGTAACACCGCCCCGAGGGACGTGCTACGATATACTTACATACGTGGGGTGATATATCACACTCGGAATGTATTGCAGACAAGTTAACGACAACTGCTATGTTTTACGATGCCAGAACACCTCTCTAGCCTAGACCTTCTAAATGTTATCGTTATGGTTCCAATGCGTTTTTAGGTAAATTGAGATTAATTTTATGTTGATATTTCTTAACAATTTGCCTTTCAATGGTACCGCGATGATGTATGTAGAAATTCCTAAATTCAAACTAAGAATGATAAGCAAACTTTTCACTTTTAGTTTTTCAATGAAAGACCTAGCTACAAAGGGAAGAGAGAAAATAATTTTGTGAGCAAACAAATCAATGAACAAAAGAAAACATTGAGCACAAAACTAAATGCAGATTTCCTAATGTTCCTTTTTTGCAAAAATCACACAATCCTACATGCAAATGCAAGTTTTTCTTTTCAGTTTCTTTAATGTTATGAATGCAGAAAAGAAACTAAGTGCATCAAACAAATGTTTTTTACTTTTCGAGAAATGAAGAATATGAATGACAATTGTATAACTGCCATCATTTCCAGATTATACATACCATTTACAAAATGTCAAGGAACTAGATTAAGAAGAGATATCTCAAAGATCGAATTAAAAAGGAAAATCAAACAATCATCATGATACAAGAAACAAAAATATCAAGTGAAAGAGTTAAGGAAGTAGCATCTTCGTGTTGGAGGAGATGTGAATATGTAGCCTTAGATGCTAGATGAAGTGTTTAGGGTTTGGTAATTCTTTAAAACCCTTAGGAAATATCCTTCCATGAATGGATATCACTCTCCATTCACTACTGAGAGTAGCAGAAAATACTACGATGTTGGATTTCATCACCAACTAGTGTTTTTAGTGTGGGAATCTACTGTTTTTGTGTGGTTTGATCTCTTAGATTTTATAGGCGTGTGATCTTTTGATTTTTTATTTAGTGACCTTAGGATTTTTTATTGAATTTTTCTTTGATTGTTTGTGTTAATAATTTTTAATCGTGGTTGAATTACCAATACAATTGCGTAGGACTCAGGGGAAACCCCCTGAGTATACACCAAGCAATTTAGAAAGACTTAAAACTCTAATACCACATACTATCAGTAGAACTGGATCAACAGAACTAGGAGAATCATCCGTAATTACTCATCTTGATTTTGAAGTAAATCAACCGTAATTAGTAGAACATACTCCACAACAAATTTTAATTCTGAATTAACTGGAGTGGGGTCTCACATTAGGTACCTAAGGCTCCTATAGTCCAGACAATGGCCATGGTTCAATGTTTCAAACAAATCTTAAATCTGCATGGATGCCATGTGAAGAGTATGAAGGGACAGTTCCTCAGATGCCTTCCGTTCTTAAGACCTCAAATTTATTTTGGATTGTAGTTATACACATAAAAATCCTGTTAAAAAAACATAAACTCTCATAGACCAATGGTCCCATTGCCTATAGATCTTTGCTAGGGAAGAAATGATGCATGTACTATTATAGATTCTCTGTAACTCTAGATCTATTAAGCAACAAAAGGGATAAATATTAAATAAATTCTCAAGCTTAAAAAAATATAGGGTCAAGTGGATCTATGCTAGTTTATATATATTTGTAACATTAAACATCGAATATGAAATATTTTCCATGTTATTTTATCAGTGTCCATGTCTGTTACAATGATGTCTCTGCCACCCAAGCTTTAATGCACCTCACTTTCTGTCGGTGCAACTAGAGATCTAAAATGTAGTTAGTTCTATTATTGTTTAATACTTTTAGGATAGAATTAAGTGTTTATTCCCTATATGCTTTGCATGACAAATGAATGCCTTTTTATGTTTTTCCAATTTAGTCTTTTTGTAGTGAAATCGAGTACCACATAAAACAACATGAAAGAGGAGGGCAGACTTTTGCTGGCTAGCTTAAGTGTTGTATCTGCTGCCCAGATGACATTGAGCACCAACTACTTGCCAAGGTATCCCTTCTTGTGAAATTAGCTTAATAAGCTTACAAGATGATCTTATATCTTGTAATTGATATGTACTTGGTCTTCTAGAGTGTAACACATGCATTTTATTTTTTTGTTAAATGTAGCTCATTTTCCTGTATTGCTTCCCACTTTTCATTGTACTTATTGGTATGATAGGATGAGAACAGAGCTCATGAAAACATCATTCAACCTGCATAGGTAAGCGATGGTGAAAAAACTTCTGAAAGAGAAGAAGGTGATCAAGAAAGTTTGCTTACAAAGGTCCAAATTCATGCTCAATTAAGGGAAGTGGAGGCTGAAATAGCTGCAGTTTCAGCTGGCCTTGAAATAGTTCAAAGAATTGCAGGAAAAGATTCAGAGAGTTTAGAAGGTGAAAAGGATGAAAATGATCAAGAGTTAAGTGAACACAAGCCTTTTGTAGTGGATGGAGGAGTGCTTCAACGAGCATTGGCTACTGAAAGGCTTAGAAGCCTTAAGCAAAAAAGAGGATAGCTTAAGGAACAACTGAAAGCTTTTGAGAGAGATGGAAAGACACGGGAACTTGAGGAAGAAAAGGTGCTTCTAAATTCAGTGAAGAATAAAGAAGAAACAGTGATCAATAGAACTGGACATCTGTTGGATAAGCCAACAAGAGGGAAAAGGAATAATTTTTCATTGTAGGAGGATGATGAGTTTGATACAGCAATGTCAGGGCTCATTGAAACTGTAATTTTCATTGCCCTTTAGTCCTGTATTAGTATCAGATGTATTAAATGCAATACAAATACTTTTGAACTTTATTTTAAAAGAGTAAAATTCAGGGGCAGTAAGAAAAGTTCTATGTTTTCTGTGTTATATCATGCATCTTGAAGATAGTTTTGTACTACATATAACATAATTTTGAATCTTTGAATGAGACACCTGACGATTATTTCCTTTGGCAGGAACGTGACAAGCTTATCCGTAAAGGAGTGTTGACACCTTTTCACCAAGTCAAAGGTTTTGAACACCGTGTTCAAAGGTCTCGCCCAACAGAGGATGATGGGGACAAGTTTTCTTCAAATTCTGTCTCAAAAGCTTCCAGATCATTGTTTGCATTCTCAATAGCTCGACATTCAACAAAGTTTCTTGATTCAACATATTTACCTAAATTGAATCCTCCCACGCATGAATTTCGAAGGCTTAGAAGGCCTATCAATATTCAAAATCCAACGAGGTTGAGAAACTTCCAAAGGATCAAACAAACCATTTAAGAAAGTAAAGAAGACGACCTGTACCTGATCGATACTAGAGGAAAGCTGCATCAAGCGATGATGAGCCATGGAATGATTCTAATCACCATGAAAGCTATGGCAAGAAGATCATAAATCTTTTGTTTATTTCAAAGCATGTAGGAAATCATCTAGATGATACTATGGTTTGAAACTTGATACTTATATCAAACTGAGTTCATAATCAAATTCTTATAATGTTGTAGGTGTGCTTATGTGGCAAACATATAGATCCATGCCTTTTTTCATGTTCACATATTCAAAACTACATTACTGGATCTGGGTACCAGGCCCTTGGATCTGTCTAGATCCTGATACTGATACAACTTGGATATAGTCTGAATCCAGCTGGAATATGCATTCATCTTGGAAATTGGTTGGATACATATGGGCTATATTCTGGATAAATCCTCAATCGAATCTCACATAGTATCCAGTGGAAGAAAAGAAGGAAACAAACCAATAACAATAACTTAACCAAAAAAATGCTATCTTGATTGTTTACATTGATATATTTTAATTAAGTTTTAAAATATATATATATATATATATATATATGGGCTATATTCTGGATAAATCCTCAATCGAATCTCACATAGTATCCAGTGGAAGAAAAGAAGGAAACAAACCAATAACAATAACTTAACCAAAAAAATGCTATCTTGATTGTTTACATTGATATATTTTAATTAAGTTTTAATATATATATATATATAAATACATATTATAAATAGATTACACAAGTATCTTTACGATAAGTATCAATATAAAAATAAATGTATTTAATTGCACATGGTGTGTGTTGTGTGTGTGGATGTCTTGGTATTCTTTTTTCCAAGGAAAAAACTGTAATTTTGTATTCAAGAAGAAAGTTACCTTCTGAAGGTGCTCAGAGCACTGATATCAAATAAAAGATGATAAAAAATCCAGAAGAGAAAATTCTTCTGCCTATATTATCTCTTGTACTGGGATAACACTACAAAACAAGAGATAACAGTCCTGTCATCTGGGTTAATGTCCTATATTTGTCTGGAAGATGTGCTTGAAGTGGTTGACCACCATGCTTTTCAAGTTCTTTGTTTCCTCCCTTATTGTGATTGGTGACTCTGGGATATGACAGTTCTATGTAGTTATAGGGAATATTGCAATGTAAACTGTGAGTGAAACCTAGAACAAAATTATAAATATCAATCTTCTCAGGATTACCACTTTATCTTACTAAAGTTGAAAATATTTTGAAACTTTTTTGTCCTTTAGAATTCTAGCTTTTCCTAATAGTTAATGGTTTTAATGTTTTGGTAGAAGACATCTTGCAAAAAAAGAATGATAGGAATAAACAACAGGAAGGTTCAGATTTAGCAGACTATGATTGCAAAGTTGAAGGTTGTGAGGAAGATATGGATGATGTTGGTAGTATTGAGGAAGACACTGTAACTCTGGAAGGAGGATTGAAAATTCCTGCTAAAATATTTGAAAATAACTTTGATTATCATAAAGTAAGAGTAAACCAGTTTAAATAACAAAAACCAAGATTTTACCTCAAATTTTTTCACCGGATTCTAGCACCTGAAACTCCAAAAAGTCGCACTAAAGACAACTCCCTTATATATATATATATATATATATATTAAATTTAAATAGAAATAATATAATTGATCTTTTTCACTCATATTTTTTGGTGACATAAAATTTTGTATTGCTGGTTTTCATAAATTTAAAATATGTACTTGCATGCTACTAGAAAAATAAACTAGACACAGAACTTCAGATGTTTAAAAACAACAAAAGTTCACATGTTGATATCAACACTTTGATTAAGGGTCTCATCCATACTGCCACTTTCTGAACCATCACAAATTGTTTGACTTCACCAATGATTTCAATCTAACACGCTTGCACTTCAAATTGCTAGAATGTTGTTTTATCCTCTCAATGAACAGCTCATATTTCCTGTAGACATTTATTGTATTCCATAAGCATTTGAATTTGCCATCATCCTTGCTATGATTGATGGTTGAAGATGGGGCATGCAATATTTTTTGTGCATAACTTACATCAGTGGATGGCATGACACACAACCTTGATGAATCACTTAGATTTGGGAAGAAACCTGTAGGATGAGAATATAATGGCTTAAAGACCGGGAAAAACGCATGCATATCAGCTTCAGACTAGGAAATGTCACAATTTAAAAACTTGGCATTGCTTAAAGGAATGTTAGTAAAGACAAAGGGATCTAGTCAAGCTTCCCCAGAGATCTATAAGATCCACTTCATTGAGAACATACTTCAAGTTCTTTAGTTGGTGTTGTAGCACATCTAACATATCAACAACTGATGAAGATAAAAAAAGCTTCAAAACTATTTCCATTTCCAATCCCATTAGTTGTTTTAATCGTTTCCCCTGATTTATTTCCCTGCAAACTTGATTCACAGCTTTTCCCAATCATTGTTTCTTGTTTTGTACATATTCCTGGCGATAAGCATCATATCCCATTAAAATAATCATCATGAGCTTTAAAAGCCAATTTGTTTAAAGTATTTTGAAGATTTCAATAGCTTAATAAAAAACAGAGCCCTCTATGTCAGGAATGTTTACTCTCTCTTCTTCTAAATTCTCACCCACCATTATGTCTGAAGATAAGCTGTTGCAGACTCCAGTTTGACAATCAGATATTTCTGCTTCACAAAATACAACATACACATTGTCTCCATCATATGTTATTAGAACTCCCAGTACAAATAGAAGACTTTCTAATTGGAAACAGAGGTCAACAGTCTTAAGTAGTCCTGGTGCTATTACTCCTTTTGAGAATCGTTCAGGTAAATGTGTATTACAGTTTGTATTCAATAAGCATATTTTGGATTCCATAGTGGGTCAAGGAGCTATATCAGAGTCTCAAGATGACCTTATTAAAAGGATGCCAGAAGCCAATAGTTGTTCTCTGCAAAATTTAGGCTTATTACCTAGTCCAGGATGCTGTTACATGCATGACAACATTGAGGGAAAGGTACTTACTATCACTTTTCTTTTCTAAATTTGTTATATGCTTGAATTCATTCTCCAGGATAATAGCTTCTTGGTCTAAGCACTTCATAGCACACCACATTGCACAATGAATTGTCCTTTTGGGAAATATGTTGATGTGCATCTTCTGTTTAAATAAAATATCTATAGTCTGATTTGTTTCATAAGAGGAGCATTTGGTGTCTCAGTTTGAATTTCTAGAGAGGAAGATCAAGACATTTGCCACTACATTGGCTGCCAAGGAAGCTCAAAATGTTTTCAATCATGTTGCTATTGCATCACAGGTGAATGCCTAAGCAAGCTCAAAATGTTTTCAATCATGTTGCTATTGCATCACAGGTGAATGCCTAAGCTGTATTGCAATTATCTTGAAATTCTTTTCATCTCACTTAAATTGATCATTGATGTCTATAATTATCTCAAGAAGTCAGGCACCTATTTAAGAGGTTGTAGATTCTATTATTTATTGTTCTAGAATCTCCATTTCACATCAGTTATCTGCTGATAGGAAAGTGTCTTTGTTGTGGGGCTGGTTTGCTGCGATGGAGAGGGCCATCTGAATGATAAGTCGGTTCTGCTTCAAGGCAGGTTGCTTGCTTCAAAGTTGTGCCATCCATCCTATAGTGCATAAGTTAAAATGTAATTTCATAGGTACAAGTAAAATGATGAATTGTCAAAAGACCACCATATAGTACATGTACAAACCAAAACAAACAAAAGAAGAACCATACTAAAAAATGAAAAAATATGGTGCTGTGAAACTGTTCCTGATTGTTAACTCCTGTCGTGTTGCCAAGGTCAAATACTCTTAAGGCCAAAGGGTAAGGCTTGACCTCTACAAGCTGGCCAAATTTTCTTTATTCCATGGTTAGGTAAATCCTATGCTTTTTTTTTCCTACAAAATGTGTATAGAATGGATAACAATTTTTGAATTTCCTTATTAAGAGGTTATTTTTATTTTTAACATCTGGCAGTCAATGTGTTTGTGAGCTTTGGACAAAGGAGCATGACTAATTTTGTAGAATTTTGTACAGGTGATTGGAGTTGAAGGTCACAATCCCAGTGGGCAGTGTCTAGTCACATCAAGGGTAATTGATTCATTTCCTCTTTCAAATTTTGTGCATCCACGAGATCAGGATGCACCTTCAGCAAAGCGAATAGCAATGGATCAGGCACCACAGATGAAACCATTGCCTAGAACTAGAAAAACTATTTCAATGGTAACTACAACCACCTTTTATTTGTTGTTTGCAGCTATTATATCTATGGTTGCAATTTTTGTTATCTGTAAATGTGAATTCCAATTCATAACACAATCATTCATCATTAATCATATATTTGCAGGTACAATAGTTTCTCCTTTTCGAGTGATTTTCTAACAGTATGGCCCCTCTCAATGTATTGAAACATGCCTAAAAAAATCTTTACTATTGTTGTGCAATGCTTCATTCTTTCAAATAAAACCATTGAGCGAATTCCACTTTTTTTTCATTCTTTCACAAGTTAAGTAGTTCTTTTTTTGCCCCTAAGGTCACAGAGATCATGTTAGCAGCTCTACATGTCAGTGAGTAAATTTTTACTTATTTGAAATTTCCTTCTTGTAGTTGATTGCTATGGTCCCTTCACCACTACATACAACTTAGAATTTCAACCATTAGCAGAGCTTCTTGTGTATGCCAAGAAAAAACAAGTTAATAATGTTCTTTTGGTATGTGCCATGCATAAGAACTTAATTTGGGGTCAACTTGCAAGTTGCAAATTTTGATACATTTTACCCTGTGAATCCACGGTGAACTTTTGACTGAGGATCCATTTTTTTTTTTGTTTCTTGTAGATGGGTCCTTTTGTTGATTCAGATCATCCACAGATAAAAAGTAGAACAGTAGACAGGTTCTATGAGGAAATATTCTAGGGGGAAGTTTGCGCAAGGGTCTATAATTACTGTGCTTTCAATTCACATAAGTTAGTCTGCCCAAATTCAACAAAATCATTAATCATGTATTTATTCTAATGCATTATTGGTGCAGTTACAAGATTATTGTGAAGAGATGGGACCTAGTGCACATGTTGTCCTTGTTCCATCTACACGTGATGCTCATCATGATTATTTGTTTCCACAGGTATCTTGATATCAGATAATCATGTCTTTCCTAGCAAACAATTTTTATCCTCAAGACTTAATGTTTTCAACATTTGAAATGATGTCTTATGCATAATGCTAAGTCTTGACATATCTGCTGAATGTTTGTGCATACACCATTCAATGTTCATGCTTTTGATCCTACTCATTAGGTATGCCAATATTCCTTTTAATTCATTTTTTTGGCATCTTTGTTTCCTGTGCAAATTTTGTGTTTGTTTTCATTGTTCATCAATTTGACTTGAAGAAAATCACTAAACATATATGCAGATAAGTTGTGTTGCAAATCCAGGGCTTTTCTGCTTGGATGAGGTTAGCATGAAACATTCTTTCACTGGATGTTGCTTACATTTATTACTGCGAGAATCTTTGTGCATAGAAAGTGAGTTTATGAACATTTGGTTTGCTTCTCCTAGAGTAAAATCTATTACATGATGCAGATTACCATTGGAATTTGCACAGTCGATGTCCTAAGACATCTTAGCAGTGAAGAAATCTCCTGGATTCTAGAACAAAGCTCAAATGATCGGCTTGCAAGGCTTTCAGCTCACATTCTAAGCCAGCGTAGGCATGTCCCTGAAGTACTGTTTCTGATTTTGATACAAATTTCAATAGGTTGTAAGATGCTAGGAATAAATCCAATGAGAAGCTGTCAAATTGATTTTATATAATTATTTATCTTTATAGTAAATATCAACTTCGTGGATGTAAATTTGTAGTACTGTGAACAGCTTCTACCCAGTTTTTCTAGCAGCTCCTAGTTTGCCTTTGGACTTATCTGTTTCTTATGAGGCTTTGCACATGCTTTCCATACCCGACATCATTATTTTTCCCTCTGATCTTGCAGCATTTGGAAAGGTAATTAAAATTCTAGTAGAATCATATAAATTGAGTCATCAAGATTTATGGTATAATGTATCTAATGAGTTTTTCTTGGTATTTTTACCTTTTGCATTCTCAGGTTTTGCAAGTTGGTGATGACCATAAGCTAACAGAGCCAGGGTTACAAAATGGTAGTTATTGTGATTGCACAAGCAATCAAAGTGTGTTTGTATCAACTCTTACTGGTTAATGACTGTGGCAACGGATCTAACACAGAGAAATAATGTTACCTCTGTTTTTCAACAAGTTGCAGCTCTTAGGCTTAATGTTGCCAGGACTTGGGCCTTCAACGATGGCCAGTACAAGACATTGCATATTTTTCCTGGTGTATATGATGAACAAGTATTTCAGGTTTATGCATGGGGGCTGCATTACATCAAGCCTTCAGGACCTCAACCCATTTTTTTTCAAGAGATTTTGCTTTTGGGTGTCTAGATCTACTGGCATTGTTTGTTTTAATCTGATTTTTGGGGTTTTTTTGGTTCAGGCTCTGGACTTTGTCGTCTTTCAAGCCAGAAATTATGGTATCAAACTAATACTTAGTCTGGAAAACAATTATGTGAACTTTGGAGGAAAGGCCCAATATGTACAATGGGCTCGCAATGCACTTTTAATTCAAAATTCTCTTCAGTTTCAAAAAGGCAATGCATTTGACAAATCAAATAAGCAAAAAATACTGATCATTATAATTTTTCAAAATATTTCCAATCAAAATATGACTGAAACTAACTGCAACCAAAAAATATCAATTGGATGTCAAACAAAATAACCATACAGAAGCACAGTCCATTTTTGAAAATGGCTTTCACACCAACTAAAACCACACCCATCACACTCAGTGAGCAAATTTGAAAAGCTACCTGGTTTTCAAGAGACTCTATGAGCTGTCGTTTCACTATAATCAAAAGATTCAAGATAAATTGACACTTTTAATATAGCAATGAGTCAGAGAACAAGAACAGCAAGATTTAACTTTTAATCACAAAATGGATGATAAAGCATTGACAGAACATTTACAAAAAAAAAAAAAAAGGCATTAGACATCAAAGCTACTAGCCGAGTACATGAAAATGCATCCAACAGAGCATAGCAAAGGAAAATCAAATGAACCCATTAGACTATCTAAAGGATCTCATTAGAGTTGCTTTCATCTCTATGATATAGGTCACCCAATTTTGACCACAAGTACTCTCAAGGTTTATCGGGCACTTCATATAAAAGCCTGTTTATAAAGGCAGAATGATCTAAGGATCTAGATATTCCCTGTTACCGATGTTTCCCAGAGAGGCAAATAAAATGAGTCAGGCAAGCATCAAACAAATTTAATGGTTTGTCAACAGGCACTATGCCCACAATTTGGTGGAATTTATGGCTGGTAATGACTGGCTGAGTTTCAGCAAAATCCCACAAGGATCCCCTCTTCTGTTTGATTACTACATTGGTTATGCTAGCCTGGATTAATGGCAATGGGATCTCCACCTTGACAACCAAATACATTTGAACAAACCCAGTATAGTCTGCCCTCATGGCAACGTTTCATCATTCTGTGATATGTATATTTCATTTCCTACAGCAATTAGACATACATAGGGCAGACTATGACTGCAAAATTGTGATGCCAAATTCTTTACCCTGAGCATTGAGGACCACAATGAAGGCTAATTCAAGAAGGCTTATGATGCATAGCTATCATGAAGATTTTGATGGATTATTTATTCGAGAAAGGGAAGGAAGGTGCATACCATTGAACAAACTGGCGAAAAGCGGGGTGCCTCTGTGTTATTAGTTAGCATTGGAGTCTGAGAGCGAGCTTGTACATGCGCTTGAGGCCGAGCATGTAGGCTGTGGCGAGTGTTATCTCCCACAACACCATCTCTTTCAAAGTGTATCTCTGCTATATACGAACTATGGGAGGGCCCTAACAGACCAGAGAGGGTCGGCCTCGCTCAGCCAGCAAGAAGATCGGTGTGCACAAAGCCCCAGCCACCTCTCCGAACTAGTGAAAAAATGGGGCGAATCACTCTAACCCCTCCCTCTGACCCTGTAAATCCAAGCGAATGCCATGGAAATCTGCTCCAACCAAAGAAAATCAGGGGCGAATTTCATTTTTCCAGTTTTATGCGCCCTTTTTTTGGTGGGCTAATATTTAATAATTAATTATTTTTAAAATATTTATTGGGCTAACTTTATTAAACTATAGAAAATGGGTTTTATATAAAAAATTCGCCCTATTAAAATTTAAAATGCCTTAAAATTCGCCCCTAAAATTTTCCCTGTTTTCAAAATTTGCCTTCACATTGTCAATCTCTTTGAGAGAGTCACCCTTCTATACATGCCACAAATCTTGGTCATACAACACAAACTTCACTTTTCACTATATAAAATCCATATATTCATACCATCTATACCATCTCCTCTCTCTCTACTCTTTTTTTTTGTTTTTTTATTATGAATTTTTTTTTTGGGGAAAAACAGAGGTATTATTTAGGGGAGGTTTTTACTGGGGGAGGTGAAATTTGGGGGAGGTGTTTACTGGGGGAGGGGACTACTGGGGGGAGGTATTAACTGGGGAAGGTGCTAACTGAGGAGGGTTTTATCTGGGGGAGTGTGAAACTGGGGGAAGTGAAACTGTAAAAAAATTAAAAATAACTCCTTTATAGATTAAAAAGGGGAGGGAATTAAAAAAAAGGGGACGCAGAATGCGTGGGTGGGAGGGAAGGAGGGTCAAGCGAGGGGGATGGAGGGGGCGGGCGGGTAGAGGAGAGGGCAGACGTGAGGGGGAGCGAGTGATGGGGGTCAAGGGGAGGGTGTATTACAGTGAGGGAAGGGTAGTGAGGGTAGGTGGGTAGCGGTGAGGTTATTGCTTGAGGGGAGGGGAGCAGGGAGGATGAGGGCCATAAGGGCCGAGGGCAGAGAGGAGGGTGGTGAGGGGGAGTGGACGGGAGCGTTGGGAGGGGCGGATGTGAGGGGAGGAGTACAGGGGTGAGGGTGGAGTGTGTATTGTAGTTGGATGGCCAAGGAGGATGGACGGGTTGAGAGGCTGATGGTGAGGGAGATGGAGCAGGTGAGGGGGCAGCATGAGTGCAAGCGGGGGGGGCGAAGGCCGAGGGGTGAGTTTTGGGTGAGAGGGTAGGGCCGAAGGCTGAGTGTGGAGAGGGGGTGAGCTACGGGAGAGAGATGGTTGTAAGGCCGAGGGAGGAGATGTGAGGGGGTGGGGGTAAGTGCAGGGGTGGGGGACCAAATGGCGAGGGGGACTGTGTACAAAGAAAAAAAATAGAAAATGCAGAGGGGCCGAGAGGCCGAGAGGGATAAACAGTAAATTTTATTTTTATTTATTTTTATTTTTGTTTTTTATTTTTTATTTTTATTTTTTGGAAGGAAGGAGTAGGTGTATAAACATTAGAATATTTTTCACAGCTGAGAACTGGAGGAGTTGCATAAATTTGGAGAAATTGCAAAAATTTCACATTAACAGAAATTTGCAGAAATTTGTAGAATTGTCAGTAAAACTCAGAATTTTTTTCAGAGACCCACTTTAGATAGTAGCAGACAATATTTTTTCAGTAGCTCTCCAACTCAATCCTTTTCCAAAATTCAGAGATTGCACAGTAAAAAGTAGGCAGAAAGTGTAGAAAAATTGCAGAATTTGTTGTAAAATATGAATGCAGCAGGGAGCAGTGAGAAAACCTTCTCACTTTTGAATGAACCCAACATAATAATTTCTGAATGCTGCAAAAATTGATTCCTGAATACTGCAACAATTTATTTCTGAATGTTGCAAAAATGCACAAGATTTTTGCTGATTTACACAGGCCACAAAAACAAATGGCTCACACAAGTTTGATCTGGTTATGAATGTATCAACTCTGATACCATGTTAAACACACACATGGTGTATGAGGAAAGATAAACACACACATAGAAAGATAGGCATTCATTGCTTCTTTAGTACACATAGATGTACATTTATAATACAATAATGTGACTCTTGGACTCATCTTCCAAGGTCACTTGGACTCCTTTGTGACTCTTCGCCTTCCACACCTACCCATAGAGGATTAGGTGTTCAACAAGAAAAATATGATTAATTTGATCAATAATAAGTAAATACATCTAATATTAATATAAGAATTTTAAATATGCTAAATATGTATGAGATTTATGAGTCATTTTAATTTTAAAATTATTTAGTTACCTCTTTGATAATGAAAAATGATGAAAGAAAAATTTTGAATGCAAAGTGACAATGTAATAATATTGAATGATAGAAAATGTGAATAATAACAATGTAGTCAATTACAAATAGTATTCATTGTGATAAATCTCAAACTATTTTTTCTACTATTTTTATTGTCACCCTTGTTAGTTTTGTCATCATTTCATATCGATTATATGAAAATGACAGTTTGAATCGTAAACCATTAAAATATTTAGATTGAGTTGTTGTAGTAAACATCATAACTTGTATCTCTTGCTCTCCAATATTAATAGGTTTAATTACTATAACACAAAAATCAATGTACATTATCAATAATTTCTTATGCTTACATGGAAATCAATGCACATTATTAATCCAATGACTTTAAAATTAATGTACTGTCATACATCCAATACATCAAGTCAGAAATCAACATATACATTGAAATCAATGCATCTAATGCAAGAAATCAAATAAGATTAGAAAAATAAATCTACACTCAAACCAATGCATCTAATATAAGTAATCAAATATGATTAGAAATCAACATCTACACTGAAATCAATCCATCTAGTGCAAGTAAGCAAATGGCATTAGAAACCAATATCTACACTGAAATCAATACATCTAGTGCAAGCAATCAAATAGGATTAGAAATAACCATATACACTGAAATCAATGCATTTAGTGCACGCAATCAAATAGGATTAGAAATCATCTAAATTGAAATCAATGCATCTAGTGCAAGAAATCAAATATAATTATAAATCAATATCTGCATTGAAATTAATGCATTTAGTGCAAACAATCAACTAGGATTAGAAATCACCATCTACACTAAAATCAATGCATTTAGTGCAAGAAATCAAATAGGATCAGAAATAGTCTAAATTGAAATCAATGCATCTAGTGCAAGTAATCAAATATCGTTAGCAATGAAAATATACACTAAAATAAATGCATCTAGTGCAGCCAATCAAATAGGATTACAAATCATCATTTACACTGAAACCAATGCATCTAGTGCAATAAATCTTCTCCCCTCCCTCCCCCCTCCATCTATATCTCCCTTCATATATCCTTCTTTATCTCTTTATCTCACCTCGCCAAACACACACGCTCTCTCACTCCATATCTGTCAATCTCTTTGTCCCTCCCTCCTTGTCTCCATTTATATCTTCTTTATCTTTACCTTCCATCTATATCTCTATCTCCCTCTCTCTCTCTATATATCAACCCCAAAAATACACTCTTTCTCCAATATATCTATCTATCACTCTCTCCTCCTCTCCCCCCCCTCTCTCTCTTCCCCTTCCCTCCCCCTCCCCCTCCCCCACTTCTATCTCTCTTACATCCTTCTATCCTATCTCCACCTTCCTTATCACTCCCTCTCTCTCTGTCTACATATTTCACCCTCAATGTATTTATTATTACCTCTCTCTCTCTCTCTCTCCACATTTCACTCTCAATGTCTTTATTATTACCTCCCTCTCTCTCCCTCTCCCTCTCCATCTCTGTTTCCCTACCTCTCCTTACTCTCTCTCTTCCTTTTTCTCCGATCTCTCTCGCTCTCTCTATCTTCATCTTCCAACATTGTTACTATATCCCTCTTTCTCTCCTTCTCTCCCCCCTTCTCTCCATGTATCCTTGTTTGTCTCATTATCTCACCCCAAAACATACACTCTCTCTCCATCTCCCCTTGTCACTCCCTCTCTCTCTCCAATAT
The DNA here is from genome assembly GCA_034641835.2 of Pinus albicaulis. Classification (NCBI taxonomy): domain Eukaryota; kingdom Viridiplantae; phylum Streptophyta; class Pinopsida; order Pinales; family Pinaceae; genus Pinus; species Pinus albicaulis. Next base: position 1,226,621,339 of record CM076584.1, on the reverse strand, counting down.
GTTAGACTCCATCTTGTAAGCCTGCTGCAGTCAAATTCTCCGAAGTTCATTCCTTGTTATTCATAGTCACTGATGTTACTGTGGTCCAGAAAAGAGTCATTTTAATTCTTGAGTCCATTTTAATTCTGGTTCTCCTTGCCAAAGTTCGATGTTAATTATCCCTGCAAGCAGACAAAGAAAAGCCCTCATTCAAAGTCAGCAAATTAAAAAAGGAAATTGGAAAGCAGAGTTTGTAATAATGTGAAATAGGTGCTGACAATGGCCTTGTTAGTGTTTTATTGGATATCTTGTTCAGATTTTGCCTGCAGGTATCAAAAAGTGAGGGCTAGCCAGATTTTAAGTATGTGACACCCATGCTACTAGTTCTTGATCATTTGCTACAGTTTAAACAAAAATTTGATTCTAAATTCTGAACTGTCCAAGAAAAGATGGTGATGCTGAGAATCCTGAGAACTTGCAATCTCCTTCAGCAAAATCGTACAGAGCACATGTTGAATGTCCCTGATGGGTATATAACTATCAAAGAACATAAAAAATAGGGCCGAAGCCATGTTTTCATAACAGTGGACAGTGATTGAGGGTGCGGGCTACCCATAGAGTGGGCGCGCTACTCGTTGGGTAGGAGCGCTACCCATACAGTGACAGAACCGAAATTTTTGTGTCTTTGTGTCTAATTTCATGCTAAATAGTGGTGGGTGTGGTTACGAAGGTCCTCAACAATCAACAGTATATAATATACTTGCAGACAAGAGAAGATGGTATTTAATCATGCCAAATTGCGGCTCTATCTCGAATTCATAGAAAAAAAATGGGTTGAAGTGTCAAAGGGCTGCATGACTTACAAATAGGGATTTTATAAACCAGATGATGGGTTTCCTTAAAAATTATAATCATCTTTTGAATGCAAATTAGTTATGTTGGACAAACATTGGAGGCGGTAGCTACAGCTGGCTCACGAAATGTGGCCCAAGAGCATCTCCTTCAGCACGGTTTGGCATGGATATAGGTGGCACACTCTGAAAATTTGTCTACTTTGAGCCAGCTAGAGAATTGATTTCTCCAGGTGTGAATTTTGGCCAGACTAGGAATGATACCAAATCTGAGAAACTCTGTGAAAATGATACTACCAAAATGGACAAAAGCAGAGACAGGGCCAGTGCATTTGGTAAACCATCTGAAGATATGTTTTCAGAGCCACCTTTAGGGAAAGGAGAACAATCCCATAAGAAGATCGGTGCTTGTGGTACCCAACCTGCTGCCAGAATTGAGACACAGTCTGATTTCTCTTTCGAAATGAACCCTGATTCGAGCAAATTACAGGAGCCGCTGCAAAATTTAGAATATACAGATTCTAATATGCAGGATGGAAGATATGGAAAAACCTCGCCAGGATGTATTGATTTTAATAGTATTAAAGATTCTTTTTATGCGCTTACAGAAGAACGGACAAATGAAGGAACACATTCTGCTAGCTATCCAGTAAGGAACGTCCGCAAAATATGGCTATCTAGTCATGCTCTTATTCTTCTGCCAGGTCGTGGAATGCTTCATTTCAAATGTTTTGAGACTTGGAGAATGGAGGAATTTTTGAGACTCACGCGGGAACACTATCTTGTTGGTCAGGATAGAGACATTGGAGCAACTGGTGGCGGAGCTTACAAATTTCTTGCCAGGTTTTCTGAAATTGCTGGCTTGCAGCTAAAGCACAATGATGAATTGAAGAGCTTGGTGCGGGGGATTGATTTTTTGGTCAAGATTGCTCAACATGAAAGCTTTGAGTATCCTATAGGTTCATACAGAGCAGGACGCATACAGCGGCCTTGGAAGTCATCTGAGAACTGTAGTGATGAAGACGACAATGATTTCTGTCCAAGGGAGAAGGGTAAGCAACATGGTGATGATGAGAGTATGGTCAACAGTGATTGTAAGGAGGATACCATTGGAGGATGTAATGGTAGAAAGAATATGAGCACTACGGCTGTTTCAAAGAGTCCTCTTCTTGAAAAATATGTCAATGCTGCAGTATTAGATGGAAGCCAGAGTTTGTACCCATATCTTGTGGTAAACATTGGATCAGGTGTTGGCATTTTAAGAGTTGATTCTCCTGATAAGTTTGAGCGTGTTGGTGGAACAAGCCTTGGTGGAAGCACGTTTTTGGGGCTTGTATCAGCATTGACAGGATGTAACATCCCCTTAATCTTGCTACACGAGGAGACTCAACACAGATTGATATGCTAGTTGGGGATATTTATGGTGGTGATTATACAGAGATGGGTCTAGCAGCAACCACAGTGGCCAGCTCATTCGGGAAGCTTGTCGAACCAAGGAAAAGGGATGCTGCAATGCAAACACCAGAGCATCTAGCAAAAGCATCATTGCTAATGATTACAAATAACATTGGCTCAATTTCCATGTTGCATGCTCGTGCAGCAGGAGTTGATCATGTTTTGTTTACAGACAGTTTTCTGCATGGTAATAAGGTAGCTATGAGGCTTTTGGCAGTTGCCATGCAGTTTTGGTCCAAAGGCCTGATTAAGGCAATATTATTACGACATGAAGGACATGCTGGAGCAATTGGGGCAATGCTACATGATTTAGATCCAACTCCCAGGCACAAATTCAGCAACCGAAAATCAAATTGCAGATCTTCAGGGAGATAGTACACGGTTGGCAATAAAATTCCAAATATTTAGACAGACAGTTGGGGATTATTTCCAGAATTAAATCCACCATCCTTGCATTCGAAAGCAGGTGGCAGTATATGACAAATGGCAGCTTTGACGATTCCTATTTCAAAAGAGATTTGACCAGCAACCTTCACAACTCGAGACATTTTGCAATCTGATCCAGATTTGGTTTATTTTTTGGAATTTTAATTAGTTTTAATTCCTAGAAGTTAGTTTTCTGTTCCTAGAAGCTAGTAACAGCTTGAGCATGTAATTTGTATTTAAGCAATACTTTGTACTATGGGGGGAGGAGAGTTCTGAGAGGTGTGTGGAAGATAAATCAGAGTTTTATTGTACAGTTCTGGCTGGAGATTAATGAAATGAGGTAGCTCTGTTTCAGGAGATCCCTATGGCAACAACTTAGCATTATGTTTTTCTCTGTTCTCATATGTGTCTTGTAATGTTTACATTTCATTCATAAATCGTTTTCTTTTGAACGCTTTTAAGTAGAAGGGCAGAATTCAGCTTGCTGCTCTGCCTTGGGAAACTTTTCAAGTTCTATGTTTTCTTCCGTCTGAAAAGGATTCATGATTTCATGCCCTTTTCAGCTTCTTAAACATTCTTTACATTCCATATAATTTCAAAATGAATGCTTAAGCTTTTGCCTATCTTGCCTCATGTAATAATCTGCACTTTTCATTTGATCTCTACTCTCGCTGTTCTTGATCCCACACAGCCCAGAAAAACCCATCATTTATCAAAAAACCCTTTTTATATCAATTTACTAGCCTAAAATCAGTTCTAGTTTAAAGTCATCTCAGACCCTATTGCTCATTTTTACTGAGTTGACCCGGAGAGAGCCCTCTCCTGTCCTCATAGGGCTAGCTACGAGGCTAAGCTTGGTTTGATGTTGCCTCGAGTTTTCCCTTTTTCAGCCTGTGGCAGATTCGAGCGCTAACACAATACTCACTCTCTATGTCTTTCTTCTTCCCAACCTCCCTCCCCATCCAACTCCATATCTATATCCCTCCCTCTCTTTCAAGTCCTCTCTCTCACTTTCTCACCTACCTCCATCTCTCTCCCCACATCATTTTCTCTCTCTCTCTCCCTTGTCACTCCCCCTCTTTCTCCACCTCTATCATATGTCTTTGTTATTCCCTCCCATAAATATCTAGAGTTAATATATATATCATGATATATTAATTTATATATTATAATATAACAAATTTAATATTGTATTAATCCAAAGTTATTAAATTTAATAATATTAATATTATGATATATTAATATGAATATGATCAGAAGCTCAAGTCCAAGCCATGGAAAAAGCTCAAAATTTAAAGTGCTCAAAATCACTTGGAACCTGAGCGACTGGATAGGCCTCGGCAATATGATCCTAACACCGTGAACGACGCTCAAATCCAACTTCGCATGAGAAAGTTATGAAGGTTTGAAGTTTTTAGTAAACTCCAAAAACTGAGTTTGAACAAGTTTGACCTTCAAATTGGAATTATTAAAAAAAAATATTCCAAGGAATATTCTTGGAATATTCCTCAGAATATTCTTGGAATATTCCTCAGAATATTCCCTAGAATATTCCTTGGAATATTCTATCTAATCCAATCCAGTAATGACAAATGGATTCCCTTCATTTCAGGTTGGTTTGAATTTTTGATATATTGACCAATTATAGGCTGCCACGTGGCAGGCCCGGAGGGCGCCACGTGGCCCCCTGGTCGGAGAATTGGAGGTTGGGTAAATTTTTTGAAGCCGAATGGATTTGAACTCGGGACTAGCCCCTCCCAAATCAAAGCGCTTGACTAACCAGTCTATGTGATAGGTCTTAACCTATTAACATTTGCGTGAATATTTGAAGTTTAAAAGTTTAATGGCCAGAAAAGGGGTTAAGGCTAGCCCCAACGGTTTGCAACCAAGTGCTGAAACCTTGGCCTTAAGGCCTTCCAAACCGCAGGGAAAATAACTTAACCGCCACCCACATAAACCACACCATGTGACTCCAAAACATATTTTATGCTACGGTTGAGCTGCGGTTGGAAAACGGTTTAATAAACCGTAAAATGTGACCACGTGACAATGGTTTGTTAAGCGGCAGTTTGTGTAGCACTTAAATGCGGCGGGTTTTGTGGACCGTTCACATGCGTCCACCAAACATTAAACTTAACGGACAAAACGGAAAGGTTAATAGGAACAAGAAAATTTTCGTTCCACCAATTTTGGAGCGCACCCACCAGATTAGGCGGCATTACCAAATTTAACTCCAGTTTACTACAGTTAGCCCACTTTTAGTGGGATTTTTACCCGGGCAAATACTGTTTTGAGCATAAATTTTGATAGGCTTAACCTTTTTGAACGATTTTTTTTTTTTTTTTTGTATCTTCTAAGCATTTTGAAGCCAATGGTACAGGTTTCAGAGGCATTGGAGTTGATATTTAGCCTTTTATCTTTAGAGAAGATTTTTGAGCCACGAGGGCCATTTTAGAGTTAGAGTTGTGTTGAGTTGTGGTTAACCATTTTAGGTGAACCAAAAGTCATTTTTGACTATTTACAACATTATAGAGCCATTGGGATAGGTTTACATTCTGTTTGAATACTTTTAGAGGCCGAAATCCTTCAGGAGAGCTTTCAGGGCTATTAGGGCCATTTTGGGTTTTGAGTTGTTTTGAGTTGTGGTTATCTGTTTGAGGAGAAAAAAAGATATATTTTAGCTAATTTAGACCTTATGAAACCATTGGAAGAGGTTTCAGAGGAATTTTAGGACTTCTACAGCCCGAAAAGTAGCAGAGAAGTTTAGAGAGCCAGCAGGGGCTTATTGAAGAAATCACTGTTTATGGTAATTCTTCACTGTTTTGTGAATTTGGAAAGGCATTATTAGCTTTTTCATACCTTATGAATCATTATTTGCATTCAAATTTGTCTATTGAGACACTTTTTAACTTGTATTAGCATTTTAAATCATTTTAATACAAGGGGAAAAGCTCATTTTGGGAGGCTTGATCCAGCAGATGTAGCCCAGGAGGGGTGAAATACTCATCAAACATCTGTGTCATGCTATGCTGAAGTTATCTTGCTGAAAAAATCAGATTTAATATGTTAAACAACAAATTAAAATAACTTACCTTGACACATAAACTCTTATACAGTTACCAAAAACACTTTATTTTCAATTGCAAGACATGAATAACAGTTTGCACATGTCATTTGATGGAATTTGAGTGTTAACTTCTACAAGTTCTAAAGACAGAGTCTGTAAAGGGCCAGGTAGCCTCTAGATCTCATCCTTTTCTAAAGGTGACATATCCAGTAAATGCCCCGACAGTCAGTCTCTGGAATAATTCTAAGTAGTTGTTTATTCCGCTAGACTTGGAGTTTTTGCACACATTTAATTAAAATGGAAATGGATACCTTGTACCCGTTTTCAAGTACTTCCATTTTTAGATAAAATGGTATCAGAGCTTTGGTTAAGCTAGGTTGTGCTTAGGTTGAGCATTGGTTGTGTAAAATGTGTTAAAAAAGTCAACCTTATTGTTTTATTGGTTGCAAATTGGCTGATTGTATGATTTTTCTTGAGTTGAAAAGATAGTTGTTGATAGCTAAGTCTTTGAAAGGAAAAGAGTTGTAGGCTATTTCCTTATCCCAAAGTACCTCAATATTATCTTTGGAAAAAAAACTCCAATAGTTTGTATTTTATGGCTGCTTAATTAAGAAGGGGTCTTTACTGACATTTGGGAAAAAAAAAGAACTTGTAATTGTTTGGAAAGATTTGAGAAATTATTTGGAAGTTCCTTTTGTTTTTGACCATTTACATAATGTCAAATTCTTCCACAAGTGAAGTTTCCTTCTTCACGAGATTCTTCAATGATGACATGAAGAATGAGTTCATTAAGGTGAAGGACATGGTGCAGATTCTCATTGAGGATCAAAGAGAAAGTGTGAAGCTTCATGCACAATTGTTGGCTATGAAGGAAGAGAAGGAAATTATTCTCCAAAGGTTGCATGACATGGAGAAACAACTCCCTCAAGCTCAAGAAGCTTTGTCCAAGAACAATCCTGAAGAAGAGGTAAATCATTCCAACTTGTCTTCAATTTCCTCTATTGAGAAGTCTGTTGGTTCTTTTGAAAAACATACAAGGGGAATCAGGTCCAAATTATTGTTTAAGATGGGCTATCAAGAAGGCAAAGGTTTGGGCAAGCATGCACAATTCAAGGTTGACCCTATTTCAGTTATGGAGCATCCCAAGAATGTTGGTCTTGGATATGAGCAGTTTTATGGCAAAGAGTTCAAATCCTTGAATGCATGTAATGCAGATTTTAAGAGAACCTTTATTCCAAGTTCTTCTATGCATACATGTCAAAATTGTTCTAAGGATGATTGCCATTGTTTGAAGCCATCATTGCAACAAGTAGTAGGTAAACATGTCGCTTATGGCGAGCATGCAAATGTAAGCAGTTTTCAAGACAAGAACATTGATGAAAGTCTGAAAAGGAAAGTTGTCTCCTCTACTAGTTCATCTTCTTTCGAAGAAAAAAAGCATGGACATTCCATGCAGAAAAAGAGGTATAATCATTCACATGATCAATTTGATTATGTTTCAGCAAATAATGATCATTTTTCTTGTTCAAATGAAAGAAAATTTTGTTGCACATTTTGTGGTGGAGTTAACCATGTTGCTTCAAGATGTTGGTTGAAAAAGAAAGCACACAGGAAGCAGAAAAGGGAAAGAAAGCTTTCTCAAAAAGTGCTTAAAAGTTGCACATTTTTTCAAAAGAAGGGACATGATGTCTCTCATTGTTGAACTTTGCATCCAACAAATCGTCCAAAGCATATGCATCTAAGGGACAAATAGTTTGGCGCAAGTGGATCTATGGAGTTCATTATCGATGTGGAAATGGAAGACTCACATGAAGAATTGCAGTTGTAGCAAAAGACGCCATGGAGTTGGCTTGGTAGGAAGTTGATTAACTTCCTAATGCAGTAAGTCATCTTCATTTTGTACATGCAAATTTCAGATTTTGTATGCATGTATTTCAGTTGAAGGAATTTCTTGTTGTTGCAAAGTTTCGCCATGGAGGTGTAAAAAGATGAGTGTGACACTCACTTATGTTGCAGCAATGTCTTTTTGGTTCAGCTCTTTATTACCCACATGTATTTTTGGGATGATGTACTTGTTTGCATTTGAAAAGAAGAGTTGAAGTTGCACATGTACATAGAGATTGTATGTGTAAATAGCGAACTATATATAGTTCATTGTACATGATACATACACGTGTTTGTCAATATGTATCTTGTTGTTTATCGACTTGTGTCGATTGTGTCATACATGTTTATCGACTTGTGTCGGTTGTGTGCACACTTGTTACAGATTTTGTGTGTCAATTGTATAGCACATTTCATTGTCAACTGGTTGTTGATGTCGTATGTTGCACAAGATGCTTTTGGTGTTGTTTAGTGTAGAGAACGAACTGTCAGTGCAAAGCAGTGCAAGATTTCATGAGATGGAAATGCATTCAGGCAAAGAGGGCATAATTTTTAGCAAGGGTCATTGCTGGTTTCAGTATGGCAGATTGGTATGGTGAGAAAACTTGGTCAGGATTCGGCAGAAGTACTTGGCTCATTCAGCAAAATTCGCCATGTGAACAGTTGAAAATTCAGGAAAATTTTGGAGGCTGGAGAGAAGAGGATGTTGTATTTCTCTCATTTTCTGTACTAGAGTTCATTTCATCATTTCAGTGAGCTTTTGGGGTCCAAAAGCCTCTCATTTGGGAGGTGTGATCAGGAGCTCATGTCCAAGCCATGGAAAAAGCTCAAAATTGAAAGTGCTCAAAATCACTTGGAACCTGAGCGACTAGATAGACCTCGGCGATACGATCCTAATGCCATAAACGGCACTCAAATCCGACTTCGCATGAGAAGGTTATGAAGGTTTCAAGTTTTCAGTAAACTTCAAAAATTGAGTTTGACCAAGTTTGACGTTCAAATTGGAATTATTAAAAAAATAATATTCCAAGGAATATTCTTGGAATATTCCTCAAAATATTCCTCGGAATATTCCATCTAATCCAATCCGGTAATGACAAGTGGCTTCCGTTCATTTGAGGTTGGTTTCACTTTTTGATATATTGACCAATTACGAGCTGCCACGTGGCAGGCCCGGAGGGCGCCACGTGGCCCCCTGGTCGGAGAATTGGAGGTTGGGTAAAAAGTTTGAAGCCAAATGGATTTGAACACAGGACTATCCCCTACCAAATCAAAGCGCTTGACCAACCAGTCTATATGATAGGTCTTAACCTATTAACATTTGCGCGAATATTTGAAGTTTAAAAGTTTAATGGGCGGAAAAGGGGTCAAGGCTAGCCCCAACGGTTTGCAACCAAGTGCTGAAACCTTGGCCTTAAGGCCTTCCAAACCGCGGGGCAAATAACTTAACCGCCGCCCACATAAACCACACCATGTGACTCCAAAACATATTTTATGCTACGGTTTGAGCTGCAGTTGGAAAACGGTTTAATAAACCATAAAATGTGACCACGTGACAATTGTTTGTTAAGCCACAGTTTGTGTAGCACTTAAATGCGGCGGGTTTTGTGGACCGTTCACATGCGTCCACCAAAAATTAAAATTAACGGCTAGTGGTTCCGCCAATTTTGGAGCGCGCCCACCAGATTAGGCAGCATTACCAAATTTAACTCCAGTTTACTACAGTTAGCCCACTTTTAGTGGGATTTTTACCTGGGCAAATACTGTTTTGAGCATAAATTTTGATAGGCTCAACCTTTTTGAACGAATTTTTTTTTGATTTCGTATATTATAAGAATTGTGAAGCCAATGGTATAGAATTCAAAGGCATTGGAGATGATCTTCAACTTTTTTTAGCTTTGGAGAAGCTTTTTGAGCCACCATGGCCATTTTAGAGTTGGAGTTGTGTTGAGCTGTGCTTAACCATTTTAGGTGAAACAAAAGTCATTTTTGACTATTTACAGAATTATAGAGCCATTGGAATAGGTTTCATTTTTTTTTTAAGACTTTCAGAGGCCAAAATCCTTCAGGAGAGCTTTCAGGGCTACTAGGGCCATTTTGGGTTTTGAGTTGTTTTAAGTTGTGGTTATCTGTTTGAGGAGAAAAAAAGGTCTATTTTAGCTAATTTTGACCTTATGAAACCATTGGAAGAGTTTTTAGAGGCATTTGAGGACTTATACAGCCTAAAAAGTAGCAGAGAAGTTCAGAGAGCCAGCAGGGACTTATTGAAGAAATCATTGTTTATGGTAATTATTCACTGTTTTGTGAATTTAGAAAGACATTATTAGATTTTTCTTATGTTTTGAATCAGTATTTGAATTCAGATTTGTCTATTGAGACACTCTTTAACTTGTATAAGAATTTGAAAGAATTTTAATACAAGGGGACAAACTCATTTTGGGAGGCTTGATCCAGCAGACGTAGCCCAGGAGGGGTGAACTAATCATCAAACATCTGTGTCATGCTATGCTGAAGTTATCTTGCTGAACAAATCTGATTTAATATGTTAAACAACAAATTAAAATAACTTACCTTGACACATAAACTCTTATACAGTTACCAAAAACACTTTGTTTTCAATTGCAAGACATGAATAACAGTTTGCACGTGTCATTTGATGGAATTTGAGTGTTAAATTCTACAAGTTCTAAAGACAGAATCTGTAAAGGGCCAGGTAGCCTCTGGATCTCATCCTTTTCTAAAGGTGACATATCCAGTAAATGCCCCTACGGTCAATCTCTGGAATAGTTCTAAGTAGTTGTTTATTCCGCTAGACTTGGAGTTTTTGCACACATTTAATTAAAATGGAAATGGATACCTTGCACCCATTTTCAAGTACTTCCATTTTCAGATCAAAATATTATATTTAATTTTAATATTAAGAATATTAATATTTTAATATTAATGTTAGAGTTGATAATGTTTTTTTCATCATATTAATAATAATTTGGTGGATGATATTTGACCCATAGGGTTGGTATATAATTAGATCTTGATTTCTAATCCTATGAGATATATCTTTATTTATTGACCTTACCTCTTTATAGCTCTCTTATATTTAATTTTTTACCATACATCTTTTATAAATATGGTGTTTGGCCCATGGTATTGATATATCTTTATTTATTTACCTTATATCTTTATACCTCTTTTATATTTATTTATTTACCATACCTCTTTTATAAATATGGTATTTGGTTTATGGTATTAATAATAATTTGTCCCATGTTATTTGACCCATAGGCTTCCCCTAAATAAAACCTCTTTTTTGAATTTTTGTAAATATAAAAAGAGGTTTTATTTATTTACCATATCTCTAGTTTATTTATATTTTTAATTATTTACCATACTTCTAGAGTAAATACAAAAATAGATTTTAATTATTTACCATCTCTCTCGTTTATTTATATTTTTGTTTATTAACTATATCCCTTTTTTGAGTGTTCCCAAACATATTCATATTTTAAATTTAAATTGTTTATTTATATGGTTATGTTAGTCATTGTTTCAGTCAACATTATTGAGATTTTATTTTTTAATTTTGTATAGTTTTCTTCTTTTAACTTCTAACATACTTACACATCTAAGTCATACTAGGCTGTAAAATACATCTCTCAGTGCAATAATAAATTCTAAATATATATGAGACACATCTCGGTGCCATAATAAATTCTAAATATATATGAGACACACGATAAAATTGTACAATTTTATAAAATATTCTCATTAATTCGTAACATTCCCACGTCCCTTTAAAAGAAATTAGCATGTTCAACTAATTCATGAAAGTGTCTTACAATGTTTTTTTTTTCTAACATTATGATATAGTTTGAAAGAGAAATGAGTCTGTTCGATTACATAAATTTTAGTTCATGAGATTGTGATACAGGGATCAATGATTTATAATTTTTGTTTAGTGAATAAAAATTTTAATGAATTTTTATTTTAATGTTATTATTATTTTTAATATTAATATAACAAATATTATAATCAAATTTAAAAAATTATATATGATAGTAAATAAAATATGGAAACTTTATTATTAATTTGAAAATAGTTACAAATTAATAAGCTTTTGATTTTAAAATAAAAGGAAATTTATTTTTAAAACTATTATTATTCATAGAATTTTATATATTTTGTGAAAAAAAATCAATATAGATCTTTTTTAAGCACATATTTGTTTATATAGGTAAAATTTGACAAAAAATATATACCTAAAAAAAACCAAAATGTAAAATACCTAAACTATTTCTAAAGCTTTAACCATCAAACTTATTTTTTCAATTACTTTATATATATACACACACTTAATTTTTTCTAACAATATACAATATATGCATAGTTGACATTAAAATATTTTATATAATATATACATGTGTATTGTGACTTTTTATCTATCATTGCATTATCCACATTAAAATGTTTTTTTTCTTATTAATATATTTTAAATATACATCAATATTATTTAATGGTGCATATTAAAATACTTTATAGTTGAACTACATGGAATTTTTTTAATATTAAGAATATTTTTAAATGTGACATTAATTGTATATTAATAATTGAATGAATTCTTCTTATTCATATTAGGAAGTACTTCATAATTTTTATTTTATTTTTCAATTTTCAATTAATTTTTTCTTTGGAAAGTGAATATTTTATTATCTAAAACATTAAAATATTTTCTTTCAACAATTTCTTTCTACATATAGATGTACATGAAGTTGATATCAACATAATTTAGCTAACATAGATATTCAAATAGTTTATTTGAATTCTCTGTTGAAACATTTTTAAAAAGTATAAGGTTTAAACACCTTACACACACTTTTTTTTCTTTTTAATTCTAATTAGTTCATCTCTTTTTAAAGTTGATATGAAATTATATTAAGTGATATGGCCATAAAAATAGTTTATTTATGAGTGAGAGTGAGTAAAATTTTTTTACTACGTTAGGTTGTAATATCATTAACAATTTGAATGACTGTAGTGAGGTTGAAATTATCGATGTTTTATAATGCTTTTAATTGAAACTAGCTAAAAATGCATATTAGTCTTTGTTTTTCACTATAGGCAACATTGCTTTTCTATTTAGAGAATATTTATTTTTATTTTAAGAGGGAAACACATCAACTCCCCATTCAACACAAATCCAATCACACATTGCCCTCATATTGGGATGGTGAATGTACCTCTTAGTGTAATTATTATTATTATTTATAAAAATAATTAATATACTAGTTTTTTTTTTTTGTAAGCTTAGGTAGTTCCTTTCTATTTTCTATTAATTAAAATCGGGCATCAAATATACAAAAATTAGACCTCAACCTGCCCGCAGGAAACTAGGTCGGTTGGCCATCTAAGTGCAAAGTATGTCAACCAAAACATGAACAGTCTTAATAACCTGTGCAATACCTGTCTATACTTAATATCTAAGTCTGGAAATACTAACATAAACAACAAAAGTGATAGCCGCTAAAAAAGAAAATAGATAAGTTTTAAGCATGATATCCTTAATCATCCTCTGACTCCACAGGTGAAAGGTCTTTGGCAGTAGACCCTAGCATTTCAACTTCAACCTTGTTCAATGACTTGATATCCTTTTCCTTCCTTCCTAGTCTAGCATACTGATGCAGCTGACGGAGGTTAATTTCCTGAATGTTTCTGTTAATATCTGCCAGAGTAGCCTCTAGTTTTGATTTTGTAGATCCTTGAGTCAACATGATTGCTTTTCCTAACAGGCATTTTATCAACCAGTAAGTTATGATTGATTGTTGGAACAGAGAAATGTGTCCTCGGGTGTGCCCTGGATTAGCCACAATATTTTGCATATCCTCATATGCCATATCATCCTCCATATCCACTTTGTCAATAGCTTCACTTTCCCAACCATAAATTCTAGAACGAACAGGATTAGGAACCTCTGATGCAAATGTTTGCCCAGAGCATAACAAATATCAACTAGTTTTCCACAACACCGTAAAGGGAAATAAACCACTTAAGGATGACTAGTGGAAAAACCTAAGCCCTAGCATACGACTCTCTACAACACCAAGACAACAATCGATTTTATCATTAGCCAAAGAACATTTCTTAAAGATGAACAGAATTCTACCCAAATTCCCAACATAGCTAATTTCGTAAACTTGCAAGCGAGCGATAGAGAATACACCCAGAAACCCCTTTACCACATACAACAAATAACGAACCCCGGTAACTTGCAGCATATTGACAGACCAATAATGGAGACGAGCCAGCCAGTAGAAATATTGATCCTTTGAAACAACCATAAGAAGTAAGACAAGGACAGAAGCCGGTAGCAAAAACACTAACCATCTTCCCCAACAACAGTATTGTTTCCACAGCAAATGAAACCAATTTTTAGAGAAAACAACGAAAAACCGCATAACAAATTTCTGCATGCACCCATCTTCAATGACTTTCAGCATTTGCCCAGAGCATGACTGACCAAACCCCTAATTAAACAAGTAATCTAAGAAAACAAAGGCAACTTTCCGTATGCGACGATAATTTGGAACCTTTGGCAAGTTCAGAGAGGAGAAATATGCTAATACATACCAATTCACCTCTCGGACCGTCACCCTATTCCTTCGCCTCTGCGCTCCACTGACCGCGTAACTACCTTCCCAGAAAAACCACATAACTAAAAACATTACCTTTCCATACATAGTTTCGTTCTGCCGGCGCTTTTCCCCAAGATCTACTGACAACCTAGCTGGCTTTCCCAGCTGGAGACCACACTAACTGAGGCTCATTTAATACCTTAAGTGTTGGATGTCCTTTCTAACCCTCCACTAACCTGCCTCCTGCATGCGACAACCACATGGTGTCCTTGCTCCCCACGCGGCAGGACACACCCACCAATATGCGTAGCTGGCTCCGGCATGTTATACCTCGATAAGGGGATAATTAATATACTTGTTGAGTTCTTTTTTTTTTAATCTATAATTAATGTACTAGTTGAACCAATATAGATTTAAAAAAAAAAAAAAACTCAACAAGATTTTTAACCATGTAAACTCACCCTGCACTTACCATGGATATTCTTAACTTATAAATATTACTTTTTACAATACGATAAACCAATAACATGACTTACTAATACTACATGTCTAAAAAACATCAATCATATTCATATAACAAGTGTTCATATGAATTTTTTATTTTTAATTATCAATACAACTAGCACACCCACATTAATAAATGTGGTTGATATAGGCAGATAGGCTTATATGAATTAGATGCACAACCACATTAGTAAATATGGTTGAATACTTAATAATAATAAATAATTCATTTATATAATTAAAGATTAATAATAATTAATTAATAATATTAAATAATTAATTGTTATTTTATTTTCAATTAATTAATTAACTAATTAAAAATAAGATAACAATTAATTAATACATTTATAGTAAATAATCAATCAATTAATTCACAATAATTAATTAATTGAAAATAAAATAACAATTAAGTGGTACACTTATATTAAATAAATAAATAATTGATTAAACCCAAAAAAATATAAACCCTAGCAATATAAATCCTAAGGTTAATATTATAAATTCAAGGGATTATAAACTTAAGAAATTAATATTGAACCTTGATATTAGTTTTGCAAGCCCTAAGATTAATATATCAAACTTAACATGACTATAAAAAACTCTGAGATTATAAACTGTAATATATTGTTATACATATGGAGAATTAATATTATAAACCCACGAAAATAATATTAAAACAAATGGATTAATATTTTAAAGTACAGGAATTATAAACAATGCTCGATCATGGTTGAACCCTTAGATTAATAAACCCAAGAGATTGATATTATAAACCCAAGGTATTATGAACCTAAGGGAATAATATAAAACCTAGGGGACTAATATTATAAACCCATGGTATATAAAACCTAAGATAAATATTATAAACACTAAAATAAACATGGTTAACCATGGCTGACCATGGTTGAGCATGATTGATGATGGTTGAATGTGATTGACCATGATTGACCATAGTTGACCATGATAGATATTATAAAGCAAAGGGAATAATAAACCCAAAGGAACAATACTAAAAACACAAGGGATTATGAACCCAAGGGAATAATATTAAACCCAAGGGAATAATATAGACCCAAGGTATATAAACCCTAAGAAAAATATTATAAACCTTTAAATAAACATGGTTGACCATGATTGGTTTTATAAAATATTGTCAACCATGCCTGCCATCGTTGACCATGATTGACCATGATTGATCATTATTGATATTGTAAACCCAAGGGATAAATACTAAAAAACCAAGGGATTTTGAACTCGGGGGAATAATACTAAACCCAAGGGAATAATATTAAACTCAAGGAAATAATATAGGCCCAAGGTATATACACCCTAAGATAAATATTATAAACCCTTAAATAAACATGGTTGATTTTCATATTGGGACAATTTTTGTCACAATGCGACGTTGGACCATGTTGGACCATGGTTGAACCCTTAGATTAATAAACTCAAGGGATTGATATTATAAAACCAAGGGATTAATATTGAAACTACAAGGGATTATGAACCCGAGGCAATATTATTAAACCCAAGCCATTAATATTATAAACCCAAGGCATATAAACCCTAAGATAAATATTATAAACCCTAAAATAAACATGGTTGACCACAATTGATTTTCATATTGAGACAACCCTTCTCACAATGTGACATTTGACCATGCTTCACCATGATTTATTTTCATATCAAGATAATCTTTTTCACAATGCGACGTTGGACCATGCTTGACCAAAACCATATGAATATGAACTGTTAGATTAATAAACCCCAATGATTTTTATTATAAACCCCAGTGATTTTTCTTATAAAGCCAAGGAAATAATAAACCCAAGGGAATACTGATGATGATGTTTAACATCCACTAAGACCAATGTGGTCTATCAGATCTCAAGAAAAGAAAAGTCATATTTTCATTCTTCAAAAACTTGTTTTTGTGATCAATGAGAAGAGAAAGAAGTGCTCCAAGATCGCTATAGTTGGGATGACTTAATAAGTCAAGAATATTGGATGTATTGCTAATGATAGGGAATTGAGAGTAGATGTGGGCAAGATTCGGGCAACATAAAAGGAATTGATTTCCATCTTCCACCTTCTGAAAGATAATGCAAAACAATATTGATTGCTGAAATATAATGAAAAACAATAAGCTTGACCAAACCATGTTGGAACATACTAGGATGATGTTCTTTACCTTTCCTCTGTACCTTTTCAGTCATCTTGATCAAAATTTTGAAGAAATAGTTGGGCAGAATGAGTGGCTTAATAGCAGTGAAGTGCATCAATAACCTGAAATGGTATTGGTACAACCTTGAGAATATCCATTCACATGTAAAATATTTCATAATTAACTTCATCAAAGGGGAATATTTATCAAGTAAATTCCTGAAAGGGAATATGTGCTCAGGAGCATCTTTGCAATGAGGTTTCAGGAACATTTTGTAGTTCTCAAGGTCTAATTCCATCCATTTGAACTAGATTTCTCCATGGTTCGGGATACCTGTTGCTGAAGCAATGACATCTACTGATATGGTGAACTCAATGCATGATATGATGGCCTTCTCCCTTCTAAATCTAGTAACAAAAATGCTTGTCAATTGATCATCACAAGCTACCTCCTTGATCCTCTCAGAAAACTTCAAACAACCATTGTTTTCAAAACATCTCTTGGAAAAAGGAGAGACATTGATTTCTTGCAAGCTAGATGGCTCAAACCTGGAATGGTTGCCTCCCTTATGAATCTTCTTTTCACCCTCTATAGTGTTTTTCAATAAGATAAAACCCTAGCTAGATGTAAACGGTAGGGAAAGTGAAGATTTAGGAAAATAGGGGATACTAGTGGTAGGGTGGTTTTAGGGGTAGAAATGAGGTGGAAGGAAGCTAGGGAAAAATCCATAAAACAGTAAAGAGGTAGGGTGATGAGTTGGAAATATGATTCAAGTGAAATTTCTAGAAATGGGCATGAGGAAGGTGCCCAAAAGGTCAAAACACAGGGTTTCACTAGTTTTTCTGCAAAAATGTAGTGAAAATTAGGGTTTTAATGAAATTGATGGAAAGGAGGGTTGTAAGTGATAGGGAGTGTTAGGGTATGGTGTATGAGGGTTTTATGAAATTTATAGACCATTATATTAAGTTTATATAAGCTGAAACAATCCAAAGATAGAAAAACACCAAAAATGTATTGGAGATGACCTAAGCAAGGAATCCACTAATTTTGCTGATGAATTCACTTGAGAGAGGTATGGAGGGTGTATAATTACTATTTTGGAGGTTTATTGACCTTTGTGTGGTTGTTTTAAACTTGGAGAAATTATTTTGAGCTCAAATACCAAAAGTGTAGCACATGCCAGAAGCGTAGCACAACACCTCTAGAAGCATAGCAGAGCAGTTTTGGTACAAATTTTCTTTTTTTTATTCAACCCTTGGTAGCTGTGGAGTATGATGGTGAGAAGAGAGGAGCTCTATAGAACATCAAAGGATGAAATGATTTGAATAAACCTCTTTTTCCTTTTATAACAATCACAAAATTGGTTTTTTGTCTTATAATGAAATCACAGGATCTTTTGAAGAAATTTCTTTATTTGGAAAACTTTAATCAAGAAAAACACTTTATTTGAGGAAAGAAAAAGTTCCTTTACTTATTTCCCTATATTTTCAAAATCCCTATGTAAATGACTTATATGGTGGAAATGGTATTTTGTTCGCCTTCTTTCATGGCATAGTTGGACCTTATGGTGGCGAGACAAATGAGACCTAGACTCTGACTTAGATGAAGGTGTCGTGAATGACCTCAGAACCTAGATGATAGATGGATGACATGATGTCTGGAATAATTATGACCATGAATGGAGTGAAGGCAGTAGCATTTCATACCTAGACAAATTTGGTGAAGAAAAATTTATTTGAAAATTGACTTGAAAACATAAAATTTTGACCTAGGACCACTACTAAATAAACCTGAAAAGAGTATTTTTTATCGCTGAACATTAAGACACTAACACTTCTTTTGTATATGTGACCCTTTATTATGCATGAAAACCCTCCAAAAAATTCCTAAATGTTGGGAACTCCTCTTCATAAGTGAAGCTAGTGAAATGTGAAAAATCATCCAAGATACCTCCAAAAATTTCATTTTTTCCTTGGGGAATGTGAAATATATCCTCAATAGAAAACATGCATAAAAATTTGTAGCCAAGTGCCTCAAATGTGATATTTTTCCACTTGTGAAATTGTGCTTCCAATTATGTGAACTCAACAACAAAACACACCTTAAAATACATGAATGACTCTCAACGTGTGAAAGAAAAAGTAAACCCTTACCCTAGTATTTCTTTATTGGAAATTTGGGCCTTTTGTCACAAGATATCTCCTCTTCTTTGGAAAGAGGACATAGACAAGTTTTTAGATGTTTCTAAATGGAGTACTATTCACCTATGTCCTTCTCCTTTACGCCACATGATGAGAATACTAATTTCCTTATTCTTGATTATGACGTCCTCATTTTATACATGTGACCCTTGATTATGCCATGAAATCCTCCAAAATATTCTTAAAGGAGGGAGATCTTCTCCATGTATGAAGCTAGTGGAATGTGACAAGTGATTTGTGTCTTGGGAAATGTGAAAGGTACATATAGTGGGAAAAAAAAATACATATTTGTGGCCAAATTCCGTAAATGTGAGATGTTGTCACTTGTGAAAATTTACCTCTTGTTGATGCTCAAACTGGCGCCCTAGTTGTGCAAGGCTAAAAAACTGTCACTCTGGGTCAACTTAGGGTTGTTTCCACTGTCACCCTAGTAATGAATCCTCTGACTTTAGATTACTTATTGAATCCTTGGGGTATCCCAAAGCACAAATTTATGGGGTATTTTATGTGAATATATCACTAACACTGGAAACTATATTTACATTGCATGGTTCAACATCTTGATGATCCTTTTCCTATTGACCACAACTTTTGTATTCATTATTACTTTCATCGCAACACCTCCACTAGATATTGATGGTGTTAAGGAGCATATTTATAGTTGTGATAAGGGGATTAGGGGCTTGCTTATCACAACACATAACCCCTAATTTGTTTAGTCCCTTAGTCAAGGGGGGCCCAAGGGTGTAGCTGTAGGGGAATTGGGACCAAATTTAGGGATTTATAACTTTAGGAAAAGTGGAATGGTATGACCAAAAAGGTGGGGGCGAGGGGGTATCTTGTGGTGTATTTAAAGGGGAAATGGGACATAGGGTAGCATGGATGGGTAGAAGTTGGAGGTATAAGCATGATTTAATATGATCTATAATCTTAGCATTAGAGAATGAGAAGGGGGATTAGAACCCAATTTCATAGGGGCTAGGGGACCTAGAGTGAAGGCAAGGAGAGAAATTGATAGGGAAACCTCCAATAGTGGTGATAAGGGGATTATGGGTTCAATTATCATAAACCATAAGCCCTTATCCCATAACCACTAAATTCCCTATCCCCTTAAGCCTTAATTCGTAATCCCTCAACCCTTACACTAATAAATCATAACTCATAACCCATTACCCCTTAACCCATTAAACCTTAAGACACTAACCCCTAACTTATAATCCATGAACCTACTAAGCCCTAAATCCTTATCCTCTTAACCTGTGACCCTTAACCCCTAACCCTCATCCCTAACCCTTCACCCCTAAACACCTTAACTACTAACCCCTAACACCTAAATCCCCTCAATATTGAGCCCTTAACCACTAAATCCCTTTACCTCGAAGCCCTTGGAACTTAACCCTTGATCCTTGAATCCCTTAACCACTAAGAATCCAAGACTAAAAAAAACATCTCAAACCAACACATTGACCTCCAAGGAGAGTCCTTCACCTCTCATTGAACATATTGGAAACATATGATTTTTAGAGAACTAGGTATTGGTTATGAGTGTATGTTTGTGGGTAATGCCATTGTTACCATGTATACCAAATGTCTATCATATTAGTTTTATATCATCTTAGTGTCATTGAGCTTATGTTCATCTTCGTCCATTTCTTCAAGGATGGAGGAGGAGTTTTTATCCTCTGCTGACATAGCATTCAGAGAGTTCTGAGTCTTCTAATTACGCCTCCTTGTAGAGACCCTTGTAAAACCATCATTTCCTGGAGTAGAACCCACACCCCCACCCCCATCCGGATCATTCTTCTTGAGGACACTCTCGAATTAGGTGACCATGTTGATGACATAACTGACATGAGAAGGAGACATGTTCTTAATACATTGTTTGCGTCCAAATTTCACCTTGGTAATCCAACTCTATGGATTCTTGCAATGGATGGGATATGTTCATATATACGCAAATTCATGAAAATGTCATATTCTGACCTCTTCGTGTCACTTCTGGGACTGAGGGAGGTCCTTGGATTTATATCTTTATATAAAGCCTTATGTGGACTTCCCCTTTAGAATTGTTGCAAGTGGGTCACCTCCTTCCAGGTTGCCTTGCCTACTTAAGGGTAAATTGACAAACAAAGATTCAAACTTCTTCAACTATCAAATTAGTGTGGCATCATACCTCTTCTTGACTCCTTTAATGGGAAATATTTCTTCAAATATACTTTGAGGATTTCGCACCATAGATCATAGGTTGGATGCCACAGGATTTGTTACCCCATTTTCTATATAGTCTTTTAGAGGATATTTTAAAATTTTGATCATCATCTCAACCCTACAATTCCTATCGCATTGATCATTTTCCATCTAAGATATATGGATCTATATTTAATTCATGGATGTATAATTGGTTTGATGACACCTTGCCTTAGCCATCTAGGACACTAGGTGTAGGAAGAAGTTCCTTTAGCTACCACATTTAGCTTGATATGTATGATCCATGTGTATATGATATGTCCAATGTGTACTATTTTTATTTTATTCACGTAAGCACTATGTTCTAACTCTTGATGCTTTGGACTTATGTTATAAGCTGAGTTGTTCCATGGTGTTTCATAATTTTACTTAGAGAAATGTGCCATCTTGATGGTTTGGGTATATTCATACTGATTTTAGTAAGTGTTACACATTGATCTTATTGTACCCCTTATTCCCTTCAGTCAAATTTATCCCATGTATCTCTTAACAACATGTGGATGCCTTCTAAACTATGGCTAGCTTCTAATACGGTATTTTTGAGCTCAAGTGACCTTCCTAAAAAATAATGGGTTACCTATCGCTACATGAGTTTATTGATAATATTATTCAGATATTTGAGGATATTTTTCACCTCGTTAAGTATTAGTGAATGTTTCCTTATGTATAAACCACATGTCCCTTTTCCCTCCTCATATGAACATAAACCTAATATAATTTTTAATTGATGCCCTAACTAAACCAACAATATAACTCTCTAGACTTTTAATCATTATTAAACATACCCTCTATGTCCCTTTTCCCTCATATAAACATAAACCTAATATAATTTTTATTGATGCCCTAATTATGCCAACATTATCACTCTCTAAGCCTTTAATCAATATTAAATATAACCTTTATGTCAAATCCTCCCTTTTCTCATATGAAAATAAAATTTAATGGAAACATAAGCTACATAACAATTTCTTTACAATATTTTACTACCTATTAAAATCTAATTTCCGGGCTACTCTAAAATCTAAAATGGACTGTTAAAATTTAATTTCCCGATATTATCCCTTCCCAGGTTCGGAGAGAGTTTGGTGCTCTTTCTCTACTTGTAATCTTTAGGATTTAGTTGTAGATCTAATACATTCTTCACCGCCCTATCGATTCAACTAGAGTTTAATGTGAATTTATGAGATGAAATTTGGGTTTTCTCTTCTTCGAGCTTTAATTGAGATATTATTCTCCTGATTTGGGGGGTTTATGCTACAATTTGGAGAAAAACATGTTGTCCACATATTGAGATAAAATTGAAACCTTTGAGGGTTCTTAGAAGGAGAGTGTATATGGATATGTTAGAAAGGTATTTTTCTGATCTCATTTTTATTATTTTTATTGGTAAAACGTTAAAGGATTTAAACTTGTATATCGAATTATCGAGAAGAAGACAAGGTTAGGATTGTCAAGAGTTTATAAATTCAATCATTTTTTTTTCGTTATTAGAAAGTTTAGGCACTCGTGTGGAATTGTGATCTTAAATTCTTGAATAATCGTTCTAGAAAATTTATTGGTGATTCGGTTTGATCAAGTGTTTGGGGCTAAAGATGAAAATTTAATGAGTGCATTTGGTGTTGTTAGATTGGACAATTTATGTGTTAATATTTCTTTCTAATGCCGAATAGTTCACCTGACACTGGGATAGGATTTGACACAGAGATGAAAGCCCCCAAATAGGGTATGAGGGACACAAAATTTAAGAAGAATTAAAATTATAGAAACAAAATTCACACATAAATATATAACTTTTTTGAATATTTAGAAAATAGAACTATATCAAATACACAAGAATACACCACTCATCATCATATATAGAACCATTACGTTGGGAGTCAAAACTATATTTTTCAGCATCATCAAAATTAATTTTACATAAATAAGATGTTATCAATGATGGGAATGCCAAAGAAAAATACAAAATAGGGTGGATTTGTAGAGGAATATCATGAGTGATGAGTCACGCATTATAGCTCGTTCTCCTGCATCTTATAATCAAAATCATCAAGATCAACAACATTGTTAATGTACTCTCCTTCAATGTCATTTATATCCATTCCAAGATTGGCATTTGCTGGTGTGGAGGATGACCCCTCAAGACGATCACTATAATCAAAAGTGATCAACTCTAGGATTGGTTCAAGTTGTCCAATGTTCATTGAGAAATGTTGAACCTAGAAAAATGATGGAAAAATTGAAATTCAAAAAACACTTGAAATCTCAAGCTCTAATATGTGGTTTTTCTACTATATGCGTTAGACACTCAAGAAGTGTATGTTTTCCTTAAAATCTTGCAACTGCTTGAATGAAAAAAAATCAATTCACCATGACACGAAATTTGTTGCTTTACGAGCTAATATTATTTTATTTTTTATTTATAATATATATGGTTATGAATATTTTTTCACTGATTTGAAAATTTTGAAATACATCCTCTTTGTTTTATTTAAACAATCGAGAAGAAAACCCATTTAGAAGATAACGATTACCATTACAGAGTCAAAATTTTGTTTTCTAAAACCCTCACTGGCACAAATGTTTGTTGATTGCAGATTTTTCTCCATTTATATGAAGTATGGGTGTTTCCATTAACTTAAAATGGAAGGAAACAAACACCTTCTCTTGTGTGAAGCTCAGAATACATCAAATATGAACATTTGATGGTATATCAATCGAGACTAGGACGTTGGAGTGCTTATTGGGTTTTTCTTCTTTTTGAAGGGAATATGAACTTTCATTGCATTTCAAGTGGTGAATGAGGTTAGTATTATGTCATCCTTTCCCATGGCTTCCTGCCACATGTTCTCCTTGGTAAATATTATTCCAAAAATTCCCACAAACGTTAAGGTAGGATTTTGCACCAGAATTATATTTTATTAGCACCATTTTCTATATATGTCCATGTGCCTGATTATTCCCCTTCATGCACCAAAAACATTTCTAGCCCTCACTCTATAGGTCTTCATGCCATCCCACTCAAGAATTAACATGATGTGTTTTTGGCTTTATGTGATCTTCTAATCTTTGAAACAATTTCGGGTTTTGTTGTTCACTAGAAGGTGTATAAGGCTAAATTCCTTGATATTTAATCCCGAAGACTCAAGATGAATAATTTTATGTCCTTAATGCGAGATGGAAGAAACCTAAGCCATCACATGAAGGTGGATACCATTTGTGTTTTTTCAAGCCAGAGGGGTGTGAGGCCCCGACTCCACTTAATAGCCATGATGGTTATATTTCCTTTTGGCTACCCCTTACAGGTGCAAACCATCTATTATTGTGAGATTTGAACCTCTCATGCCAAATATTCTTGATATTTGGAAGTTAAAGTAGATACAAATTTTTAGAATATTTAATCAATTATGCATGACATCTTAGAACCTCTCCTTAGATTCTTCATGAGGAATTGTGTTAATGGCGTATTGTGTCAACATTTTGAACACGGGGGTTTGAAACACTAACACAACATGCCACTGACATCGTTTCTTATTGAATAATCTATGGACAATGTAACTAGTCACGGAAGCCTGACATACTGTCTTTAAAAACTTTTCCAACACAACTTCTGTCTTTTGTGACTTTCCTATTTTGTTTCATTGTGTTACATTTATAAAAAGGATTCATAGCATAATTTTCATGTAGAACTAATTTTCTGCTACCATCTTTTGCCATCACTCTAAAAAAAAAATCCAAGGATCACATCTGGCCTTCCCCACTTGTTGTGTATATTTAATCATTAATCATCCACATTTTACCATGATAAAATGGTTCATGTGCACTTGCACTACCAGAGATTCAAAAAAATGATCCTCTTTTCTTGAAAATCACAAAAAGCTACACCTCTTACCATTTAGAGACAGACTTTTCAAGACAATAAATTATCTAGCACTACACATCATAGCCTCCCTGGCTTGCCACCATATTTAGAAGATACAAAGACAAGCTAATCTAATCAACAACCAAAAATTTTGAGCATAAGTGCACATGACATTAAAAATTACATTTAGAAATACAGATTGCATCATCCTTGTCTTTTTCACATAGTTCTACCCCTTAGTTCCAGTAACCCTTCTCTAGATAGAGCATATCCTATCACATTGTGCTCCCCAAAGATGTGTGTTTGAAATAGATTGAAATAAATTTGCATCTTTCTTTGATTCCTCATCCAAACACCTTGAGTTGATATTTTGCAATTGATAAGTTCCATTTGTCTAATTGATAAGCAATCTTGAGTCTCTAAATACCTGGGAATGAGATATCCTATTATTCTAAACATATTTGAAGAGCCTTAGTTCCATGAATAATACAAAGTTATTAGTTCAACACACAACCCTGCTTTCATATTAACACAATGGAATTCATATCAGAATGGGAGAGACACAACATCGCTAATGTTCTATGGGTCCTGGCTTGCCCCATCAAAGAAGCCCCAAGTCTGCTTTTTATTAATTACCAACTCTTCCAATATTTTTTCATGCGTTTGATTAACTTGAATGCATGCAATCGATATATCTCTGCATCCTTACCATTTCTTCTAATTTGGTCTATCATCTTTGGTTTTTTCAATTTTTTTTTTTATCTTGTATATATTTTTTTGGATGGATGTAAGGTGTCAAAGTCCCACAAAGCTCCATGTTTATGTGGATTCAATTAGTGACCCTTATGAAATCCATCCTACATGGGAATTTTCATCTTTAATCTTCAGCTTTGTCATGACCCCGTGAGTCTCAAATCAGTCATTTACATGACATGAAATATGCTAATTTAAACTAGACCTAAGCCACTTATCTGTCATATTCTATTATTAGAATTCAAGAGTTCCATAGGAGATGAAAATCATTCGAGTGAGGTTCCATCACTGGACCTCGTGGTAAGAGCATATATCCATATAGGTATTGCATGTTTGGAATTTAGGTATGTTGGTTAATTATCATTATAAGAATTAGGGTTGTGTACATGTATGTCAATTTATTGTTGTTGCGGTTACATGCGTGATAGATGTTAGTTAATCAGTGTGATCATATCTATCTGTGTCAGTTAGTCATGAAGGATAGTAACTTATTTTTATATACACTGTGGTCGTATGCATGATGGTTATGGCCATTGTACTTAGGATCTTGATGATATATGTATCATGCTAATTTTCATTGGCCTATGTGGATGGTTAGGGTTATGACATTCAAGTATGAGCTAACCTATTTGTGATATTGTGTTGTACTAATCTAGACTGACTGTGCATACTAGATTGTTATGTATGAATGTGAATGGTTTATGAGCTTATGATGTGAACATGTTAGATAGTTTCTGTTATGGGCATCTTGACCTTATTTATGTTTGGGTTGATATTTTCTGAACTTTATCGTGCTAATATAGATTTATTGTGCAGAGAAGATAGCCTCCACTAAGATACATTAAGGTGTGATTTTGATTATGTCGTCTATTTTTTGTTTGAGTGTTTGGTGTCTATTATGTTGTCTATCTGTTGTTTTAATGTTTGAATAGTCACATAGTATGAGTATGTGTCTACAAGATTTCATGAAGGAATGATGTTGTTTGATATGGTTGCACTAACGCATATGTGTTGAGATAACTAATATGTACTTGAGTGTAAGTAGGTGATAGTTGTAGCATTGTTTATTATGACTGATGAATGTAAGTTGATTATTGATTATGACATGGTTGTTAGACTTGGTAAATATTGATTTCAAATTAATATATATGATGCCTTTATCTTTGGAAAATGTCGCTGAAATGTGTGTTCAGTTACAAGGCAACATGCTTGGCACAACAAGGTAAGATAACTGGTATATTGTTATATTTGTTTATACACTGATAGTTATGTTTTTATGGAAGTATGATATAGTTAGTTTCATGGCAAAGAGATTTCCATGTAATATTGAAGAAGGCTCAAGTTGAGATTTCCTTTGGAAGTGTTGGGAATCCATGGGGATTGAGTCATGGTGTTTTTTCTTAGTCTTTTGATTTCAATATTTTGTGATTGGTTGCACTTGATTTGTGGATTTTTTTATATCTAATGTACGGCCATACCACTTTTTTTGTGGTGTCATATTCCGGTCGGTTTTCATGGGTTCCTTCCTGGCTTTCTTTGGTTCTTGCCTTTTATTCTTTGAGGGTTTTGGGGATTGGTTGGGAAAGAGGGAAGTTGATGGAGCTCAAGGAGAGCTGTGTGGTATTTGATATGTAATGTAATACTTGGAGGAAGCTCATTTCATGTATAAGGGAAGTTGAAGGAAATATTATGAAAACTAGTTGAGTTGTTTAGGTCCATTGGGATTTAATGGACGATGGCAGGATAATCATGGGAAAGGTAACATGAAAGATAGGGTAAATGGATTTGTGGTGTCAGATGCCTTGGCTATGCTGGGAACTATTATTCTCAATGTTGTGCATTTTGTGCACAGATAAAGGGAATTATCTTAACCTATACCTTATGATATTAGGTAATTGTATTGTTACTATGATTATGATTGATGTTTATATATACATATATGTATGTATGTAGGTATATCATTGACTAGAAGGGTCCTTACGATTGTTTCATGCTAGTGTTCACATGTATGTATGCATCTCTCTAATAGGGTCATCATAGATCATGATTGTTTTATGTTGTGTGTATATATATATATATATATATATATGTATGTATGTATGTATGTATGTATGTATGTATGTATGTATGTATGTATGTCGTTGTCTAATAGTGTCATCAAGGATCATTATTGTGGAGGAATGATTTTTTATGTAGGTGAATGGCATGAAGAGGTTACTGGTTCATGAGAAATCAAGTGGGAAGAGTAGTCCTGACAAATATATGAGGTCAATATCATGTGGATATGAATTGATGTTATGTGATTATACGATGTCTGTTTTTATGCTATGGCAGGTAATGTTGAAGGATACATCAATGGAATGAAAGAAGTATGATCCATGGCATGCTAGGACAAGCATGAATAAGACACTAGAAGCAACTTTGCTTGGAAAGGATAGTGTGGTCTTAGGATATGCAGTACCACTGTTGTGTACAAATATCATATGTCGTATTGTGTATATATGATGCTTTGCGCATGTTGCATATTATGTTGTGTGCATGTTGCATATATGATATTGTGTGCATGTTACATATATAGTGTTGTTTGCATGATTGCATATGCGATGATGGGTACCAATGATGCTAAGTACATGTTGTATGTGCAGTGCTATGTATAAATGGTGCTATGTACATGTTGTGAATGTGGTGTTGTGTACATTTTGTGTAGTGTACATGTTGTATATGCGATGCTATGTACATATGGTGCAGTGCACAGGTTGTACATGTGGGTCTGTGTACATATGGTGTGGTGTGAATGATTATACATCTTGTGTTGCATGCATGTGGTGCTGTGTACATGTGGTACATGTGGTGTTGTGTACATGTTGTGAAAATGGTGATGTGTACACGTGGTGTTATGTACATGCCATACAACTAGTGTTTTGTACATGTGGTGTTGTGTACATGTTATGCAGGTGGTGTGATGTAAATGTGGTGTTGTCCACACATTGTGTAGGTTGTGTCATGTACATGTGGTTCTGTGTACACATTGTTCAGGTGGCGTTGTGTACAGGTGGTACTGTGTACATGTTTTACAAGTGGCATTGTTGCACATGTGGTATTGTGTACACATCGTACATGTTGTGTTGTCTATATTTGGTATGGTGTTACAGGTATTATGTATTCATTGTATCACGACATGTGTATTCATGGTATTGTACAGTGTGTACATGGTATTGTACACTGGGTGTAGGTGTATGTGTTGCTTTGTACATCAGGTGTACATATATGTATTGTGTTGTACACCGGGTGTAGGTGTATGTGTGGTGTTGTACACCGAGTGTAGGTGTATGTTGCGTTGTACAGTATGTATCTGTATGTGTGATGTATAGTGTGATGGGACAAGCAGGTATGAAACTATCTCTGGATACCCTTGTTGCTATTAAGGATTGAGGAGGTTTAGTCTCTGGGTGCCCTTATTGTCGATATTGAGGAAGGAGGTGGTTTAGTCTCTGGATTCCCTTCTTTATTAAGAGAAGGCACTGGGTGCTTGCTGGGTTTGGAAACTGATTCAGTGTGTGTACAGAAAGGATAAAGAACAAAGTCAAAAACAAAGAGTCATGGAAATATAAGTACCAGTATTTTACTTCAGTTTTTAATTATGCATGTGATCTATGATTTTTATCTATTATGGTTATATATTGAGCTAATCGGATGTGATATGTTTATGCATGATGATTTGGTCAAAGAGGTAGTTTGACTTGTTGTTATAGGAAGTAAACATAATTGCAAGTGTACCTTATTGATGGTCCACTGATGAGGTATGATATAAAATTATTTCAATTTATTCGAATCTAATGGAAACTACGTGCTTGGCATAGGAAAGCATGAAAATTCTTAGTTTGGGGTGGTCGAAATTGACTGCAAGAATTAGCATTGGAAAAAGGAATTGGAAGAGGCAATAGTATGATGGTAAAGAATTCAGGAACAGGGCCATTGTGTGACATTAGTACCCAATAGTGTCCATTTCTTTCCATGAGAATGTTATGACCAGTATGGTGGTTTTGAGGAAGGTATATGACTTGGTTTTGAGGCAGGGATATTCCTTGGTTTTGAGGAAGGGATATACCTTGGTTTTTGGACCTTCTTATGCAAGGAAGCCTTTCGAAGCGATGGATTTCCCGGGATAGGGGATGTCGGGGAACTTGGAAGGTGAGTGATTGCATGTAAGGGGGTCACCGGATAGCCCAAGGGACTATGTAGCATAGAAGGGAAGGTCAGGGAATGTATTTTTTTTGGTCATTAGCATTGCTAGATGGAATCAGATGGAGATCGAGAGTGCTCCCTGAAACAATGAGCCAGAAATTGTTCACTGAGAGGACAACAATGCAAGATTATAGTGCTAGACATTAGATACAGGTTTGACATTGGTAGTGGATTCTGGAGTTCTAGGGAAGGAGGTTAATCCTGGTACTACTTTTGAGGGTGGAGGTGTGAGCCTCTGGACTCCCTTATTATGGATACATGCATTGTATCCTTTTGTTTGTTGGTTGAGAAAATGTGCATATGTGTATATTATTGTAAATATTGTATCAAGCTAGATTTATAAAGCTCCATAGACATTAGCGATATTTAATTGTTGAAGAAAATGTGCATAAGTATATGTGGTTATTATTGTAAATACGGTAATGAGTTGTGTTATAAATATCTAGTGCATGGTATGATTGTCATGTTTTCAACAAGTTGTTTGTTGAAAGTCAACAAGAAATTGCAGCACACACACTAGTGTGGGACCATAGGTCCTAGCGATACATTAATGTGAAAGAAAATTTAATTAATAAATTGGTGTAGTGTCTAATTTAATTATCCCTTAATTAAATTGGACAATAAAATGTAATCTTATCTCATAATCACTTGTAATAGTTAACTGAGTGTGATAAACTTAGTTAGCTCATGAATTTCGAGTTGAGGGTGGTTAGTGAGGCATGCGGAGTGATTCTATTAGCTATGGAGTTCAAGTTGCATTTAGTGCATTAGTTTAATGCATGAGTAATGAGTTAACTCAATTAGGTGAGTTAAAGTTAGTTGAACTAGTTGTAACTGTTTGTTGCACTAGTGAGAGATCAAGTGAATTAAATCAGATTTAATTCACAATCAGTGATCTGCCATGAAACTGATGATTTACTATTAATAGTTGCATGCATGTCAGTTCTAGTGGAGATCTAGTTGAGACAAAGTTTAAAGGGATGTTAACTATCAGTTGTATCATTAGTAGGTTTCCCGCATGAAACTAGACATCCATTGGATTTGCCATGATGCTTGTGCAGTTTTGGAAGGATGAAATTCCTAAAGAATAGGGATTTCATTCCACATGAATTTTGCAAGCAAGGTAGGTTGATGAGAGGCAGTAAATTGGCTAAGTGTTGGTCGATTTTGTCTGGGTCAGTGTGATAAAGTTGTGAGAGTGTAGGAGATTCTTGTGAGAAGAGTGCATTGTAATTGTTTCACGATTCCATGGTGAATATACATTAGAATATAGAGGGGTTTTGAGCAGTAATATTTCCCTGGGAAAATATCTATGTTGTGGTTTGATTTGATTCTTTCTTTATTTGTTGTCATTGGCGATCGTGTTTATTTTCCGTAATTGATTTGTAGAAGGATTCAATATCTAGATTTAGTACATTGCTTGATCAGATTGAACCCATTGATATAAATATGTTTGTATATTTTATACATGGTATCAGAGCATAGGAAATCACTATAGTGGAGGAGAAGCTCATTTTTTTATTGAATCGAATTCGAATTTGCAAAATTATTCTTGGTGCGACAGGCAGATCAGGATCGAAATGGAATTCAATAGCTTGAGATTGGAGTATGCACTCGAGGGTAGTTTCAGTTATATTGCGTGGAAAGAAAGGATAGAAGAAATACTGGAGGATAATGGGTTCAAAGAATTCATTGACAATGACATTCCCAAACTTGTTGCAGCAGATGCCACAAATCTTGATGCTTGGAAAAAGAAGGTTGCAAAGGCGAGGAGGATCTTACTGGAGGGAGTACAAGACCACATTATCTCAAGTCTCCATGGCAAAGAGACACCATATGAAATGTGGAAGGATTTGACAGATCTATTTCAGAGCAGCAATGATCATAGAAAATTGGCACTGAAGGGCAAGCTCAAGAAAATAAAAATGGAGAAAGGCGACACCATTCATAAATATTTAAAAAAGTTTCTCAAATGCCGGGATGATCTTGGGAGCATCGGACTTACTGTCGTAGATGATGACTTGGTGAGCCTAGATCTTCTAGGACTTCCCAAGAGTTGCCATAGTTTCAGGACTCTGTAAATGAGAGGGAGAAGGTGCTAGATTGGGAACGACTTTGGTCGGATTTGGTGTAAGAAGAATTCAGGCAGAATACGAGGGATGGATATTCATCTAAGACAGATGATGAAGAAAATTACGCTTTGGCTGCCAAGGCGAAGAAGGGGAAAGGAAATAAATCCTATTCCAAATCTAAGTCTGGAAAAGATGGAAAGAAGCATGACATGTCCAGAGTGAAGTGCTTTCACTGTCACGAGCATGGACATTATGCCACTAATTGTCCACAAAAGAAGAAGAACAAGAAGGCTTTAGGATTTGTAGCTAGTAAGGCTTTGGGCCTCGTAATTTGAGCTTGACTTATCGCTCATTGCATGCATGGTGTCAAGTGTAATGGGATCGGTGTGGTACTTGGATAGTGGTGCATATTTCCACATGACGGGAGATAAATAACTTTTCAGTAGCTTGGAGGAGAAGGACCTCTAGATGCATATCGAAATGGGTGATGACGGGAGGTACGGTGCTACCAGGATTGGTACGGTTACCTTCCAGAGATAAATAGGTAAACCGTTCTTATTAAAATATGTAATGCATGTACCAATCTTGAAGAAAAATTTAGTTCCAGTTGCAATGTTGGAGGATAGAGGCTATGATGTGGTTTTCAGTGAAGGGAAAGATTTCCTTCAACACAAAGCCACGGGAAAAGAAAAGATATTGGGATTCGTGTGAGGAATCTCTATAAATTTGATGTCGATGGCTGCACAAAATTGATGGGTAAGGCAGAAAAAGTGGTGAGCTAGGATGAGGGTGAGTTATGGGACAGGAGATTGGGCCATCTACACCATCGAGCCTTGAATGTCATGCAGAATATTTCTATGGGTCTTCCCAAGAGTACTCTTGAGTAGTTAGACACATGCAAGGGATGTACTATGGGGAAGTATGCAAAGGCCACTTTTCACGAGAAGGAGAACCGAGCTTCGTAAATCCTTGAGAGATTTCACTCAAATGTGTGTGGACCATCCTCTACTGCTTCGATAGCAAAGCACAAGTACTATGTGATCTTTGTTGATAATTTTCTTAGAAAGTGTTGGATCTAATTCATGCAGAAGAAATATCACACGTTCTCAAAATTTCTTGAGTTCAAAGTGCTGGTGGAGAAAGATACAGGGAAGCATTTGAAGGCTCTTAGGAGCGACAATCGTGGTGAGTACATCTCCAATGAATTCAATAACTTCTATAGAAAAGAAGGAATTTAGAGAGAGTTGATTGCACCTCATAACCCACAACAGAATGGGGTCGCAAAAAGAAAGAACAAAAAAATTGTGGGTGCAACACGAGCGATGTTGCATGATCAGGGCCTACTGTTGCATTTGTGGGTGGAGGCATGCAACACAACATTATTTGTGAAAAACTGTAGTCCTCATCAGATACTTGGCATGAGTACACCAGAGGAGGATTTTTCTGGTAAGAAACCTGATGTTTCATATTTTAAAATTTTTGGCTCATCTATTTACATGTGTGTGACCAAAGACGCCAAGAAGATGCTCGAAGCAACATATGAGATTCAGAAATTTGTGGGGTACACTGATACTCCCCACAACTATCAGGTGTATTTTCCAAACAACAGGATGACTGTTGTGAGACGGGATATAAAATTTGATGAGGAGAAAGCCATACGATTTTCCCTTGAGAAGGAGCTGGATTTTCATGCAGATGAATAACTCTTGGTTCCAAAGAATGAACCTCAAGATGTGGTGCAGCCACATGCAGAGGATCATGGAGTGGCATAAAACACTCATGCAGATCCATCCACCAGAAATGGTAGAAGGCACAATAGGGAAGCTAATAGATTGAGAATTGATGCGACAAGGCATCTAGGAGCACCTAATTCATTATGCTCACAGAGATAGTCTCTAGATAGGTTTACTAGATACATGGCTCTTATGAGCAAGGGTATTGTGACAGAACCATCATCCTTTGAGGAATCAGTGTAGCAAAAAATTTGGGTTGACGCCATGGTTGAGGAGTATGACTCCATCGTCAAGAATATTGCATGGGAAGTTGTCCCAAGACTGGTCAGAAAATTAATGGTTGGATCTAGATAGATCTATAAGGTGAAGCAGGTGGTAGATAGGAGTGCGGAGAAGTACAAGGCCAGATTTGTGGCCCAGGGATTCTCACAAGTTGAGGGGATTGACTATGAGGAGACTTTTGCAGTGGTTGTGAGATACTCATCTATTAGATCTATCCTTGCACTCTCAGAGCAGATGGGGTGGCACATTCATCAGGTGGATGTGAAAATTGTGTTTCTCAATGGAGTTATTGAGGAAGAAGTGTACATAGAGCAGCCAAAAGGTTTCGAGATCTTTGATAGTGATTCACATGTGTGTCGACTCAAGAGAGCACTATATGGGCTGAAGTAAGCACCTCGTGCTTGGTACACTTGGATTGACATCTATTTCACCGGGTTGGGTTTCACTAAAAGTGAAGCGGATGCGAACCTGTACTAGATTGTGGTTGATGGTAAGCTCTTGATTATCATACTTTATGTTGATGTTCTAATTTTGACAGGTGATGAGCATTTGATAACTTCTTTCAAGGAGGATCTTGCAAGGGAGTTCGAAATGAAGGACATGGGACTCCTTCACTATTTACTTGGTTTGGAAATATGGCACCAGGATGGTGAGATATTTGTTTCTCAGGGAAAGTATGCCAAAGAGATTCTGGGTAAGTTTCACATAGAGAGATGTAAACCCATAGAGACTCCTCTTCTAGGAAATTGGAGGAAAGAGGATGCTACTTCAGGAGAAGTAGTGGACACTACTATCTACAAGAAGCTAGTGGGTTCACTGATGTACTTGGTGAACACTAGACCAGAAATTTTCTACGTAGTTAAACAACTGAGTCAAGCTATGGTTAAGCCGAACAAGCTCTTTTGGAAGGCAGGTAAGCCTTGTATTGAGATATCTCGGGGCACTACAGAGTATGGATTATGGTACATACGGACAAAGGGAGTGAGGATTCAAGGCTTCATGGATGCATATTGGGCAGGCAGTCCATCGGACAGAAAGAGCACATCAGGAGGGATCTTCAACATAGGATCGTAGGATACTATGGAGATTTGTCTTGTCCGCAAGAACAATTTCTCCGTCCAAAAAAATGGTGACTCCGCTGGGGAATGGATCTTGAATTTTGTTTGTTTTTTTTTTTTTTTTGACTTGTGCGACTATTTTTCTGATTTTGATTGATTGATACTAGCTTGGGTAATTTATTCGTGTAGAATTCCTGAAAAGTGCTTTAGAATTTTTTACTTTTCTTTAAGTTTTCTGGTCTCCGCACTTTATCCTTAGGCACAGTGCAGTCATCTCCACTGTTTTTCTATATACATAGTGCGGCACGGCACCTGTTTACACTAAAACCTACGGACCCTGAGAAAATTTTTGAAAAACTCAAAATTCTCTTTTCTAGGATCAGCTTGCAAGATTCTCAGTATATACCCAGACTTGTATTTTTGTCAGAAAGCTTTGTGTGAGAGTTTCTTCCAGCTTTTTAAAGTTTTGAATGATTTTCTACTAGATCTGCATGTTATAAGTGATTTTTTCTTTGTCTTTGTGTCACTCAAAGATCATAAACCTCTATATACCTTAGATCACTGGTATTTCATTGTTTTCTCGCTGAGTCTTTGACTTCTTAGCAGAAATTACTTTATGAGGATTAGATCCCATTTTCTCATTTGCAAATCTTTAATAAATTTTTCATTGAGTTTTGAATTTCACTTAAAAAAACCATAATTGGATGTTTTTGAGTTTTTTCTCATTTCAGCAAAGGATTTCTTAGTTAGATCACAAACTGAGCAAAACATCCTCAAAATAGTTAAAGTTTTGATTTCAGATTTAATTCTTAGAATTTTTTAGATCTTGAAATTAGTGTTTTTAGTTTTGAGTGTTATTTCTAGAAATTATAGTTTTCTTTTGGAGAATGTTTGATTGTAATTTCGATCTTGAAGAATAAGTGGATTTCTTTTTTAGCAATTGATCATTTATGAGTTCTCATGAGATAAGATTTGTTTTCGTATGTTCTTGTTTTGAAGGAAAGAATTGTTTTAAAAGATTGCATTTCTCAACTCTTTCTTTTAAATAGAATTCATGGAAAGGAAATGAATTGTTTCTCATAATAGATGCATTTTTAGTACGTTTTTGAGTCAGGTCACTACATATCATCAAAGTTTCACTTCCGCACCTATTGTCCTAAGAAATAGCCTATTAAAAGAAACGCTTAAATTAAAATCAATCTAGTAATTTTTATATTTCTAGGACTCTTTTCCCCAACATAGCTTAGGCTAGTGTCTTGGAGTAGGGAGTAAATAACTCTCCAAGAAAGTTAAAACAAACAAGTAGTTGATCTTGTGGTAGGAAAAATCCAATAGTAGCTTGTATGCTCTGGGAAGCTCCTCCTAAAGGAGTCAAGCATGAGATCATATCCGAACCAGTGAGGTGATCAATTCCATCTCATTGGGAACGATAAAAGATGTGCACGTATTAACAATGGTAAACCTTGGATTGACCATTGTCGAGGAGCCTAGGGTCACCTGTCGGTATACCTTGGATTATGTCAAGGAGCCTTCAAGGGGATTGAGCTTTGTTACTCTACCCTTGCGCGTATATCGGATCGTGGACTATTCCCCCAGGTATATTTGTTCCTCTTGGTGACCTTAGTGGCCATAAAATTTAAGATTTTTTCCTAAGGTGACGATGGAGGAAAGATCTCACTGTACCTGGAACAGACATCGACTAGACTCACTTGGACTCTCCAGAGGGTTATCTTCACTCGAGATGGTTTAACTGGAGAAACTTGCATTGGTCTGTTTCATTAAGCAAGTTGTCAGGGTAACTGTTCCAACCGCCATTTCTACATTAAAATACTACGATGTTGGATTTCATCACCAACTAGTGTTTTTAGTGTGGGAATCTACTGTTTGTGTGTGGTTTGATCTCCTAGATTTTATAAGCGTTTGATCATTTGTTTGTCTCCTTAGCGACTTTAGGACTTTTGATTGAAATTTTCTTTGATTGCGTGTGATTAATAATTTTTAATCGTGGCTGAATTAGCAAGACAATCACGTAGACTTCAGGGGAAACCCCCTGAGTATACTCCAAGCCAACTTGAAGGACTAACAACTCTGGTACCACATACTACTAGTAGAATTAGATCAACGGAACCAGGAGAATCACCCATAATTACTCATCTTGATTATCATGAAGTAAATCAATCAGAAACAGCAGAATATATTTAAGAGCCAATTTCAATTTCTGAAGTCACTGACACTGCTTCTGCAACCAGTGAATTAGCTGAAGAACCTGAAATTTCTGAGCCAGAAACTGAACCTACTATGTTACAATCATCTTCAGGATTTGTTACTCCAACTTCTGGTGATCCAGATTCACCTTGAGTAAGACATCGCATTACTGAAAATCTTCCTTCTGATCTCATATGTATTGAAGAACTTGTTGGTCCAGACAAAGACGCAGTTCTTCCCGAAACCCAAGAAACTTTAAATATTAGAGAGCGTGAATCAATATTCTACAGTCCTTACTGATGCTTGGTATTTATCATTGACAGATTTTTTACAAAACGCAGGTCTTACTTATTCACCACCTCGAATTCCTTTTTACCCTACACTGCGAGGTTATCGACCTTCATTAGCTATGTCGAGTGAGTCATCCATGTTTTCTGAATCTCCAGAAACATTTTTATATGGTGGTTCGTCTGTTCCTCTGGAATACCAGTCACTCTCTGGTACCTTCTCAAGAGCAGCTCCTCAACCAATTGAACAAGTGTTATCATCTGGTACAAATGGAACAAACACTAGCACGTTGAACACATAACAGATTTTTATGATGTTTGGTAATATTCCAAATCCTCAACCTCAAGGAAGTCAGTTACTACCTGGGGGGAAACCTCAAGGAAGTCATTTACTACCTGGGGGGCAACCTCAAGGTAGTCAATTACTGCCTGGAGGGCAACCTCAGGGTAACTTTTTACCACCTAGAGGTCAAACTGTAGGACAATATTTCTTGCCTGGGGAGAAACCTCAAGGACAGTACATACCTTAAGGTCAATATCAACCTCAAGGACAGTACATACCTCAAGGTCAATATCAACCCCAAGGACAGTACATACCTCAGGGTTCATATCAACCCCAGATTCAGTACATGCCTCAGAGTCAATATCAACCTCAGGGTCAGTACCCAGCTCAAGGTTTTCAACCTCCTTCAGGTCAACCATTATTACAAGGAGTTGGAAATTTTCCAGTTAATTATCAAACTTACGTTCAACCTGGTTATGGTCCTTCAAAACCACAACCTTTTATGGGTCAATATCCCAGAATTAATATGGTGTGGGATCCATCTCAAATTCAACAGAATTTACAAACCAATGTGCAGTTACCTAATCAACCTGGACAACCCATAGGTTCTGGTCCAACCCATCAACCTGTCTAGACTACCATTCAAGTCTCTGCACCTCGTTCTTTTCAACAACCTGGGCCTAGTACACCTAGAACTCCACCTCAAACTTTTGCTGCTGCTGCAACTTTTCTTCAACCTACCACACCTATTTCTGGAGTATCTGCAGCTCTTGTTTCTACTACCCCTGTATCAGTGCAAATTCCTGAAGTATTTGTGCCACAGTCAGGACCTACCATTCAGACTATGGCCCAAATACCTACAGGAAAATCTGGTATGAGTACAGTTCTCACTAGTCAACCACAATTTACTTATCAATCGTACCAAGGGCAGTATGAATTTGGACATGCTACACAAAATCCAACGTATCAGTATCAGTCGTATCTTGAGTATACTTATCAAGTACCTCAAAAACCACAGTATGGTTCGGTTAATCCTAGTTATCCAGGAGGTTTCACAATTCCCAATGCAAATCCAATTCTAGGATGTCCTAGATATCCTCCTCCTGGAGCTGGTTTGATCACACAAGGTTATCAAGATCCTAGCCGTCGGTTACCGTTTATAGAAACTTTAGATTTACCTGATTTATCACACCTTATGAATGATATGATATTTTATCTTGCGTATTGGTTGCCGATGCCTAATAAGTTGCCCAGTGATATTCCAAAATTTGAAGGTAAATCACGAGAAGATCCATCTAATCATGTTATGAATTATCACCTCTGGTGTGCATCCAATTCACTAATCGATGATTCGATTCGATTACGTCTTTTTCAGAGAACTCTCATTGTTCTAGCTTGCAAATGGTACATTGAGTTACCACGAGGCTCGTTCAATAATTTTAATGCACTAGCTACTGCTTTCTTAACCCATTTTCAGTTACCTGTCAGATACGACAATGGTACAAGATTGTTGACCTCATTAAAACAATCTACATCTACATACATATCTGGTCACATTCATGAATGGCGACGTAGGAGACGTTTAGTGAAAGTATTTATTCCGGATCAAATTTTGGCTGAATGGTTTATCAAATCATTATTGCCCAAAATCACTGAAGATGTGGCCAAAGGAGGCGTTGTTACAGAAGAGCAAGTCATTGCTCAAGCTCAGTACCTTGACCTTGTATATACATAGTCAGGTACTTTTTATGACAAAATCCCCGATTTACCAAGACCTGGTCAATTAACTACAACTCCTTTAGGCTCTCATGCCGCTGATGGTGTAATTGGTTCTGTTAACATTGGCAAGGGTAAGAAGAAATCTTCCAAGATGACTTCTCCTATTATAACTTTACCCGATTCACCCAAAGGAGATTCTTCCGTTGAAACTTCCGCCGATATTCATGTTGTAGAATCATCTACAACCATACCTAAAACTGGTGGTAAGAAGAAAGGTAAGAATAAATAAAAAAATCATCTTCAAAAGATAAAAACGATAAAACTGAACCAACTGACGATAAACGAAAACCTCGTTATCCTTATCTTATCTATGATGAGGATAATTTTACTAAAGAGTGCCCGCATAGAGCCAAGGTATCGAAATTCGTTAAGGGTTCACCCATACCTACTTTCCTGAAGGATCCCTTTCCTGTTCAAGATAGTAACATGATTGGATTTTCCTCAAATACGCTAGAAGATATTTTAATGGTTGCGACGCGATCGCAAGATTATGGTAGTAAAAATCCTGTTGGTGGTAAAGAAGCAAAAAATTATAATTCAGCATCAACTACATCTCCCTCAGTTTCTCATCCACTCCAGATTGATAAACCAAATCCTGAATTAGTAATTAAACTGCCTGCTAAAGGTGTACTTCGTAAATCAGATTTCAATCCACATGCGAGAGCTGCTCATAACTACAATATTGTTGAAGACTTGGCGATTTCCCCTTCAGCAATGTCGACTTTGGAAGTGCTGCAATCATGTTCAACTCAAAGAAAATTACTATTGTCAGCTATAGGAGCCATAGACCTTCAGGATTCGAACCTAATGATCTTTGATTTAGAGAATTTTACACCCCGCCTACCCCATCAAATGGCTTTTCAGATTCCGGTAATAGTCAAAAACAAATGTTTCTTTCGTACTGTTTTTGATGAAGGGGCTTCTACATGTATTATGTCATTAAAATTTTGGAAATCACTTGGTTCCCCTACAATTAACCAATCGCTGACTATCCTCAAAGCTTTTGATGGAAGAGGTTTCCATCCATATGGTATTTTACAGGATCTACGAATAGAGGTTGAAGGAAAAACTGTTAAT
Organism: Pinus albicaulis; assembly: GCA_034641835.2. Lineage (NCBI taxonomy): Eukaryota > Viridiplantae > Streptophyta > Pinopsida > Pinales > Pinaceae > Pinus > Pinus albicaulis. Next base: position 1,226,580,302 of record CM076584.1, on the reverse strand, counting down.
CTAGATGTGGAAGTGCCCCTCTAGATTACAACCTTCTCCTAGGTTCCAATTAGTATTATGCCATGACTGTTGTTGTATCATCAGTCTTTCATCTCATCATGTTTCCTCATAAAGGAAAGATTGTTAAAATAGATCAGCCCTCATATTATTCATCTGACCCAACCACTACTGATAGCATCCAACATGTCATCAAATTGACTATCCCTTATAAAGATGTCGGAGTGGGTTTTCTTAAAGATTCTGCTTTACTGGGAACTTTTTCCCTCCCTACTCCCAACGTACCACCTTCTATTTCTAACATCAATATGATTACATCAAGTACTATTTCCTTTGATGATCCTTGGATAGTACCTTCAGACTCAGAACTGGATTCTTTCGATGGCGCGATGCCTTTGAATCATTTTGAATTAGCATATCAGGTAGTACAGTCATTTTTTGATACTCCTTCAACTAAACCTAATCTAGTGAATGTGATCACTGAGGAGTCACTTTTGATATCAAGCTCAGCTTCGCCATCAATTCTTGATCATGTTCAACAAGTGTTCAATACTGATGAGCATATTTGTGAACTTTTGTCTACAGAAGAATTACCTTGGGAAGATCTGCATCACCGATCTTCGTTTTTACTTGATCTCGATCATTTCGAAATTGATTTTTCCTCCATTTTTACTGCTGATTATGTCAACAAACCCCAGAATCCTCTCACAAATTCTGATTCTGAATTGAACTTAGCAAAAATTTCTATAATAATTCCTATTGACATCTCAGTGAAACCAGGAATTGTTGAAAATATTCATATAGGTGCTTCTTTTACGCCAGATGAAATCCAAGCATATAAAGCACTATTTCAAGAATTTCGTGACATGTTTGCCTGGTCATATGAAGAAATGCCAGGAATCGATCCATCAATTGTTGTTCATGAAATTAAAACTTACCCGGATGCTAAACACGTCTGATAAATATTACATCAGATACATCCGCGAAAAGTTGCCGCTATTAAAGTAGAATTTAAGGAATTACTTTGTGCAGGTTTTATTCCTTTAACAGATTGGGTATCTAATATTGTTCCTGTTAATAAGAAACAAGGGACAATACGAGTATGTATCGATTATAAGGATATAAATCGAGCTTGTCTAAAGGACAGTTATCCAACCCCTTATATTGATCAAATTATTGACAATTGTGTCGGAAGTGAAATATTTTCATTTAGGGATGGATTTTCGGGCTACAATCAAATCAACATACTCCCTGTTGATCAACCCAAAACAACTTTCATTTGTCCGTGGGGGACTTTTTCTTACTGCAAAATACCTTTTGGACTGAAGAACGCTGGTGCAACTTTTCAGAGGGCAATGTCTTATGCATTTCATGACATTGAACACATTGTGCAACCCTATCTCGATGATATACCTGCTCATTCATCGCGCAGAGTAGATCATCTTACTCATCTACAGGCTATCTTTATGAGATGTAGGTATTATAGCATTCACCTAAATCCTCACAAATGTGTCTTCTGTGTTGAATCGAGACGATTTTTAGGATTTGTTGTCTCAAAGGAAGGCATTTGTGTCGACCCATCAAAGGTTGAGGCTATCATCAATTTACCTCCTCCTTCTACTCTTCGCCAACTCCAAAGTTTGTAAGGGAAAGTAAACTTTTACGTTGATTCATTCCTAACTATGCTGAGTTAACCAAAGGTTTTTCCAGGTCGTTAAAGCAGAATATTCCTTTCTTTTGTGACGAGATCGTTGATCGATCTTTTGATGCTCTTAAACACCTCTTGACCCATGCCCCGTTATTGCATCTTCCCAATTACAACCAGGATTAATTTTTATACTTAGCATCCTCCAATTATATGATTGTCATGGTCTTAGTTCAGGAAGATGAATTCGACAACGAACATGTGATTTATTATCTCAGTCGCATTCTGCATCCAACCGAAATCAATTACTCACATGTGGAGAAATTGGCCTTGGCAGCCATTCAAGTTGTCCAATGATTTCATCATTACATACTGTTACACAAAACAACAGTGATTTCTGATTGTAACCCTATGATGTATATTTTGACCAAACAATTGCTAGGGGGAAAATACTCTAAATGGATTGTTATCCTGCAGGAGTTTGATTTGGAATTTGAAAAATCCAAATCAAAGAAATCATTGGTCTTTGCTGAACTTATGTGTGACTTCCCAAGTACTGACACAGAAGCTGTTGCAGAACATCCGATCATGGATGAATCTTTGTTTCTTATCAGTACCATCAATCCTTGGTATGGAGATATCATCATTTATCTCCAAACCCAAACTTTTCGGCCCAAACTTTCACGGTCACAATGATGAAAAATCCGTTTCCAGTCTCAGCAATATCATATTGCTGGTGACACACTATATCGTCGTGGTGCGGACTTTGTTTTTCGACATTGTCTCACTCTTGACGAAGCTGAAAAGGTTTTAAATGACTGTCACTCTGAAGCATGTGGCAGTCATATATCTGGGTATGCCACAACCCAAAAGATATTGTGCACTGGCTATTTTTGGCCGTCCTTATTTAAAGATTATATTTCTGCTATCCAAAAATGCCACAATTGTCAAATCTTTGTTCGAAAGATGCGTGCACCACCCGCTCCTCTTCATCCTATAATTGTTGTTAGTCCTTTTGAAAAATGGGGCATTGACTTCATTAGATGTAACCCTCACTCGGCCGGGGGGCATGGGTATATTATTCTCGTAGTAGATTATTTTACCAAATGGGCCAAGGCGATGCCTACATTTGCAGCAGATGGAAAAACTATAGCTACTTTCATGTTTAATTATGTGATTTCTCGTTTTGGTGTACCCCAAGCGGTAATTACTGACCATGGGAGTCATTTTCGAAACATCATGATGACCGAGCTAACTAATCAACTTGGCCTGCGCCATGACAGTTCTACACCATATTACCCACAGGCCAATGGTCTGGTTGAAGCTATCAATAAATTTTTAGTCACCATGATCAAACAAATCATCGGAATTCATAAATCGAATTGGCACACCATGCTTTTTTCAGCACTTTGGGCATATCGAACCTGAGCAAAAACATCAATAGGTTTTACCCCTTTTCAAATGGTTTACGGTTTAGAAGCAGTATTACTGATTGAATGCAAGATACCATCACTCCAACTAGCCATAGAGTTACCACCAGCCACTTATGAAGAGGAGAAACACTTTTTATACTTAGCTCAATTAGATGAGAATCAACGCACCGCTGCATTAGCTACCGAAACTCATGCGAAACGAATGAAAGCTCAGTATGATAGAAGTGTTACACCTCATATTTTCTTAGAAGGAGACCTAGTCTTGGTTTATGATCAAGCTAACGACATGCTAGGGGCTGGGAAATTTGAACCCATGTGGCATGGTCCTTATATTTTCAAGTGATAGCTTGCAAAAGGGGCATATGAACTGATTGACTTTGACGGGGTCTCTTTAGGCAAACCCAGAAATGGGCTTTACCTGAAGAGATATTATGCTTGATTATTGTGTGGAGATCTTCCCTATATTTCAGTTATTTTCATAAGCTGGCATGTTGTAAATTAGTAGCGTGCCTAGTTTAAGTGTGCTTTTACCACTATCCTTGCTTATCTGGATCACTCTTGATTTTGCAGATGTCGACGTCCCTTCAAACATACATTGGTTTTGCTGATGGTGCTTGTTGTAGTACATAGAACATTTCTTCCACAGCTTGGGTTATTTATTCACCTACTAATGAGTTAGTATCTATTCATGGGGTAAGCCTTGGTCAAACGACGAACAATATTACAGAGTATAGCGTATTTATTGAGTTATTGTCTAAATCCATTTCATTTGGAATTCGAAGTTTGATCGTTAGGTTAGATTCTGAACTCGTAGTATTAAAATTGAATATAGTATATGCAATTAAAAACCCAGTGTTGTTACGATTATTTTTGAAAGTTCGTCTCTTGGAATGAGAATTTGATTATATTGAGTATCAACATATTCCGAGAAATTTAAACACATTAGCTAATGAAGTAGCTTCCAGTGTTATAAACAGACATTTGCAATAATTAAAGCAGTAGATCAAAATAACATTCAATAACATGTTAAGACAGATAACTGGAAATAGTAGTAATATCATAGCATAAGAGTAGTGTTTTCAAAATATTACATCATCCTTGATCATAGGTTCAAAACGCCTTATGATCGGAAAAAGGTGATACAAAAAATGATACAAGTCTACAATATCAATCATCCACTATTTGCGGTGATGATCACGATAAAGCACTACAGCCTATGCCACCTTGCTCAGAAATTTCCTGAACAGTCCCAGAACCCTGATAACATATATTTGTAAGTGGAGCGGAATGTCAACTATGGTAGTCTCTGGAATATCCAAAGTTAACCACTCTATATGGCTTTCCAGATCGGTAAGGACCTCTATTGTTTGATCTTGTGGTGGTGGTGGTGCTACAGCTGGTTTCCTGTCAAAAGGACGGAGAGTGGCTGGTCAACGTGGACCCACATCTGCATTTGAATTTTTTGTCATCAGTTTTGGACAATTCAAAAAACAAAATAAAAATTAGAATTTAGAACATGTCAAATGATTTTTTACCTAACTCATCCCACTGTGTCCCTGGAGGAAGAGACATCTCTCGGTCGTCGTGGAAATCTTCCCCAGCGTAAGGGAAATCTTCTACCATGAAGACTTGATTCTCCAGCCAATGGAAATATGCTGGGGTAAAATGAACAACCTCGCTGCCTTCACTATGACGGGCCATCAATGGAACCCATCGAACCATTCGAGGCTCTTTGAATCTACCATGATCAACTGCAATAAGTTGTGGGGCCAGTAAAGGAATCCTCTCTAGAGCAAATGTAACCATGATCGCTCCATATCCGAATTTTTTCAACTTCACGTTTTTTTCTCTAGTCAGTTGGCCTTTGACATTGGCCAACGCTGCCTCACACCAATTGAAAATGGTGCCTTTAAAGCAGTCAACGGCAGTTTTCATTTGGGATCTTGTAGCAACATGTGGAGCTGCACCCCCACACAACCTAGTTACTATAAATGCAACCACCTTAAGCTCAAGACTAATAATGGTTTTTATGTCAATACATTTATCCTTGGGGTCTGCTTCTTCATTGCAAAATTCTTCCTGAAGGCTAGTGACAGACTAGCCACCTGCCCTAGCCCCAAACAAGGAGAGTGGCTCACCCCTCTTTGATAAACCAGTGAGGAAGTATATATCTTCTGGCTCAATTTCAAGCCGGTGACCTCCAATGATAAAGCATTGTTCCTGTATCTCCCATTTGTTGACTAGCCAGGTAAGCAAATCCACTTGAGCCCTCATACCTTGAATGGCCCAAAATTTGTACAAACCACATTCTCTTAAAACACGTAATGTAGGTGGATGTAACATGGCAGCCTCATTAACTTCTTCATTCTCACGTTCTCTCCACTCAAGCATTGTAAATATCCTGCAATGGATAAATTGAAAGGTCAAAAAAAATTTGAATGGGAAAATTTGGTTTAAAGTGGGAGATTTGTTCATTTTATTTTTTCTTATGGTGCCTCCGCACTTTTCACATAAAAACTGTGTGGATCCACGCGTATCTTATGCATAAGGTGCAGAACCACGACAATTTTCCCTTTGTAAAATTGTCGGGTTCTGCAGGTTTCATGTGTCTTATCTGCAGACCCCCCCGTGAGCGAATTTTTGAACCTATTTTCCTCCTTAAAAATCAATCTAAGCCCTAAATTGAGAAAGTAAACAGAAAAAAATGAAGGTAAGGATGATGTGGATTACCTGGAATTGACGGTTTTCGGTTCTGACCGGTGAATCTTCCGCAATCTTCTCTGGAACGTTTTTTACCAAAGGCTCTCAATTTTCACTCTGAAATCAAATGGTAAAAATGATTTACAAAAACACCTTGTTATAAGATTTTTTGAATAAATAAAATATTATTTTGTTTATTTTTCACTTTGAAAATTTGTTTTCCAAATTATTTTTATTAATCATAAACAGGTATGTTTAATTTTTGAGTTTTTGTGCAGAATACAGGATTTTTTGGGTGAAATGGTTCTTTTGACAAAGGAGTATACTTTTTATCAGTTTTTCGAACTTGGTAAAAATTATGAAAAATTGAATGAGTACATTTTTATCACTTTTTAGAACTAGTTAAAACTTACAGAAAAAGCAAAACTGTTGAGTACATTTTATCACTTTTTCAGACTCTTAAAAATTACAAAAAAGCAACCTGGAGTTCTCTTTTAAGCCCTTTTCAGACTCTCTAAAGATGAAAATATTGCCGAGTACTTGACTATTCTAACTCATTAAAGGAAATGAATAGTCATCCCTTCAGTATAAGTTTACCCCTTTTCCGGACTGAAATGGACTATTTACGAAAAAGGTATACGTTGACTAATCATGGTCAATAGAGTTCTCTCCCGTATTATTTTATCCTTTTTTAGGCCCGAGAGACTAAATTTATGAAAAATTACACCCACGGAGTTTTCTTAAGTTTTTTCTTCTGACTCCCTAAAATTGAAAAACACCAAGTTTCTCCTATACTGGACTTGTTAAAATTTAACAGTAAAAGACCTGTCGATTACAAACAGGAACGAACCACTCCTTCTTAGGGTTCGATTTTAAACTAAGTTGGACTCATATGAAGGATGAGCTTATATAACAAGAAAATGTTATCCTCCTCAAGCTTGTCAAAAATAAAGAGGTACTTGCTAGTAATGGTGGGGGAAAAAGAGAGAAAACGAATCTGTTTGTCACACTTTGTTTAAAAAGCAGATTACCACTCTTGAACACGACACTTTTTGTCACACTTCTACCTGGGTTGGGAAAATCCTTTGCCTATCAGTTAATGAAACCATATTGAAAGTCTTCAGCCAGTTTTTGGGTATTAGCTTAGGTCAATTATTACCAAACCATCTGCACTGTCGTTATGTGTTCAAGAGGACAGTTCAAATAAATCATTCATTTGCAAACATTTGTCTCCATTTGCGTTGACCATCCTTGAGTCAGTCCTTGCAAAATATTTCTACAAAACTTGATATAATGGTTTCATGTCATGGGCTTTCCTACGATGGATCACTTTCTATCGACGATAGCTCATCATCTAGGAATTTGATCTAGAATCCTTCAGTACCTTGGAATCTGTATGCCTTAATGGCATGTTTCTCGGATTCGAAAATAGGTTGCATCATTGACCTTTGATCGAACGATTCCGTGAAATGTTCGACTTCAGATCATATATTCACATTTTATGGATTGTACTGAGTACTTTTAGAGCCATTTTCATTATTGGTGGTTTCTCTCACACTTGTTAACAGTTCACATCATTGACTGGTAATCCATTGGTTTCTACCATGTTCGACTTCGACACAATCAATCGCATGGATAGAATCGTACTAGCTTGGGTAGCAGAAATCAAGACCCTGGATCTAGTTTCCACCATCTAGGCTGCGAGGAGTTTTATTATTCATTATGCAGTATACTATTCATAACATATGGCTACATCCATACTGTGTCTACATTATTGATGTGATAGTAAAATCATTTCTACATCAAAACAAGTTTTAGTTAGTGTTTGATCTGAGTATGGAAATGCCTACCTCAGCGATGATATATATATATATGTTTTGCATTGAATTTTTTTACAGGATTCCGACTGGGGTGTCCACAAGATAATTCTTGAAATGATAAAGCACATCACTCTTCGAATGGTCTCAGACTTCGCACTTTAGGGGGCAATCTGTTACACTAAAATTGTCACCATGACGTTGTACTGTCTGTATGGGTTCATCATTACTCATACAATACTCCCTTAGAAGTCGACAAACATGAAAGTTCTTAAAACCAAGCCTTGAAATTCAAAGAAAAGCCTATAAAAGTCATAAAATACTTGTACCACACTTTCTCTTAGTAGTACCGGCGGTGCCGCATCTGTTTCTTTTAGAACATGTGGAACCGGCCGCACTTTTTCTTCATTTAAGGTGTGGTTCCTTGTAAAAGGTAAAGTGAAGGCAGAAGTGGAAGCCCAGCTGGTTGAATCTGGAAGCTTCTGGAAGAAATTATTCGATGGAAAGTTCGCTCCTTTCATGTACATTCATCCCTCCATTAAAAGAGCCTACCCCTTGGTATGTGGAACTTAATCCCTTTGAAAGAGGATTCTATCCCCTCTTATTTGGAGCTGCAACCTCTTCTCGTTTACTATAAATTGAGGCCATAGTTCAGCCTCAAGGGGAGTTAGACTTTGAGATTTTTTGAGGAGAATTGCTAGAGAAACTCAGACTCTCTTAACTGATTATCATATGGGAATGATTACACACTCATGTGTATGCTAGTCGAGAGAGTGCAATGGCTTGTCAAAGTAGAGGAAACGCTTGTTCCGGACCCCGAAAGGACCTATACGACATCAAGGCAAACACGGTTGTAAGGCTCCTTCTTTCATAAAAGATAATACAAATGGATCATTTTTTCTCAATGAGTTGTTTATTTAAATAGCTTATTTCTTGAATTCCTTGATCATCAAGATAGATTTATGGTTTATGAATTAATCTATATTATGCAGGTGCTTCTGATTATTTCATGTTTTTTATTGTAGATCACGAAAGGAGACGTATTCAAAGAAATAGGAAAGGAGACTAGAATCAGCGCTGGACTGTAGGTATGTCCTAAATCCTTCATTATAGATAATTATAGATCAAATATAATCTAGAGAAAGTAGTTTACATCTGTCTATTTGTTGCTAGTTATCGTAGGATACTAGGGATATTTGTCTTGTCTGCAAGAATTATTTATCCGTCCAACACTTGGTAAGGGCCTAGTGATCTGGTGTGGATTGAGGTAAAGCATAGAGATAAGGAGACAGAAATATCCTCAAGGATAGTGATGAGATCCAGAGGCATTCCAAGCTCGATTTGATTTCGTGATCTCGGCATCAGTTTCGGTGAGATCATGGTATGGTGAGGGTGGATGTGTTTCAACCTTTGGATTCCCTTGATTGTTTTTGGATTGGTTTATCTATGATATCCCAGAGTCATTCTTGGAATATTGCACGAGATGACTGGCTGAAAGAAATGTTTCAACCATGTCTACGATCAGGTCGTATGTAGAAGTAGCGAACCTTTTTGGCTCTTGCCTATGTTTAATGAAAGCTAAGTTCTCTTGATTTTTTACTTGTATTTATGTTTCTTTAATGGTTTATTATATTATGGTTATTTTTTTGGATATATGTTTGTTATAAGCATGGTTTTGTGATTGGTTCTAGTCATGAATTATTTAATGTTGTATTTGTAACTGGAAAAATAATGGATGCAAGGCCTAATTAATGTTAAGGAAGATAATGGGAGATGGTGGTGATCCTTCTTTATAAGTTTCATATTAATTTTCAGTCCCTTATGCTCAGTCTTGTATTCATTACCTTTAGATTGCATCATCGCCAAGTGTTTGACATAATGTCAGTCTTAGTTGGGGATGGTTAGGCCTAGTCCTAGTGTTAGTTTTTGGTTTACAAGCATTTTTCTTGTGTAATTTACGAATTATGGAAGTTAATAGGGATTTCTGGGAAGAGGTCTATCCCCAGCCCTGGAATTTAGCTTAAAATCCATCATTTCTGGAACAACATTGAGTGAAAAAATCCACAGGTGCACTGATGTAGACTTATGCATGTGACTAGGAGGTTCTAGTCACACTTATGCCTTGGCAATGGAGTAATTCGGGGTAAAACTCATGGGATGAACACCTGGAGGGGTTGGGTTACTCCTAGAGGGTCTCGTGGCACCAAATGGAAGTCAGTAAGGTTTGTTTGTCGACTCCATTTCCTTCAGGTCACCTAGGAGGTTGAGTTTGGTTGTAACTTCGCCTCATATCATGTTTACCCCAGGTAAGTCAGTTAAAGAGGGTAGATGTGAAGCAAAGTTTATAATAAATAGTCACTCTAAATTAGTACAACAAAATATCGAAAATATATCATCTCATACTTGAATTTTATAACCATAACCATCTACACAAGCCAATCCAGATCAACATGATACATATAACATCAAGATCTTAATGCAATAATCCTAATCATCAAGTTAACTATCATATAACAAAAATACGTTAACATATAACATACTCATCAACAACATATAACAGCGTAAACTTTGAAACAGGAACTATAAAATGAAAATGGGAACTCTAGCAAAAAAAAACCCAAAAAACATGAAAAACGACCCAAAAACGAAAAGGGTGTATTCCAGAATGAGGGTTTTTTTTTTAGTGTAAATTTGCAACATTTTTAAAATATGGCAGAAAAACCAATTTTCATGTGCCAAAAATATGGGAAAAACACACAATGGTTGGCACTAGAATGGTGCTAGAATATCATTTTTATTTCCCGGGTACAATTTCAACCTATTTTTAGTAATGGCGTTAAATATAAAACAATGACATTTTAAACATATTAAAATTCTAATCATTTTTATACATGTCATTTAACATATAATATCATGACACTAACAATCCCTAAAATTCTAATTGTTTTCAACCATAATGTTAAAGATAAAATATATTTCACAGTTTTTCACCCATAGAATTAAAAAATATTAACTTTTCAAAATATTTCAACGATGATATTATGGAAAAAATATATGACTAAAATAACCCAATGAAACATAAATTATTTTTCCAGGTTGTTGTTGCATTGTCAATATTTTAGACAAATGAATTCATCATAATTAAAACATATAATCCAAAAACATAAAAAATGACTCATAACTTAAAATATCATTTTCATTGCTCAATGCAAACATCATTTATATCAATTGTATTAAAAAATTATTCAAAATCATTGATATTTTCTTGCACACCATTATAATTCACATCTTGAGATGAATGACTTGATGCAGATGAAGATGTTCCATATTCTTCTCTTTCATCAACTAGTGCCCCCTCTGAGTCAACATGCATGCCCACCACTTTAGGTTTCAAAATTCTTGTAGATATATAACTGAGTTAAGAAGAATTCCATCTCAACACTATTTCTTGTGGCAGCAACCTCTTAAGAATCTCTATCGTCCTGGAGCAAAGAGTTCCTCTCTTTGTTAAATTGAATTCATAAACAAGTATGTCAACTTCCCCCAATTTTAAGAGGTTTTTGCGGCGACGATGTATATTTATAGCCTTTCTTTTTCTCTTTCCGCCATTTTTTTTATCAACTACAATCTTTGGCTTGTACACACCATTGAATGGGTGTGTGTTTGTGGCATACCAATTTACTTCAACACCTATAACATCCTCATTTTCTGTAATCACCTTTATAAGCTTGGCAACCTAGAATGAATAGCCATGTGGATCTTCATGTGCTAAGACTATCATTATGCAAACCTCCTTAATATCCTGTACTAAACCTCTATAAAGGTCTTCCATGGCTTCACATTGTGCACGAGATCTTCTGGAACCAATATACATTTCTGTTTCCTCCACCTGTGTAGAATTAATAATACCATGTGATTGTTGTTGTTCAAGAATTTTTGTTTCCTCCTGTTCATTTGACACATTTTGTGGCCAAATAAATGGAATGGTCAAAAGCATATCTTCATTTGTTGGTCTTGAAATGATATCAATTTGATCATCAAAAAAGGACTCCCACCAAATTGAATCAGCAGCATCAAAGTAATCATATGTATATCTAATGGTTTTTTTAATTTCTTCCAGGCATTCAGAATAATCTATATCTCTCTTTTTCCTTCGTGCATTATGAACTTCACCAACTGATTTTAATAACAATATATTTGACGCAAATATTAGATGATCTGAAATGAACTTCAAAAATTCCAAACTTGATAATGGCACCCATTCTGCAGTTGTTCAATACTTCTTGCCCCATATAACTATTTTCTCATCAATTTGTTTGATACTAAATTGATGTTGGAAGCTAATTTCATTAAGTTGTTCAATGCATTTCTCTTGACCATGATATCCGAGAATAAACCTTCGCATATCAACAGTTTCTTCTAACACATGAAAAATAGGCTCTGGCATATATGATTTCTTAATAAATTCAATTACTGATGGCAAGCTCCCAACATTCTTCCTCCTTAATGTTACTGAAAAATGACTGAAAATATGATCAATATGGTCGTGAGTGTGCCCAACAAGAAGGAAACCAAACTTTACCTTATGAAAAAATCTCAATTCAACAAGCATGTTTAGATATCCAAAAAAATTCTATTTTTTGTTTTCACGACAAGTGTTGTCTAATTGTAGATACAAAATTTCAGGTAAATTACCACGCCAATGAGAAAGCACATCATGAATTATGGTTATTGTAAAATTTCCATCATTATGAATATTTGGAGCTTTGAAGTAAACTCTTGGTGACATTTTCCCATTGAAGACCATACAACCGACCAAATGAAACTAGAAAAATTTCCCTCCTGCAAATTTTTTGGTGTGCGAACAAAATGTGGTAGAAGTGTTTTCTTCTGGTCCATACCATCAATTATCACACCCAAATATGTATTTGGATTATCATAACACTTCTTTCGATGCTTGTACAGTTTTTTCCTTTCACTTTTTTGTTGCTCATGATGCTCTTGAACGGCTTTAACAATGGAATCTACACATAACATAAAATAAACATATTAATAAATGCATTTTCATAGTTGATCACTATACAATTTAAAAATATAATGTTATGAATGCTTACCTCTTTCTGCTCCTTGACATTTATCCCTTTTCTATTTTAGAGAAGCACATGTACTACAAACCTCCATCCTTGTCTTCTTAGGGATACGAACATTGTTGAATTCTTTCCTCCATATATGCACTAAATATTGATATGTAATAAAGCACCCATTTCCTTCAACACCTTCTGCATATTCCTTGTATAAGTTGTAGATTTATCGTCTTGAGAAATTATATGGAATACATATTGTATCTCTATTTGGCATACACTCTTCATGTTTTAAAAATAAGTCTTGCAACCATGACATTGCAATGTTTGCTAGTGGCCCAAACTCTTGTTTATGACGAACTTATGAATAATATGTAGGATCCTTTTCCAAATTATCTTGGACTCTTGAGAGATGCAAAATTTCCAATTGAATGAATCATTTTGAAAGCCTTTCTATAGAGTAATAAAGACCTAATATGATAATCATAACCTCCCAGTGTAGATTGCATCCACCCCACTAAATATGAACTCCACATGGTTTTATTCATTGAAAAATAGTTCTTCCTTTTCTCTAAAGCAAATTTGAAATCCATATGTTTCAAGCAATCCTTTTTACAACAGTCACTTAAAATGAGCTCACTGATAGAACTTCCTATCGTGAGATATACTGCTCTACCCCTTGTATAACTAGAACATTTTGGATTGATATGAAAAGGTCTACTCGTACTCCTAGAAACAATATTTTCTGGCAACATCTCTATCATTTCATCATTCTCTGAACAAGAATTTCCATGATCATTAGGAGGAATACTATTCTTACTATGATCATATGCAATATAGTTCGGAAATTCACCACCATCATTGCTTGAAAAATATTCATTACCATCTTCGGCGGCATGAAAATTTTAAATACCATCATCTGTGGTTTTGAAATACTGAATTAGAGGATATTCTTCACCATCTTTATCTTTCCCTTCATCACTATTGCTCTCAATGTTCATAGGATTAGGAATATGTCTTGAATTGTTAGAATTTTTTCATCCTGACCTTCGTCAGTGATGCTCCTATAGTCCATATGATTAGGAGTAAGTGGAAATTGAGACTCTCGATTTATTGGGTTTTCTTCATCATTCTCTTTATCAATGTCACTCTCAAAGTCCATAGTGTTAGGAGTAACTGTAAATTGTGACGCTTTATTTGCTAAATTTTTTTCATCCTTCCATTCATCACTATTGCTCTCATAATCCTTAGGAGTAGGAGTAAGTGGAAAATGTGACTCTCTATCCACTTAAAATTTTTCATCCTGCCATTCATCACTATTTCTCTCATAATCTTTAGGATTAGATCTAAGTGGCAACTGTGACTCTCAATCCACTGAAAATTTATCATCTGACCATTCATTACTATTGATTTCATAATCCTTAGGATTAGGACTAAGTGGAAATTGTGGTTCTCTATCGACTGAAATTTTGTCATCCTGCCAATCATCACTATTGCTCTCAAAGTCCTTAGGATTAGGAGTAAGTGGAAAATGTGAGTTTCTAGTTTTTCGAGATTATTCATCTTTCCATTCATCATTGTTGCTCTCATAGTCCATATGATGAGGAATAAGTCGACATTTAGACTCTCTATTCATTTGAAAATCTTCACCAGTAATTTTGTCACTACTTCTCTCATTATATTCATCAATATGAATAGAGTTGTTATGTGACGAATATGTTGATGCTTCATAAAACGAAACTTCACTATCAGAGGAATACATAACACTCAAACAAGAAATGGTGAATGATGCAAATGATCTCTCGCAATGATAATATATAGCTTAGACAACGAGAAATTCCCTCCAAAAATTCCCTCCAAAATTTTTCGCTGAAATATTTTTCTTAAGTATGTCCCTCCAAATTTTATTTAAATGATTTATTTGAAAATTAGTTATTAAAATATTCTCATAATATGGACCTTAATTTCAAATTAAATTCCGTAGAAATTTTTCTCTTAGTAACTGTATTCAAACTCAAATAATTTTAATTAAATTATATAACTTTGACTACATTATAAATTTTATTTTTATAATATTCATCAATGTTTTTTATCCCACATTCACCCTGCCGAAAACAATTATGTTATTTCCTCTTTATAAGGAAATTCAATTTCACTATTCCACACGTGACGTTAATATTTCTCGAGGTTTGTTTAAAATCTTGGAATGATTTTCTAGTGGAGAAACATTGTCAACGAGAGATTCTCGTTTTTATTTTTTTAACATGAATGGGTAAATTATATTTATGATGCTAGGTTGGGCCGCAGCCTAAACAACCCTTGTTACATATTCTTTTTTTCAAAAAACCCAAGTGAGGCGAGTTCTGCTTTTACATAGCTGGTTCTTATGGGATAGGAAACCAGATAGGGGCTTTGTCATTTTTTTAGACTTCTCCTTGGGTTAAGAGGCAACCTTCATTTTCTTTTGCATCTGCTTCCTTGTTTAGATTTCACAGAATGTGGTAGAAGGAGTTGGAGGTGTAATTTTTCAGCATTTTTCTGAGTCTCTCCAGGGTCTTATTAAGGGCCAGATTAATGAAGTGATCACCAGTGTTTATGATCTTAATCAGAATTTCCAAGTCTCTGAAGATCTGAATGTATTCTACTCCGGGATCATGTGTGATCTAGAAAGATTTGAGTAGTCCTAAGATTTCTTATTGATTGTTTGTACTCTGCCCAAGGCCCCAATTGAAGCTGACTTTACTTTGCCTTGTTCGGGAATATATAACTCCCCCTACTCCAGATGTTCCCATGTTTCCCTTGGAGGCTCCGTCAAAGAATATTGTGGCTTCTTCTTGGTTCTTCCACCAATTTTTAAAATCGAGCTAGCGGATTCGAAGCCTCTACTCTAAGTTGAAACAAGGTCAAGAGGGGGTCTTTTTATTGAAGGCAATTTTCAAAGGCATACTGATCGAGTTGATCACATTGGGGGAAATATTGTTGTCTATCTTGCGGGATCGATTCACCAAGGACTCAAATAATAGAGCTTTTGCTTTGGATGCCACCAGTGTGGGAGAGCAGAGTCTGTTGTTGAAGATAGCATCATTCCTTGCCAACCACACTTCCTAACAAACAAATTTTGGGACGGAAACCACATTTTTATCCATTCTATTCAAATCATGAGGAAATCACCCTTTCCAAGTGTTAAATAGACTTGTTATTGTGACTTGAGATGGGGTTTGGACATCAAGCCCATGCAAAGCTACCATCCAAACTTCTTGAGTAAATGTCCAGTCCAGAAATAGGTGGTCGATTGTTTCCATTCTCGCGTAGTAGAGCGAGCATCTATGTGGGCCAATGATGCCTCTTCTTTCTAGGTTATTGCCAGTCAAAACTCGCTTATGCATGAGGAGCCAAAAAAATAAGTTGACCTTTGGAAGGCCAATAGGATCCCATACCTGCTTCCACAACGTTGGAGTGTGAAGGGGATTACGGGATTGGAGGGCAACAAATCCTTGTGCAGCAGAATAAACACCAGACTTTCCATAGCCCTATTTGTCATTTGAACGATGATGGACCAGAGCCAACCCTGTGAGCGCTGCTAGGAAGAGTGTATATTGAGGTTGCAGCCAATCAGGAGGGAAAGGGATATTCCATTCGACCTAGTTCCTAGCAACATCTCATGAATAAATATCTTCCAGTTTGCTGAAGCCAAGGTTTTTGATCCATTCACGTAGTTCTGCGATTTCATGAGCTGATTTGAATGGTTGTAGGCCCATAATTTTATCTTCCTATAGGCTAATTTTTTTTCCATTTCCTGGGATTATGTAAAGGTGTTCTTTGAAAAACTCCCACCCATGACTACAGAGCTTCCAAAGGGTGGTGCCCTTACAAGTAGCTCCATCCTCCATATTACTCAAAGAGAGCCCATGCATATATTTTTTAATGACGACTTGACTAACATAATGTCCATGGTTCGAGAATATTTTCCATAAAATCTTCCCACCCAAGGCCAAATTGGCCAGCCCGAGGTCTCTAACTTGTAGGCCTCCATCTGAGAAAGGTCTTTTCACAATGTCCCAGCTCACCAAGTAGAATTTTTTATGATTCCCCTTACCTCCTTGCCACATGAAGTTTCTTAACATCTTTGAGAATTTCTTAGTGATTGATTTTGGTGCCATTAAAAAGGTGGCATGATATAATGGGAGGGAGGAAAGAACAGATTTCACCAGGATAAGCTTCTCGGTTCTGGTAAGCCACTGTCCTCCCAAGGGTTTCATTTTTGTCTTGATTTTTTTGAGGATATCAGCCTAATGGAGGGCCTTATTAGTGCCCAAAGTCAAAGGCAGGCCAAGGTACTTGATTTTATCCCAGCTAGCGAGGCCCACAAAGCCAAGAAATTGAGCAATTCGATTTATGGTTTGCGGGTCATTCTCCCAACCATACACTGCACTTTTCCTCCTATTGACTAGGGATCTGGAAACTCTGCAGAAGTTTTGTATAACCTCATTGAACGCCCTTGCAATATTTATGGAAGCTCCTCCCAGGAGTAATGAATCATCAGCAAACATGGCATGATTGATTGGCTCAGTGCCTCTCATAGCCCTAATGCTAGGAAGAGTCCCTTTTAACTTCTCTGTTGTTAGCTTCTGACTAAGGGAATCAACCATCAAGATGTACAAGAAGGGGCACAGAGGGTAGCCTTTCCTAATGCCCCTTAAAGCTTTGAAGTAACTGGCTGGCCTACCATTTAGCAAAGGGGAAATCCATGGCTCTCCTATAAAAGCTTTTATTAGCCTTATAAATTCAGAGCTAAAGCCAAAAGCGGATAGAACTTAGAGGAGAAAATAATTTCTTACCCGGTCGAAGGCATTTTCCATGTCCAACTTGATTAGCGCCCCTTTCTCATGAAGTTGGTGGCTGAAATGAATGGTTTCCTGCACGAGAGCCACGTTGTCAAGGATATTCCTTCCTTTGACAAACCTTCCTTGGCAGGTAGAGATAAGCTTTTCCAACAGAGGCTTGATTATGTTCACCAAGAGCTTGGAGAGGATCTTGTAGGATGCATTGAAAAGAGAAATTGGCCTAAAGCGATCAAATGAAAAATGGTTCACTTATTTTGGAATTAGAGCTAGAAAAGTGGAGTTTATGCTTCCTCCCACTTTGGGTTTTTGTTGGAATCCCTTCATCATTTGGAACAGGTCGTCCTTTATAATATCCCAGCAGATTTTGTAAAAGTGAATGGAAAAGCCATCGGGTCTATGAGCTTTGTCTAGCTCCATTGTCCAGATGACCTTGCTGATCTCCTCTTCCATGAAGGGCTTCAGGAGAATATAATTATCCTCCTCCTTAATAAGTCTCAGGATGTGAGTAACAAATTCTGGAAATCCCTCCTCATTGTCAAATCCATTTTCTATGAACAACTGCTGCAAGTGAGAGGTGGCAGCCTCACGTAACTCAGTTGTTCCTTTATGCAAAAACCCATCAGTGGAGGTAATTTCTGCAATATGGTTTCTCAAGAGGAAATTTCGGATATTCTTGTGGAAGAAGGAAAATTTTTTATCTCCATATTCGAGCCAGAGATTGCATGATTTTAGCCTTAAGGTCTCTTCCTCAACTCTGAAAGTGTAGAGAGTACTTTGTTGGGCTTCTTGCACAATCTGTATTTCTGAGAAGGTGATTTCTTGCTGCTCCATGTTCATTTACAGATCGAGTAGCCTCTCAGTGGCCTGCTCTCTAAGAATAGAGGGGGAACCAGAGGGATTTTTTAACCATTCTTTCAGGGCTGATTTGGAGGCCTTAATTTTTTGTTCCCACACATAACTAGTCGATCCACTGACAGGGGTGGACCAATATTTCGATATTTTCTCCATAAACCCATCCCTTTTTGAGCATAGGGGGCTGAACAAGAAGGGGATGGGCCCCAAATTTTCCTCTTCTTCTAACATCAGAAGGATAGGTTTATGATTAGAAGTTAGTTGAAGTAGAATTCTAGTGGAGATTATCTTCTTTTCAAAGAGGAAGGTGCTATGAATTAAAAATCTGTCAAGCCAGGAAGAAATATGCTCAATACCTGCTCTATTGTTTGACCAAGTGAAGAGCCCTATTTTTAGCTTGAAATCCAGTAAGTCCCATTGTGGGAAATATTCTTCTACGAGGGAAAGGGTATGATCCTTTCTTGTAATGCCTCCTACTTTCTCCTTTGGCTCGAAAACAAGGTTGAAATCTCTAGCTAGGATTATATTCTTAGGGGATTAGGCTTCAATAAAATCAGATAGGGTTTGCTAACAATCCTTTTTTCCAGCATAGAGGATCGGAACATAAATATTAAATAGGGCGAGGGTGTTCTTACTCACGAGATGCTGAGTTTCAATGTAGATCCAATGCTGCATTTCGAAGGAGTTGTCGAGATGGAATTTTTAATCCTCCCAAAGAGTGGCAAGCCCATCGCAAGTACCCCTTGCACTTACTGCTTTTCTAGCTTTTGTTTTCCATTTCTCTTTGTTGAAGTCTATAATGACTACCCCTTCTATTTTAGTCTCTTGGAGCATGAGGATCTCAGGGGTTTCAAATTTCAGGAGATTCTTCATTGCTTCTGCTTTTGAGGGATTCCCCAAGCCTCTTCAATTCCAACAGACTATACACATTATTTACTTGCAGAGGGGTGGCCTTTGGAAGGCCTAGTTCGAGTGTTTATGCCTATGGACATCTCAATCGTAGGCTAGTTTCCTTGCACATTTTGCTTCTCAGCCTCTTCTTCTCTTGCCTCTCTGTGAGACTTCCTCCAGACTCTTTTCGAGTGCCTCTCGAAAGTTTCTTCCTTCGAAGATCTTGAAGATTCAGGGGGCTTCTTCCTTGTCATCTCTGCATATGACAGGGAGATGGAGGCTCCTCTTGGAGATCTATATTGTTTTGGAGTAGTTTCTTCCTGTATTTTTCCTTCTTCAGTTGATATAGGCTATTATTTCACCTCTTCAGCGTCTGTTGCAATTTGTAGTTCTTCTGGGGTGCTTAGTATTTCCAAACGGTTGGTGTTTGCATCTATTCTTGGAGGGACATAACGCCCCTCCCCTTGAGTCACCAAGGTAGGGGCTGCACTACCTGTTGGCTTACTTTTCCCTTTAGCTCTATTATTCTGCTTAGTTGAGGCAACTTTCTAGACCTGAGTCCATTGATCCTCCTTTGAGGTCTCGGTATCCTCAACTATTTTCTTTTTGAAATACCTGGCAAAGTGTCCATAGCCATGGCAATACTGCCATTTAAATAGGAGCTGCTCATAATCTAGTTCTTGGTTGTGAGACCAATCAGCCACTGTGAGTTTAATAGCTTTAGGGAGGCCTTCCTCCAAGTCGACTTCTACACAAATTCTTACATAAGAATATTGGTCCTTCCTTTCTGCTTTGTCTATGTATTCCCAAGTTTGTTGCCGATGGTTTCTAGAGATTTGAGGTTCCAGCAGTGAACTGGAAGGTGGGGCAAGCACACCCAAACCGGAACAGTCGAGGGGACATCTTGGCTCGAATCAAAATCTGGGGTCCATTGATTCAAATATAGGCCTTGAGGGCCCATGAAATATGAGCCATTTCAAAATATCAGGTTCCTGTCTTCTACTGCTTCAAAGACAAAGACAAAGAATCACTTACCGACTAAGTAGCTTCTGATGTCATCATTGATAAGGGGAGTCTAGTTCCTTTAAATCCAGGGTTCGACAGCTTTGGGCGAGGGCCAGAGCCCATTGAACTGCCCAATGAGCATTGTTTTCTCAGAAGCGTAGAGGATAGGTTTTATAAGGGAGATTCTCACTTTTGAAAGGTTAGTTTTGTTTCTATTATTTCGAAATTAGTAATATGTTAAACTTAATTAAAGTCAAGTTATTTATTTTCGTTAAAAATTTATCAGCTTTTTCCATTAATTCTTTTAAGTAGAAAACAATTTTTTTTGTTTTGTATCTAAAAATAAAAATAAAAATAATATGCCCATTATCAGTGGGCCCACCTGGAGTAGCACATGGTTGATCTTGCCCAAGTGGGCCCGCCCACTAGCCCCCTCGACAAACAGAGTGACCAATTCTGAGAATCGCCCCCCCTCCTTGCCGAGGGGGCCAGTGGGCATGCCCATTTGGGTGAGGGCGCCGTGTTGCAGGTTGATGCGCCCATGGGGCGACATTCGCCTGAGCCTAGACAAGGGTCCGATTTTGGGAATCATCCTCCTGCCAGGGAAGGGGGTTTTCCATCTGGGCTCAGGTGGATGCCACCTCGTGGGCATGTCTGCCCGCAACATGGTGATGCCATGGGGCTCAGGAAAATGCCTCCCTGTTGGTGTGTCTGCCCGAGGCATGGCGCTGTGTTGTGGGTGGATGCGCCCATGGGGGGGCACCCTCTTGAGCCCAAGTAGGGGGACAATTTTGGGAATCTACCTCCATTCAGGTAGGGGGACCGTCTAGCAGCATGGTGGCGCCCTCAGGCTTGGGCAGATGCCACCTCATGGACTGATCTTCCCGCATCATTGTGTCATGGGTGCCATGTTGCGGGCGGACGTGCTCATGGAGATGCATTTTCCTGAGCCCAGGTATGGGGCAGATTCTAGGAATCGTCCTCCTGCCATGTAGGGGGGCCGTATCCCTAGGCTCGGGAAGACACCACCCCGTGGGTGCGTCCGCCCGCAGCATGGGTGCCCACTCGGGCTTGGGCGGACGTCGCCCCGTGGGCATCTCCACTCGCAACACGACACCCATGGCACTGTGCTGTGAGCGGACAGGCCCATGAGGCGATGTCCACCCGAGCCTGAGGGTGCCCAAGGCAGGGAGGCCGATTCTGAGAGTCGAACCTGGTTCTCAGAATAGGCCCATTGGACATAAAAAAAAATGATATGGCCAAGGAGTCGATTCTCAGAATGGGCCCTTTGGGCATATAAAAGAAATTTATTTATTTTTTATATGCCCAAGGGGTCGACTCTCATAATCGGCCCTTTGGGCATAAAAAGAAAAAAATTAATTTTTTTATATGCTGAAGGGGCCGATTCTGAGAATCGACCTTTTGGAGATATAAAAAAGATTTTTTTTTTTTATATGCCCAAGGGGCCGATTATTAGAATTGGCCCTTTGGGCATATAAAAAAAATAAAAAATTAGTGGGGTTGGGGAGATAATATAAAATATATATATTTTCTTAAAACAACTTGTTTTAAATTATAATTTTTTTTTTTTTTAAGGGGGGTTGGGTAGATGACATGTAAAAAATAGAAAAAATTGTTTTAGAGTTTTTTTGGGGGAAAAAATATATAAAAACGTCATTTTTTTAAACAAGATTTTTATTTTGTTTACATAAGATATTTGCTTTTGTCATTTAGTAATTTATGTTTGTATATATATGTTTGCAAGAAAATGGCATCAAGGAAGGTTTTTGTCAATCTTTCTAGACCCAAGTCAACATTTGCATCATCTAAAGCTATAAGTGGGCCTTCAAAAAACATTGTTGGACGAACTGCACCTCATTTAATTACTAAAAATGTGGGAGATGCATCCACAAAAGAAAATAAGTTGGTTTCATACTGGAAGAAATCAACAGAAGTGAATCGTTCAAAATATGTGTGGTTTCTGAAAGATGTAAAAGATAAATCTCTGCAATTATATCTATATTCAAGTAAGAATTTTGATGTTGAAAGTTATGATTTGGTGGGAAAAGTATTAGACCTATATATTCTTCCAAATACTGAAAGTGTTTATATACTATCAAAACCACCCAAGTCACATGATAAACATAGATATCATTTTACATTATTGATGTATAACACGTGGGAAGATTCTTCAAATATATGCAAAAAAATAGTTCAAAATATTGCACAGAAGATTGTAGGTATTTTTATTTACACTAATCAATTTTGTGTTATTCAAATTGTATCATTCTATTTTTAATAACTTAGCTAATATTGACATATTATATTTTTCTTTAGAGGATTTTGGTGAGGGAATTTCAATTATGTTGGGCAGAATATATTATATAGAGGGAGATATTATGAATTTAGTCTCCATTTTTCATGAACATGAAGCAAAAAATATGGGAAAGAAGCAAAAAAAATACTTCATGATGCTACAAGATTGTATCAAAGGGATCAATCTAGTAAAGGTAGACATGTTATTTTTCAAAATGAGGAAGTTGAAGTTGAAGATGAAGATGAAGAATGTGTTTCCATATTTGAGGATCAGATTAAAACCAATCTTAGAAAGGAGAAGGGCCATAAAAAAATAAAAACAAGAATTCCCAAGAATGTCTCCCTTACAGTTGATGATGAGGAGATTGTTTTGGTTCAAGAAAATATCATAAGCAATAGGAGGAAGAAACATTAAATTGTTCATTCTGAAAAAATCATGGACAACAGTGAAGGGCCTAGTGAAAACTTCAAAGCAAGCAGGGAAATCATTACACCAGAGCTTATTTAGAAGATGGTGTTATGAAAACAAAACAAAATTCCATTTGACATCAATTGGCGAAGACAAATTTAATTGAAGGTGGTTGGTCATTCCAACTTAATGTCATTCAAGTCTACAAGCCAGATGAAGGAAAATTCAATTATCAAATTAGAAAGCCACACCACTTGCATGTTCACAATTTGAAAACATTGATGAGGTATAACCCTTTTTGACATGTGGTTGATTATGTTCTTCTTGTTGATCCAAGTCAGATTCCTAACAAAGAATCATTTGACAAGTCAAAATGTTTTTAATACAAATATTATGTACTTGGGGGCAACCATTCTGTAGAATCCCAAAGGCAATTAATGGAGGAATATCCCAATAAACTGCATTTTGAAACAATGAAATGTATCATTTATGTTGGTTTAACAGATACATAAGCAAATTTATTGGCATGGGATCGTAATTGAGATAATGAGTATAGGATGTCTATAACTTTCAACCAAAGGGTCAGATTTATTCATAGTGAATTTGAAGAAAAATGTGGTGGTGATAAGCTAAAGGTTGATCATGCATTCTAGAAGGAATGTTGTATGGAAATAGGTTATCAAATTGAATAAGAAATAAGTTCAAAATGTGGCAGAGTAAATTATGAAATATTCATAGGTATGGATAACATTTTCCAATTGGCATTTAGAACTAGAGAGATATGGGAATTGTTTGATCATATTTTTGAGTTGTGGGAGAATGTTGGCATCAAAAGTTAGAAGGTTAAAAGGTCTAAACCATTGATATGTACCAACAGTAAATCAGGCCCTGAAATGAAGCCCCTTCCAGAAGATATGACTATCACGCCTTGGAGATCAATGCAAGGAGTGAAGGATGAAAAGCTTGTCGAAACAATATTATCTCGTGAAAATTCAGGAGAAGTATCAATGGATGAAATGTCTGAGGAATTTCTAAAGTAAGTTTTTTATTTTTATTTTTTATTTTATTATAAATTTATGTTAAATATGATATATTGTTGTTGGTACTATTTGTTATACAAACCACTATATTAACATTGTTTACTTCATTTATTCAGTCACAAGGTTTATATGAGAATAGATGAACAAATGGTTAAATTTTTGAATGAAGATAGTTGGGATGATGTTCTACACAACTAACAAGATTCAAGTTATGCATCAGTGCTAAAATATTTTTATCTTGCATTTAAAAAGGTATGTTTCTTTCATACATTCATTTCTATTCATATTTTTAATATTTTTAATTTATAACTTATAAGTTTTTTTTTTTTTTTTAATTAAAGATGAAGAATGATGCAAATGGAGCACCAGATAGTTTTAGAAGATTTATTGAAAAAATAAAAAAGGAAAGGATAAGAAAACAACGTCTTAGTGATGTTGAACTTGATCCCAGTCTTAATCATTTAATTTGGAATGGGCTCCATACTATCCAATATCAAATAATATCACATGATTGTGAAGACATTGCAAAAATTCATACCTAATAGTGATTATTCCATAGTTATTGCAAATATTACTCATGGTTTCAATATCCAAAACATTGAATATGATAGTGAACCTTATACTTATCAAGCATTTAGTAAAGTGTTTGCAGGATTTCTAGAAGTCACAACATCACCATTTTGGAGATTTGTGACATTTCATTCAGACACACAATTGGGGTTGTTTTTATCAAGCTTTAAGGGAAAAGCAAAGTCAAGGATGAAACTTACATGGTAAGACGTTGAAATTGTATATTTAATTAATGTTAAAAAAATCATTTATGTACAAGTTAATTGAACAATTACTATTTCATGTTACAGGAAAAAGCCACATCTTATTTTTGGCAGAAATCAACCATTTATAAGGGACTGGGATTTCATTCATGTTGAATGTTGGACAAAGGATGACAGCTACAAGACTATTCTTTTCAATCAAGTAGATGGAAAGAATCATAGCCAAGTACTGGTCCATGATGTTGTTGTATGAAAACTTACATATGAAGATAATGAAGCAAAAGGAGAGATCGTTAACATATATAAAAAACCACAGTAATTGATTAACTATCTTTTAGAATTATATTCAAATGAAGGAGATTGGGTTTTGGATTTATTTTCAGGCTCAGGTAAGTTTTATTATATAATAATGAATTTCATTGTTATCTTTTTTAAATTTTTTGTGTTTATACTAAATTACTAAATTTTTTATTTTGTACTTGATGAATAGGTAAAACACTAGCATGTTGCTTACAAAAAGGAAGAAATTTCATTTCCATTGAAGAAGACCCAGTACAATGAAAATTTATTCATCAAAGAATCAATGATCTTCAATTTCTTCCAGATGAAATGCAAGAAGTTGGTTTGAGAAAAGGGGATTTTAATGAATCTCGTGTGGAAAAAAAAGCAAAAGAACCTCAACCACCATTATATGGAATGATTGGAAAGGCATACTTTGGGACGTTCACAAACATCAAAGATCCATTAGAAGAGGAAAATGATGAAACTGAAGCCAATGATGAAAATATTGTGGAAGAGGACAATAATGATACCCTTGAAGATGAAGAGTTTGGGTTACATGATATTATTGATTAAAGGTTAAGTTAAGCTTCCAAATGAAGATAATTTTTTGTAACTATTCATAAGTTATACTTGTAATTTTTTGACTCTAAAATTTTATGAGAAGAAATAAATATTAAATTGTTATATTTTTTTTTACTAAGTCAGTTGTTGTATTATATTCGAAAAACAAATATAGGGAGATTTCTCTGTTACATTCTAATGGTGATGAGGACAGTCAAGGAGGGTTATAAAGACAAAATACCGAACCACCATTGTGTCGACTATTAGTACTATACTACATTACATATTCAAGGTAAATTCTAACAAAATGTGAAAGCATAAGTGTGTATTTAAAAGACATGAAAAAAAGAGAGAGGGGTGGAATGAGGATTAGTCAATGTTGATTGGCCGTCTAGCAGAAGCATCGATGTTGTCTTGATTGTCATCTGGATTGGCATTTTTGACATTGTTTGAGCTGGAACTTGGTGCAGAGCATTTTTCTAACATATATTTTAGGATCTGGAGGGATTCTCCCACATGTGCACATCGATTTGAGGCAGCTAGAAGCTACTACTGATAGGATTGTGCTTGTTGTTGGAGAAAGGAAGTATCCACTTGGTGTTTTTCTTCCATGATCTTCAGCTGTCCACAAATCAATGTCATTTATGCTTGAAGGTCTTCACAATGGAGGCAATTTTTGCTTCTCATGTTGTCTCCAAAAATTTGAGCAGAGGATCGTGCTACAATCAATTGATGAGTCAAAGAGATGAGAAGATGCATGAGGAGGCCAAGGTTGAAGGTAGACAGCACTGCAGAGACAGTTGCAAGTTTAAAAACTTTGAGAAGCGGTGGAGGGAGATCAGAATTACCACAAGATATGTTAGGTAGAAAAGTAAATTTAGGGACAGGGGGGACCAGGGTGAGGAAAGCGAGCAGCCACTTAGGAGGAAGTGTCCTGAAAGAGCAGGATCGATGCCTTATTAAAGGCAGAGAGGAGAAATTGTAGAAGTAGGATTGGTGATACATAGCATAGGGAGAGGGCAAATAAATAAGGGAGGAAAGAGGGGCTGGTGGGAAGATAGAAGCGAGGCGATCTTCACAAGGAGATAAGATCACGGGTACGACGATTCTATTGTTATGGGGAGAGGTTAAATACACAGATAGGATATTGAAGAGTATCATACAATCGATAAAAGAGGCAGAGAGAGATATCATGGAAATGAAGAAAAAGATGTAATATTCCTACTTATCCTAAGCTAAGAGGAATATAAATTTTTGTTTTACTTTCTGTTGCATGAATAAATGAATAAAGGAGGACATGTAAAACTCCTAAAAAGACTAAATAAATCAATGCCCATGTGAACAAGGATAAATCAGGGCCATGTAAATACATCACTTCCAGGTGTGAAAGGGGTTTAAGCTATGAGATTGGGTCAACCTTGATCAAATCTACAGCACTGTCTAGATTCAATGTATCTCATAAAGGGATATCGCAGTTCTAGAAGGAGGCCCCTCATGTGGAAGGAGCTAACCCATCAAGGTGGTTTAGGGTTTGCAAAGGCTTTCATCTTATAAAAGGAAGGGGAAGGCAGCAATAGAAGTTTGTTGATTGATTATATTTCTGAGTATCTTGTCTGTTTATACAAATAATATTCTCTATTGTTTAGTGGAGGATTGTGCTGCTTAGCACTTGGAGTTCCTATGCAAGGATTTCACCTGTTCCATTATGGAATATTGGAGGAGTATTCGCTAATTTGATCCACTATCGGGCTTTGGGCCAAGCTCTAATTCCAACTACAACACAGATCCAGTGAGGGTTTGCTTTCTTTTGTAGGTTTTAGAAAGTGGGACTCTAGATTTGCAGAGATCTAGCTTGTATTGGAGCCCCTTCTCATCGAGCGTGTATTTTAACTTCCTGGAAGAGTGCATCCACTATTTTAGCTTCAGATTTGTATCTTGGCATCAGGCCATCATTTTTATTCAAGCTACAATGCATTTTTCATTGAGGAACTTCGTTATTTTCATTAGAGGTTCTGTAGGGTGTTTTGATCCCATTTTTGATGAGAGATCTCTAGTGCTGGGCTTTGCCTTTCACTTTGGTGATCCATGGATTAGTTTGCTGATCCATGTTCTGTTTAGATCTGATATATTTTAATGTAAATTCATCTTCAGAAATTCCTGAAGCATTTTGCAGATCTGCAACTTAAAACTCAGATCTACTCTTTGTAATGCATGATTTGGTCAAAACCCCAAGGGGATCTTGTAAATAAGAATATCTAGTTTCCAGATCTGGAATGAATCTAATGTTTTTTCCATAGATCTTTCCTAGATCTGAGTTTTAATATGTAGCTACTCCAGCTCCTTAAAATAACGTTGTTGAGCCATTTTACAGTTTATAAATGTGTTGGAGCCCTCTTTCATAAAGATCTCTTACTCTATTCTCTCTTGTATTCTACTGTATATTGAAAGAGCGTCATTGTAATTCTAATTTGCTGATGTATACTCATAAGCTAATCATATTTTATGGACTCTTTCTCATACTGTCCAAGACTGCGTTATTTCTGAAGCAATTTGTTGTGCATAGTTGCAGCCCCTCTTGTAGGGTGTTTTTCAGCTAGACTAGGTGGTGGGAGATCTGTTTACCACACCTGGTTTGATTTTTTTTTTCTCCCCATTTGGATATGGACTCTAGATCTGCTAATATAAGGGATCCAAGGGTTGTAAACTAATTTCTGTGCATCAATCTCCTAGGAGTACGTTATTTCAGCAGGCTTACTATGCTATTCCAAATTTGGAATATTACGAAAGATGTGCCCTCTTGGCAGTATAATTAACCTGCTGGTCTATTGCAGGATTTGTTAGGAAATATATCTGCTTGTTTATTATTAGCTCTGAGAATATGGTAGAATGAAATATCTTTCATATTTTGCTCAGGATACGAAATATGTTGATGAGCCTGCAGAGAGCGATGTTGGGGGATTGATTACTATT
Source organism: Pinus albicaulis (assembly GCA_034641835.2). Taxonomy (NCBI): domain Eukaryota; kingdom Viridiplantae; phylum Streptophyta; class Pinopsida; order Pinales; family Pinaceae; genus Pinus; species Pinus albicaulis. Next base: position 1,226,551,686 of record CM076584.1, on the reverse strand, counting down.
TGTCATCATACTAATGATAATAACGAAGTCACCAAATATCATAACATTTTGTAGATTTAGGCTCTTGATAATTTGGAGGACTTTGAATAGAGCGTAGGCCTCAGCTTTTTTGTTTGATATAGAGCTAAGCTCCCATCCGAAGGAAGTCAAAACGTAGACATGTTCATTCTTAATGAGACCTCCTGCCCCAACAATGCCTGGGTTGGACTTTGATGCTCCATCAAAGAAGAGTGTAGGTATTTTACAACCATCCATCCACTCGATAAACTATTTCTCCTTGATTCTTATCTTCCACTACTCCTTTTGAGGAATTTGTATGATAGGAGTTTTGCTGTAACCAGGATTGTCAAGAGCTCCCCCCAGAAATGTTCTTTCTTCTGCTTGCAGATAATTGAAATTTATATGGCTATTTATTTTGGATAAAATCGTCTCAACAGAGAGACTCCAGGTATTGTTTTGTGCTTTCCTTGGGCAGGGTTTATTATCCTAGAAAATCGCCTTATTCCTAGCCAGCCAGATACTCTAGAGAAGCATGTATGGGAGGGTGTCCCAGACCCTTTTGGCAATGTTATTGCTCTTTTTTCCCCAGGGATAGCCATTTTTCCAATTTCTTATCAACTCTGATATCGAACTGATGACTACTAAGTCAACTTGGAAGAAATTCATGAGAGCATTCCAGCACTGATTGGCAAAGGCAACCTCACAAAGAGATGGAATGTCATCTCTTCTTCTTTTTGACAAAGAGGGCATCTAGAAGGACCACGAATGCCTCTTTTTTTAAAATTATCAGAAGTCAGTATCTTACCTTTGAGAAATATCTATATTTCCATGTAAGCTTCCATATGGGCCACAAAGGAGAGGGGAACTGATCTTTAAGAAGGGACCCATAAGAAACTTTGATTTTGTATGAAGAACCAGAGGGATCCCATCGAAAACTGTCTTGGTTTCCTTTTGACAATGGAGCTGCACCGTGGAGCATTACTTTCAGATTTTCTAGATAGGCCTCCAGGTGAGGGGGAGTAACAAGGAATTTCCATCCATTCCAAGCATTGTAATGTTCATCCCATTTAGAAATTTGATCCATGGTGTTTATACCTTGACTCCAGAGATAATTTTGAATACGATGAATGCTTAGGCTATCAATGAGGGGAGATTGTCCCATAATTTTATCCTCCCAGATGTTTATGCTGCTTCCTCCTTTAGGAACTTTAGATATATATCCGTTGATAAAAGGTATGGATTTTTTTCATAGAGCCCAGATTCTGGAGCATGGCTTGTTTTGGATAGCCTGATAAAGGATATTTTGTCTAACAGTGGTGAGGTATTTTGTCTCCAGTACTTTCTTCCACCAATAATGTTGTCTGGTAATAAGGTGCAACACTATTTTCCCCCCATTGGCATTGTGCAAGAGCTTGGGAATGCGAATACCAAGTCCACCAATTTCATAATTTTGGGTAACCTTCCTCCATTTGACTAAATTGAATTTCTTCTTCTCATTTTTCCCTCCTTGCCATAAGAATTGTCTTAAAATAGATTCTATTTTTTGCTGAATGCTGGAGGGAGAATAAAGAAAGGAAAATTGATACAGAGGAAATGCATAGAGGACATATTTTAAGAGGATTGTGTGCCCAGCCAAATTAAGCCAGGAAGGTCCCCACTATTGCACTCTCTTTTTCGTTTTTTCAATGGTGATATTCCAGACCCTGGTCTTCAAGTGTCCAACACTGACAGGCATCCCAAGATAATTAAAATGGGTCCAATTCCACTTGTAGGAGACTCCAAAGATTTTTTATATACTATGGATGGTGTTAATTGTATCATTCTACCCATAGATGAAAATTTTGTGATAGTTGGTTTTCCCTCCTGAAAAAAGCATAAATTTGTTAAGAAGTGATTTGAATCTCTGAGCTATAATGCAGGTGGCTCCACCATCAAGAGGGTGTCATCAAAAAATTGAGAGTGATTTATATTCTTTTCTCCGTTGCTAAACTTGATACCAGTGATGAGTCCAACTCTATGCTTATGATCCAAGGCCCTGCTGAAGGACTCTGCCATGAGGATGAAAAGAAAAGGAGATAGAGGGAAGCCTTGTCTGAGGCCACAGGTAGATTGAAAGAATTTCCCAGGCCTTCAATTGACTAAGGGGGTGATCCAAGGGTTGGAGATGCAGGCGTTGATGAGAGATATGAAATCATATTCAAATCTGATTTTATAAAGGATGAAGAGGAGGAATGAATGTCTCACTCTATCAAAAGCATTATCAAGCTCAAGTTTTAGGATGAATCCTTTCTCATATCTCATCATACTCGAGTGAATGGCTTCTTGGACCAAGAGGATAGAATCAAATATTTGTCTTTGGGAAATGAAGCCCCCTTGATTTTCAGAAATGAGGTTAGCGAGATGGGGCTTAAGGCGAGTGGCGAGGATTTTGTATGAAGAATTGGAGAGGGAAATAGGTATAAATCTGGAGAATTAAGAGGGATGGTTCTCTTTGGGTATAAGGTCAAGGAAGGTAGATTTTGTAAAGCCACCGATCTTCTTCTTTCTTTGTACCCACAAAATCATTTTGATAAGGTCCTTTTTAATGACTTCCCAAAAGGTCCGGAAAAAAGTAATGGAAAATCTATTCGAGCCCAGAGACTTGTCTGGATGTAATGTACAAATAGCATTGATAATTTCAGCCTCCTCTATATCCTTAGTGAGGGAATTATTAATCTTGTCTGTGATCAGTTTGGGCATGTGATTCAAGAGATCAGTGTAATTCAGTGAGCATATTTTTAAAATGGTTGTTAGCAGAAGCCTTGATACCTTCCTGATCTGTGTGAACCTTTCCTTCATCATCACTTATGGCTGAGATATTTTTCCTTGACTTTATGACCGTGGCTTGTTTATGGAAGAAAGAGGTATTTTGTCACTGGCCTGCAGCCAAAGATTTCTTGATTTGAGCCTCCATTTCTCCTCTTCTTTCATGTTTGTTTTATATAGGTTCCAGTATAGATCTTTCTCCTACTCATGCTTTTCTTGACTCAGTCCATGAGTTTCGATGTGAATATGGACTGCTTCCAGCTTCCTTTCGATTTCATTTCTGAGTTTTTCTGGTTCCTTGTAGTGTAGTTTTGCCCAATATTTAAGTGCCATACACACTTTCTTTAGCTTTGATTCCAAAATGTGCATTGAGGATCCCTCCACGTGCTACTTCCAAGAATAGAGCATGATCTATCTGGATTCAGGGAAGTCACTCCAAAGCGGATTGTATCTGAAAGGGAGTGGTCCAAGGGAGGACTAATATCCTAAGGATAAGGTAGCGAGGTAATGATCAAAGGTAGAGTAAGAGAGAATACTAGAGGAGGAAACAGAGCAATGAGAGATAAGAGGAACAACCAATATAAAACGATGAAGCCTTTCCATTATGTTTCCAGCTCCAATTCTTTGATTTCTCTAGGAAAATTTTCAGTGTTTGGGGATGATGTCAACTAGATCATGGGTTTGGATAATATTTTCTAACTGGTCTCTTGAAGGATCAAAATTAAAGCTGCCTCCTCTTTTTTCATTGGCATGCAGGATCAAGTTAAGGTCCCCTCTGATGATGATGTTTTTATTATCCTCGCTGTCTATATATGCTTTCATGGTGATCCAATAGACTTCTTTGTCCTTATAATGATTTGGTCTATATATATTAAATAGAGTTACCACAATGTTCTCTTGTGTATTCTGGATATTGACTTTGATCTAGTCCTGGGTTTTGACAGCTGCCATTTGTTTCCAAGAATTCTGATTCCAAATAGTAGCTATTCCTTTAGAGGCACCCCTAGATTCCACCATAGTGCCCATGTAATTCTTCATTTTATTTATGATCTCCATCTCTCTTTCTCCTTGTTTAGTTTCTTGAAGGAGAATTATGTCAGGCTTTTCTTGATTAAGAAGGTCTCTTAGAGTGGTGTTTTTAGAGGGGTGCCCTAGTCCCCTACAATTCCAAGTGAGGGCTTTCATCATTTCAGGAATACATGTTGAGGAACTGTCTTCCCTCCTAATTCATGCTGGCTTGCTTCTTTGTTGATATGCCCTCCAATGAAATTTTTTATTGGGTGCTGGGTTCCAAGGGAAATGTCCTTTTGGGTTGCTTCATCTTGATGATGCTTGGATGATTTCCTTCCAGGGCCGATTTTTTTAAGGGTTTCCAGATTAACCCCATGATATTTGGCTACGTTCCTGGTAATAATCTAGGCAGAAGAAGGTTCAACGAAGGAGGAAGAAGGACAATAATTGGATGGGGAGATCTGAGGAGTGGATCCTTGAAGAGGAGAGGGGATGGAGGTTTCAGGAGGGTCCTCTTCTGAAGGGGCAAGGGAGGAGAAGTGGTTGGGGGAAGTAAGGGAAGGTTTGGAGGATGGGTTAAGAGAGGGTTCAGGGATTTGATGATGGGTTAAGGATTGTTTTGACAGGGGGGATTAAGGGTGAGGGTAGATTGGGAGGGTTGGGTAGGAGGAGCTCCAGTGTTTCTAAGGTTCGTCACAGTCTTCTTATTTTTTATGGCTTTCCATTGTGCTTCTGGATCAGAGTTTTTGACCTCAATAACTCTAGTGCATCTATTAGAAAAATGACTGTATTCATGGAATACCTTGCACTTAAAAGGGATTTGTTCATAGTCTAGCTGTTGTATGTGAGTCTAGTTTTTGACTTTTAGTTTGATCACCTCAGGAAGAACTTTCCCCAGATCTAGTTCAATGTAGATTCTAGTGTAGGCTTGCATGTTGTCCTTCAACTCACTTCTATTAATGAATTTTCCTACTGTGTTCCCAATTTCTCAGACTGAATCATCGCCCCAACAATACAAGGGGAGGTGAGGGAGGCGAACCGATACACGAACATCATTGGGTATGTCAAGTTCCGGATAAAAGTATGGAGTTCATTTGTTTAGGTAGAACCCTCCGGTATCCATGAAATATGGCCCATTCCTGAATATCAAATCCTTGTCTTATTTTGTGTCAAAATGGAATGTGAAATATCCCATACGACATAATGTGATTGAAATTTTCCCATTGATCTTTTCCGTCCAGTTTCGTTTGACCCATTTTTTAACCATATTCGGCAAAGGCCAAAGTCCTGTAAATTTCCCAATGAGGCATTTCTCAGTGAGCGAGAGAGCTATCATTCGTGGGATTGCAGGGGGAAGAGAGACTTCCTGAATGCCCTCTAGTTTCTTGACAAACTTGGAAATTGTTGGCCTAGGTCGAGGTGGACTTAGGGAACTGATCAGCACCAAAAAGGTCTGGGCACAATCAGGTAGAGAGGCCACCTCTAGGATTTCCACCGGAGGGGCCATGCACCTAGGATCAGGCTACAGCAGTACCAGAGGGAGGCACCTGCGCCTAGGTCGACAACCGAAACGCTCCTCTAGATAAAATAAAAAAGATTTCAATTCTTATTACTATATGTTTAATATTTGTATAATGTGATTTTCACTTCATTTTTATGTGAATCATTTAAGTTTTGAAAAAAAAACTGTAATTATTATTAACTTTTCACATAAAATTACCAAAAATTTCTTATTTTTTTACTTTTTTGGTTAATTTTTCCCTATAAAATGGTTTATTTGACATGTCAGTTTTAGCAAAAAAGACGCAAAATGTGTATATTTTCAGTTATTTCTATATTCAAAATTTGTTTTTTATGTAAATTGTTAAAAATTCTTTATTTTTTAGTGGCAATTATTTCATGTGCAATGAAATATTATTTAACAATATATAATTAGATAGAAGATTGACACTTTAAAATTTTTACCTTTTTTGTTTTTTTGACAATGCAAAAAATCAAATATCTCACTACAAAAAAAAAAAAAAAAAAACAAGAAAACAAATACCTAAAAAACACTTTTACAAAATATGTAAGTGAAAATAATTACTAGCATTTAATAGATTAGAAAAATTTAAGTAAAAAATAAGTCTTCTAAAAAAAAGGGATGATGTTGGCATCAACACTTTTCAAAATCAACATAAAAACACTAACATTTTAAAAATAATGTCTATACTTGGTACATAAGGAAATTTAATGTGTAAAAAACATGCTAAAAAAAAAATTTAAGAGTAGTCTGAATCAACACTTTTCAAAATCAGACCATTTTTTTCTACCTAAAAAAAGCGGGTACTCGTTTCCATTCCCATTTCAAAGTTTACATTGTTATATAACATAATCATCAAGTTAACTATCATATAGCAACAAGTTAACATATAACATACTTGTTGGGTATGTGTTATATTCTTTCCACGATTTTTCAGTGGGCAGACCCGCCCATGGTTTTGTGCATGGGTTTGCACATGATTTTGGGGCATGATGGCTTTCGACCCCTGGTATTTTTTAGATCTGGTTAAGGGAATTACAATTATGTTCTAATCCAGGGTTAATGGATTGGGTTTTATGAATGTTTGACATGTATATATAATGAAAAATGAAGCTGGTAGTTCTGATTTGGGTTCTAGGGGAAAATCTCTCTGTATATCTATTTTATGTTTTATTCTCTTTCTATTGTTTATTTTCTATTTTTAATATTCGTTTGCAGATAATTTTTGTACAGGGTTAAAACCTACATTTTGTATCAGAGTTTTTTCTGCTTTAAGGGGAAGCCTTTGCTGCTAAGGTGTTTTTTTCTTGGGCCTGTGGTAGACCCTGTTCAGTGGGAGATCTGTGGGATCGATTCTTGCGATGAAAGAAGATGGTGAGTAGTGGAAAGATAAAGATCGAGAAATTTAATGGTTAGAGTTTTGAGTTGTGGAAGATCAAGATGGAGGATCTGCTAGTCGATAAATATTAGTGGATCGTGGTAGATCCAGGTACTAAACCAACGATAATGTCAGATGAAGACTGGAAGAAGTTGGATGGAAAGGAAAAGATCACAATATGGTTGTGTATCTCAGAATTGGCATTGTTGAATGTATCTAGGGAACTTATGGGACAAGCTAGGGACTTTGTACAAATCTAAGTCTTTGGTGAATAAATTGTTCCTGCAGAAAAAGTTGTATAACCTAAGGATGAAGGATGGAGACTCAGTGATAGTGCATCAAAATGCCTTCAATACTGTGGTAAGTTAGTTGTCATTTGTTGATATTAAAATCTCAGATGAAGATAAGTGCATTATTTTTTTTCATTCTCTACTAGATTCGTGGGACAATCTAGTTATTTAAATATGTAGCAATACAACTACCTTGAATTTTGAAGAAATTGTCTCAGCCTTGCTATTAGAGGAAATGAGATGGAGAAATATGGAGGGCTAGAATGGAGATGCCTTATCTATATGAGGAAGTTCCCATAACAGAAAAAAAAAATAAGTTTTTGAGTGGGAGATCTAAATCTAGAGGGATATCTAAATCTCCTGGAAATTTTGTAAAGGTGTGCTCGAAATGCAGTGTTATTGTAATATTCCAAAATTTGCATGCAACAAATTGAAATATTAAATTATGCTAATGTCACTTAGGAGATGAATAAAAGGGTAAGGAGGCCCATGCATTTCAGAAATAAGGATAAAATCCCTCATAGTGTGTAAAGGGATCATAATGCTAGCTGGATTTTACACTCTCATGTGTGAACAGGGACATTTTGCATGTGGACAAGGCCAAGTTTGACCAAATGAAACAACGTAGTTTAGAGGAGTGGCTCTAATGAAGGCACAACGCAGTTTTGGAGGGAGATAGTTTGTGTGATGGTGGAAACCTTATTGAGTGGGACCCAAGGTGAGAAGGCTCACTTAGTTTATAAGGAAGAGGATGGTAGCCATTTGGGGGTTAGCTTATGAATTGTATTTTGATGTCTGCTCAGACTTTGCTTTCTTTAGTTGTTTAGCTAAGATTGTCGGTGTTGTTTAGCACTAAGGTATTCCTGCTCAGGAATTCCTTCTCTTCCCTTTCAGTAGCTCTTGGGAGAGACCTGATCCATCATTCCTCACATCTGGCATTGGTGCCAAGCTTCAGTCTACAGTTTTGGCATAGTTTCTGCAGGAGGTTGAGCTGAGTTGCAGGGTGTTGTAGGGGAGGGTTGAGAAACCCATTTTCTGAGTTGGTTTTGCACAGGAGGGAAGTTTCCTTCCATTGGAGAATTAGTTTATTGGGCTGATATCAGATCTTTGGCAGTAGGCCAACACATTACCATCACTTACAGCGTTATTCCATTATGGAATTGCGTTATTTCTGCAAGGCAGTTTCAGCAGTGTCTTTTGTGGCTCTTTCGGGGAGTTTTCCGGTGATTGGAGAGTGGATTATTCCATGAGGGGAGACCTTTGATCATATCAGAATTAGATCTACATTATTACAGCCTTACATACTCCTGTGCTTCAATTTCAGCGATTATTCAACCATATTGCTAAAGATCGCCATTTGTATTTAGGGTGTATTCCTAGAAACCCTTCCCGGGTTCTCTAGCTTTTGTATAAAGGAGACTAGATCTCATTTTTCTGAGCATATTGTTTAATATAATATCGTATATATTTTTCTCTACCACTTATGTGTACAAACCCCTAATTAGACTGCGTAGTCTCTTTTATGCAGTAATTTATGTGTTGTAGTGTTTGGGGTTTTAGTCTCTTTTAGCAATCCTAGGTGTGGGAGGTCCTTTTAACCCACCTAGTTTGATTTTTTTCAGCTCTGTTCTTGGATTTAGGTTTTATATTGACTGATCTATAGGATCCAAGAGTTCATTTCATTATTTTATAGCATATATTGCTGGAAATGCATTTTTAGTGCATGCTTGTTGAGTAGTCCCGATTTTGGGGATATTACAGTGGTATCGGAGCAAGATCTTTGGCTCAGCCTGTGGACTTCAAGCCAAAGTGCTATAAAATAAATAGAAAGTCCAGAATTATGGGAAGGATGAGTTTTCTCTCATCACTTTTCAAATCCAGTAAGAACCTCTCCGAGGAGGTTGAACAAGAAGAAGAGAAAAGGAGCAGTGAAACTTCTAGAGAGTTTCAAGAGGAGGAAGAGCCATGCACTTCCTGTGATCAGAAGAGGAGACCAATGTTATAGAGGGCTCCAAATCATTGGAACATATCCTTTCCTTTTGAGAGGAAGGAAAAATTACCGAAAGATGGAGGACACTTGGATCACATGATTCTAAGTGAATACCTTGTTGGGTACAAATCCCAACCTAGAGCCTTCAAGGAGACTCTAGCTTTCCCTCAGTTCATTAATTTGGAGGAAGAAAGAAGACCTTGTGGCCAAGGAAGGATCAAGGGAAATAGGTTTCTATTTTCTACTTTTGATGGGTCATCTGCAGCAAGGGTTTACGCAAGGAAACTTGATGCATTCTTCCTACTACATCCGGTGGTAGAAAGGGAGGCTGTAGAGATTGCAGCGCTGCACCTAGAGGGTGAAGCAAAGATTTGGTGGTTAAACTATTTGAGCCATGCAAGAGTGGTTAATTTTCCTGAATTTACTCAAAGGTTGATTGAAAAATTTTGTGAAGGAAAATCAGAGGAGAAGAAGCCCTCACCACCAGTGGAGGAGACTTGTACCAGCACTGTCACAACTGTGGGGGAGCAATCCTCAAGATCTTTAGTTGGAGGAGCCAACCTATTGGAGGGAGAATCCCTTACATCCATACAAGATACTTCAAAATTTCATCAAGGTATGTCTAAATTTTCATTTCCTATTGTTTCAGCAAATCATATGGAGGATTGTATACCATTGCATACTACTCATTTGGAACAACATGATTGCACTGCACTGTGCAACCTTGATTTGATCAAGGAAGGTATGAAACATCACCCTAATGGACCACTGATGGGCTGCACACCACATGTGAGTTTGGGGTGTGAATTCTTGGAGGATGGGATGAACTTTGTCCCAAACACGTTTATGCAAAACCATATGTTCATCCTTGAGTTGAGACATGAGACAACCAAAACACCATGGAGGAGAATTACAGCACTGTCAAGAGGTAGCAGTGAGGAGGCTTTACCTTCAGCCCACTTGGATCCTTATGGATTCAAGGTGATCATTGGTGTCAGATATTTTCTAGGAGATCTCCAAGGAGTTGCATTTCAGCATCCCATGGAATGCAAGAAGAAAAATATGATTTGGAAGAAGGGTAGTCTTCTTTAGAAGGGTACCAAGGTTGATCATGATGGGAGGCACCGACATTGGGAGGAATGGGAGTGGATGGAGAGCAAGAAGCTGGTAAGATACTTGCAAATATATGACACCGGGCAACAGGAGGCTTAGTTGTGTTGGCTACTCTTGAAGGAGTTTGGCCATCATGGGACATATCATTTTTCCAAGGGTATGTGGATGGAAGGGATTTGGTAGGCTACTTGCATCATGGGGCAGCAAGGAGTGTGGATGCATTATGATGATATGATCATTACGTTTTCACCACATGGGTTGTATGATGGAGGTATGAGGAGGCAGCAAAGACTTTTGTTGCTTTGGAGGATTGGGAGAGAGCAAGGGAAAATTTGCTCTCACACTTGGCATGATGATGCAGGAGTAAGAGATGGCACTATCATGGTGCAAGGAGGCTACTCCTTAGCCTTAGATGATCTGGAAGTACTTCCACCTTGGAAGGAACTTCTTGTATGTAGCAGCATTATGGGAGGAGTCTTTGACATGGAGCAAGTCAAAGAATGGATTTATGAGTTGGCAGGAGCCTATTTGCATAGGCTAACAACGTTGTCACTTTGTAGTAGGGGCTTAGTGATGGAGTGTCCCCAGGATCACTTCACATTTGATGAACTTGGTGGAAAAGGAGGAGGTGAGAATGATAGAGTAGTGGATGGATTCATCTGTTACTATGGCATGTTCTTCTTAACTTGGATTTCCAAGCATAAGAAGGAGGATCTTCATGCAACATATGGCTCATTCTTCTTCATAGGAGTATGTTATACCACTATGGAGGACTCATTTATGGATCCTATCATCATCTTACTTTCATTACATGGTAAGAATTCTGTTTTTTCATTTATTGATTGTCCAACACAATATTTGCATGCTCTTACCATTTCTTTGCAGTGAATTGTTCCACAAAGGGGCAAGCTTTCCTTTGGGCTCCATGGACCATTTTTGGCCAGCTATTATGATGGAGACAGCCATCTATTGTATGACTTGGAGCAAGTGTTTGGTTACTCCTTGTATACTCAGTTGATATATTCAGCCATTTAATATTTGCTAGTAGATGTGAGGACTTACACAACTAGCCATTTGTCGAGAAACAACTTATCGTGCTATGTTCTGAAGCTGCAGTGGGGAAGACTGTGCTGTGACCACTTGGGAGACTGTTGGTACATTCTAGCACCACATGAAACCTTCATTCTTTCTTTCATTTTGATGCTAATCATGAGCCCATTTGCTGATGTTGTTCTTGCCTTTATGGGGAGCATGATTGGGGGAGAAGCACATTGGGTGGATGTGTTCTTTGAGGAGGAGGATCCCCACACTTACTGCATTACATGTTCTAAGGGGAGCATGGGAAGAGATATGGCCACTACAGCAAAATCGTTGTTTTTTTATGAGGAGGGCCATGAGATGGATGGGATGCCATATGGTGGTGATTTCTTATCCATCATGTATGAGATAGTTTGGGCCAGCTTGGTTCACAACGTTGGGAAAGGGATCTTTGGAGATCTAGTTCCCTTATTGCCATTTGAGGGCAACATTATTGCAGCCCAAGATCAAAAAACTCTCTGCACTTATATTAAGTGGAGAGGAGGACAACGTGGGGTAGGCCACTTTGCCTAGCATGTTCAGAATTTCAGCCCACCTACTTTGCAGGAGCATAAGGTGGAGGAGGATTTTCAGGAGTTGCCATATTGGAAGGCAACTCATTTTGTATGGATGATAGCTTGGGGATGATAGATCCCGATATATATCAGACCACATGCCTCAAGGATGCCTTTAGACCACCCATTGTTGCCTCCATTGATATCTTACTGTCACATAATGATAGCTATTTGGGGTGTTCACCAAAAGCTAGCTTGTTTACTTGGGAGGGGCAACTTGGAGATATATTGATGATGCAGCACCTTGATCCTTGGAGGATTTTATCTTATGAGGTTGCTAGAGGGGGAGAAGAGGATTCTCTTTAGTTCTATCCTTACAGTTGCTTGAGGACAAGCAACATTTGGGAGGGGAGGACTATAATATTCCAAAATTTGCATGCAGCAAATTGGAATATTAAATTTTTCTAATGTCACTGAGGAGATGAATAAAAGGGTAAGGAGGCCCATGAATTTCAGAAATAAGGATAAAATCCCTCATAGTGTGTAAAGGGATCATAATTCTAGCTGGATTTTACACTCTCATGTGTGAACAGGGACATTTTGCATGTGGACAAGGCCAAGTTTGACCAAATCAAATAGCGCAGTTTAGAGGAGTGGCTCTAATGAAGGCACAACGCAGTTTTGGAGGAGATAGTTTGTGTGATGGTGGAAAACCTATTGAGTGGGACCTAAGGTGAGAAGTATCACTTAGTTTATAAGGAAGAGGATGGCAGCCATTTGGGGGTTAGCTTATGAATTGTATTTTGATGTCTGCTCAGACTTTGCTTTGTTTAGCTGTTTAGCTAAGCTTGCCGGTGTTGTTTCGCACTAAGGTATTCCTGCTTAGGAATTCCTTCTCTTCCCTTTGAGTAGCTCTTGGGAGAGACCTGATCCATCATTCCTCACATCCAGAATTGGTGCCAAGCTTTAGTCTACATCTTCAGCACAGTTTCTGTAGGAGGTTGAGCTGAGTTGCAGGGTGTTGCAGGGGAGGGTTGAGAAACCCATTTTCTAAGTTGGTTTTGCACAGGAGGGAAGTTTCCTTCCATTGGAGAATAATTTTGGAGCATTCTTGGGCTAATATCAGATATTTGGCAGCATTCCAACAAATTACCATCACTTACAGTGTTATTCCATTATGGAATTGCGTTATTTCTACAAGGCAGTTTCAACAGTGTCTTTTGTGGCTCTTTCGGGGAGTTTTCCGGTGATTGGAGAGTGGATTCTTCCATGAGGGGAGACCTTTGATTATATGTGCATTAGATATACATTATTACAGCCTTAAATACTCATGTGCTTCAGTTTACAGTGATTATTCAGCCATATTGCTGAAGATCACCATTTGTATTCAAGGTGTATTCCTAGAAACCCTTCCCGGGTACTCTAGCTTTTGTATAAACGAGACTAGATCTCATTTTTCTGAGCATATTGTTTAATATAATATCATAGATATTTTTCTCTTCCATTTATGTGTACAAACCCTTAATTAGACTGCACAATCTCTTTTATGCAGTAATTTCTGTGTTGCAGTGTTTGGGGTTTTAACCTCTTTTAGCAATCCTAGGCATGGGAGGTTTGTTTAACCCACCTAGTTTGATTTTTTTCAGCTCTATTCTTGGGTTTAGGTTGTATATTAACTGATATATAGGATACAAGAGTTCATTTCATTATTTTATAGCATATATTGCTGGAAATTCATTTTTAGTGCATGCTTGCTGAGCAGTCCCGATTTTGGGGATATTACAGTTATCACCAAATTGATTCTGATAGGCTACTCATCAATCAACTTAATGTAACTCTTTCAAACCAATTTTGGATGAATATTATCCTCTTCAGTTTGAGAGGGCTCTCTCAAGGTAGTTTATGATTTTCAATAGAAATTCTAGTAGATGGCTAACTCTATAACTGTAACTTGATTGTGATTGATTGCAGGTTGAAAATGCAAAAAAATTGGTACCATTGCGCTATGGGGTTAGCATCAATAAACTGAATGAGAATATTTCTTCTTATGGAAACTGAGGCAAATGAAGGTTTCAAAGAAAAGGTAGTACACACATACAACACAGGAAGAAAACAATAGTTTAACCTCTAAAGGAAGTCAGAGCATGTCACCATGATTTGTGAGTAATTAGGCATCAAAATGACTGTAGATATTAGACATGAAATATATAGAACATAAACACATTGAACACCTCCTTTGAATCTCAGGTAAAGAATCAAATATCACTATCTATTACTAAAACTAAAAACTATTACAGAGTATCAGTTTAATACAACATTCTCCAACCCTTTGATATTCAATTTTTTGTGTATAAATAGACTCCTTTTACATTGCATAGGATTTTGGATCATCAAACCTAAACTCTGATAGCTAAACATAACTGACAACTCTATTTCTAAAACATAAAAAGACACCTATTCACTTTAAGAGTTTATCTCCTAATAGGACTCTACTTACATTTATTTCCTCCACTTATCCAATAGTGGGATCATTACATAGATAAGGATTAGGTTCTCGAATGGCATTATCCATCATAAAAAAAGAATAAATTCCCTTACTGAAACTACAAAATAGTCATCCTATTTTTAAGGAAATGATGACATGGAATTTGCTTATTGTTGAGCTAAATTGACTCTTTTTTCCTATGCTACGATGTTGCTAATGTGTTGATGAAGTGGTACAGTTTAGGACATGGACCTCAATTCACTAATATGCTGACAGATGAGCTAAGAGCTATGCTGACAGATCTCCTCTGTAAACAGAGTACTGAATTCTTTTACTGCCCAACATCGACCATTCTGTTTTTTTACTACCCAATATCCTCTTGTTGTGTTAAAACCTTTTTAATAAGAAAAATAGCATGAAAAACTGATATACCGGACCTGAAATATTTCAAATTTCAATTATGAAGCACATCGCATCCGCACACTTCACAACCTTTACAATTTATTTTATAAATAATATGATCGGTGATGCGATGCGATGGGGAGGTGACGTGGAGGGTAAATGACGTGGAGGGTAAGTGGGGCCAGACTGCAGCGCATATCGCAACTTTCAACTTTTAGTTATAAGATGTGGGGGTTAAATTTTAAAATTTGTGAAGTGCAGGGAAGTGGGACCCACTGGATATGTGGCAGAGCTTAATGAATTGGTGAAGGTTTAAGTAGTAGGTGTTACAAATTTTATATAGTATATCAATGTATCGCGATGGCTGTGCAATGGGCGTGGAGCTGCATGAGTTGGGGCCGACTTACCGTATCACAAACTAAATAAAATAGACTGTGGGCACTCACAAAGTAAAAAAAATGCATTGTGATATCGCAAATCGGCGATCACATTATTTACATTTTAGTTCCAATTCCAAATACATAAAGTCTACGAACTGCGATGAGGGCCCCACTTTGATCGCGATCGGGGAATGGAAAGTGATGAAACGGTAAAGGTGGAAGGGTAAAGCAGAAAGGTGGAAAAAGGGTAAGTTAACATATATTTCAATGAAAAATTAAATGGAAGGGAAGCGTGGCAGGCAATGGGTCCCACTTCATATCGCATCGGCGATTTATAAGTTTAGCATTTGATTGTTGTAATAAAAATTTGCGATGGCGATATGCGATCAAATTACAAGGGGTCCTACCAATGGTTTAAGCTACTCTTTTGTTATATATATAATATGTATTATATATAACAGTAAGTTATATATAACATGACTGTTCGATGGTTGGCAGAGCTTATAACATAAAGTCTGAAACTTTATAATAAATGGGTTTATAAAGTAATAAGCCCTGAAAAGTTATATACATGAGTTTTGGGGGTTTTAATGGGATTTTGAATTTATGGGATTATTCTAAAAAATTTTAGGAAGATGACTTATGAGACAGCATGAACCCTATCAATGGAATTGTTTAAACTAATGAGTGATAACATGTGGAAAGGAAGGACACTACAAAAAGGACTGCAAATCTAAAGCTCTTGAGAGAGGAAATGGATCTTATGATGCTCCTTCTGTGGAGGAAAAAACCACCTCAGATGAATGTGGGGATGTGTATTTTTCTTCTTCTTCAAATACACATGTAGGTCATGAGGCATGGTTGATTGACTCAAGTGAATCCTTTCACTTCACTCCCAATAGGGATTGGTTCTGTGAGTATGAGAAGTATGATGATGGTGATGTCTTCTTAGGGGATGATAGGAAGGCTAGAATCGTTAGACGTTGAAAAGTCAAGATGAAGCCGCAAGGTGGAAGGATTAGAACACTTACTGGTGTTCTAAATATTCCTGCATTGGCCAGAAATCTGATTTCTCTAAGCAAGATGGATGATGCAGGTGTAAAAACAGTGTTCGATAAAGATACCTGCAAGGTGGTTCAGGGAGCACTAGTATTAATGTGGTGAGTTCGGATTGGAACTTTGTACAAGCTTTAGGGTAGCACTGTTATTGATGGTTTCACCAATTTTGTGGTTCCTGAAAGTGGAGCGGAAAGCCTAGCAGTATTTGGAGAAAATACCATGATATGGCATCAAAGGCTAGGACATATTGGAGAGAAGGGCCTTCAGATACTGCATGGAAATGGTATGGTAGAAGGTATGTCTAATTTCTCTTTGGAATTTGATTTATGTGAACATTGTGTATATGGGAAGCAGAATCGATTGAGTTTTCCTTCTGGTGGTAAGAGGGCGAACAAGATATCAGAGCATCTGCATAGTGATGTGTCTGGACCTGTGTCGGTTCCATCACTGAGTAATTATGTGTACTATGTTTCATTCATAGATGACTTCTCAAGGAATACATGGATATATTTCTTGAGGAAGAAGTCTGAAGTCTTTGAAATATTTAAAGAATTTAAGGCTTTGGTGGAAAACCAAATAGAGAAGAAAATAAAGGTTCTAAGGACAGATAATGGTGGAGTGTTTTGCAAGAAGGAATTTGAAGAATTCTGTAAGAAGTGTGGTATAACATGACAGAAGACTACTCCATACACACCTCAACAAAACAGAGTTGCAGAAACAATGAATATAATACTGATGGAAAAGGAAAGAAGCATGCTCAGTGGTACTGGGTTGGGATAGGAGTTCTGGGCAGAGGCAATAGAGACTGCATGTTACCTAGTTAACATATCACCTTCATCAACATTGGGGGATAAGAATCCACATGAGGTATGGAATGGTAAGAAACCCTCTCTTTCACATCTGAGGGTATTTGGATGTGATGCATATGTACATGTTCCAAAGGAGAAAAGGACCAAGTTGGATAATAAATGTGAAAGGTGCATCTTTATTGGGTATAAGGATGTTTTAAAAGGTTACAAGCTTTGGAACCCATAAACAAGGAAGGCACTATATAGTTGAGATATGGTGTTTATAGAGGTGAAAGATGTTGTTAAACATGAAGTCCTACCGAAGGAAAATGAGAAGATAGAGTTTGAGCTAAAGGAGGATGAATCAGACACTACAACAGAACAGTATTCATAAGAGGAAGAGCCACAAACTCCAATTGTGAGAAGATCATATCGGGAAAGAAGACAACCAGAAAGGTATAGTCCATCTGCATTATGTTCAAATTTTTCTTTAACTATCACTAATGATGATCCTAGAACTGTCTGGGAGGTAGTGGATTCAGAGGATGGAAAACTCTGGAAGGAGGCCATGGTTGATGAAATGGCATCCTTGCACAAAAATGAGGCATGGGATCCGGTGGAGTTTTCAGCTGGAAGGAAGACTGTCGGCAGAAAATGGGTTTTTAAGAAGAATATGAATGTAGAAGGCAAGGTGGAGAAATACAAATCGTGGTTGGTAGAAAAAGGTTATTCCTAGATGTCATGAATTGATTTTGGTGATATTTTTTCTCCTGTTGCCAAGGTTACTTCTAGTAGATTACTTTTATCTGTTGTTGTTGCATTTGATTTTGAGGTAGAAAAGATGGATGTGAAGACACGCGGGGATCTAGAAGAGGAGATATAGATGAAGCAACCTGAAGGATTCATGGTGAAGGGTAAGAAAGAACTGGTATGAAAGTTAAAAACTTCTGTGTATGGGTTAGAATAGTGACGAAGGATGTGGTATCATAAATTTGATACCTATATATGGGGACATGGCTTCACCAAAATTAAAGAGGGTCACTATGTTTATTTCAAATTAATTGGTGACCATGTTATATTTTTTGTCTTGTATGTGGATGATATGTTGCTGATTGGAAATGACAAAGAAATTATCCAAGATTTGAAAACCCAATTGTTCTCCAAATTCGACATGAAGGATCTTTGTGCTCCAAACTATATTTTGGGCATGGAAATTAAGAGAGATTATGCAAAGAGGAAGATCTAGTTAAACCAGAGGAAGTATGTCGAGACAATATTGCAGAGTTTCAATATGCATGATAGTAAACCAGTGAAGGTTCCTATTCCTGTAGGTTTAAAGCTATCTGTTGAACAATGTCTCAAGACACAAGAAGAAGAGGAGGATATGTCCTGTGTTCCATATGCAAGTGCAGTGGGTAGCCTGATGTATGAAATGGTCTGTACTAGACCAAAAATTGCACATGCGGTGGGAATATTGAGCAGGTTTATGTCAAGACCAGGGAAGGAGCATTAGAAAATAATGAATCAGGTTTTTAAATATTTCCGTGGCACTAGTGATTATGTTTTGTGCTACCAGGGAAGACTAGGATTGGAAAAAGTTTTGGAGATCCACGATTTTTTTGATGCAAACTGGGTTGGAGATCCGGACCAAAGAAGATCTACAAGTAGGTATGTGTTTTGCCTATTTGGAGGTGCAGTTAGTTGGATGAGTAAAAGACAGTTTATAGTGGCTCTTTCAATTACAGAGGCATAATACATGACAACAACTCATGTAAGCAAGGAAGCATTTTGGTTGAAGAGATTGTGTTCAAGTATGGGTTTGGTGCAGTGAGCTATAAGGATAGACTGTGATAGCCAAAGTGAAATTTTCTTGGCTAAGAACCCTACTTATCATTCAAAGACAAAGCACATTGATGTTCAATATCACTTTGTGAGAGATATGGTTGAGGATAAAAGGGTGTTTCTGGTAAAGGTGAACACTTTGAAGAATGTTGCAGATGCATTGACAAAGTTTGTGAGCACTCAGAAGTTCTCTTGGTGTAGAGAAACAATGGGTGTTGCAGAGCTGGATTAATGACTAAGCTCTCTTGTGGCCCCCTGCAGAAATAAAACAAAAAGTGGGAGAATGTTGGGTATGTGTTATATTCTTTCCACGATTAGTCGCACGCAGGGGGTGGGTAGCCCCCTATGCAGGGTTTGGGGTAGCGACTCGAGAAAAAAAATTTGGACCCTATTTTTCGGTGGGCGGGCCCGCCCATGGTTTTCTGCATGGGTTTGCACATGCTTTTGGGGCATGATGGTTTTCGGCCACTGGTATTTTGTGGATCTGGTCAAGGGAACTACGGTTATGTTCTAATCCAAGGTTAATGGATTGGGGTTTATGAATGCTTCGACATGTATTGTTGAAGTCCAACAAGAAATTGTAGCACACACACTAGTGTGGGACCACAGGTCATAGCGATACATTAGTGTAAAGGCCAATTTATTTAATTAAATTGGTACAGTGTCTAATTTAATTTTCCCTTAATTAAATTGGACAATAAAATGTAACCTTATCTCATAATCACTTGTAATAGTTAACTGAGTGTGATAAAATAAGTTAGCTCATGTATTTGGAGTTTAGGGTGGTTGGTGAGGCATGAAAAGTGATTATATTAGTTATGGAGTTCGAATTGTAGTTGGTGCATTAGTTTCATGCATGAGTAATCATTTAACTCAGTTAAGTGAGTTAAAGTCAGTTGAACTAGTTGTAACTGTTTGTTGCACTAGTGAGAGATCAAGTGAATTAAATCATATTTAATTCACAATCAGTGATCTGCCATGCAACTGATGATTTACTATTAATAGCTGCATGCATGCCAGTTCTATTGGAGACTCGGTTGAGACAAAGGTTAAAAGGATGTTAACTATCAATTGTATGATTAGTATGTTGCCCGCATGCAACCATACATCCATTGGATTTCCCATGATCCTTGCGCAGTTTCGGAAGGCTGAAATTCCTAAATAATATGGATTGCATTTCACATGAATTTCACAAGCAAGGCAGGTTGATTAGAGGCTGAGAATTGGCTAAGTGTTGGTTGATATTTTCTCTATCAGTGTGAGATAGTTGTGATAGTGTAGGAGATTCTAGTGAGAAGAGTGCATTGTAATTGTTTCATGATTCCATGGTGAATATACAGTAGAAGATAGAGGGGTTTTGAGTAGTAAGGTTTCCCCGAGAAATTATCTATGTTGTGGTTTGATTTTATTCTTTCCGCACTTGTTGTGATTGGTGATTGTGTTTATTTTCCACAATTGATTTGTAGAAGGATTCAATATCTAGATTTAGTACATTGTTTGATCAGATTGAATCCATTAATATACATATGTTTGTATAATTTCTACACACACACACACATATATATCTGTGTGTGTGTGTGTGTGTGTGTGTGTGTGTGTGTGTTGTAACATTAAAAGGAATATAATGAAAAGTCAAACTAGTAGTCCCGATTTGGGATCTAGGGGAAATATCTGTGTATATCTATTTTATATTTTATTCTCTCGCTATTGTTTATTTTATATTTTTAAGATTTGTTTGCAGATAATTTCTGTACAGGGTTAGAACCTACAATAATCATTAACAACATATAACTTAATCGTGAATTTAAGTAACATAAAACAACAATAACAATGCATATAACAACAAGTCACTACCACGCATGACTATCTGACACATGTGTATATGACTACATTGATCAACTAGCATTTATCATACATGTAACCATAATAATAGAATGACAGACATATAAGTAACCCTAATTCTTATAAAAATCCATTTAATAACATACATGTATGTCAAACATACAATACATTAATGACGATCTGCTCTTACCCCAAAGTCTAGTGTTGCAACCTGGATCTAATAGTTTGCATCTCCTGCTCTCTCTTAACCAACATATCAACGTCATATCTTATCAAAAACATCATGATGACATAACTACATACAATGACCTCTCAATGCACATCTAACCTATTATGCATGCATAAGAATAACCATAACAATGCATGCACAACACCTATAGACACTGAGATGCATAAAAAATGCATAACCGAGATACACTCATGACAACCGAATCCAATCAACAACACCATCAACTCTCACATGGTGACACCACTATAAATATGAATAATTCCATGCATATGCAACAAGCACATAGACAACAAGCATAAGGAACACATATGCAACTGACATGTATCCATGACAAACACATTTCTCCCATCAAGTCCAAGTGTTGAACCATGCTCTGATACCACTCTGTAACACCCTCCTCCCACATCTACCCAAGTAACGAGCCAACTGGGGTAAACATGTGAAGAAGAGTTACTATGATATGATTCAAGCTCCTATATGACCTTAAGGAAGTGGAATCAACACAATAAAACCTTACTGACCTTCTTTAGGAGCTACAAGACCCACACAAGCTAAACCACTCCTCTAGGTACCCAAGCCCTAAGCCAAATTTCCTTTTTACTGGAGAAAACCCTAGTCTCTCCCATGACATGGGAATGCATGCAATTAGGATCCTCCATTCATTCCCACAATTCCTGCAAGGGAGATACTGCAATATTTTTCAGCTAGTTCTGTGCCAGAGGCTGTGATATTTAAGCCACTTTTTCAGGGCTAGTCTCCAACCACTGCCCATAACTTGATGATACTTTTTGAGACAATTAACGAATCCAGGACAAAGCCTCTAACAAAAAACTCGATCAAGGACTTGACCTAACTAAGCCCAGCCACGATAGTCATTTTTTCAAACATGTCGCAAATATACATTCTACAAGTCATAATAACATATTTGAGCATAGGGGTCTCATACTTATTTGAGAATCATCAAGAAGGATTGATGCCTTATAACATTAGTTTCATTACCATCTATTAGGTAATTCATTCATTATTGTTTCACATACTAATTAAAACATGATGAGAGCCATACATCAATTTTGTCATAAACCATGCTCATATCCAACATATAACCAACAAAAGAAAAAAAATAATACAACCATCATGATCACATAGTAAAAAGTATATTTACCCATCAATTACAAGATAAAAGGAGATATTATGGACATATAAAAAATGCAACCAGGCCTGGGACTTCCACATACCACCCGAGCATAGATTTGGCTAAACCAATTATTTCTTTAATCCAATCACCCTCATGCCATATTCCAAGCATGAATGTGGGATCTCACAAAACACATCAATCAAAATCAAACCAGGGCTTCCAGAGGCCAAACTACCTCAACCCTAAACCAGTGATTCCACCTCACGGTCGAACATCACTAACCATCATCAAATTGGTCTCTACTCAAGTTGTCTAGGGATCCAGAGTGTTTGTTCCAACTAGGGCTTCCAAGAGTAGTAACTCAACCCATAGTTGTTGTTGGGCTTCCATAGAGTTTGTCCAACCAGGGGTTCCAAGACTAGTAACTCAACCCCCCAAGGGCTTCTAGAGAGTTTTTCTAACCAAGGCTTCAAGGGCTAGTAACTCAACCCAATATGTTACAGGACTTCCAGGACGTTTGTCTAACGAAGGATTACAGGAACTAATAACTCAACCCAGAGCCAAAGGCACAAGAAAACCAACTAGAAATTAAAAGTAAAACCCACAACACCATTGTTATCTAGGAAATGGCAAGGCTAGGCAAAACCACTATCAATCTAGTAAATCCTACATGTGAGTGACAAATCATAAACCAATAACCACATGACTATGTCATGCATGCCAAAAATAGTGAGGAAATCATACATGCAACTCGATACCTGCAAGAAAAAGTCATTGTAGTTGCTGATTCCAATGTCCTCTTACGCTTTCCTACTCTTCCTTTTCCTTCTTTCTCCAAAATTCCAAGTGCACCACACTCCTCCAAGAGTGCTCCAAGAAAAACCAAGTTTCCAAGAGTATGAGAGAGGGAGAATAGAATGAGAGCTCCAAAACTAAACTAACAAAAGTCCATGCAAAATATTGCCATATGATCCTTAGAAGCCTTTTTATCAATGAGGCCTCTAATTTCTTCAATTTACGATTATTTTCCTTCATTTTCCTCCTCACATGCAACCTGTGACCTTTCACCTCTCTTTTCTCTTATCTTCCTTTATTTTCATAAATAAAATGCCAATAAATGCCATTTTTCCTTTCCAAATCCTTAGTCATTACCTTTGCTAATTTTCATAGCCATAATAAACCATATTAACACCCACACTAGGATGTTTTTTCCCAACATTCAACTTGGAATACATGTCCCGTGACCTTAGTCTTATATTTTTTTACATGGATATTTGAATAGGTTATTATAGTCTAAACACATTTTTAATTAGAAAAGTAAAAAATATGTTGATTTTAATCACTGGTTAGAACTATTGACATTCACTAGAGCACTTGTTAAGAAAGGATACAATGCCTTATTGACAACATTAGGTGATTATTCTTACACATGGATGTTTTTCGAATCCACTGACATTTACCTGTAGCATCACAATACTATTAGTTGGCTTCTAATCTAGGTTTTGAATTTTAAATCTAAAATTTATTTTTCCATCAGTTGTTGTCTTCGAGGGTTAATAATTGGTGTCATGCTCCAATATTTCTTGTAGTGTAAATATTAAGCATTATTGAAAATCCATCTTTAAATAACCTTGACATTGGTGACTAAAATATTATGAAACTCATATAAATTTGAAATAATCGGGGATCTTGTTCAATTTATCTTGGTGATAATGTATGATTTCCAGAGTTTATGAATCACTAATATGAGTTATGCTGTTCTTACACTAGAAGTATAGTTCTTGCACCCATTTAGGATTTGAAATATAGAGACACTTCTAGGAGAAAAACATGACATGATTTGTGTTAATAATGATGTTTTCATGCTCCCACATGATTCAAAACAAACACATATCATATAAATGGATTTCTAGAAGCTAATTGATGCTTCAACCCAAATTCACAGTAGTTTTCCAACATCCAACTTCCTCCTAAAATTGTGTGAAGATGAGGTTGAATTTGAAAATTATGGGACATGGGTTTTGTTCCAAGTATAGAATATTTATTAATGCATGGGGAATTTCCAAAATTCACCATGGTATGGAAGACATCAACGGTTATTTGGGGATAGTTTGTTAAAAATGCACAATTTTCCAGAATTTTTGAATCATGCTTAGATTTGAAAAAATGGGTCATTACAACATAAATTCATACTATAAAATGTATAAAAGGATTAGTCATGGCCCTGCGCTGGGGAGATGATTAGTATTATAATCTTGTATTTTTGGTTTGAACCTAGAGGAGATGGCCTTGGATGTAAAATATTGAGCTTCTTTTAATGCTGATACTCATGTCGGGTTCCTTTTCTATCTTCTGGTGTATTCAATGAACACTTGTATCCTATGATTTAAGTTTTTCCTAAAGGGTGTGAGCTGGTTGGATTGAGCCCGGCCAACCCAAATTCTTACTACTCTTATACATTATCCTACTATAATAGTTTTTTCATCTGTCGACTGTGTGCATGTGATTTCTCATTAAGGATTGTGAATTTTCAAGATTTATTTTCAAACTTAATAATCTAGTGTGTATGGTTTATGCTTTGTCTTCTCTAATATATGAAAAACTTATTAATATATGTCTAAATTGTATTTGTTTCATGCTAAATATCTAGAAATCATGTGGCGAATCCTGACAAGAAATTTGATGTGTACTTCTGGTATGAGCAGTGACCATAAGTTATAACAGTCACCTCTTATTTTTCTTTGAGGAAAGTCATTTATTTTATACTCTATTTCAAGTTGTGGTTTATGGTTTTAGGCATTGTTGTTAGAAAATTGATACTGACGTAAATTGAAATATGAGATAGACTCACAGCTCCAAATCTCTTCATACTTATATAATATAGCGTATTTCTAGACATTTGAAACTTCTGTAACTTGGATCCTGAGTTAGATTGCAAGACCTTTGGATGTTTTTAGATGCATTTTCAACTTGTTAGATATTGGAAGGAATTATAACCTAATAAAGGCTTGAGAATTTGTCGATATAAGTTTTAATACACTGAGTGACCCACAACTCTTTGAATCTGCTCTTAATACAAAATTTGTGATGTTATCATTTGACCTCTTTTGATAAGAAACATAGTTAATGAATTTAATCATTATAGTTGCATAGTTCGTACATCATTGTTGCTTGACCCACGAAGTTTGAAATCTCAAACTTTCCAATTAGATATTTATACTTGTGACTTGCTCTTATAACTATTGATCAAAATTGCTTGGCAAGAAGGAGTATTGTATTATAAAATTCCTATCTTTGAGGCCATACATATGGATTCTTTTAAATTATCTATAGGTCGATTCACTATTATGCTCTTGTAATTTGTTTAGGTACTTATGCACCTTATCCTTGTAATATCTTCATTTAGTTGCAGATGTTGACTTGTATTCTTTTCATGCCTATAGCTTTTAAGAGTGATTATTTATTGAGTATTGGTTCATGCTCTGAGAATACAAAGTGATTTATGTTTGGTTTCCTTCTTGCGCTACTTTTGATGAAATAATGTTTCCAGATATGTCATTTATTTTGAGGAGGTGCAACATTTGTTTAGGGTATGTATGGTTGTGATTAGAGAAAGGATATTTTTACTCATGTATGCAATACTTACAATTGATGCATTTTATTGGCACCTTAGACAAATATGAATTTATTTCCTTGTTTTATTGATTAAAGACAAGTTGAGTGAAGATAGAATAAGAGTGCAAGATTTATATTAGGTTTTTACCATTCATTGTGTGCTTTGCATGGCTTGAGGTGTAATTAGAATTTTCTTTTGCTTTGCTCAATACAACAATTTTTTTGTCTTGCTAAGTTAAATAAGGGGCTAGTGATCAGGTTTCAAGTTAATTAGTATTTAGTGTTTTGGGTTTTTCTTGCCAACAAATCGGGTTTTCTCCTTAAATAGGGTTTTTCTTTTCAAGTATTGATAGTTAGGGTTTTCTTCCAATTGTAAATACACTATAGGATTAATGTTTGCAGCAATTATGGTTTTTTTTCTAATGAATTCCTTTGATTGCAGGATTGATTAATGTTTGCAAGAATTCGAAGGTGTGAGAAGATAACTTCTAGAAAAAATAGGGTTTTGTTTT
This sequence comes from Pinus albicaulis, assembly GCA_034641835.2. Lineage (NCBI taxonomy): Eukaryota > Viridiplantae > Streptophyta > Pinopsida > Pinales > Pinaceae > Pinus > Pinus albicaulis. Next base: position 1,226,525,696 of record CM076584.1, on the reverse strand, counting down.
GTTGGTCCCTGAAGTCTTTCTCTGACATTTCCAGTGGTGCACCTTGAAGCCCGTGGACCCCAGATTGACATTAAATGTTGGTCCATTGATCTACCACATAATACATCCAATAGTATTCAACTGAACATATTAAATATATTGTATGTAACTATTTTTCCCTCCAACCACTTTTCATAACTTCCATAAACATTAGGGAGGGACCTATAGCTTTGATGCTATTTTTCTTGTTTATAAAATATTTTCCAAGACTTTACAAAGTTTAATAATTTATTGAAATTTTTAGAATTTACAATTTGTAAAGTTTCAAGGTCTTATTTTTTAAAGTTTAATTATTTAAAGGGTGCTAGCTCAATGGAAGAGTACATGCTTTAAAAGCAGGAGGTTGGTAGTTTGACACCATTGTGCCCTAATATTCATATGAAATGGCGACAATCATTTTTTAGTGGCAAAGGAAGCACCAATGGAATCCAAACTAGAAGCACAATAGAATCAATCTTGGAAGAAAAAATTAATATTACCTAAGAAGAAAATAAATAATCAATTTAGGTAGCAAACAAAGAAGTAATAATGGGAGAAATACTTGTAACCATACTTGGCATTACATGAGAAGAAATTCAGGTAGAAAACAAAGAATTAATAATGGAAGAAATATTAGAAGCCAAACTTGGCATTCCCTAAGAAGCAAACAAAGAATCCATTTAGGTAGAAAATCAAGAAGTAATAATGGAAGAAATATTAGAAGCAACAAAAGACACTATAATGGAAGCCATATTAGAACTAAAGAATATGCCATAATGGAAGCAAAGCTATATGCAACAAGAAATGCCATATTGGAAGCAAAACTCAAAGAAAAAATGACGTTATAATGGAAGCATAACTTGCCATAAAGTAGGAATCCAAAAAAGAAGAAATTTTTGATGCCATACCAGAAGAAAAACAAGAAGCAGAATTGGGAGAAAAACTAGAAGTATAAATGGATGAAACAATGGAAGAAGTAGTTCTCAGCACTAAACCCAAAATTATTTCTAGCTATATTTGCAACGTTATTCCCAGTGCTAAACCTGATGATATTCCATTATCGGCACTATTTATGGCTCTTTTTTCAACACTATTCCAGGCACTAAACCCGACAGTATCACTGGCGCTATTCCTAGAGCTATTTCCCCTGCTGAAGTGAAGATGTCATTTTGCTGGATTTCACGTTGCCAATTGAAGTGAATTCGTAGTCTAAAAAACACTGAATTTTGGCACTATTTACGATGCTAATGGCATTTTTTGTTGTAGTGTTCGTGCAAGCTTTTATTTGATGATGATGTTGAATAGTTTTTATAATTTATAGTAATTTACTTGAATCACAACACAAGTACCTGTCAACAGAAATTTTAATTTCAATGTTTGTACTTGTTCCATAGATAAGATCATTTATTATCCATAACAATCCATGCTCATGTTGGCTTCTCCTATTTTGTATTATGTTACAAAAAAATAGTCAACGATGTCACGAAATTACTTGGACTCATGTAAAATTAACTAGAGTAGAGGATTTATTCTATTCTATAATATCACACGCAAGTAATAGGGTCAATTCTAATCAGGGTATCAATATCATCTTCCTCTACTTCATTTTCAGCCGATGATTTTTTCTCTCGATTCATTTGTTGCAAAGACTTTACTAAAGGCTCCCAAATACGTTCATCACTAATAAATGAAACAAATAAATTCAGTGGACTCAATTGTCGGATCATTGTATATAAGTTCTTGTGCAATTTAAAAAAATATTGCACTCATGTCCATATTCATCTAAGATAAATATACCTAATGTTCGATGCTAGAGTGCGTTTCAAGTTTGCTTTTGTTCTAACATATTTAACTATCAACATTTTCCCTTTTAAGTATCCTTTTCTTATTCGAATCCAAATACAACTAAATACTTCAATGAGGATAATTCTCACTATTTCATAAAACAAATTAGTTATATGATAAAAATCATGATCTTGATGCATAACTTCCCATCGAGCAATATCTTAGTATGTAAAGTTTTTTGTAACACCATGTGATCATTTTTTCCTGAGAAACAATGTAAGAAATCTCATCTTTTCTGAATACCTACCTTTGAATATGCCCAAAGGCCTATAGCCTTCATCAGGAACAAATATGCTTTTCAACACAAAATATCTTAATTTCCACAACCATTCTACTAGATTAATTTATGTCACGAGGAAGTACAATTTGGATTCAAGGTGTGTCAGTGGGTCATGGATTAGTCCACTAGTCAATGCCAATTATGGTTTTATAAAACATTGCCCAAGTTCCCATATTTACACAAATGGTAATATTAGTGATATTAGACTTTCTTACAATCCATAAAGTTCTTTTGCTATTGATATTTGTTCATTCTGCCTAATATTTTTTGGAACTGGAAATTTGATAGTTTTGTCATTGTCTAATGTTTTTTTTTAATTTTCTGCATATACACTTATTTTTGGACACACTGGTAAATTGTTTCTCTATGACATATTTTTTAATTGAAGTTTGATTGATACTGCACAATAGGAACATCTTGTATTTTGTTTTAAATATTGTTGTTCAACCACTATTTCAAATGTATAATCGAACATTTGTAACAATTCCTTATGTTTATTTGAAGATGTTGTATTCTATCTTAATTTTGGTGGATTCGATGGTTTTCTAATTAGAATTGATCCGACAATATGATTGTTTCTTATATGTTTTTTGAGTTGATGCAATGAAAAACATGATCTCGTATTTTGATTGTTAAGCTTTGTATTAAGTTGTATTGTATCTTCATCTATGTTGATGTTTTAAAAGCTATTTGCATTATGCCCATTATTTTTTTTTATAGGTTTCTTCTACATATTTCTTTTCCTTGGTTGTTTCAATATCACATAAAATGTTTATTCCTCTTTCTGTTTCTTTCAAAGCTTCAGAATGAAAATGATTAATATTCATATGAAAATTTAATCGCTTACATGGTTATATAATTAAATTTGTTTCGATAATGCATTTGTTTCTTATATCTTTTTTAAGTTAATGCAATGATAATCACAATCTCTTATTTGCATTGATAATCTTTGTATTAAGTTATATGATATGCTCATATACGTCCATGTTTTTAAATCCATTCACATTATCCCCATTACTTTTTCTTATAGGATTCTTCTATATATTTCTTTTCGTTAACTACTTCAATACGATGTAAAATGTTTTCCTCTTGTACTATTTGTTTCATAGGTTCATAATGCAAATGACTTATATTCGTTCAAAATTTTATAACATGCAATACCATTTCATCTTCTTTAATGAGAAAAAATTAGCTAAAAGAATCAAAGTATCAAGAAACCATATGTATATATTTATATTATTGATATATTGTTTCCAATCATAAACAAAAATGGCAGCATCTGCCTTTCCTTTTTTATATGGTACTGCCAATTGTATAATTTATCCTTGCAAGTCTAATATTCTAGGAAATTTCATAATTGCATTTTCATTCATGTATTTTTCTATGCAGTTTAATGAAAACAAATCATTATGCATTATTGCATTGCAAATTTTTGTGCAATTACGCATCGTAAATAGGATACATCATATTCATATTGTTTCAAAATCGCTTTCACTGTAAATACTCTTGAACCCGGACAATATCTCAAGCCTATGTCTCCTCGTGATATCTTATATTTGCATCAATTATGTTTTATTTCTTCTTACTTTGTTATATTCATCATATGTTCACTATTAGTTCTTACTAAACATTTTTTCTTGCACAAAATTGTTTCAAAATGTCTAGCACTTGAATTTTTGTCATGGAACAATATGTCATAACCTTCTTCACATAAATTTTAATTAAAATGCAAATAGATTTTAATTCTTGTCTTTAACCAAAGCCCTGCAAGAATTTTTAGCCAATTTGATAACTAATGTATTCAAAATATGTCCCCCCATATTCCTCATTCTTCCACTATCATAGAAGTTGAAGTTGTTTTTGTCATGATTTCCAAATAAACATTTGGGATATTTATACCATGCATCTATATCAATGCATCTATGTTCAAATCATGTTGATAAGATAATACATCTTCAACGTTTTTTCCATATAAGCTATTTGTGAAATTTTCTATTATTCCTTCTCGTAATTCTATTAACATGTATATAAAATGCAATAGAATTTACATAACATGAAATAGACAATCTCCTACAACATACAATTTTTTTTTTAAATGAAATATATTATGAAGGCTTAGAATTTCATTTGTATGCTAATTTTATTTACATGAAACAAATACTTCTTCATTGATGCCTTAGCAATCACGCTTCAAATATGTTCTAAATTTACTACGAGTTATTTCTCCACAATAAGAAAAACATAAAGAACATTTAGGGAAATGAACAACATGATATATATATACATGATAAAGCCATAAAATAACATAGAATATACACATTAATAGCATATGCATATATCCACGTCGATGATGAAAATTTAATTGGAAAGCAATGGTAAAAATCGTCTGTAACAACTAGATCTGGAAGTTAATTGTAACAAAATAAGTCACAAATCCAATCAACCCCACTTGTTGTTACATATATTGTGGAAATTATCTAAGGACTCACATTTATAACAAAGGAAACATAACAGAACTGATTAAGACATCGTAGAATATATCTGTATCTTTGAAAACAACTTATTTGTATATTTCTTTTGCTAAAAACCAAAGTGCGCAACACTTAGCACAACATTTCTTACTACTCATTTTGAAAACTATAAAAATGACAATCTAGCAGAGCACATATCAAAGCGTTTGGAGAAAACCATTCATAACAAGCCCCCTCGAGAACTAATCAAGTATACGTTGGAAACACGCATGCCAAAAAATGCATGATGAACACCTTTCCAATGCAACTATGAACATGTTACCTTTTGAAATTCTACACTAATTTGTATTTATGTTCATACATAAATATAGTTTGATGTTATAGAAATACAACATGTAGTTATTGATATATTGTGTAGAGTGCGAAGTTGCGAAGAAAGAAAGCTTCATAAAACTTAGATTTCCTTGAGCATTTGTGAATTGAACACTTATTGTCCAATATTAAACGAAATTTGTTTTACATCCCTATGAGGAAGAGGCGTTCTGCAAGAGAACGAGTGTATGGAATAAAAAACACAATCTTTCACCCACAATGTTCTGCACTTCCACACGCATTCTCCCTTTGCACAATTCTTCCCCACACTTCCCTTTTGCATAATATTGTAGTCCAAAATTGTGTTTTTCCAAGTTTTTAAATGTTCAGAGACATCACACATAGTTTTGAAAACCACACAATATTGAATCATCGACAAAGAAGAACTACCATAACTCCTTTGCATCTTGATATAAAATAAAATGAGCCCATCCTTATTTTGCACCCAATATACCCCCCAACAAAGGGAAATGAGAGTAGAGCCAAATTTTATTATTTCCACTATTGAAGATTTGTAGTTCCTTTTAATATAAAGTTTGTAACATGTTATATGTTTTAATATTTTAAAGTTATGCGACATGTAGATATATATAACAAGCTTTCATTGTCCTTTTTCCACACCTCTACAAAGAGAGCCATTGAACATATTTTTGAGAACATAACATCAAACCACCCACAGAGCAATTTCACCAAATATCTTTTGCATCCCAATATAAAATTAAATGAGCCCATGTTGACATAGTAGTGCAAAAAGTTGATATAAAGTTTGAAAGATGTTATATGTTCAAATTTTTTAAAGTTATCTAGAGTGTGGTAGTGTGGAAGAATCTTTCAATGTGCTTCTTTCGTACCTGTGCACAATCGCACCTCCACACTCAGAGTCACCCATGAATAAATTTATAAGTATCATTTATTGCTCACCCTTATTTCAAAATACATTTTTCGGGGTCACCGGGGGGGATTAAGGGAAGCTACAAACATGGCAGATAAAATATTTTGTTGTCTGTTTCTTCCTCACATGCGTTCACCCACCCTTATTTTGCACCCAATATTTACATAACCCAAAATTTTGAACTTATTTTTATTATAAATCTCAAAATATGTTATATGTTTTAATGGTTTAAATTTATGTAGAGTACACAGATGAAAAAAAAACTTTCATTATGTTTCTTCCACACTTAGATAAACAAACATAGTGTTGAGAACTGAACATTGAACCAAACCAAAAATTACATGCCCCAAAAGTCTTCAATAAGCCTTATAAACCGTGAGTGGGAGAAATGAGATTAGAGCCAACTTTTATTATTTTAGTAATTGGAAATTTGTAGTTCTTTTTACTAGTGTCCATTCTTTTAGTGAGTTCTCTAACTCTCACACTAAGACTATTATGTGTAGAAATTATATAACTGATATGTTATATGTCTAATATTCTCCCGATCATAAAATATTTGACTTCATTCACAATATAAAATCTATTCCACCATTGATCATGACATGCGGAAATTAACACAATTGCAATGCACACATGAAACCATAAAAATTCACACACATTAAAACAGTGATTTTACGGGAAAGCCTAAAGCTAAAAACCCCAACTATATGTATATAATATATGTAATAGAGATCATGTAACAATCCTCATACAAAGCTGAACATGTCAAGCTCTCAATACAATACAATCGCTACACACTATTCAGGTTCGATCTAGCAAATCCATGCACTGATCTCGGCCACCTGCTAGCCTGCCTCTACTGCGCAATCCTTGCTGAAGAATGGCTCTGAATGAACTCGAATCCACATGGCTTGCACTGTGCAATCCTCATTGGAATCTCCACTGAGTGTTGGATGCAATCCATGCATCACTATAGTCACAACTAATAGTCACACTTGCTCTTTCACCTACCTCTCCATTGGTCTCCACTGAAACTGTCCATGCACTGTAGTTAATTGATGTATTCTTCAGTTGATTAATGAGTTATTATTTAGTGAATTAATTAACTAATTAATTCACACCACTCTCACTAGTGTATCAATCAGTTAGACTAGATACAACTAGCTCAAGTGAGTCTAACTGAGTTAAACTAAATACAACTCCACCAACTACTTCTCCAACTCCACCAAACTCTGTCACATGAGTTCTAACTGAAGTCCTCCATGAAATAGCTCCAGTAAACCCTCAGGAATAGCGTAATTCCTTCTGTCAGCTGCTGTGCCACATCTGTGCACTTAACTGAAGTGCTCCAAGAGAATAAGATAATGTTTAGAGTTCAAATATTATTAAGAGCTAATAATATTCGACATATCTATTTTTAGACTGGCAATCTAAAAATAGATTCTGCCCAATATGTCTAAAAATAGAAGTCCATCTATTTTTCCAACTTGACCAACCATCCACAAATAGCATCCTGCAACTCATAGAATATGATCGACATGTCTAAAAATAGAGATAGTCTAAAAATAGACTTTGAGCCAAAAATAGCTTGTGGGCCCACTTAGTGAAGGCGACTCTTTTCACTAAGCTCATCATGTTTTTGAATCTCAAGACTCCCTCTAAACAAGATAGGGATTATCTGCCACCCCAATCCTATCTCTATGGTATTCGAATTTTTCTCCTAGTGAGCGCCTTCATCAGAATATCAGCATCCTGATCCTCCGTAGGAATGTAAGATAGGAACATGGTCTTCCGCTGCACACAATCTCTGATATGATGGTACCAGATGTAAATATGTTTAGATATATCATGAAATACTAGATTAAGTGATATTTTAATGCAACTCTGATTATCACAATATATCACAGTAGGATATAAGTGTGAACCGAACAACTCGACCAGGATCTTCCTCATCCATATAGCCTCACATGCAGCCAAACTTGCTGCCATGTACTCGGCCTCCATTGAACTGAGTGCCATGGATCTATGTTTCCTGCTGTACCAAGAAACTACTGTAGACTCGATACTGAAAATCCCTCTAGATGTGCTCTTTCTATCCGTTGGGCTCCCTGCCCAATCTGCATCCGTGAAGCCATGCAGCTTCACCTCATCTGACTGTATGTACCATAGTCCATATCCTGATGTGCCTCTGAGATACCTCAGAACATGCTTGCCTGCCTTCCAAAAGAGCTTTTTATGCTTAACCATAGCTTGCGAAAGCTGTTTCACAGCATAGCATATGTTTGGTCGTGTATTGACCAAATACATGAGCGAACCAACCAACTGTCAATAAACAGTGGAATCCACTACCTCTGCCGATGTAGCATCCTCTTTCCTCCAACCACCAGGAAGAGGAGTGTCGATAGGCTTGCAGCCTTACATGTTGAACTTCTCCAGTATCTCCTGGGCATACTTGCCTTGAGACACAAACAGTCCACCCTTCCACTACCAAATTTCCAATCCCAGGAAATAATGAAGGAGGCCCAAGTTCTTCATCTCAAAATCCTTTGCAAGATCAGCCTTGCATGAGAGTATCAATTATTCATCACCGGTCAATATAAAATCATCTACATAAAGTACAATGATCAACAACTTACCCTCAACCACAATCTGGTACAGGTTGGGATCCGCCTCACTCTTGGTAAAACCAAGTCTGGTGAAATAATTGTCTATCCGTGTGTACCAAGCATGAGGTGCTTGTTTCAGCCCATACAGCGCTCTTTTGAGCCTACACACATGCGACTCGCTACTGAAGATTTTGAAACCTTCAGGCTGCTCTATGTACACCTCCTCCTCAATGACACCGTTGAGGAACGCAGTCTTCACATCCATCTGATGAATGTGCCAACCCATCTGCACTGAGAGAGCAAGGATGCTCCATATGGAGGAATACCTTGCGATAGGTGCAAAGGTTTCTTCATAGTCGATCCCCTCAATCTGTGAGAAGCCCCAGGCAAAAAATTTTTCCTTGTACTTCTCGACGCTCCTGTCAGCAGCTTGCTTCAATTTGTAAATCCATCTCGAACCTACCACTGATTTCCCTTCCGGCCTTGGGACAATCTCCCATGCACTATTTCTGACAATCGAATCATACTCTTCCACTATGGCATCTACCCATGCAGGGTCATCCACAACTTCCTCAAAAGTGGATGGCTGCGTCATTATACACTTGCTCATCAGAGCCATGTATCCAATATATCGGTTAGGTGACTATCTCTGTCTGCACTATGATGTAGGTGCTCCTACATTTTGCGTTGCATCAAGATTCAGTCGCTCAACTTCTGTAGTGCGCTTCCGGCCTCTGATGTTTGGTGCTGCATGAGTGGTTTCTTCCACTCCATGAACCTCCTCTTGTGGCTGATCCACATCTTGAGGCTCATCCTTAGGAACTAATAGCTCCTCATTTGCATGCAAGTGTAGCTCCCTCTCAAGCGAACACCTCATGGCTTTCTCCTCATGAAATTTGATATCCCGTCGCACAACAGTCTTCCGACTGTCTGGAAAATACACACGATAGTTGTGGGGTGTATCTATGTACCCCACAAATATTCCAACCTCTGCGGTCGGCTCCAACTTGTTCCGGGCATCCTTCGTCACATGAATGTAAACAAGTGAGCCAAAAATCTTCAAATGAGAAATATCAGGCTTCTTACCAGAAAACGCCTCTTCGGGTGTACTCATGCCAAGTACTCTATGAGGACAATGACTTTGCACATAAACCGCAGTGTTTCATGCTTCTTCCCACAAGTGTATGGGTAGGCCTTGATCATGTAACATCGCCCATGCAGCACCCACGATTGTTCTATTCTTTTGCTCCGCAACCCCATTCTTCTGTGTGTTATGAGGCGCTATGAGCTCTCTTCGAATTCATTCTGTGTTGCAAAAGTCTTTGAATTCTCCATAGATGAATTCACCACCATTATTGCTCCTTAGAGCCTTCACCTGCTTCCCTGACTCTTTCTCCACTAGTGCCTTGAACTCACAGAGCTTTGAGTATGTTTTTCTCTTCTTCTGCATGAAGAAGATCCAGCACTTACGAGAAAATTCATCAACAAAAATCACATAATACCTGTGCTTTGCTGTCGAAGCTACTGAGAAAGGTCCACACACGTCTGTGTGAATTCTCTCAAGGATCATCATGGTGCGACTATCCTTCTCATGAAAGGTGGCTTTCATAATTTTTCCCAAAGTACATCCCTTGCACTGATCTGAATACGCAAGTGTACCCTTGGGAAGCTCGGTAGAAATCTGCTGCAAAATTTTCAAAGCGCCGGTGAATATGGCCCAATCTCCTGTGCCACAATTCGCCCTCATCCCAGCTCACCACTCCTTCTGCTTTGCCTGCCATTGCTACGCAGCCATCTACCTCCAATTGATAAAGGTTCTTAACTTGAACCCCTATCCTCTTGGTTTCACTAATTGCCTTACTGTGCAGGAAGGCCTTTCCCTCGCTAAAAACAACATCATATCCCTTGTCTTCCAACATAGCCACCGAGATCAGATTCTTCTTTAATCTTAGAACATGCATGACATCCTTCAATATGAAAGGTTTACCAGACTCCCTCTCAAAGGAAATGGTCCTAATACCAATCGCACTGTATCTACCATCATCGCCCATCTCGATGTGCACTCCAAGATCCTTCTCATCCAGATCACTGAACAAATCTTTGTCTCCGGTCATATGGAAAGACGCACCACTGTCAAGAAACCACATTGATCCCATCACACTTGAAACCAAGCATGCGATCAGTGAAAAATCTAGCTCAAACTGTGAGGCTAAGGCCTCTCGAGCTGCAGATCCAGCAACTTGCTTATTTTTCTTCTTCTGTGGACAATTAGTGGCGTAATGTCCGTGTTGGTGACAGTGAAAGCACTTCACCTTCGACATGTCCTGCTTTTTTCCTTTCACACCGGATTGAGAAGGATTTTTCTTTCCCTTCCCTTTCCTTGCTTTGGTAGCCAAATCACAATTTTCTTCATCTTCATTCTTTGATGAAGATCCATCCCTGGTACTCCACCTTATCTCCTCCTACAAAAGATCTGACTAAAGTCACTCCCATCCTGGCAGTTTCTCCCGACCATTGACAGAGTCCTCATAGGAATGCCAACTCTTCGGAAGCCCAAGGAGAGCCAAGCTCACCAAGTCCTATTCATCTACAGTAACCCCCACACTTCCCATCTCATCCCTACATTGGAAAAACTTCGTGAGGTACTTGGGTATACTTTCGCCCTTCTCCATTTTTATTTTCCTGAGCTTGTCTTTAAGCACCAACTTCCTCTGGTCGCTTTTGCTTTGGAACAAGTCTTTCAAAGCTTTCCACATCAAGAATGGAGAAGCTTTACCATGAAGGCTAGACACTATGTGATCCTTCACACCTTCCAACAGAATCCTTCAACATTTTGCTATCTTGTTTTGCCATGCATCAAGTGCGGCTGCATCGCTAGAAACAGGTTTTGGAATTTCTGCATCTATGAACTCCTTCAACCCATTATCCTCCAGCACTGCCTCCATCCTATCCTTCCATAAAATATAATTCGAGCTACCCTCAAGGGCATACTCGAATTGCAATCCGTTGAAAGACATCTCAACTTCGACACCAAGAAAACACTGTAGCAAATTTCGAATTCCACCAACATAAAACTCAACCGCTTTAATAATTGCAATCTGCTCCAATGATCAACCCTTTGATAATGTTAAACACGCGCATGGTGTGAGAGAAAGATAAACACACACAACAAGAAACTCAACACACAATGAAGGATAAGCGTGCAGCTCTCTTATTTTTCCATTATACATAATGTACATTTATAGTACAATGGTGTGACTCTTGGTTTCACATTCCAAGGTCACTTGGACTCCATTGTGACTTTTCGCATTCCACACCTACCCATGGAGGATTAGGTGTTCCAACATTCCCCTCCTTAATCCGAAGGGGTATGTGTGAGTCCAAGAAGAGATTTGTAATACAAATTTGCAAAGTATACATGGGAGCACTTGGGCTGAATCAACTCTCTAAAATGTTGGAAAAAAGAGGTGGTTTAAGGATGACCACCAACACTAAAATGCAATACTTGTTGCAGTTCCCAGAACTCTTCCAAAACTGGCAAGAAGCTGAAAGCTTTTTCTAGAGGAATTGTCCCTCATAAAAAAGGGAGACCTTCAACCTAAAATAAGGGAGGTCTACAACTTGTGATGGTTTAAGGATGACCAACAACACTGGAATGCTTGAAGCATTTCCTAGAACTCAACCAAAGATCATGGTTTAAGGCTGTCCACCAACCAAAGGCATGCTCATGGGCATCCGTGTCTCTGGCTACAACTCTAAATCTGGAATGATGAATTGTGGCTCAGGCTCGCTTGAACTGCTATGTCTCTAGGTACAACTCTGAATATGGAATGAGATATTATGGCTCAGACTTGCCTGATTTGACGTCAAAGCTTGTAGATGACCACCATTTTCTCCCTGTCAGGGACAAGGTGAGATGATGGTGAAAAATCAACTGCAAGTTTTCTCAATATCTGAGAACAAGTTATGACATGTGACTTAAACATCTTCTTGGCTACTGATGCCCATTGCCAAGAAGCGATTCATCCAAGATGAATATTTGTTCTTGCAGGAGGCTTGTTTCTGAAGCATCTGTTTGAAGAATGGGTGTGCCGACCACATTGCTTGCATGCATGAAGATCAAAAAAGTGATCTTTCATATGGCCAACTCGATCAAAGTGTTGGAATTTTCCAATCTGTTGTTGTTGTGGAAGTGGAGCAGGATCTGAAACAACTGCAGGTGAACTGTCATACAGGAATTCGGCACTCTGAAATTTAATGGGCTTGGTGTAGTCTGGAATATGAAAGGACACATCCTTGTCATATCCAAGACCAGTTCGGTGCTTGTGGTAGACAAGCTCTTCCCAAGGTCTGATGATGGGCTTGAAAAGTGCAGGCTGAGCTGCTGCATCTGCATGTAAATCTGCTCTTGTACAAGGAACTGAATGAGGATCAACTGCAACTTTATCTTCTTTCTTCTGACGAGAGTCCTTCACAATATTCTGAACAGAAATAGGTTCATAATGGTGACTCTTTTGCTGAAGTTCATCTTGTTGAAGCTGAGATTCCAACTGCACAAACTCAATCTTTTTTTGTGCATCTTGCAAACAACTTTGAATGTTACAAAGAGAATTCTTGCTTATTTTTACCATATCATGAACATTTGAATGAATGAGGTTATTCAACAACTCTAATGACTCATTTATTTTAGCCATTTTCAACAACTTAGGCTCAAAAGAAATGAAGGGTGTCAGCTTCAACCGATAATGCACTCGTTTACAATGTGATTCAAATTTCTTTCAAGAATTACAAATGACTTCAAAGAACTTCCAACTATGGAATTATCAAAGTAAAAAACTTGCTCCTCAAATTATGGATGACCTCAAGGTATAGACTTGGATGTCTAATTGGCAAGAAACAATGACTTACATCAACAATTTTTCCAACAACTCAAATTTACACTTGAAGTCTTGATTGCAACTATGAATGAAGATGCAAATTCGACTCACTATACAATGTAAGTTCAATACAACATCTCTGCAAAATATTTGTATGAATGTGTAGCAAAAACACTTGTGCAAGAAGCCTTTGAGGTAGCTGATTTTTCTTCTTCAAAAAGTTGTTTGACACCAGAAAAAACTCAACTCAACAAAAGGAGAAGGTTCAAACACTTTAATGTTTGACCTTTCTGTACTGCTTCACAATATATATCAAGAGAAACTCCAAAAATTCAGAAACTTTGTGTGCCCAAACTATGAATGCCACTGCTATTTTGAAAATGAGGACCAATTTGTCTTCAAATTGTCAATCTCTTTCAGAAAATTTCCCTTCTATATATGTCAGAAATCATAATGCAAATTTTCTCCTCTATGTGTAAAGCCCATTTCCTCATATGCCATTTCCTCTTTCTTCATTTGCTGCTGTTCATTTCCTCTTCCTCTCTCTCTGGTTTTTTTTTTTTTTAAATTTATTTATTTATTTATTAATTATATAAAAAAATTACTTTAAAATGGGGAGGGAAATTAATAATTTAAAAAGGAGGGATTTAAAAATGCATAAGGGAAAAAGGCAGAATAGGGAGGGGAATTAAATAGAAAATTTTAAATATTAAAAAAACTGGGTAAGAAAAGGGAATTTTATTAAAAAAGGAATTAATTAAAAAAATGAAAGGGAATGGAGGGGGGTTAATTAAAATTGTGGGAGGGGAATTAAAAAAAAAAAAAAATTGTTTTTAGAAGGCAGGAACAAAACCTGCATGGAGGGAGGGAGGCCGAAAGGCATAAAGTGAGAGGGGGAGAAGGGTTGGGGGCTTAGTGTAGGCCACAGGTAGATTGGGGAGGGGAGTGATGCAAGCGGGGTGAGCACAGGGTTGAGAGGGGGTCGGGGTAGATAGGTGCGAGTGGAAGGGGTTTGCAAAGAGGGGAGCTCGAGGGAGGGCTGTGAGGCCAAGTGGATGGGGCGGTGATGCAGGGGGCCACAATGCTACGTAGAGCGAGGGGGGGGGGTAGCCGGGTAGGGGGAAGGATTGTGGTGGGTTGAGCATTGTGTGAGGAGGAAGGGGGGCCGTGTGGGAAGGTGGAAGAAGGGGGGCCGAAAGAAAATATTTTTTAATTTCTTTTTTAATTTTTTTTTATTTTTTTTTATTTTTATTTTTAATAAAAAAATACAACAGAGAGTAGGAAATCTGAGATTTTAAAATAGCAACATAGGACAGTCCAGAAATGCAATAAACTCAGAATTTGAAGGTAATTGCAGAAATTTTTCAATGAAAAAATCGAGAATTTTTTCTTTCATAAACTCACTTTGAACAATTTTCCAGCAGCTCTTCAATGCAGAAATTGTAGAATAATGTGCAGTGAGAAAACCTGCAGAATGCACAGTGCTGCTCTTCTTCAAAACCAATGCTGCTCTTCTTCAAAACACCTTTCTGAATGCTGGCAATTTCTGAATGCTGCTCTTCTCAAAATAAATTCCTGAATGCAGAAAAATGTCTACTGCAGAAATTCTCTAAATGCTGCAAAAATGCCAAGAATTTTTGCAGATATGCACAGAACATAAACACAAATGGCTCACTCAAGGTTGAGCTGGTTATGAACTTATCAGCTCTAATACCATGTTAAACAAACACATGGTGTGAGAGAAAGATAAACACACACAACAAGAAACTCAACACACAATGAAGGATAAGCATGCAGCTCTCTTATTTTTCCATTATACATGATGTACATTTATAGTACAATGGTGTGACTCTTGGTTTCACATTCCAAGGTCACTTGGACTCCATTGTGACTTTTCACATTCCACACCTGCCCATGGAGGATTATGTGTTCCAACAGATACCATGTAGAAATTATATAACTGATATGTTATATGTCTAAGATTCTCCTGATCATACACTATTTGACTTCATGCACAATACAGAATCTATTCCACCATTGATCATCACATGCGGAAATTAACACAATTGCAATGCACACATGAAACCATAAAAATTCGCACACAATAACACAGTGATTTTACGGGAAAGCCTAAAGCTAAAAACCCCAAATATCTGTATATAATATATGTTATAGAGATCATGTAACAATCTTCATACAAATCTGAACATGTCAAGCTCTCAGTACAATAAAATCGCTACACACTAATCAAGTCCAATCTAACAAATCCATGCACCGATCTCTGCCACCTGCTAGCCTGCCTCTACTGCACAATCCTTGCTGAATAATGGCTCTGAATGAACTTGAATCCACCTAGCTTACACTGCGCAATCCTCATTGGCATCTCCACTGAGTGTTGGATGCAATCCATGCATCACTATAGTCACAACTGATAGTCACATTTGCTCTTTCACCTACCTCTGCACTGGTCTCCACTGAAATTTTCCATGCACTGTAGTTAACTAATGTATTCTTTAGTTGATTAATGAGTTAATTTTTAGTGAATTAATTATTAATTAATTCACACCACTCTCACTAGTGTATCAATTAGTTAGACTAGATACAACTAGCTCAACTGAGTCTAACTGAGTTAAACTGAATACAACTCCACCAAACTCTGTCACATGAGTTCTAACTAAAGTCCTCCATGCAATAGCTCCAGTAAACCCTCGGGAATAGCGTAATTCCTTCTGTCAGCTCCTGTGCCACATCTGTGCACTTAACTGAAGTGCTCCAAGAGAATAAGATAATGTTTAGAGTCCAAATATTATTAAGAGCTAATAATATTCGACATATCTATTTTTAGACTGGAAATCTAAAAATAGATTCCGCCTAATATGTCTAAAAATAGAAGTCCATCTATTTTTCCAACTTGACCAACCATCCACAAATAGCATCCTGCAACTCATACAATATGATCGACATGTCTAAAAATAGACATAGTCTATAAATAGACTTTGCGCCAAAAATAGCCTGCGGGCCCACTTAGTGAAGGCGACTCTTTTCACTAAGCTCATCATCTTGTTGAATCTCAAAATTATGCTACTACTTTTCCCAATGGTTAGAAAACTAATGCGATTTTAGGCCCCTTACGTAGGCAAAGGGGGGTGAGGGAAGACATTGATAAAATATATATATAAGTTGATACATTTCGCAAAGTGCAGAGGTGTTGAAAAGGAAATGAGGGAGTGTACGGGGGGGAACACATATTCCTTTGCATGTTCAAACTCTAGACAATGTATCAATGTTTCCTCGGTAGCAATAATTAATTTTAGTCAATATTGTTTCA
The DNA here is from genome assembly GCA_034641835.2 of Pinus albicaulis. Classification (NCBI taxonomy): domain Eukaryota; kingdom Viridiplantae; phylum Streptophyta; class Pinopsida; order Pinales; family Pinaceae; genus Pinus; species Pinus albicaulis. The sequence continues at coordinate 1,226,509,007 of CM076584.1, read as the reverse complement.
TGAACTTGAAACGAAGTTGATAATAACCATTTAGAACTAACGATCAAATACACCCATTTGTCTGAATGCAAAAATATATTTATAGCAATTAAGAATTCTTAGCATCATCCTCACCTTTTATGACATGAAATCCTTTGTTATATGGTGGATGTAGGGAAAATATTGTCGAAGGAAAATGGTAAAAAAATGTGACCTAACAAGATTGTAGACTGAGGAAACTGAACAAATGATCGTGTATGCCTAAATTATGTTCATATGGCTATTAATATTTATGTGCATGTTGACATTGATGACTTTATAGCTTGAAATTGATGTTTTGAAAATAATTAATATGTGAAGTTAAAAAATAATGAGTCTATCTTTTGGCGCTCATGTGATTCCAACCATTGCACGAAGTGGGAATATTGTTGAAACGTTGAGACACTATAGCAATAGATGGGCGGCCAACATTGCAAATTTCAAGATCTAGAAATATATGGGTGACCAACATAACAATTTTCTGACATGGAAATGAAATTATAAGGAAATAAATTACCCGTTAGTATTGATCAAGGGAATGAGCGTCATCAAATCTAAAATTAAAATTAAATATATATAGGCAATCCAAACTTTTCATGCCCAAAACTGTTGTAGTTCTTTTTTCTATAAAGTTACAAAGATGTTATATGTTTTAATCATTGAAATTCATGTAGAGTGTGGAGGTGTAGAAGAAGCTTTCATTATTCCTTCGCAATAAGAGACACCTAGAAATAAATTTTGCTAGAGCTCATTTGCATCTCAATATTAAATAAAGCATGTCCAATTTGACATAGTAGTGTGCACAATTGATCGCCTACCCTTATTTCAGAGGTACGAACTTAATTAAAAAATTGAAGTCACACTTAGTATACAGTTAATTTCCCATCCTTAAAATTTTCATGTCCCAATCTTCAATAAGACAAAACATATAATTATTAATTGATTAATATGTAATGTTGTATAGATGGAGGTATGAGGAAACTTATACAGATATACAAAACATTATGAAACAATGTTTTTGTTCCCTACTCCACACAAATATTTTTCTGCACAAAAAATACACTTCACTCAATATTGAATAATAAGTATTTAATTCAAAAATGTATGCATAGATGTTGAAAATTGCAAATGAAAGCACCGTCGTTCCTCTCTTATGAAACATTGATTTCATGTTCGTGTAGGGGCTTATCATCATCCTTTAGGGACTATGTATCCCTCATATGTAAAGTCTTCGATAGCCTTACGAAACTCTCATTTATAAGTAGGATACAATATCAGTGTCTCCTGAAAAGTTTCCCATAAGTACTTCAACCCTTGAAAGTCTTCCCACTCCAAATCCTGCCTCTCCTTTGAACCTACTATTTACAATTGCTTTGCATATATAAAAAAAAATGGGGAAGTGATTAAAGTAAAGAAATTGCATGTTTTCACATATTCTCATACAGTCCCTGTGTAGGTGCATAGGTGCTTCTTTACACTACCTTACCTACACACATACTCTCCTATGCATCCTTCATTTTACATAGATTCATGCCTCCATGTACTTGTTGTCTCACACATCGAAATTTGTAAAAGTTTAAGATGAAAAGAAAGTTTAAAATGAAATAAGGAGAAAATTCTCTAGCAGTACTTGTGATAGTGTCAGTGTCAATATCACTATCAAAGCACTCACTGGTGACAAGTGTTAGCCCCCGTCCGACTCGCTTACGTAAAGGACCTGTTCAGAGCACTGTGTAAATGTCAGTGTCAAAGCACTCACAGATGGAATGAAGACTCACAAAATTATCATTTTTTAAATTTTAAAATGATTTGTGAGGCACTAACAGATACTGAAAATAAATTTCCCTCTACCAAGGGAACTATTACCCATCAGAGTTTTCTTACCCAATAAAAAATTAGAAATAATATTTCTAGAAATTAGAAAATTATTTTTGAATTTATAATAACATATAAATATCCATCATTTTTGTGACATTTTGGTTAAAATTACAAAATCTATCAAGAGTCAACAGAATTTGACCGCAAGGTGAGTGCTATAGTCCTTGGTGAGGTAGGGACTAAAAACCTAAAACAATAGGCTACATGTAATGAGTGGAGAGCATGTACATATATGGAATATTATCTATTAGAAACATATATATGTGAAAAGGAGATCAAAATATGATATGTTAAAAAGAGGATTAGATTATGAAATATTATTTTCTTGGTAAAATATTTGAACTCGTATTGTAATATGAAGACTCATACAAATTTAGGTTATTATCATTAATTGCATTATGCATGTATAATTAACATGAATAATTTAGGTAATAAAATTTTCATTGATATACTAGAAGATGGGTTAAGTGAATTGATTTAAGCTTGTGACAACATTGTGTTTTTAACATTGATTGTATTTAACCAATATTTATTTATAATATATAATTATAATAAAACTTTATGATCATTCTAAGGTGACTTATAGCATGTTTATTCAACCTCCACCATTGCAATAACCTACAAGTGAATGTGATTTTTTTTTTTTAGCAATGGAAAAGAAATCAAAATTCGTTTACAATATGTAATTATAACAACAATGGATGAAAATCCTAAAGAGAATTATATCAAGTTTGTAGATCCTACACCATTGCACCAACTTAAGAATGAATGCAAATCATTTTTGGAGGAATAGAATAAGTATTTCCCAGTCCTTTTGGAGCTTATGTCCCAAGCCCACAAAAATGTAAAGTAAATGTGAATACACGATCACATGTTCAAATACCAAATTTCTTACTTATGACCATGTACTAGGGGTAGAAAAATAAACATTATTGCACCAAATTAAAAATGAATGAAAATCATTTTTGGAGGAATAAAATAAGTATTTCCAAGTCCTCCGGGAGCTTACATCACAAGCCCATGAAAATGTAAAGTAAATGTGAATACATGATCACATATTCAAATACCAAATTTCTTACTTATGACCATGTACTAAGGGTAGCGAAATAAACATTATTGCACCAACTTAAGAATGAATGTAAATAATTTTTGGAGGAATAAAATAAGTATTGCCAAGTCATCTGGGAGCTTAATTCCCAAGCCCATGAAAATGTAAAGTAAATGTGAATATGTTGTGAAACCATCTCCAAAAATAGAAGAAAAGAGATATCAACGCTTTAGAAATAAGCCACTTCGAGGGGGCAACCTCCAATACATTACATGAATGAAAAATTCTTGGATGATACAAATGACCAAAACCTCCTTCTATATATAGGAGTCCATGGGGCCACAATATAATCCTAGTGGGGCCACAATGTAATCCTAGCCGAACTAACAATAATAATGTAAGGGCACAATAATAAAAATATGGGGGTTACAGGGGTACAAAAATAACAAAAAGGGGGGCTACACTAACATAATAAGGGACTACACTATTAATATAGGGAATTAACATGCCCCTCTCCTTCAAACAAGTGTTGTCTTCAATGCTTGATTATTTCTTGATGCTTCTGTATAAAATTCTCATCCTCCCATGTGGAATCTTCTACAGGAAAGTTCTTACACTTGCTGAGATACTCTGAAATTGATCGTAGTTGTTGAGTTCTTATTTCTGTGACTGCTTCAGAAATTCTTTCGATGTGATGTTGATCTTCCAGTTGTTTGATTAGATTCTGCACCAAAGTTAGGTTATCCTTTGAGAGTTCGAGAACTTGTTGTTGATGCTCGATGTTATCTTCCACTAATTTATCATGCATATTATCTATTATTTGATCCTTCAAACCATCCAACTTAGCCTTCATTTCTGATTTTAAACCATCTATGTCATCTTCGGTTGCTCTTCGTAAGATAGAAATTTGTTGCACTTGGTACCGTAATTTTGATATCTCATACTGCAATTCTTCCTCTTCATGTGTCATAGTATAGCTTTTTGAGGGCTTAATGGGTATGGAATTATTTTTTGGAGGCATTATAGAACCCAATACTGATAAAATTTCTAAAATATGCCCTTGGAATCACTTCAAACTGCTTTTTCAAACAAACGTTATGCAATTTTAAAAACCAAATACACACCTTTTTCTTGATTTTGAGGAGCTCGATATGGAAACTGAATTACCTTTGTGATTTCAAATATTCAATATGTAAAATTTGGTACTGAGGTAGCCCTCTAAATTCTCTTTAGAATGCCACAAGTCTGACCTAATTTGCATTCTTTAAGACAAAGTTGTGCCCAATCTCCTACGATGACCTAATTATGGACTGGTTCAGTAGAGAGAACTTGTACGACTTGCCACGTGTCACTGTTTCCTCCTTAGGCTATTAACATTATCTACAGGAAACTACATTCTGTTTACTTGCGGCCACTTTTTACGGAATTTTAATCCGATGCTCAGAGAGAGAATTATGAAGATTTTCCAACGATCACCTCTTTGAGATGAAATTCGGGAGCCTGCAAAAGACCTAACTTCCACAGACCATATCTCAAAAAATATTTTGAACCAAGCTTTGAAATTTTGCGACGATGTTCCTTAGGATTTTGACTTCGCTCTATAAAAATTTTAGCTTCTGAAACTTTGTAGAAACAAAGTTATAGCGCAAATTCTGCGATGACCTGTTTAGGTTAAATTTAGGAGCCTGCAAAAGACCCTAACTTCCACAGATCATATCTCCGAAAATATTGTGAACCAAGCTCTTAAATTTTGCGACGATTTGCCTCAGGATTTCGGATTCGTGCTCTAAAAATTTCAGCTTCTAAACCTTCGTAGAAAAAATGTTATAGCGAAAATACCACGATGACCTGTTTGGAGCAGCAAACCCCTAGAATCCAAAGCTCTGATACCAAATGTTGTGAAACCAGCTCCAAAAATAGAAGAAAAGAGATATCAATGCCTTAGAAATAAGACACTTCTAGGGGGCAACCTCCAATACATTACATGAATGAACAATTCTTGGATGATACAAATGACCAAACCCTCCTTCTATATATAGGAGTCCATGGGGCCACAATATAATCCTAGTGGGGCCACAATGTAATCCTAGCCGACCTAACAATAATAATGTAAGGGCACAATAATAACAATATGGGGGTTACAGGGGTACAACAATAACAATAAGGGGGACTACACTAACATAATAAGGGAATACACTATTAATATAGGGACTTAACAAAATACACGATCACATTTTAAAATACCAAATTTCTTACTTATGACCATGTACTAGAGGTAGTAAAATAAACATTAAATATCAGCCTAGATCCATCTTAATTCCGGATCTATCAAGCATCGAGAGGGATCAAATCTGTCGAGGTACAAACCTCTTTTTTGAGTGCAAAACTTGAGGAAAGGTTTGCATCTTGAGAGATTTGATCCCTCTAGGTGCTTGATAGATCTGGAGTTAAGATGGATCTAGGCTGGTTTCATTCATGTGCGGCCAAGGAAAATCTATCGATAATATGAGCAACATTTGATTAATTTTATCAATAATATGTAAATACATCTAATATTAATATAACCATTTTAAATATGCTAAATATGTCTAAATTTTATCGAGTCATTTTAATTTTAAATTTTCTTAGTTACCTCATTTTGTTGAGATTATATATATTGTAAAATAACTTTAATGATGAAAAATAATGAAATAAAAATTTTGAATGCCAAGTGACAATGTAATAAGATTGAATGATAGAAAATGTGAATAATAAGAATGTAGTCAATTACAAATAGTCTTCATTGTGATCAATCTTAGACTATTAATCCAATGAATTTAAAATTAATGTACCATCATACATCCAATTACATCAAATCATAAATCAACATATATATTGAAATCAATGCTACTAATGCAATAAATCAAATAAGATTAGAAAACAACATCTACACTGAAATCAATGCATATAATGAAGGTAGTCAAACAAGATTAGAAATCAGCATCTACACTCAAATCAATGCATCTAGTGCAAATTGGAAAATAGGATTAAAATCTAGCATTTACACTAAAATCAATGCATCCAGTGCAAGTAATCAAATAGGATTAGAAATCACCATCTACATTGAAATCAATGCATTTAGTTCAATCAATCAAATAGGATTAGAAATCATCAACATTGAAATCAATGCATCTAATGCAAGAAATCAAATATAATTAGAAATCAACATCTACATTGAAATTAATGCATTTAGTGGAAGAAATCAAATAGGATTAGAAATCACCATCTACACTGAAATCAATGCATTTATTGCAAGCAATCAAATAGGATTAGAAATAATTTACATTTAAATCAATGCATCTAATGCAAGTAATAAAATATCATTAGAAATCAAAATATACACTAAAATCAATGCATCTAGTGCAAGTAATCAAATAGGACTATAAATCACCATCTACACTAAAATCAATGCATCTGGTGCAAGATATATTCTTCCCTCTCTCCCCCCTCCATCTATAATATCTCCCTCCATTGCTCTGTCTTTGTCTCTTTATCACACCCCGCAAAACACACATGCTCTCTCAATCCATAACTATCAATCTGTTTGTCCCTCCCTCCTTGTCTCCATCTATCTCTTCTTTCTCTTCACCTTCCATCTATATCTCTATCTCCCTTTGTCTCTATATATCAACCCCAAAACATACACTCTCTTTCTCCAATCTATCTATCTATCAATCCCTCCTCCTCTCCCTCTCCCTTGTGCTATCCTCTCTCCCCCTCTCTCTCTCTCCCCACCTTTCACTCTGTGTCGTTATTTTTACCTCTCTCTCTCACCCTCTCCATCTCCATCTCTCTTTCCCTACCTCTTGTCACTCTCTCTCTTCCTTTCTCTCCCACCTCTCTCTCTCTCTCTCTCTCTCTCTCTCTCTCTCTCTCTATCTTCACCTTCCAACTTTGTTTCTATATGCCTCTCTCTCTCCTTCTCTCCCCCCTTCTCTCCATCTCTCCTTGTTTGTCTCTTTATCTCACCCCCAAACATACACACCCTCTCTCTCTCCACTACTCACTCTTTGTCTTTCTTACTCCCTCCCTCTCTCCACATCCAACTCCATCTCTTTATCCTTCCCTCTCCCCCCCTTCAACTCCATATCTCTATCCCTCCCTCTCTCCTCCTATATCCCTCACTCTATCCTCCTCTCTTTCAAGTCCCCTCTCTTTTCCTTCCTCTCTCTCCCTTTCTCTTCTACCTCTCTATCTCCTCCTCTCTTTCAAGTCCCCTCTCTTTTCCTTCCTCTCTCTCCCTCTCTCTTCTACCTCCCTCTCTCTTCCCCCATCACTCTCTCTCTCTCTCTCTCTTTTCCATTCAATCCCCCACCCTCTCTCTCTCTCTTTGTCCCCTAATCCTCTCTCTTCCCCTAACACTTTATCTCTCTCCAATTATGTTACTATATCTGTCCCCTTCTCCTTCTCTCTCCTTCTCTCCCCCTTGTCTCCATCACTCCTTCTATGTCTCTTTATCTCACCCCTAAACATACATGCTCTCTCTCCATCTCTCCCTTGTCAGTCCCTCTCTCTGCACTTCTCATTCTCTATGTATTTCTTCTTCCCTCCCTCTCTCCCCCTCCAACTCCATCTCTCTATCCCTCCTTCTCTCATCCTTCCCCTCTCTCCCTTTCTCTCTTGCCTCTCTCTCCCTTCCCCCTTCTCTCTCTCTCTCTCTCTCTCTCTCTCTCTCTCTACAATCCTCTATCCTTCTCCCTCCCTCTCTCCCACCTCCATGTTTATGTCTCCCTCTCCCTCTGTTACCCTTCTCTACCTCTCTCACTCCTCTCCCTCTCTCTCTTTTCATTCCACCTCTCCCCTCTCCTTTAGTTTATCTCGATATCTCGCTTGTCACTCCCCCGATTTCTCCACCTTTATCATCTGCCTTTGTTCTTCCCTCCCATATATATCTAGAGTTAATATATATATATCATGATATATTAATATATATTGTAATATAACAATTTTAATATTGTATTAATCCAAAGTTATTAAATTTAATAATATTAATATTATAATATATTAATATGAATATTAGATTTAACAACAGCAATAATAATAATAATAATAATAGGGTTAATAATGTTTATTTTTGCATGGTATTAATCATAATTTGTCTATGGTTTTTAGGCCATAGACTTCATATATAATTAGATGTTGATTTATAATCTTATTTGATATATTTTTATTTATTTACCTTATCTCTTCATACCTCTTTTATATTTATTTATTTACCATACCTCTTTTATAAATATGGTATTTGGCCCATGGTATTTGTCCTATGGTATCAATAATAATTTGTCCCATGGTATTTGGACCTTAGGCTTCACCTAAATAAAACCTCTTTTTTGAGTTTTTGTAAATATAGAGGTTTATGGAGTAAATATAAAAAGAGGTTTTATTTATTTATCATAACTCTAGTTTATTTATATTTTTATTTATTTACCATTTTCTTTTTGAGTGTTCGTAAACCTCTTCATGTTTTAAATTTATATTGTTTAAATTTATTTTTTAATGAATTTTTAATTTTTATTTATATAGTTATATAAGTTATTGTTTTAGCGGTAGATTTCATTTTTTAAATTTGGTTTAGTTTATTTATTTGGCTTCCGACATACCTCTCGAGGCAATCAACATTCTACTCTTACATAAATATTTATAGCAAGATAAACATTAAATATCAACACTGCATTATTATGTAAATAATTATAAAACTTAGATGTTTCCGGGTTGCCACTAGTACATACACACACACACACAAAAACCTTGAAACTTGAATTTCATTTGGAGAAAAAAATTTAAATTATGTTTTTATGGTTGAAATAGATTTAGCACCATTAAAAACCCTTTAATTACTAAAAATCTTGAAACTTAACAAATATAACCAAATTTACAAAAAATTTCACCATAATTTTTCACAATAATGCCATAATTTCAATAATTTTCCCAGAAATTTTCAAACAGCAAAAAAAAATTCTGAAATTAAACTATTAAAGTATTTAGCATACTAAAGAACAAAGCCAGACATTCCCAAACCGGTCACACATTACTATTTCTCCGTCTCTCCAAACAATCACACATTCCATATGGTCCTACTATTTATGATGAGGATTCCATAAATAGTCAATCACGGATTCCATATGGTCCTACTATTTATGATGAGGTTATTATTGTTCGAGTGGTGAGGATTCCATTTATTCTTAATGCATATGTCGACGTTTTTGGGGATTCCATTTAATCTCACTGTTTATGGCGAGGTTGTTGAGGATTCCATTTAATGGAAAGTTCCAAAGCCTTCCCCGACAGCTCTCGCCGGGTTATCTCATCCAGGAGCACCAGTATTGCACGCGGAATCTCTTTGATAATAGACATCTCTTTGATCTTGGCTTCCTCTGTTTTATAATCTTAGTTGTCAATGACCCTGGAACGTGCCCCAGCTCCAGTCACAGCTCCGGCCGAAAAAGATAAGTTTCGACACCGTTCCAAAGCTCCAGGGAGCGCAGGAACTTCTGGAACGGGTTTCCCACCTTTCGGGAGCCGTTTCCGTGCAACAGAGGCTTAACTCTTACTAAGCCCAATTAACATGAAAATACGATGCATATTATTTAACAGAGGAAGCCAAGATCAAAGAGATTAGTAATCTCTTTGATCTTGGCTTCCTCTGTTAAATAATATGCATCGTATTTTCATGTTAATTGGGCTTAGTAAGAGGTAAGCGATCAATTTTGGAACTGCGTGTGAGCTATATTTTTAATCACTGTAATTTGGGTATAAATTTTTTCTGGGCTTCCTTTGTATTTCTTTTTTATAATTTTGATGTGAATGTTTTTTTTGTTAATTTTCTTTTGTTTCAATTTTCTTCATTTTAGGTTGATGGGTAGATTTTCATTTTATTGTTTTAGTATAAGTTGTTTTTATGATTGATTGTAGTGTAGGTTCATTTTGATTTTCAAGTGCAGGGCTGTGCCAAAATGCATATTGTGAACATATTTAAAGTGCCAATCCGCCAGAATGACTTATTTTGACCTTGGTTGCAGGGTGGAAAAATAATAATTATAAAATCATAAATGTTTATTGTGATGCTTTGGTCAATGTTCTTTTCTTATTTAAGTTAATCATGGATGGAAAAAATAGAAAGAGAAGATAATACACTCATCAATGAATCGCTTTTATGCCATAGGTCCACGTAGATATTGGTTTTCTCTGTTAATTTTTAATTAACATCATTGACCTTAGTACTGAACACTGTATATTAATTATAAGACATACATGTAATGTGATTTCAATAAATCTCTGCCATATTTTACAGAAATTAGACCAGAAAAACCAGAAAAACTTCCAAAAAATCTCACTAAATACAACTAGATCTCTTTCTACTTATATGAATGTAATAATGTGTAGCAATGAACTCATTAGATATATTTATCTTGTATTCGAGTGTAGCTACTTTTTATATTTGTTCTCAATAATTGTGTTGTGATAATGATATATAAGAGTAGCTCTAAAACTCTATATTAAACTATTCTATCTTAAAAAAAACTCATTGGATATACTTCTCCCCATACATGATCATTTTGTTTGTTAAAATCTAATACATTGAATTTCATATCCATATAGCAAAGTGGGTGATACAACCTAGTCGAAAAGGTTGATATTAAACTAGACATATTAAAAATGAAGAAGAGATCAATTTCTCACAGCTAAATCCCATATTGCTTTAACTTTATGAGGTAGGGGAAATATGAATGTATATACAAGCAACAATGCATGCAGATGTGGTAATATCCATTATCTTTCCTTTGTAACAAACATGGAGGTTAGAGATCCAAGCAAATTGCTAGAACTAATGGAACTAATGAAAATATTGGCATTAGTCTTTTCATGATGGGAGTCAAAGAACCCACTGAGAATTAGTATGGAAATCCTAATTTTGAGAATTAGTATGGAAATCCTAATTTTGATAAATGAAGCTGCATTGCATTTCAAGCTCGTAAATAGTCGACATGCTTAAAATTGTGTAGACCTTACAATAAGGTAGCTAGTAAGTTGTGCTAATGTTGGTGTTAAAACCAATTAAAGATAATAACCTTTTTGAACCAAGTGTGCTATGTCACTCAAAGAGGAATAAATACTCCCAAATGAATTAATACCTAGTTAATGAATATTGTTGTGAAAGGAAAATGAGAGAAAGGGATAAAAATCACTATACACAGGGCAATAATAAAAATGAAGAAAAAAATATAACATATAGACTTGAAAATCCAGAAGATGAATATCCTTGGGAAGAAGACACCTCAATAAGCCTTCCTGTAGAGAGAGGGACCATAAGATAAGGAGACTAATAACATCAGTAAAACATTTATTATAATATCGTTATATATTGACATTTATTACAAGGAAATTATAATTACATTGATAGACGCGTCTATTTTGGAATAGAGCTTACATAATTTTATTTTGATTATCAATAATGATTAGGTGGATGGTAGATATTTAGCCTCCACAAAATATTCTAGAATATTCATAGTATTATACACAAATCAAAGGTTGAGATTTATCTCCAAAGTAGTTATGCCTTTTTCCCCTTTTAATTAGATTAATTAATTTAAAAAAAAGTCATATGAACAAGTGTCATGAAGTGAGTTATGATTTTTGGGTATGTGGTATTGATAAGATATGTTATTGTAATAAATTCTATTCAAATTAAGAAACTATGTGCTGAAGTTTGAGGGATGTTGTCATCCCACCTGGCCAAGAGATTGAGGGACGTTGCAACACACCCTCGTAGAGATTGTTAATGACACGAATAAACCTGAAATGTTTCCACGTGTAGGTATTAATCATAGCAATCAATTTCCAACACACTTTGTACACCTTCTTTGACCGTCATATGTCACTCTAGATTGTTTGTTGTAAATTTAGTTGTTTGAAACATTAGCCTGAGCCAACATTGATTATGGTACTTCATATTTTAGATCAAAATGCTCATACATATATTGACGTTAGATGTCAAAGCTCTATGTTATACATAAGGCTTTGGCTCTCATAAAACATTCTTGGGGTCCTTTTTCGACCCATCCTTTTGAGACATTCCCTAGAATAGGTCTACAATCTTTGGTTTATCTCTGCAATTCAAATAAGGAAAGTCATCACCTTTCCAATTGGAACTACAACATTGAAGATGGTTAGCACCAGGCAACTCTACAGTTTGGTTTTGCATTGTTGTCGCTTTTTCCTTAGAGGTTTGTAAAGAACTATGAATATTTTGTGGTTGAGTTTTATTGCATGTATGGTCACGTATCCTCCTATTGCTAGACTATGCCTTTTGTAACTACATAACTGGATTGCCCCTATTTAGGTGGATCCTCTCAGCTCTTGGTCTCACCCCTTATTCCTTAGTTCTCTTTTGGTTCTTCTTTTCATTTTGTTTTTATTTGGCTTGATTTTCCTTGTAATTGGCTTGTGTTAGTGCTTAGGTGGATTCTCAATAGTCTACCTCCTCCTTTCAGATTCCTCCTTTTTTTATTTTGAGTTTCCCTCCTTTCTCTTTCTATGACTAGCTACCCTACCTCATTGTTTTTCAGTTGTATGTCCTTCCCTCTTGTCTTGGACATCATTGTTGCTATATTAATCTCCCCTAATTCTCTTATGTGTAGCTTATTTCTTGCCCTTTGATGTCCCTCTTTTGAAACTTTTTCCCTTTTCCTTCACAGTATCACCTCCATCCTCTATTAGTGATCTTGTGTCCATAGGAGAGTGACATATTAAAAAAATAGGCCAGTTGGGGTAATACATTTACTCATCATCATTTGGAGGAAATTGATGTCTATTTTTCTGAGCTCACCCCGCTGCCCATCTAGGATGAGCTCAAACGTGTCGAGAGACAAGGAATTTCCCACAAAAATTAACTCTCAAACACAAAGGTTCTTGCTAAGCTAGTAGATTGGTTGCTAGACATCGAGCATAGATGTGGATGCTTCAATCAATACATGCACACAAAGTATTTAGATTGGCATATGAAATTCCTCCTTGGTAGGATCCTTTTGGAAAAGTTCGAGCACTAGGCATATCTTCTCCATTCCATAGATCACTTGCATCATCAAATGAAGGACTTGGATCAGATGGTGGAGTGCATAGAAAAACACCTTGGCATCCCACCCCCAACTAGAAGTGTCGTAGGAGACAACAAGGATCCTATCTAGGTCACAAACACTAATTCATAACCCTCCAACTAGTCTCATGTTGTATTCATGGTTTCCTTGTTTATTGTGTAGGTTTTAACCCTATACAAAAATTACCTGTGAACGAATTCTTTAATATATATATATATATATATATATATATATATATATATATATATATATATATATATATATATATATATATATATATATATATATATATATATATATATATATATATATATATAATGGTGAGAACATAAAACAAATATACATATATATTTTCCCTCGATACCAAAAATGGGAATACCAGATTGATTTTACATTATATTCATTTCAATGTTACAATATATATATATATATACATGTCGAATCATTCATTAACCCTAATCCACTAACCCTGGATTAAAACATAACCATAGTTCCTATTGTACCTCTGTAGATAATTCTAGGTTAAGGAATTATGTCATAGCATCTAAAATATTTTGTTTTGTTTTGAATTTTTGGATGAAAAATGCTGTAAACTGCTTAAACAAGTGCATAGCCTTAATTATTCATGATATAATAAAAGGGTTGATTCTTCACCTCTTTAACATAATGTAGTTTTGATAGATGTGTAGGGTAGAATTTAAGAAAATATATGATCTTTTAAGTATTCAAATATATTATTTAATTAACCATACATAGATGACGCATGTAACACATTTTTACAACCAAACAAAACATATTTGAAATTAAGAAGAATTGGCAATTTAAAAATATAAAGGAATCAATTAAAACAAATATTCTTAATTAACTAATATTTTTAATTGATAATAGCATCAGAGGGGATTTTATATAGATTAATATTCAATCTTATCTAACCCATATTTCTTCATTAACCTCAAATATATGTGGAAATTATAAAATGAAAATGGAAATTGACTAAGAAAACTCATCGGAACAAAAGTTGCTTCAAGGTAAATCTAGAATCCTTTCATTAATATCAGAAAAATTTCAGATGATTACAATTATTCTTAATGGTATATTACAAGGGTTCAACCTTTCATACTTTAATATACAAAGTATTTATACAACTTTTATAAAAATATCTTGATTTAAATATCAAGATTTATTTACAAAATGTCTCAAAACTATTTACAAAAATAGAACGAGAATATAGGAAAATAAAACTGCTCAATCCCTTTGGTTGGGCCTAAAAGGGTGCTATTTTGTTTTTCTTTCCAATATATTTTCTTTTCCTCCTATAAACATGCATGTTGTTGTTGAAAGCTCGAATCTTCTGCTGCAAACCTATTTGTTTGTTTAGTCAATGAGTTGACATATCTTTTCCCATCTATCCTCATCATGAATGGTAACTTTAATTAATTTTTTGTAATTCTCATCCACTTCGTGTACGTCTGAAAGGTTGGTTTCACTATAAGCATATGTTTGATCTCATTTTGAATTAATAGATCTAAAGTCCAACCTTCAATAAGTGATTTCCCTGTAATGGTTCCTTTAATATTAGAAAACTTAGATTTGTCTGTAGCTATAGAATGTAATCTTCGCTAGTATTCTTCAAGAGTAACTTGCTTGTCTCATATCCCTCTCAAACCTCGAAGTCCCTTTTGATGCAGCACATTAAATTTCCTGTGAAACTTCTGGAGGCTGGCCTCTAAATTATGGCATTTGTTTTCAAGTTGCAACATTAGATTTATTTTAATGTTGACTTTTTTGACCTCTAGAATAGTTTCAGTTCTAACATTAATATCATATTCTTCAAGTTCTATTTTTTTTTTTTTAATTTAAAAATCTGATTAATGTTGTTGCATCTCCTAACTTATAACCCAATTCTTTCTTTACCTCTTCTATAACTCCCTTTGATTTTTCCAAAAAAATTTCCTACTCAAAAGGATTTCAATTAAAGGCCATAAATCAGTCATGAACTCATTGATGTCTTGCCATATGTTTTCTTTAGCATTTTGAATAGTATGAGAAATGGCAGACTCATTCTCAAGGGTCTCTATTCTCCAAGTAAATCTATGACTTTTTTGAATCTATGCTACATATGTGTTATCAATTTTAATTTTCTACTCCTGAAGATTATGAAGTTGTGCCTTCATTTTTTTGATTTCCTGTCCTATTAATGACAAATATCCCATGGCTATATCTAAGTCAGTAGTTGAGTATGTAGATTGTGTTTCCACTGCCATAGTGATTGCTAAAGTAGAAGCTCTGGTTGTTGAAGTACCTGTGATGGGACTTGTTGCTAAGGGAGTAATTGATGCTTTATTTACTTGTTGTTCTTTCTCCTTCAATAAAATCTCTAATTATGTTTCCCTTTTCTATATTTGTGTATTTTTCTCAATTATAATCTTGAACATGTTTTCTTATTTCCTTTTCTAAATCACCAATTTCTTTAGTTTGGGGATCTTCAGTAGTAGGGAGTTTCAACTGTTTTCTCAATGCTTGAAAATCAATTTTTTTCCTTTTAATCATCTCCTCGACAGTTTTAACATTACTAGTCATATCCCAATTTTATTATCAAGTCCTCCAAATATTTTATCTTAGTATCCTTTTCCAGAGAATATATATTTTCCAACTTTAACTGGGACTGAATATTATTTAATGAAACCTGTAATTTAGATTTTTCCATGGTTGATCTAGTCACGGTGGAATAAATCATTTCTCCAGCTTGCTTATGTAAGTCAATATGGTCTATAGCATGGATTTTCTTTGTATCAAAATCACAAGTTTACTTCTAGTAATCATTTGTTGTCTTTGGAAATGGAACATTAGGTTTTAGGAAAGCCATTTGCACATGTATCTTTTTAGCATCGAAGGTAGAAAGGAATCTGTGTTGAGATGTTGAAGTCTACTTCCAAAATTGAGAATAAGTAGAAGCTTTTAGTGCTTGATTTTTCTTTTTGATTTCTAGAAAAAATATTTGGCTCAGCTTGACCATCAGTTGGTTCTCCTACCTGAGCTGTTTCTAATGGACCTTGAGAGAGTGAGGATCTAGGAGAACCTGAAAAAATATCTTTAATTTTTGGAAAGGTTGTAGCATGAGGCCCTATCAAAACTAATGTAGTTTACGAGCTATCCTTTGAAAATGACTCTTGAAGAGGATTTTTTTCTTCTTTTCGTACATTACAAATTCTGTCTACTGAATCGCTGAAACAAAAGGGTAAATAGTTTCCCTTACTCTCTTGGTCTACTTTTCCTATGGAACTAGAGTTTGTGATGTTGTAGAAGTAAAAAATTGTTATTCTGATGTCTGCAATGTATTCTCTTGCCACTCCTAATTCATATACTATTAAATTTCTGGTATAGGAGTATGATCATAAGAGGTAGTTTTTGTTCTACACTTATTTTTTAAATAATCCCCAAGGGATCATATGACTAGGTAAATCTTAATTTAAATTTCATTTCCTTTAGGAGAAGATCTGCCTCCTTTGCCATTGTTCTGGAGTTACAGATGAAAGGTCCAATTTAAGTCTTGATCTTAAACTGAGACTTCATCTTAGCTGACACAAAGTGCAACTCATCCATGCTTATCATTTTCCTAATATACTCTAATGCAAAAATTCTAATAGGCACAAACGTAGGAAACTTGTATGGAGGAAGCTCACATCCATACACTCTAACTTATGTTTAATTTTGATATAAATACCAATCTCTTGTCTTCATTTTCTCACTAAGATGAAGAATTCTTTTAATTTCAAGAGAAATTCTAGGAATAACATCACTATGGAATAAATAGGAAACCATATACAAAAAATGATATGTACAGTCACTGAAAGAGAATTCATTGGTATTATTCCTTACTAAGGAAGTGTAATGAATTACAGATTGAAGGTTTCCTTTTTCATCTAGCTTTTGCAATGGAAATTAAAATTTGTCTGGCTGATAAAATAAGAACAAATATATAAGAACTAATGCATGTTTGAAGGTTCGTTTGGTAGAAAATTTCATTCATTGATCACGATTAGCTTCTGCTATGAATTAAATGTAATGGAAGATAATGGAAGGTTTTTCTCAGTCATCTCTAGGAACTTTGAAGATGGGTAAGGTGTGTTTTTCCTTAGTAGTTCAACATTTTTCAGGTAGAAATATTTCAAAAATATTGGCTCGTTGGGGAAAGGTGAGATTTTTATAGAGGTCCATGAGGGAGTCTATAGAAAAAGGATGTAGAGGAGCTGAGGTTTCAATTTGGAACATTTGGAAAATAGATTTAGAGGTAAGTGTAAAAATGATGTCATTATTCTGAGTAACATCAACCCTTTGGCTTGGAATATATCTGAAGTGGCACCAATATAAAACTGGGAAGGGATGAGCCTGTGTAAATATGGATTGAGGTAGGAAGGAGTCCCACAAACTCAATTCATCACTGAGATCAGAAAATTTATGTTTCATCCAACTATGCAATTCATACAGATTAAATTCACTTTAAGTTTCAGAGATTTTATATTGTTGATCGACTAATAGTAGATGGTTTAGGTCTATTACAGGCAGGAGCATAAGGTTTTGTTGCACCACTTTATATTTTCCCTTAAATGAAGAAATTTTGAAGGAATACAAGGACAGGGATAATGATTACTAGGTAATTGGTCGATTCATGCAGTGCTATAACAAATTCTTGATTAGCTCTGGTTGTAATAGATCCTGGATATGTAGCTTTTACTAATGAGATGCATAAAAGAGACAGGGTAAACCATTAGTTTATTTATAAAATTTAGGAATTAACCATTTGGGGATGTTCATTATGAGAGCGAGAGTATTTATTATGGTAACAATCATGGTTTTTTTAATGAGTTGATAATGGCAAATCCATTCGTCAAATGAGCGGAGGACAGTTGGAGGACGTGGAAAGACCAATAGGTTTTCGTGGGAATGGGAAATAGTGGTTTTCACAGGGGTGGGGTCGTAAGTGCTTCCCAAATCATTGATCTTGGTGGGGAGCATCCTGGCGGTTGATTGATGCACCCAAATTATTACAAACAATAAACAACATCAAATCTGTGCATTATCAGTGACTATATGTTCACGATAACCAAATTTGGATAATATATTTTCCTCAATGAATTTAATGACAACATTCTATGTTGCATTATTTACAAGGATGGCTTCTACCCATTTGGTAAAATAATCTATAAAATTCAGTATCCAACTGTGTTGATTACTGGATGTTGGAAATATCTCTCCAATAAATTCTAGTTCCCATTGTAACAAGGGTGCTTCAATTAACACTGGAATAAGAGGGAGTGTTGCTAACCTTTTCTTTCCAACAAAAATCTGAGTGTTGCTAACATATCTTGCATAAGCCAACTTACTTTCTTTGCCTTGAATGTCCCTCATTAGATTAATTGTCATCCTCCTAGTCACTAGTTTCAAGTTTGGGCAACATTCCAACAATTATTCCTAATAGTTACAAGGGCATGTTGCCATGTCTAGTTCCTATTTCTCTATTAGCTAGATGGGGTGGTGGCAACATGAAATCTTGATTTGTGTTATTTAAATTGGTTTTTTACTGTATATATGGATTTAGCAGCTTGGAAAACCTTTCTTGATTTGTGTTATTTAAACTGGTTTTTTTACTGTATATATGGATTTAGTTGCCTCGAAAACCTTTCTTGATTTGTGTTATTTAAACTGGTTTTTTACTCTATATATGGATTTAGCAGCCTAGAAAACCTCTAGTGTACTTCGATTCAGTAAATTTCTCTCAGATTTAGATCGGAAAAACTTCCAAAAACTCACACTAAAGACAACTCTCTTCTTTATTTCTATCACTGGAATATGAGGATCCTAGAATCTAAGAATCAATAGAATATTGTATGAAGGTTAAAATACTTATATCTATATAAATATGTGTCTGTGTGTTTTAATTTTCTACACACACACACACACACACACACACACATGAAACGTCTTTTTTGCCATTATTAATTCTTAGATTTTAATTTTTTTTTTTTTTTAATTTAGCTTTCAAAAAATATTGTAAAATATTTTCACTACTAGTCATAATTTAAAGGTTAAAATTTATTTTGGAAGTAGTTATACTCTTTATGCCATTTTAACTAAATTAATTAATTAAAAACATATTTTATGAATATGAGTTTTAATTTTTTTGGATATATTAGTAAGTTATGTATTGGAAGATAATATTATAACAACAAGTTGAGGATGGGCCTTGTTAGCAAGGTAGCCCAGGATCAAACCTCTTAGGGGTGGTTGTGCAAAGTCTCCATGAATATGAATTTCCATATTTAAAATTATTGTTACATGGTTTTTAAAAATAATAGCAATAATAATAATAAGATTTTTTTAAATCTTGGCAATATGTCATGTATCATAAGATAAATGTTTTTATGTTTATAGCTATTCAAGAACTATTAAATTTATATAATTGCACTGATTCATTCTTGAATTTAGACAAATACCAATAATTTTATTTATATAGTTGTGTTATTTCTTAAATTCAAACATATACTTGCTATTTATAGTTACTATTGTTGTGTTATTTCTTAAATTCAAACATATCCTTGCTATTTAATTTATATGACTATGTGAGACAAAAGAACACACTCTTTAATTTAATGACTATGTGAGATGAAAGAACACACTCTTTACACCTTGAAGGTAATTACTAGTTTTTAATTCAGATGACCAATTTTGTCTCTAGATATACATTTTATGGAAATGAATTCACCACCATCAAGAACCCATAGGGAACCATCAAGAACTTATAAGACACCCAAAATCCCTTGACATGTACCTTTGTACCCAAGATTTTCAAACAAATATGAAATCGTACCAGAATTTCTAGCCTCTTAGACTAGTCTATTTTCTTAGCTTTAAATTGAAATTCAAATGAAATCTATATTGATTTATATTGGGCACCACAAATTTGTCTCCATGATAGTTTTCTTGAAATAAAAAAATCAGAATGCTGGAGTGTTTGAATAGTTTTTTTATGGTGGAAATGGAATTATCACCATCAAGAACACCTGGCCACCCAAAATCCTGAAGTTTGACAACTGTAACCTAGATTTTGAAAAAAATCTGACAGATTTTTTCATAACTTGCTAGAATTTCCATTATTTTCATGGCTAATGAAAAATTTGTAGACTTTTTAGACCAAGATTTTATATTAAATGTGTGAGAGTTTTGATGAATTTTTAGACCATGTTTTGATGAAATTTGTAGAATTTTTAGACCGTGGCTAAAAAAACAGTGCATTTGGTTGGGAAGTGAGGGAAATTTGGAAAAAAATCCTCTCTGGTTAGAGGAGAACGAAGATCACACATGGAAAAAGGGCTTCTCAAGATGGGAATGGCAGTGTGTCACACTTTGGAGCTGAGTTGTTAGGATTATGTAGGCTCCATGACATGGTAATATGCAATGGCATGAAAGCTTGGCCAACATCCAATTGCACCACCTATAAAACATAGAATGGTCAAAGTGTGGTGGACTATGTAATATTCTCTCAGAGCCTTAACTGCAAGCTGTTAGAGTTCAATATTGAGGCTTGTCCTATAGAGATGAATCATGGCCATATGTCTCTTTATATTAAGTTAGGTATACACTCAATTAGGATATAGGAAGGGAAGACCCAACAAGGTCATAAGAAATTGCATGCAAATGCAAGAATCCTCATAAATCAAGAAAACCAAGAGCTCTTTGTTGTTGCTTTAGAAAAACACTTTCAGGGGGGGGGAAATCAACACAAAAAACAATGAAGACAATTCAAAAATAGAATGCATGGGCAGCAACATGTTGATCCCTATAATCCGCAAAGCCTTAAAGGTGTGCAAAATGTCTCAGCCTAAGAAGAGGATCTCAAACACCTTTCCAACTAATCCTTGGTTTGATGAAGAGTGAAAAGCGGCTAAAATATCCCTCAAGGAGAAGGAGGCAGATAGTGAAAGCAAGAAAAAGTATAAAAATTTTGATAAAAAGAAAAAAAAAATATGTTACTGCAAGAAGAAATGATTTAATCTATTTGGGAAAGCATAACCCCAAAGGATTTTGGCAAGAAATACAACAAAAGAGAAAGCAATTAATAATAATATCTCAACTACTCATTGGGTGGAATATGCAAAGCTTCTTTATGAGAGAAATCAAGAGAAAAGTAGCCCCACCATAACCAACTCCACAATTGTATTATTTTCGATGGAGGATGTCAAGCGAGGTATACAAAATTTAGCGAGTGGTAAAGCCCAAAACATTGATGGGTTACAGGAAGAATTCTTAAAATGGGGTGTTGATATCTTGGCCCCAATCATCAAAAGGATCCTCAAAAACATCACAAAACCCATACTGAAAGCTACCTTCACGCTGATTCTTACCATCACCCTGCTCAAAAATTTGGTGTCCTCAACACTCTTGCTGTAAGAGCCCTGAGAATATCAAACAAGGAACACTTGGAGGAAGAGATCTCTCACCTTACTCATGTTTTCCTAGGTTTAGGTTATAAGGAAAGAGAAATCAAGAAAGCCATAAACAAAGTGAAAAACGTTGTCGTGTCCAAGAAGTGCCAGGACCCTCAAGAGAGGGGTGGAAAGGTTTTTCTGCCATATATCAGGGGTGTGACAGATAAGATTGCTAGGGTTTTGGGGAAGAGCAACATTTTTGCACAATTCTCAGCAGCAGGCACCATTAGACAAAAGATGCACTCATTTAAAGATAACATTAGTGAGGGTTAGCTCAAAGGTGTTTACAAGATTGAATGTTCTTGTGGGAAGTGTTATATTAGCGAAACAGGGTGCTCTCTGCAAAAGCATTTGAAAAAACATGGTGTTGATATTAAACATGAACGATCACGAACCTCGGCTCTTGCTGATCACCCCTAAAAAACAAAACATCACTTGCGCCTTGAGGATGCTAGAATTATTGCAAGGGAGGAACACCATCAGAGACGTAAGATTAGAGAAGCGCTGGAGATTATAAAACACCCACACAACATCAACAGGGACGGAGGTTATGAGATTAGTGATAGTTGGCGACCGCTTATTAGACAGATTTTCTCCCTAGGTTCGTCCTCATCCAAGGTATAATGTTGCAGGTATTCTTCTTCCTCCTTTTAGTTTTCTAGTTTAGGGTCGTGGCAGCTTAGAAACTCTTATTATGCCACTTACTCATAATAATTAATTTTTATTCTATTAATAAAAATTAATTAATTATTATTTATTATGAGTAAAAGGAAAATTAAAAATAAATGGTGCTCTTTATTATTAAAAATATTGTTAGTAAATTATGCCACTTACTCATAATTATTAATTTCATTAATTAATTTTTATTCTATTAATAAAAATTAATTAATTATTATTTAGTATGAGTTAAGGGAAAATTAATAATTAGTGGTACTCATTATTAAGTTTTAGTATTACAATTTATTAGGAATTAAATGTGGAAAATTAATGGTGCTCTTTATTAATAAAATTAAAATTCTTGTTAGTAAAATTTTTTTAGTAAATTATGCCACCTACTCATAATAATTAATTTTTATTCTATTATTAAAAATTAATTAATTAATATTTATTATGAGTTAAAGGAAAATAAAAATTTATGGTGCTCATTTTTAAGTTTTAGTATTACAGTTTTTTAGGGATTAATGAATTAAAAGAAATAATTTATTAATAATTAATTTTAAAATTAGCGGTTTGATTGGTTATTATAGGTTTTAGAAATTATTTTTTTATTTTTCTTTTAGGAATTAATTAAAATAAAAATTAGGAGAAATTTTTTAAACAGTTAGTATATTTTTTAGGGTTAATTAATAAATTTTGATTAAAACTCATTTAGTAGCATATATTTAGGTAAAATTTAAGAAAAATCTTGTTATTTTCCTCTCATTAATAATTCTTAGACAAATTGAATCTATATTAGATGTTAGAATATTTTAGGATTTTTTTGTTAGAATTAGAATTAATTCATTAATAATAATTATTTAAAATTTTTGATGATTTATCATATTAAGCTTAAGAGGGTTAGAGATTAATTTGATTAAAAATTTTATTTTATTTTATTTTATTTTTTAAATTAAATTTTTTTATAATTAAATTATTATAATATTATATAAAAAGTTTTAATGAGCATGACTTAGTGTCGGCTCCTCTTTTCATATTCATTGGCCTTCACCATTTATACCTTGACTTCTTGCGACCTTCTTTCTTCCTTATTTCAATTCTCGTCCTGAAGATGGATCCATGTAAGGATTCAAAACGTCGACATCTGTTTTATGGTACTGTGGATGATCCGGTTTTTGCAAATAACAACATCACAAAAATAAATTTTCCAGTGGAATGGTCAACAAGTATCGCTATCCCTCTTTACAAAAGTGGAGACATCAATAATCCCTTTAATTATCGCACTATTATGGTCAATCCTCTTCTTCGAAAATTGTTTGGGAGCATGATGGAGCGTAGAATCAGTAGTTGGGCAGAAAAAAAGGGTAAAAGAGAAAAAGGACAAACTGGTTTTAAGCCAAGGCATTCTACAATTGTTCATTGCATCACTCTTAAGCACGTCATTGAAAAAGTATGAGACATTCAAGGTAAGGAAGCCTTTTGTTGTTTTGTTGATTTCAAAAAAGCTTTTGACACTACTCCTAGGGATAAGCTTTGGAAAAGAATGGAAGAGCTTGGAATCCAAAATGAATATAGAGTGGTTGTCCACAAATTGTATGAGGAAGTTAGTGGTAAAATCGGAACTAAAGAGGGATTTTCAGAATGCTTTGGTAGTGACATTGGGGTCAAGCAAGGGTGCCCCCTTTCCCTCACTCTATTTGGTTTATATATTGATAAGCTATAAGAATGGCTAAACAACACCAGTGGAGAAGGTATTAAACTAGCATGGTACGTCGTAAAGCTACTTCTGTATGCGAATGATCTTATATTAATGGCAAAATATGCGCATGGTTTGCGAGAGAATTTGAAAGCATTAGAGCTTTTCTCCCACGAAGTCGGGATGCAAGTAAACACTAGTAAAACCAAAGTCATGATCTTCTCTTTGAAACAAAAAAAGCAACAGGTTAGGTTCATATTTGAGTAAAAACCTCTGGAGATAGTGGAAGAATACAAGTACCTAGGAATTGTTTTTCACAATAGGCTCAGTTGGGAGACATGCATAACTAAAAGGATCCAAGGGGGGTGGAGAGCTTCTTATCTTCTCCAGAACAAATGCACGGAAGCATAATTTTGGGACTGGGGAATCATGAAAACTCTATTTGGAGTGTTGGTTACCTCGGTTGTTGTATATGGAGGTGAAGTTTGGGGCAACAACATGTCAATCACAAGTGGAGACAAATAGAAAGAATTCAAAAGTAGTTAATCATTAGTAACATCAAAGTCAAGGGAATAGTCCTATATGAGATCCTGCTAGCTGAGGCTGGAATGTTTTCGATGGAAGCTTCAACAATCATTCATTTGTTAAGTTATCTAAAAATGTGGAAAATATGGAGGCACAACGTTGGCCCAAGATGATTTACATGGAGGAGCTAAAGCTCAGGAAGAAAACATGGAGGAAACTAAATGAAAAATGGGTAAGCAAATGGGGAATTAATTGGCAAGATTGTCCTAATGCTAAATCCATGCTCTTTTTCCCTCATCTCTTGCTGCCCTAACTTTTTTCATTTCATCCCTCCTTTCCTCTTGCTGTCTTACAGTTAAATCTTCTTCTATAAAAAACCGAGAACCCCTTAAGATTTGCTTCTTTCTCAGAATGATATCTTTATCATGCAAGTTGGGCAAGATGACTTTTATGGGCCTGGCTCTCTCACCGTTGAGCTTACCTACTCTCCATGCTTGACATACTTGTCCTTGCCATTGGAGTTTGTCTTTCAAGAAGTCTCTCGCAAGGTCAAGAGTACATTAATTTTTCCCATACTCTTTCACCCCTTTAATAATTATGTTTGTTGCTCTATCCAGTCTTTCCTTGCTTTCTCTATCTTGCATGTTGTTAACCTGGATATTTGTTTCTCCTTCCCTCTTAGTAGAATTGCCAAAAAATTGAGCCCAAGTTTTGGAAAGTTTTGTGGGATCTTCTTTCCTCCCTTCTCTTGATGTTTCTTCATTGTTGTCTATTTGAGCAACTGCTTTCCCCTTATCCTAGGGTGGCTTCGCATTCATCACCTATGTGTTTTCCACTGCAAATTTCTTCATGTTTTGCACCTTCGCTTTCATGCGTTGCCATTTTTTTTTCCCTATTCGGAGAGCTTCCTGCAGTAATGACACTTGCTCCTTCAGAACTTTGTTGCTTTCTGCTAAAGCCTGATTTTCAGCTGTTATTATATGGATTGTACAATCTCTTTCCAGCGCTTTAGCTTCTACTACTTCCAACCTTTCTTTTACATTTAAGAGTTCTCTCACATAAAGGTCAAATGACCAAGTGAGAGGTGTGGATGTGGGACTATATAAGGCATACTCATCACTAACTTTTTCTTTTCCTTTGGACTTGTTGCCACATGCTTGCGAAGAAGACTTGTTTGAATGTTGTTTCTTGTGAACAATACTCTCCCTTTGAGACTTTTTCTTCTTTGTCTGCTCCCATTTTAGATGAGCTAGTCTCCTTTTTAAAATGCCCTGATATTGTTTGGCATTGACCCAAACCCACTTCCCAGTTTTCGTTGATGAGGCAATTTTCACTTGCCCTATATCATTTGTTTCTACGGGTTCTAAAGTTTCTTGTTCCATTCTCATGATGATATTAAGGGAAATCAAAATCTCTGCACAAAACTGACCCTTTGTTTTATGCTTAACTCTTCAATCTCTGTTGGTCTGACCACTAAAAAATTGCTGCTCTGTCCTTGCTGCTCTGCCCACTATCCACTGAAAACTAGCTGCTCTGCCCTTGCTGCTCTGCCCACTGTCCCTGTCCTCTATGCTCTGCCCTTGCTGCTCTGTCCCTGTCCTCTGTCCTCTGTATAAAATTGACAAAGAACCGTACATTAAAAAATCCCATTTCTGGAAAATGCATATGGCAGTGGTCTAGTAGAAAGTTGTTCAATCTGGTTGGAAGTTGAGTTTTTTGAAAAACCTGTAGCCGTCCCCAGTTACACTTCAATCTAGTTGAATTATTGTTTCATGATTCATAGCGAAAAACAAAAGCTCAAATTGAGGAAAGAATTCCCGATGTCTGGGTAGGTGGTGCCCTCTTGTCGTGTATGTGATTTAAAGTCCGACGAACTTGAAACAAATTTTAGTCGAGGTCAATTACTATACATTCTGCATAAATTTCGCTGAAATTTTGCTTTGGAAGGTTTAAAAACAAACCACGTAGACACCCTCCGCTCCTAGCTTATGAACCCCAAACTTACATTTTGCGAAATGGGTGTCAAGAAAATAACACTACAATTCCGGCGTGACAGAAAGCACCGTAGAGAAACTTGATCCACGCCCCTTTTTCAGCTTCAGGGAGTTTTGACTTTCGCGGCCTTGAGTATGCAGGTAAGCATGCAATCACTCCATCTCCTTCGGTCAATTAATGCCTCTGGGAAGAAAAATTTAATATAAAAACAATCAGTTGGTGGAAAAACTTAATATAATAAAGTAATCAAATAATTAGTTTAGATATTATTTTTTTTGGATTCAATTACGTTAAGTTATTTATCTATGATCATTTTTATAAGAGATAGTTTTAACTAATTAATTTCTCATAATTTTTTAATAGTCCACTTATTTATCTATGATCATTTTTATAAGAGATAGTTTTAACTAATTAATTTCTCATAATTTTTGAATAGTCCACTTAGCACTCATTTTATCATGTGATGCTAATAAAGGCTAAGAAGTCGGATTGAAACTAGTGAAATGAATCATATAACTTCAATCATCACTTCCTCGACTTGCAGTAGGTAATCATCTTAAGTCACACATCCCAGATAGCATCTGGCTCAAGCACGCTTAACTATGGAGTTACCTTGCTACCCGGTTACCCTTATTTGTATGTATGTTTGATGAAAACAAATGATACAAATACAATTTTAAAACATACCCTAAAGTTATATCAATTCTATATAATTTTAATTAAAAATAACAATGGTATATAATTTTATATATATATATATATACATACAAATTATTATTTTAAAAATAATAAAATTTAAAATATTCATTCTTTCTTTTATGTTTAAAATTTATAAATATTGCACTCTTAGTTGGTGTTTTTTCTTTCCTCCCGGTTTTCTCTCTTGTTTTTGCTCTTCTTTTTAACCCCTTTTCTCTTCCTATTGTCCTCTCTTTCACCTTTGAGATTTTTAATAGATTAAAATTAATTTATTTTATAATTCTTATTAATTATAATATTTAAAGCTATTCTCAAAAAAATAATGTATTGAATTAACTAACTAAATTAAGATTTAGTATATATATTAAAATTACATTATTAATTTAGAAAAAATATATATTAAAATATATTAAAATTATATAATATATAATTATTTATTAATTCATTTTAAAATAAATAAATATATTAAAATTATATATTATATAATTATTAATTGATTCATTTTTAAATTAAATTAATTAAATATTTTTGTTTTTCTTTTATTCTAGTCAAATAAGCAACAACTAGCATATATATCTATTTAAACTAGTTCTCGAATCATATCTCTCATTTTGTCCTATTGATAATTAGGTCCATAAAATATGTTAATATTTGATTATCACCAAAAAAAAATTATATACATTTTATAAATCACAGAAACCAAATTTCTAATAAATATTGCACTTTTAAAATTATTTATTTAATTTTCTTTCAAAATACACTTCTCATAAATTTACTATAGTATATATCCTTAAATCAAGTCACAATGAACATTTTTCATTAACATTCAAAAATAACCAAAACATTTTTTATTTTTCTATATATTTAATTATTATTTTTTATCTCATTTTAAAGGTTTAGTGAGTTCATTTTATTAATTTCAATTTCACTGATTCATAAAAATAATATTTCATATATGTATTAAATTTTGTAATTATTATTTTATTGATAAGTTAGTTTGAATTCATATTGTTTTTAATAAAAAATATAATATTTCATATATGTATTAAATTTTGTAATTATGTATTTATTGATAAGTTAGTTTGAATTCATATTGTTTTTAAAAAAAATATATGATGTCTGATTTTTAGGTATTGCTTTGTTATTGAGAAAACCAAAATCAATAATACAAATATGTTAATATTGATTTAAAATTTTACATGTCAAAAAAATTGGTGGTGTATGCTCACTCATCACTATTTAATAAAGAAAGCTATATCACTTCGGAATTACCCATTGTTGATATATAAAAGGTACTTTTTGTGTTGGGTTGTTAACCTGTTTCACTTTTGTGAGATGGTTTCCTTAAATCTTCACATTTAAGTTAAATGTACTCTTAACAAATCAAAGACAATTTTAAGACATACACTAAGCCAAAATTTTAAATGGAGTTATTTATATAATTTAGATATAATTATGATTTTAACATATTTAACAATTATATAAACTAGTCTAGATCCATTTTAACTGCTGATCTACTAGAGAGGGATCAAATCTCTTTTCACTCTAAAAGTTCTTTGCATCTCAAGAGGGATCAAATCTCTTTTCACTCTAAAAATGGTTTGCATCTCAAAATGTTTAATCCCTCTAAAACTTCATAAAGCCAAAATTAAAATCGATCTAAATTAGTTTTATTACTAATCAAAATTATTTTAATTATAATTATAAATATAATTATTAATTTTTATGTTTATG
Organism: Pinus albicaulis; assembly: GCA_034641835.2. Lineage (NCBI taxonomy): Eukaryota > Viridiplantae > Streptophyta > Pinopsida > Pinales > Pinaceae > Pinus > Pinus albicaulis. The sequence goes on along the minus strand of CM076584.1, from coordinate 1,226,480,138 downwards.
TTTATAATTATAAATATAATTATTAATTTTGTGTATTTTATTTTATTTCTATTTATATTATTATTTGTTTTTACTAAATATTTAATGATATTACAAAATCTCCATATACCTTTTTACTTTTACATTTAATTTAAAAAATATTATAAAATTATATTAAAATAAAATATAAAAAATATATTCCAATATAATTTTTCTTACAATTATTTTTTAAATCAAGTATAATATCTACATATCTCCCATTATTGATCAGGAGCTCAAGTCCAAGCCATGGAAAAAGGCTAAAAAATGAAAGTGCTTAGAATTGCTCCAGAATAGATCGACTGGAAAGAGCTCGGTGATACGATCCCAACGCCGCAACCGGCACTCAAATCCATTGCCGTATGAAGAAGTTGTTGTATTTTGAAATCACCCAATAACCTTTAATGCTGAATGGGTTCATGATTTTAATGTGGAGAAAATATTTTTAATATATTAAAAATTAATTAATGTTTTATATATATTAAAAATTTTAATATTTTATTTGATTTTTTTTTTAAATCATATATTATATTAAATTTTTTTATATATTAAATATTAATTAAAATATATATATTAATTATATTAATTCAAATCCATATTCATTTAAAACCCAACTATGTATTAAAACATTTCAAAACCCATATTCGTTGAAAACCAAATTCGAGATTTTATGAAAAGGGGTAAAAACCCACAAGTATAAAGTTTGTAAAAGGCACGTGGGTTTTAAATGTGCTGTATTACGTGGGTTTAGAGCAGAGTTACGTGTCAAGGCACCTGGTCAATACAAGTTGGAGCGGATTTGTTTAGAGCGGAGGTTTAAACCATAAATTCGTTGCATTGGAGCGGCAACAGTTAACATTCATTAAAACTATTAGCATGTGAACCGAACAACATTTTCGGCGGGTGTGTTAACATTTGGCGCGGAATTCGATGGCACAAAATCCGACGATTATAACAGTTGCCATGTGACCGGATTAAACCACATTTAATATTTCAGTTAACCGTCTGACAAATCTGGAGTGCGCCCGCTAATTAGGGCGGATCTGCCAAATTAGCGCCAGCTAACTAAACTTAACTTGAGTTTTTTTAGGCCAAACTGGCAGTTAGTAAATGTGGCATAACTTTGGCTAGGAGAGGCCTTTTGATATGAATTTTTTTTTTTATTCTGGGGCTCTTCAACATTTTGGAGCTGCTGGGAGTGTTTTCAGAGCCATCAGGGCAATCTAACAGAGAATTTACCAGCATTTTTTGTCGTGGATCCACTAGGGCCTAAGGGAAGAAGAGTTGTTTTGGTCTACCTTCATGCAATGGAGGTGATTTTTTAGTCAGATTATACTGATTTGAGCCTTCTAAATCTTATTTTGCAGTGTATTTTTCCCTTTGAGGCTTCTATACAGTTGTATTCACATTTTGAGCAATTTAATCAAAGAGGACAAGCCCATTTTGGGAGGCTTGATCCAGCGGAGGTAGCCCAAGAGAGGGGTGAACCGCTTAAACAATTATTTGCTATCATACTGTATAATTTTGGTGCATATTTTCAGATTCTGCTCCTTTAAATAGTAAATTTTTATAAGAAAACTTTTCCCAAGCTGGTTTAAATAGTGAACAAAACTTATCAGTTCATCTTCAAACCACTACACTTCATTTGCAAAACATGTATACTTGTCTATTCACACATTAAAGTTGGATCAATGAATAATTTGTAGTTAAAAAAAATACTTTCATTGATCGGATCTTTGTGATTAAATTTTATTTCTTTAGGCAGAGTCTGTAGAGGGGCCAGGTAGCCTCCGGATTCATCCTTTCTAGTAAAGGTGAAATATCCAGTGAATGCCCCTACAGTCAATATCTGTATGAGAAATTTTTTGTTCTCACGATTTCAGATCAGGTTGGTATCAGAGCACAAGGTTTTTCTTAAGATTTTGTGAAATTTGTGCAAGTGAATTGTATTATTCTGCAAAACTTGATGCTTACTAGGCTAAAATTGCAAAGAGGGGAAGGTCAATTGGTTAGAGAACAGTTTAATCCTCAACCAAGGAGGGCTAGAGTGCCATTATATCCACCTTCCATTTCATCCTCAATAGCCTTAGAATCAGCCACAAACATGTCATCTTCTTCTACAAGTGAAGTTTCCTCTTTCACGAGATTCTTCAATGATGACATGAAGAATGAGTTTTTTAAGGTGAAGGACATGGTGCAGATTCTCATTGAGGATCAAAGAGAAAGCGTTAAGCTTCATGCACAATTGCTAGCTATGCAGGAAGAGAAAGAAGCCATTCTTCAAAGATTGCATGATATGGAGTTGCAGCTTCTTCAAGCTCAAGAAGCTTTGTCCAAGAAAATTCTTGAGGAAGAGGATAATCGTTCCAACTTGTCTTCAAGTTCCTCCATTTAAAATTATGTAGGTTCTTTTGAAAAACATACAAGAGGTATTGGGTCCAAATTAATGTTGAAAATGGGCTATCAAGAAGGCAAAGGTTTGGGCAAGCATGCACAAGGCATTGTTGAGCCTATTTGTGTTGTGGAGCGTCCCAAGAATATGGGTCTTGGCTATGAGCAGCTTAATGGCGAAGATTTGAGCACATGCATTCAAGAATGTGATGAAAATTTAAAGAGAACCTTTGTCCCAAGTTCTCAATGTCATGATGGAAATCTTACTTACCATTGTTTGAAGCCTTCATTGTAGCAAAAGAGGTATAATCATTCACATGATCAATTTGATTATATTTCTACAAAGAATGGTCATTTTTCTTGTTCAAATGAAAGTAAATTTTGTTGCACATTTTGTGGTGGAGTTAACCATGTTGCTTCAAGATGCTGGTTGAAAAAGAAAGCACACAGGAAGCAGAAGAAGCAAAGAGAACTTTCTCAGAAAGTGCTTAAGAGTTGCTCAGTTTGTCAAAGGAAGAGACATGATGTCTCTCAATGTTGGACTTTGCATCCAACAAATCGTCCAAAGCGCATGCAGCTAAGGGACAAACAGTTTGGCGCAAGTGGATCTATGGAGTCCATTATTGATGTGGAAATGGAAGTTTCACATGAGGAAAATTTGCAGCAGCAAAATTCGTCATGGAAGTGGCTTGGTGAGAAGTGGATGGAATTCTTATTGCAGTAAGTCATTACTCATTTTTTACATGCAAATTTCAGATTGGTATGCATGTATTTCAATTGAAAATTTGATGCAAGATTGCATGTATAAGCAGTTTCAGTTGAAGGAATTTCTTTGTTGTTGCAAAATTTCTCCATGGAGGTGTAAAAGATGAGCATGATACCCACTTATGTTGCAGCAATATCTTTTGGTTCAGCTCTTGTTCACCCACATGTTTTTGGGATGATGTACTTGTTGGTATTTGAAAAGAAGAGTTGAAGCTACACATGTACATAGAGGTTGTATGTGTAATTAGCGAACTGTATATAGTTCATTGTACATGATACATACACATATGTTTGTCAAGATGTATCTTGTTGTTTATCGACTTGTTTCGGTTGTGTGCACACTTGTTACAGAGTTTGTGTGTCATTTGTATAGCGCATTTCATTGTCAACTAGTTGTTGATGTCATATGTTGCAGAAGATGCTTTTGGTGTCGTTTGGTGCAGAGAACAAAGTTTCAGTGCAAAGCAGTGCAAGATTCCATGAGTTGGAAAAGCATGCAAGCAAAGAGGGCACAAAGTTCAGCAAGTGTCATTGCTAGTTTCAGTATGGCAGAAGAGCTGTTTTGGTCTACCTTCATCCAATGGAGGTGATTTTTTAGACAGATTTTACTTATTTGAGCCTTTTGAATCTTATTTTGCAGTGTATATTTCCCTTTGAGGCTTCTATACAGTTGTATTCACATTATGAGCAATTTAATCAAAGAGGACAAGCCCATTTTGGGAGGCTTGATCCAACGGACGTAGCCCAAGAGAGGGGTGAACTGCTTAAACAATTATTTTTTGTGATACTGTATAATTTTGCTGCATATTTTCAGATTCTGCTCCTTTAAATAGTAAATTTTTATAAGCAAACTTTTCCCAAGCTGGTTTAAACAGTGAACAAAACTTATCAGTTCATCTTCGAACCACTACACTTCATTTGAAAAACATGTATACTTTTCTATTCACACATTAAAGTTGGATCAATGAATACTTTGTAGTTAAAACAAATAATTTCATTGATCGGATCTTTGTGATTACATTTTATTTCTTTAGGCAGAGTCTGTAGAAGGGCCAGGTAGCCTCCGGATTTATCCTTTCTAGTAAAGGTGAAATATCCGGTGAATGCCCCTACAGTCAATATCTGTATGAGAAATTCTTTGTTCTCGCGATTTCAGATCAGGTTGGTATCAGAGCACAAGGTTTTTCTTAAGAGTTTGTGAAATTTGTGCAAGTGAATTGTATTATTCTGCAAAACTTGATGCTTACTAGGCTAAAACTGCAAAGAGGGGAAGGTCAATTGGTTAGAGAACAGTTTAATCCTCAACCAAGGATGGCTAGAGTGCCATTATATCCACCTTCCATTTCATCCTCAATAGCCTTAGACTTAGCTGCACCATGTCATCTTCTTCTGCACAAGTGCTTAATCTCCTTTCACGAGATTCTTGAATGATGACATGAAGAATGAGTTTTTGCTGTGAAGGACATGGTGCGTGTATTCTCACGAGGATAAAAGAGAAATGCTTAAGCTTCATGCACAAAATATAGCTATGCAGAAGAAAAGAATCCATTCTTCAAAGACTCATTTATATGAGTTGCGCTTTTCAAGCTCAAGAAGCTTTGTCCAAGAAAATACCTCATCTTCAGGATGTAAATCATGAGGTAAATCATTCTGATTTGTCTTCAGTTTCCTCCATTGAAAAGTGTGTTGGTTCTTTTGAACGACATACAAGAGGTATTGGGTCCAAATTGATGTTGAAGATGGGCTATGAAGAAGGCAAATGTTATGGCAAGCATGCACAAGGCATTGTTGAGCCTATTTGTGTTGAGGAGCATCCCAAGAATATTGGGATTGGCTATGAGCAACTTAATGGCGAAGCTTTGAGCACATGCATTCAAGAATGTGATGCAAATTTGAAGAGAACATTTCTCCCAAGTTCTCAATGTAATCATGGCAATCTTACTTACCATTGTTTGAAGCCTTCATCATGGTAAAGAGCAGAACGTTCATGATCAATTTTGATTATGTTTCTGCCAAAGAATGATGATTTTCTTGTTCAAATGAAAGAAAATTTTGTTGCACATTTTGTGGTGGAGTTAACCATGTTGCTTCAAGATGCTGGTTGAAAAAGAAAGCACACAGGAAGTAGAAGAAGCAAAGAGAACTTTCTCAGAAAGTGCTTAAGAGTTGCTCAGTTTGTCAAAAGAAGAGACATGATGTCTCTCAATATTGGACTTTGCATCCAACAAATTGTCCAAAGCGCATGCAACTAAGGGACAAATAGTTTGGCGCAAGTGGATCTATGGAGTCCATTATCGATGTGGAAATGGAAGTTTCACATGAGGAAAATTTGTAGCAGAAAAATTCGTCATGGAAGTGGCTTGGTGAGAAGTGGATGGACTTCTTATTGTAGTAAGTCATTACTCATTTTTTACATGCAAATTTCAGATTGGTATGCATGTATTTCAGTTGAAAAGTTGATGGAAGATTGCATGTATAAGCGGCTTAGTTGAAGGAATTTCTTTGTTGTTGCAAAATTTCATTGCTGAGTGCAGAAGATGAGCATGATATCACTTATGCTGGTGTTAAATATCTTTTTGTTCAGTTTTTGTTCATGCAATATGTTTTTGGGATGATGTAATTGTTGGTATTTGAAAAGAAGAGTTGAAGTCAGCATTACGTACATAGAGGTCAGAGTGTGTAATTAACGAATCAGATATATTTCATTGGTATTGAAGTGATAGTCAGCATATGTTTGTCAATATGTATCTTGTTGTTTATCGACTTGTGTCGGTTGTGTGCACACTTGTTACAGAGTTTGTGTGTCATTTGTATAGCACATTTCACTGTCAACTGGTTGTTGATGTCATATGTTGCACAAGATGCTTTTGGTGTCGTTTGGTGCAGAGAACGAAGTGTCAGTGCAAAGCAGTGCAAGATTCCATGAGTTGGAAAAGCATGCAAGCAAAGAGGGCACAAAGTTCAGAAAGTGTATTGCTAGTTTCAGTATGGCAGAATGGTATGGCAAGAAAACTTGGTCGGGATTCGGCACAAGTACATGGCTCATTCTACAAAATTCGCCATGTGAACAGTTGGCAATTCAGGAACATTTTTGAAGGCTAAAGAGAATATGATGTTGTTTTTCTCTCATTTTCTGTTCTACAGTTCAGTTTCAGAATTTCAGTGAGCTTTTGGGGTCCAAAAGCTTCTCATTTGGGAGGTGTGATTAGGAACTCAACTCCAAGCCATGGAAATAGGCGAAAAAATGAAAGTGATCAGAATTGCTCCAGAACAGATCGACTGGAAAGAGCTCGGTGATACGATCCCAATTCCGCAAACGGCACTCAAATCCGTTGCCGTATGAAGAAGTTGTTGCATTTTGAAATCGCCGAATAACCTTTAATGCTGAATGGGTTCATGATTTTAATGTGGAGAAAATATTTTTAATATATTGAAAATTAATTAATGTTTTATATATATTAAAAATTTTTAATATTTTATTTGATTTAAAAAAAAAAACATATATTATATTAATTTTTTTTATATATTAAATATTAATTAAAATATATATATTAATTATATTAATTCAAATCCATATTCATTTAAAACCCAACTATGTATTAAAACATTTCAAAACCGATATTCGTTGAAAACCAAATTCGAGATTTTATGAAAAGGGGTAAAAACCGACAAGTATAAAGTTTGTAAAAGGCACGTGGGTTTCAAATGTGTTGTATTACGTGGGATTAGAGCAGAGTTACGTGTCAAGGCACGTGGTCAATACAAGTTGGAGCGGATTTGTTTAGAGCGTAGGTTTAAACCATAAATCCGTTGCATTGGAGCGGCAACAGTTAACATTCATTAAAATTTTTAGCATGTGAACCGAACAACATTTCCGGCGGGTGTTTTAAAGTTTGGCGCGGAATCCGATGGCACAAAATCCGACGATTATAACAGTTTCCATGTGATCGGATTAAAGCACATTTAATATTTCAGTTAACCGTCCGACAAATCTAGAGCGCGCCTGCTAATTAGGGCGGATCTGCCAAATTAGTGCCAGCTAACTAAACTTAACTTGAGTTTTTTTAGGCCAAACTGGCAGTTAGTAAATGTGGCATAACTTTGGCTAGGTGAGGCCTTTTGATATGAATTTTTTTTTTATTCTGGGGCTCTTCGACATCCTAGAGCTGCTGGGAGTGTTTGTAGAGCCATCAGGGCACTCTAACAGAGTATTTACCAGCATTTGTGGTCGTGGAGCCACTAGGGCCTAAGGGAAGAAGAGCTGTTTTGGTCTACCTTCATCCAATGGAGGTGATTTTTTAGTCAGATTATAATGATTTGAGCCTTTTGAATCTTATTTTGCAGTGTATTTTTCTCTTTGAGGCTTCTATACAGTTGTATTCACATTTTGAGCAATTTAATCAAAGAGGACAAGCCCATTTTGGGAGGCTTGATCCAGCGGACGTAGCCCAAGAGAGGGGTGAACCACTTAAACAATTATTTGCTGTCATACTGTATAATTTTGCTGCATATTTTCAGATTCTGCTCCTTTAAATAGTAATTTTTTATAAGCAAACTTTTCCCAAGCTGGTTTAAACAGTGAACAAAACTTATCAGTTCATCTTCAAACCACTACACTTCATTTGCAAAACATGTATACTTGTCTATTCACACATTAAAGTTGGATCAATGAATACTTTGCAGTTAAAACAAATATTTTCATTGATCGGATCTTTGTGATTACATTTTATTTCTTTAGGCAGAGCCTGTAGAAGGGCCAGGTAGCCTCCGGATTCATCCTTTCTAGTAAAGGTGAAATATCCGGTGAATGCCCCTACAGTCAATCGCTGTATGAGAAATTCTTTGTTCTCATGATTTCAGATCAGATTGGTATCAGAGCACAAGGTTTTTCTTAAGAGTTTGTGAAATTTGTGCAAGTAAATTGTATTATTCTGCAAAACTTGATGCTTACTAGGATAAAACTGCAAAGAGGGGAAGGTCAATTGGTTAGAGAATATTTTAATCCTCAACCAAGGAGGGCTAGAGTGCCATTATATCCACCTTCCATTTCATCCTCAATAGTCTTAGAATCAGCCACAAACATGTCATCTTCTTCTACAAGTGAAGTTTCCTCCTTCACGATATTTTTCAATGATGACACGAAGAATGAGTTTTTTAAGGTGAAGGACATGGTGGAGATTCTCATTGAGGATAAAAGAGGAAGCGTTAAGCTTCATGCACAGTTGCTAGCTATGCAGGAAGATAAAGAAGCCATTCTTCAAAGACTGCATGATATGGAGTTGCTTAAGAGTTGCTCAGTTTGTCAAAGGAAGAGACATGATGTCTCTCAATGTTGGACTTTGCATCCAACAAATTGTCCAAAGCGCATGCAGCTAAGGGACAAACAGTTTGGCACAAGTGTATCTATGGAGTCCATTATCGACGTGGAAATGGAAGTTTCACATGAGGAAAATTTGCAGCAGCAAAATTTGTCATGGAAGTGGCTTGGTGAGAAGTGGATGGACTTCTTATTGCAGTAAGTCATTACTCATTTTTTACACGCAAATTTCAGATTGGTATGCATGTATTTCAGTTGAAAAGTTGATGCAAGATTGCATGTATAAGCAGTTTCAGTTGAAGGAATTTCTTTGTTGTTGCAAAATTTCGCCATGGAGGTGTAAAAGATGAGCATGATACTCACTTATGCTGCAGCAATATCTTTTGGTTCAGCTCTTGTTCACCCACATTTTTTTGGGATGATGTACTTGTTGGTATTTGAAAAGAAGAGTTGAAGCTGCACATGTACATAGAGGTTGTATGTGTAATTAGCGAACTGTGTTTTCGCCATTGTACATGATACATACACATATGTTTGTCAAGATGTATCTTGTTGTTTATCGACTTGTGTCGGTTGTGTGCACGCTTGTTATAGAGTTTGTGTGTCATTTGTATAGCACATTTCATTGTCAACTGGTTGTTGATGTCATATGTTGTACAAGATGCTTTTGGTGTCGTTTGGTGCAGAGAACGAAGTGTCAGTGCAAAGCAGTGCAAGATTCCATGAGTTGGAAAAGCATGCAAGCAAAGAGGGCACAAAGTTCAGCAAGTGTCATTGCTAGTTTCAGTATGGCAGAATGGTATGGCAAGAAAACTTGGTCGGGATTCGGCACAAGTACATGGCTCATTCAGCGAAATTCGCCATGTGAACAGTTGGCAATTCAGGAACATTTTTGAAGGCTGAAGAGAAGAGGATGTTGTTATTCTCTCATTTTTAGTTCTACAGTTTAGTTTCAAAATTTCAGTTAGCTTTTTGGGTCCAAAAGCTTCTCATTTGGGAGGTGTGATCAGGAGCTCAAGTCCAAGCCATGGAAAAAGGCTAAAAAATGAAAGTGCTCAAAATTGCTCCAGAACAGATCGTCTGGAAAGAGCTCGGTGATACGATCCTAACGCCGCAAACGGCACTCAAATCCGTTGTCGTATGAAGAAGTTGTTGCATTTTGAAATCGCCCAATAACCTTTAATGCTGAATGGGTTCATGATTTTAATGTGGAGAAAATATTTTTAATATATGAAAAATTAATTAATGTTTTATATATATTAAAAATCTTAATATTTTATTTGATTTTTTAAAAAAATCATATATTATATTAAATTAATATATATTTTAATTAATTTTAAATTATATTTAAAACCTTATTAAAATGTAAATTTTAAAACTACACATATATTAAAACCCATAAGGCAAATGGTAACGCTAATTGTTAAAGTTTTGGGTTAAATAAAACGGGTTTAAAACCCACAAACCCAAAGTTTTGGGGTTAAATGTTAAAGCGCATGTGTTTTAAAAACGTGGCACAGGGTCGGGGCTATTCAACGTGATTGGAGCGGAGTTTTAATGTTTGGATGACGTGTCTAAGCACGTGGGTCTATTTAAAACAGTGTGGAGCGGTTCAAACGTTGCGCGAATCGCTCATATTTATGTAACCGTTGCATGTGAACCATTTAACGAATAGCTACGGTGATTTTGACATTACGGTTTTTAAAACTGTTTGATTTAGCATAAAACGTGGGAGGGTCCATGTGACCACATAAACGTGACATTTAATGTTTCAGCGACCGCCCGATGTGGCTTCCGGGAGCGCACCCGACAAATTTAGTGCGAGCTTGTCGTTTTTAACCGGAGGTAACTCCAGCCTCCACAAATCAAGTGAGCTTTTAAGGGCAAACTTCAGCTTAGCCATAACTTTGGCTAGGAAAGTCCTTTTTGGACGAATTTTCTTTTATTCCGGGTCTCTTCGAAATTTCGGGAGCTGTTGGGAGTGTTTGCAGTGAGCTATCATGACACTATAATAGAGATTTTACCAGCGTTGGGTCGTGGAGCCACCGTGGCCTAAGGGAAGAAGAGTTGTTTCTGGACTATCTTCATCCAATGGAGGTGATTTTTTAGTCATTTTATATTGATTACAAATTTCCTTCTCCGAATCTTAATTTGCGCAGTAGTATTTTTCCATTTGAGGCTTCTATACAATGTATTCACATTTTGAGCGCTTTAATCAAAGAGGACAAGCCCATTTTGGAGAGGCTCTGATCCACGGAGTAGCCCAAGAGAGGGGTGAACCGCTTAAACAATTATTTTCTCATTACATCGTATAATTTTTCTCGCATATTTTCGCATTCTCGCTTCCTTTAAACAATAAATTTTTATAAGCAAACTTTTCCCAAAACAAAGTTTAAACGATGAAAAGAACTTATTAGTTCATATCCACAAACATTATAATTTATTACAAGTAATATGTATATCACGCTATTCATCACATTGAAAATGGATCAATGAATACTTTGCACTTAAAACAAATACTTTCTATTGATCGGATCTCGCGTGATTACATTTTATTTCTTTAGCAAGTAGTCCGTAGAAGGGCTGTGTACTCAGATTCATCCTTTCTTTGCAAGGTGAAATATCCAAACGAATGCCCTCTACAAATGATCTCTCCAGTATCAGAAATAGTTTGTTCTCACAATTTCGCATCAAAGTTGGTATCGTAGCTCGTGTTGAACATTCCTTATGGTGAAAAAGGTTTTTAAAAGTCGTATAAGATATTTACTGTTTATTTGGTTGTTTGAACATTTACATAATGTCATCTTCTTCTACAAGTGAAGTTTCCTCCTTCACGAAATTCTTCAATGATGACATGAAGAATGAGTTTTTTTCTAAGGTGAAGGACATGGTGCATGATTCTCATTGAGGATCAAAGAGGAAAGCGTTATGCTTCATGCACAATTGCTAGCTATGCAGAAGAGAAAGAAGCCATTCTTCAAAGACTGCATGATATGGAGTTGCAGCTTTCCAAGCTCAAGAAGCTTTGTCCAAGAAAATACCTCATCTTCAAGATGTAAATCATGAGGTAAATCAGTCCGATTTGTCTTCGTTTTCCTCTTATTGAAAACTCGTGTTGGTTCTTTTGAACGCATACAAGAGGTATTGGGTCCAAATTGATGTTGAAAATGGGCTTATCAAGAATGCAAAGGTTTGGGAAAGCATGCACAAGGCATTTTTGAGCCTATTAGTGTTGTGGAGCATCCCAAGAATATTGGTCTTGGCTATGAGCAAAATTTTAACTGGCGAGTTTTGAGCACATGTGCATTCAAAAATGTGATGCAAATTTGAAGAGAACATTTCTCCCAAGTTCTCAATTACATCAATGTCATAATGAGAATCTTCCTTACCATTGTTTGAAGCCTTTGTTGCAGCAAGAATATGGTAGACATGTAGCTTATGGCAAGCATGCAAAGTAGCATAAGAGGATTTCTTTGTACATTTTGTGGTGGAGTTAACCATGTTGCTTCAAGATGTCAGTTGAAAAAGAAAGCACACAGAAATCAGAAGTAGTGCAAAGAGAACTTTCTCGTAAATTCTCTAAGAGTTGTGCACATTTTTCAAAGGAAGGGACATGATGTCTCTCATTGTTGGAATTTGTATCCAACAAATCGTCCAAAGCATATGTAGCTAAGGGACAAAACAGTCTATAGCACAAGTGGATCTATCGAGTCCATTATCGATGTGGAAATGGAAGATTCACATGAAGAATTGGTGAAGCATGAAAGAAAAGACGCCATGGGAGTTGGCTTCGTAGGAAGTGGATTAACTTCTTATTGCGCAAGTCATTATCTCATTTTGTACATGCAAATTTCAGATTGGTATGCATGTATTTCAGCTTGAAAAACTGATGCCGTATTGCATGTATAAGAAGTTTTAGTTGAAGGAATTTCTTTGTTGTTGCAAAATTTCGCCATGTGAGGTGTAAAAGATGAGTATGATACCTCACTATGTTGCAGCAATGTCTTTTGGTTCACGCTCTTGATCACCCACATGTTTTTGCTGATGTACTTGTTGGTATTTGGAAAAAGAAGAGTTGAAGTTGCACATGTACATAGAGGTTGTATGTGTAATTAGCTGAACCGTATATAGTTCATTGTACATGATACATACACATGTGTTTGTCAAGATGTATCTTGTTGTTTATCAACTTGTGTCGCTGTGTGTACACTTGTTACAGTAGTTTGTGTGTCATTTGTATAGCACATTTTCATTAGTCGAATTTGTCATGATGTCGTATGTTGCACAAGATGCTTTTTGTTGTCGTTTGGTGCAAAGAACGAAGTGTCAGTGCAAGATTCCATGAGTTGGAAAGGCATGTAAGCAAAGAGGGCAGAAAGTTTAGCAAGTGTCATTGCTGGTTTTGTTCTGGCAGATTGGTATGGCGAGAAAACTTGGTCGAGATTTGGCACAAGTACATGGCTCATTCAACAAAATTCGCCATGTGAATAGTTGGCAATTCACGAAAATTTTTGGAGGCTGAAGAGAAGAGGATGTTGTTATTCTCTCATTTTGTGTTCTACTGATGCGCTTTTAGAATTTCGGTGAGCTTTTGGAGTCCAAAAGCTTCTCATTTGGAGAGGTGTGACTCGAAGCTCAAATCTGAGCTTGGGAAAATGCTCAAAAAATGAAGACGTCGGGAAATTGCTCCAGAATAGATCGAATGGAAAGATCTCGGCGATACGATTCCAACGCCGTGAATGGCACTCAAATCCGTTACCGTATGGAGGAGATTTTGCATTTTGAAATCGCCTAATAACTTTCAATTTTGAAAGAATTTTTTTTATTATATTGTGTGGGAAAAATTTTATTTTTTTATTAAGGTTTAAATTATTAAATTATATATATTTTTTATATTTTATATGATTTAAATTAATCATATATTATATTAATTAATATATATTTTAATTAATTTTAAATTATATTTAAACCTTATTAAAATGTAAATTTTAAAACTACACATATATATATTAAACCCATAAGTCAAATGGTATACACAATTGTTAAAGTTTTGGGTTAAACTGAAACAGTTTAAAAACCCCACACAAACCCAAAGTTTTGGTTTAAATGTTAATAGCGCATGTGTTTTAAAAACATGGCAAGGGGCTGGCTATTCACAACGTGATTGGAGCTGAGTTTTAATGTTTGGATGACGTGTCTAAGCACGTGGGTCTATTTAAAACAAAGGGAGCGGTTCAAACGTTGCAAATGTGATCGACTATATTTATGTAATCGTTGCATGTGAACCATTTAACTGAATCGTCGCTTAGCAGATTTGACATTACTTTGCTGCTTTTTAAAACCGTTTGACTTTAGCATAAAAACGTGGAGGGATGCATGTGACTCACATAAATGTGTACATTTAATGTTTCAAATTAGCGAAGCATTGATGGCTTTTGGGCAGCGCGCCCGCCAAATTTTGGTTCAATGTAAATGTTTTTAACCGGAGTTAACTCCGATTGTCCACGACTGAAGGAGCTTTGGCGGCAACTTCAGTTAGCCATAACTTTGGCTAGGAAAGTCATTTTTGGACGATATTCTCGGGTCTCCTTCTGAGCATTCCGGAGTTGTTGGGGTGTTTTTAGAGCCATCGTGGCACTCTAACAGATAAGTTACTAGCTGCTTTTTTGGTTGTGGAGCCACTGTGGCCTAAGGGAAGAAGAGTTGTTTTGGACTATCTTCATCCAATGTGAGGTGATTGTTTAGTCATTTTATAATAATTATAGCCTTCTAAATTTTAATTTCTCAGCGTATTTTTCCATTCTGAGGCTTTCTATACATTTCTATTCACATTTTGAGTAATTTAATCCTCAAAGAGGACAAGCCCATTTTGGGAGTCTTGATCCAAACAGTGAGGTAGCCCAAGAGAGGGGTGAACCGCTTTAAACAATTATTTCGTTTGTCATAATCGTATAATTTTCTTTCTCGCATATTTTCAGCATTCTCGCTTCCTTTAAACTGTAGATTTTTATAAGCAAACTTTTTCCCAAAATGAGTTTGAATCAGTGAACAAAACTTATTAGTTCATCTCCAAACCATTATACTTTTATTTGAAGAATATGTATACTTGCCTATTCACACATTAAAAGTGTCGGATCAATGAATACTTTGCACTTAAAACAAATACTTTCATTGATCGATCTCGTTGATTACATTTTATTTCTTTAGCGCAAGAGTCTCAGTAGAAGGGCCGTGTAGCCTTTGTCTGATTCATCCTTTCTTTTGAAAGGTGAAATATCCCAGTGAATGCCCCTACGCTCAATCTCTCGTATGAGAAATAGTTTGTTCTCACAATTTCGCATCAGTGTTGGTATCGTAGATTAGGTTGAGCATTCCTTATGGTGAAAAAGGTTTTTAAATAGTATAAGAGATTTACTATTTATTTGGTTGCTCGAACATTTACATAATGTCATCTTCTTCTTACAAGTGAAGTTTCCTCCTTCACGAAATTCTTCAATGATGACATGAAGAATGAGTTTTTTTAAGGTGAAGGACATGGTGCAGTATCTAGCTGAGGATCACTTAGAGAAAAGCGTTAGCTCATGCATCAATTCACTAGCTATGCAGAAGAGAAAGAAGCCATTCTTCAAAGATCGCATGATATGGAGTTGTAGCTTCTTCAAGCTCAAGAAGCTTTGTCCAAGAAAATACCTCTATCTTCAAGATGTAAATCATGACGTAAATCGACTCGATTTGTCTTTAGTTTCTCTATTGAAAATCAGTGTTGGTTCTTTTGATACGTGCTTACAAGAGGTATTGGGTCCAAATTGATGTTGAAAATGGGCTATCAAGAAGGCAAAGGTTTGGGAAAGCATGCACAAGGCATTGTTGAGCCTATTTGTAGGTTGTGGAGCATCCCAAGAATATTGGTATTGGCTATGAGCAGACTTTTAATGGTGAAGCTTTGAGCACATGCATTCAAAAATGTGATGCAAATTTGAAGAGAACATTTCTCCCAAGTTCTCAATTACATCAATGTCATGATGACAATCTTCCTTACCATTGTTTGAAGCCTTTGTTGCAGCAAGAAGATGGTAGACATGTAGCTTATGGAAATCATGCAAATCAGCATAAGAGGATTTCTCTGTGACATTTTGTGGTGGAGTTAACCATGTTGCTTCAAGATGTTGGTTGAAAAAGAGAAAGCACACAGGAAAACAAGAAGAGGCAAAGAGAACTTTCTCGTAAAGTTCTTCGTAGTTGCATAGTTTGTCAAAGGGAAGGGACATGATGTCTCTCATTGTTGGACTTTGCATCCAACAAATCATCCAAAGCATATGCGCTAAGGGACAAACAAACTTAGGTAGCACAAGTGGATCTATGGAGTCTCATTATCGATGTGGAAATGGAAGATTCACATGAAGAACTGCAAGCTATGTTAGAAAAAAGACGCCATGGAGTTGGCTTGGTAGGAAGTGGATTAACTTCTTATTGTAGTAAGTCATTACTCATTTTGTACATGAAAATTTCCAAATTGGTATGCATGTATTTCCTGGCTTGAAAAATTGATGCCGCATTGCATGTATAAGAAGTTTTCGGCTGAAGGAATTTCTTTGTTGTTGTAAAAATTTCTGCCATGGAGGTGTAAAAGATGAGTATGATACTCACTTATGTTGCAGCAATGTCTTTTGGTTCAGCTCTTGATCACCCACATGTTTTTGGGATGATGTACTTGTTGGTATTTGAAAAAGAAGAGTTGAAGTTGCGACATGTACATAGAGGTTAGTATGTGTAATTAGCTTAACTCGTATATAGTTCATTGTACATGATACATACACATTTGTTTGTCAAGATGTATCTTGTTGTTTATCGAATTGATGTCGAGTTGTGTGCACACTTGTTACAGATTTTGTGTGTCATTTGTATAGCACATTTCATTGTCAACTTGTTGTTGATGTCGTATGTTGCACAAGATGCTTTTTGGTGTCGTTTGGGTGGAAAGAAATCGAAGTGTCGATGCAAAGCAAGGCAAGATTCCATGAGTTGGAAAGGCATGCAAACAAAGAGGGCACAAAGTTCAGCAAGTGTCATTGTCTGGTTTTATTCGGTAGATTGTGTATGGCGATAAAACTTGGTCGAGATTCTGCATAAGCACATGGCTCATTCGGAAAGAAAATTCACCATGTGAACAAACTTCTCCAAGAATTCACGAAAATTTTTGGAGGCTGAAGAGAAGAGTGATGTTTTTTATTCTCTCATTTTCTGTTCTACAGACTTAGTTTTAGAATTTCGTTGAGCTTTGGGGTCCAAAAGCTTCTCATTTGGGAGGTGTGATCAGAGCTCAAATCTGAGCTTGGGAAAATGCTCAAAAATTAAGTTGGTCGAATTGCTTCCGTGAATAGCATCGACTGAAAAGAGCTCGGCGATACGATCCCAACGCCATGAACGACACTCAAATCCGACGCCGTATGGAGGAGATATTGCATTTTGAAAACGCCCAATAACTTTCAATTTTGAAAGAAAATTTTTAATATTATGTGGGAAAATTTTTATTTTTTATTAAGGTTTAAATTATTAAATTATATATTTTTTTATATTTTATATGATTTAAATTAATCATATATTATATTAATTAATATATATTTTAATTAATTTTAAATTATATTTAAACCTTATTAAAATTTAAATTTTAAAACCATACATATATATTAAACATTAAATCAAAGTCCATATTTATTAAAACCCACATTTGAAGCACGTATTAAAAACCAACTTCGAAATTTCATGAAAAGGGGTATAAACCCACTATTTTAAAGTTTTTAAAGAGCATGTGTTTTAAAACGTGGACATGTGCTTTGGTGACGTGTTAAGGCACGTGGTTCAAAAGTTTGGGCTTCAAAACATTACGGTGAAGCAGGTTGGAGCAGAATTCAAAAACGTGGTTGGTTACATGTGCAACAGGTTTGAAACGGATTAACAAACGGGAGTTAAAACATTTATTGTAACTGTTGCATATGAACGAAAGTCACGTCGGGTGTTTGCCACGGTTTACAAAACCGTTACCTCCAACCGTTTGTTAACAATTAAATGCTGCGGGTTGAACGCATGTGAACGTGGAAGACTTTAAAACATCACATTTAATGTTGCCACCGAATTTGGAGCGCGCCCGACAGATTTGGGGGAAGTTGCTATTTTAACTGGGGTTAACTTCAGTTCTCCACAGTTAGCGGAGCTTTTGAAGGGTAAACTTCAGTTAGCCATAACTTTGGCTAGGAAAGTCCCCGTAGCCGTTGGGAGGCTGCAGCCACCGTGTGCTCTACCGTAGAATTTACCAGCGTTTTTGGTCGTGGAGCCACCAGAGCCTAAGGGAAGAAGAGCTGTTTTGGACTACCTTCATCCAATGGAGGTGATTTTGTAGTCATTTTATAATGATTACAGCCTTTTGAATCTTAATTTTCAGTGTATTTTTCCCTTTGAGGCTTCTATACAGT
Source organism: Pinus albicaulis (assembly GCA_034641835.2). Lineage (NCBI taxonomy): Eukaryota > Viridiplantae > Streptophyta > Pinopsida > Pinales > Pinaceae > Pinus > Pinus albicaulis. The sequence continues at coordinate 1,226,462,177 of CM076584.1, read as the reverse complement.
TGTATTCACATTTTTAGCAATTTAATCAAAGAGGACAAGCCCATTTTGGGAGGCTTGATCTAACGGAGGTAGCCCAAGAGAGGGGTGAACCGCTTAAACAATTATTTGCTGTCATACTGTATAATTTTGCTGCATATTTTCAGATTCTACTCCTTTAAACAGTAAATTTTTATAAGCAAACTTTTCCCAAGCAGGTTTAAACAGAGAACAAAACTTGTTAGTTCATCATCAAACCTCTACACTTCATTTGCAGAATATGTATACTTGTCTATTCACACATTAAAGTTGGATCAATGAATACTTTGCACTTAAAACAAATAATTTCATTGATCGGATCTCTGTGATTACATTTTATTTCTTTAGGCAGAGTCTGTAGAAGGGCCAGGTAGCCTCCGGATTCATCCTTTCTAGTAAAGGTGAAATATCCGGTGAATGCCCCTACAGTCAATCTCTATATGAGAAATTCTTTGTTCTCACGATTTCAGATCAGGTTGGTATCAGAGCTCAAGGTTTTGCTTAAGAGTTTGTGAAATTTGTGCAAGTAAATTGTGTTATTCTGCAAAATTTGATGCTTAATAGGCTGAAATTGCAAAGAGGGGAAGGCCAATTGGTTAGAGAACAGTTTAATCCTCAACCAAGGAGGGCTAGAGTGCCATTATATCCACCTTCCATTTCATCCTCAATAGCCTTAGAATCAGCCACAAACATGTCATCTTCTTCTACAAGTGAAGTTTCCTCCTTCATGAGATTCTTCAATGATGACATGAAGAATGAGTTTTTTAAGGTGAAGGACATGGTGCAGTTTCTCATTGAGGATCAAAGAGAAAGCGTTAAGCTTCATGCACAATTGCTAGCTATGCAGGAAGAGAAAGAAGCCATTCTTCAAAGACTGCATGATATGGAGTTGCAGCTTCTTCAAGCTCAAGAAGCTTTGTCCAAGAAAATTCTTGAGGAAAAGGATAATCGTTCCAACTTGTCTTCAAGTTCCTCCATTGAAAAGTATGTAGGTTCTTTTGAAAAACATACAAGAGGTATTGGGTCCAAATTAATGTTGAAAATGGGCTATCAAGAAGGCAAAGGTTTGGGAAAGCATGCACAAGGCATTGTTGAGCCTATTTGTGTTGTGGAGCGTCCCAAGAATATGGGTCTTGGCTATGAGCAGCTTAATGGCGAAGCTTTGAGCACATGCATTCAAGAATGTGATGCAAATTTAAAGAGAACCTTTGTCCCAAGTTCTCAATGTCATGATGGCAATATTCCTTACCATTGTTTGAAGCCTTCATTGCAGCAAAAGAGGTATAATCATTCACATGATCAATTTGGTTATGTTTCAATAAAGAATGATAAATTTTCTTGTTCAAATGAAAGAAAATTTTGTTGCACATTTTGTGGTGGAGTTAACCATGTTGCTTCAAGATGCTGGTTGAAAAAGAAAGCACACAGGAAGCAGAAGAGGCAAAGAGAACTTTCTCAGAAAGTGCTTAAGATTTGCCCAGTTTGTCAAAGGAAGGGACATGATGTCTCTCATTGTTGGACTTTGCATCCAACAAATCGTCCAAAGCGCATGCAGCCAAGGGACAGACAGTTTGGCGCAAGTGGATCCATGGAGTCCATTATCGATGTGGAAATGGAAGATTCACATGAAGAATTGCAATTGCAGCAAAAGACGCCATGGAGGTGGCTTGGTAGGAAGTGGATGGACTTCTTATTGCAGTAAGTCATTACTCATTTTGTACATGCAAATTTCAGTTTGGTATGCATGTATTTCAGTTGAAAAGTTGATGCAAGATTGCATGTATAAGAAGTTTCAGTTGAAGGAATTTATTAGTTGTTGCAAAATTTCGCCATGGAGGTGTAAAAGATGAGTTTGATACTCACTTATGTTGCAGCAATGTCTTTTGGTTCAGCTCTTGATCACCCACATGTTTTTGGGATGATGTACTTGTTGGTATTTGAAAAGAAGAGTTGAAGATGCACATGTACATAGAGGTTGTATGTGTAATTAGCGAACTGTATATAGTTCATTGTACATGATACATACACATATGTTTGTCAAGATGTATCTTGTTGTTTATCGACTTGCGTCGGTTGTGTGCACACTTGTTACAGATTTTGTGTGTCAATTGTATAGCACATTTCATTGTCAACTTGTTGTTGATGTCATATGTTGCACAAGATGCTTTTGGTGTCATTTGGTGCAAAGAACGAAGTGTCAGTGCAAAGCAGTGCAAGATTCCATGAGTTGGAAAGGCATGCAAGCAAAGAGGGCACAAAGTTCAGCAAGTGTCATTGCTGGTTTCAGTATGGCAGATTGGTATGGCATGAAAACTTGGTCGGGATTCGGCACAAGTACATGGCTCATTCAGCAAAATTCGCCATGTGAACAGTTGGCAATTCAGGGAAATTTTTGAAGGCTGAAGAGAAGAGGATGTTGTTATTCTCTCATTTTCTGTTCTACAGTTCAGTTTCAGAATTTCAGTGAGCTTTTGGGGTCCAAAAGCTTCTCATTTGGGAGGTGTGATCAGGAGCTCAAGTCTAAGCCATGG